>CM052090.1:11101328-11130352 GCA_028453745.1 Agapostemon virescens | reverse complement strand
ACTAAGTGATTTACATTGATTGTGTGATCGAATAATAATTTTTCGCTCTTCTTCCGTCGCTTCGCACCTTTTACGATCCATATTGTAGAATATTACAAATTTCAAACTTGCTTCTATTAGTACTCTGTACAAACTAATCATCTTTGTTGTTATTCGTCACATTCAGAAGTGCATATTATGTTTATATCTCAAGTAAACGCAAGAAATGGGAGACGTACGAATACTTTCTTACGTTTATCTATGTTGTATGTATATTTTTGTTAATCTTGACGAAAATAAAATTTAGTTTTCACGAAATCTTTTCTACAAACACCCAAGAATATTTATTAATCATTTTTTTCGCTTGAAATTTACAACTGAAGTTTACGCACACAGTTTTATTTGAAATTGATCATTGTACGAATACTTTCCACACCGACTGTATCAAGATATTAACACTTTATCGACCGGCGATTATTTCAGAATTTTTGTAAGGCCTATGATCCATGACTGAAAACTTTTTAATGGGTCCTTCAAGGCTGACAGCAATTTTTATCGCGGATCAGCAATGCATCCCCAATAATATTGTCTAATAATGTTGTTACGAATTGGAATGTAAAAATAGAATTTCAAGCTTCATTTTGATACAGCGCGAATATTGAAAAGCCTATTGATAGGCTTCCGGTCGATAAAGTGTTAACGATGAACAGAATATTCTGCAAAATTTGACAACGCGTTAATTTCTTTTTTTCTTTTTCTTGAAAGGATGTAATCAGTCAGCACATCTCCGGCGTCATCTTGTTCCACGAGACTCTGTACCAGAAGAGCGACGATGGTACACCATTCGTCGAGCTCCTGAAACAACGTAACATCCTGCCCGGCATCAAAGTCGACAAGGGTGTCGTTCCTCTTTTTGGCACGGACGATGAGTGCACAACTCAGGGTCTCGACGATCTTCAGGCCCGTTGCGTCCAGTATAAGAAGGATGGTTGCCACTTTGCCAAATGGAGGTGCGTATTGAAGATCACCAAGCACACTCCGAGCAAGTTGGCCATTTTGGAGAACGCCAACGTCCTGGCTCGCTACGCTTCCATCTGCCAGAGCGCCAGGATTGTACCCATCGTCGAACCAGAAATCTTGCCCGATGGTGATCACGATCTTGCCCGATGCCAACAGGTTACGGAGGAAGTGTTGTCCGCTGTCTACAAGGTGCGCAAAGTTATTTCAAATATTTTTTCACGCAAATACGACGACCTTTCGGTATCCTAATTCTTCAAGTTTCTGTGTTTTCTTTGAATACTTCTCTAAAAACGGAAAGGCGGTACAGCAAGTTTGGATTTGAAATAGGTGCTGAAACTTATTACAAATTACTTGCGCTTTTAGTTAACCGTTCTGTTGAAAGATTCCTAAAAATTTGCTTTGTAGTCAGAATGCCGGAGACCGAGAGGACCGTTTAATCTTACTTGGTGATAATTTCCAGGCGCTGGCTGACCATCACGTGTATCTCGAGGGAACCCTCCTGAAGCCCAACATGGTAACACCGGGTCAAAGTTGCCCGACCAAGGCAACTCCTCAGGAGATTGCTGCTGCCACAGTAACTGCTTTGTTGCGCACTGTACCACCGGCAGTGCCTGGTATCACGTTCCTCAGCGGCGGACAATCCGAAGAAGAGGCGTCTGTCAACTTGGATGCCATCAACAAGTACCCAGTTCCGAAACCATGGGCTCTGACCTTCAGTTACGGTCGTGCTCTCCAAGCATCCGTGCTCCGCGCATGGGCCGGTAAAAAGGATCAGATCGGCGCCGGTCAGGACGAGCTCATCAAGAGAGCCAAGGTAACTTCATCGAGGCTAATCGTTCGAACTTCTGTTGCTTTGTTTTTCTATTCTCTCCCTGAATTTATACGTTCTACCGTAACCTCTTCCGTTCGATCATCAGTAGATATTATTCTATGTTAAGCTTGCTTAATCTAAATTTTGATATTTACTCTAACATGAGCTTTTCCCCTAGCGAACTGTTCTTTATGTTGATGTAAATAATTTTCTTTTATCGTGCATCTCATACCTTTTATCTTTTTTTTTTTCTTACAGTGTCTATACTCTTCGTACTCTAATTCCTTTATTATCTCTCATCTGTTTCTTTTTGCATGTGTAAATACTGTGTGCTTGTTTAGGCAAACGCAGCTGCTAGTCAAGGCAAATATGTTGCTGGCAGTATTGTCAGCCTAGCTGCCAATACTTCTCTCTATGTGAATACTCATGCCTACTAAATTCTTATTTTTCTTTCTATGAGTCATGTTTTCGTAGTAAGTATTTGTTTCTCTTTCTTTTTTTTTTTTTTTTTTGTTTGAATGTAAATAACAATTTTGTGCATGCCAGTTAATTTTGATTTTTCTTTTTGAACTATTATCATCGATACCAGGCGATGCGTTATAATTTAATGGAAATATTGTTTGTAGGCCAACAGCGAGTCGGCGCTTGGCAAATATGCCGGTGGCGTGACGGGAGCAGCCGGCGATGCTGCGCTCTTCGTCGCAAACCATGCGTACTAAGATTAATCCGTAGAACATCGGTAAGGATTTATCGTTAGACTATAGATCGTTCGCCGAACATCATCAACATCGATTATTGCTGTCGGTATGGAAGTATTTGTCATCGATAGAAAGAAAAGGATTCAAAACGAACGAGAAGATATGCTGAAACTGTTTTGAAAACCGAAGTGCGCATTCTTTCCACAATTTTTACGTTTCACGCGGTACAGAAACACGGAACGAAATCAATCGAATTTTAACCTGACGCGGTCATATTTTAATTTCCACGTAATTTCAAACACACGGACTTTAACGATTTTTTTTTAACGACTCGCACGAAAAACGGAAGAAAAACAGAAACGAAATACGAGATACAATTCGGAAATCATGTCACTTCGATTGGTGGCGACGTCGTCGGCCACCTTCAACCGTTACTCCTGATTCCGATTTATTTCGGAAATACAAAAGAGGAGTATTCGTTTTATGCTGGGCGTCGTTCGTTCGGTCGTTTGTTCTAGAACAAATCGGAAAGACTTTTCGCAGGGAATCTCTGGAATATTTAAGCGGGAGAGCGTGGTCCAACCATGCTTCACATTCGAGGTTATCGGGCGAACTTGATCGAACTGTTTTATTTTGATCGTGAGCAGTTTTCGCGACATTCGAATTACACACGCGTTATTATCTTCTGTAATACTACGATAAAAAGCAGATATATATTATATATATTGTCAATGTCGTTATGATATTCTACGTGTATAAAAAAAAAAGTAAGAAAAATTAAAAAACAAAGTAAAATCATATTAAATGTTGTTTGTTAGTGAATGAGTCGAATATTATAAAATCGTAATATTATGTCATCTACTTATACAATATGTGTATCTTACATAGGTATTTAAGTAACGTATTGAAAAAGTATCTCGTACATCGATGTTATATCTAATATTTTCAATGCAATCTCGGTCCCAAATACACTGTGGAGGGTATTCAATGTGTTTTTTATTTCCATCCCAATTACCTACGGTATAACCACTACTTTGCGTGCCGTTAATGGAAAGTATTCGGTTGTCCGGAAAGTTCATGCTGATTTATTTTTATTTTTCATATATATACCAAAACTTCAACGCGTTGCGTTTCAATGTTCCATCAAAATCAGCACGAACTTTCTGGACAATCTAATAGTTTCATTTGATGCAGTAATGGTACATTACAGTGCCAAATAACGTATACATTGTTTACATAATACATAGATTACTCTATCATAATACGCATATATATTTTTAGTTACATCATCAGATCAGATAATGTTGAAAATTGGCAGTCTCACAGAAGATCTTGATCTTAAAAATTTCAATGTTCCCAAACGCCCTCTAGGATATATTATGGCGGAAATAAGAAACAGAAGGCTAGCAAAGCTATCTCGTCGGTACAGGAAGTTGCAGACGTGATTCTTGTTGGTCAGGAGAAGAATCAAGATAGAAGCATATCGATTATCATCCAATGCTACATTCTCCGATGAACATATTCTATTTCAACAGACTGCTAACAGTATCTCGTCGGTGCCATTGATAATGCCATACGTTGCTAACGTCAGTCGACCAATTATCTAATGTGTTGGGTGGTCCGTAAAGTTCGTGCATTTAAGTTTTGGTATATATTCATTAAATTACATAAGTGCTATTCTGTTCCACAACCTTTCTCCATCTGTCAGACAACTTCGCACAAGACGCGTGTCATTTGTTTTCAGTATTCTAATATATTCAGACCTATACCATCTACCGAAAATCGACACGAACTCTCCGGGCAACTTAATATTTCTTTATCACATGTTCGTGGGACTGTGGAACCCTGTACTCAATTTCGTGTCGTAATCATTAACGATAACTTGAAGATTAACCCTTAGCACTCCAATGGCGTCTCTGAGGCGATACTAAAAATTTCCACACTATTATTAAAAATAACTTTTACATCACGATGTACACACTTAAGAAATCGATAAAGATCTTAATGTTGCATGTATTGGGTTGTCCAGAAGGTTCGTGTGGATTTTCAGTAGGTGGCATAAAGACAGGTCTGAATATATTAAAATTACTGAAAACAAATGACATGCGTACATAATTTAATGAACGGTACTTCAGACATATGTGGACAAAGTTTTGGTATATACCAAAACTTAAAATGCGTTTCAATCTTCTGTCAAAATCAGCAAGAACTTTCCGGACAAGCCAATAAAAGTAATAATAATAAACTTGATTGGAATTAAAATTGTTTGGAGTGCAAAGAGTTGAGACATATTAGTCAGAATCGTATATATTAGGTCAATCGGAAAGTTCTGTCCATCTAGCGTCGAGTAGCCGTAGCTCGAACTGTGGGTGACTATAATCTCTAAAGTAAGGCTAATTTTTTAGTTTGAACATCTGTTAATAAAACTCAGAACACAACAATTTACGCTTGCATCAATAACTTCGTTTTTTTCTACATTGAAGATGTCGGAATTTAAGCCGAATAAGCGTCATTTGCGCGAAGTGTTAGTCTTTTGTTTCAATTGGAAGAAAACGGCAGCTGAAGCTCATCGAATGATTGTAGACGTTTATGGCGATAATGCTGTTTCCGATAAAACATGTAGAGAGTGGTTTCGACGTTTTAAAAATGGTGATTTTTCTTTGGAGGACAAAGAACGTTCTGGACGGCCACGAGTATTCGAAGACGAAGAATTGCAGACATTGGTGGATGAAGATCCATGTCAAACGCAAAAACAAATTGCAGAAGCGTTAAATTGTGCTCAATCTGTCATTTCCGACCGTTTAAAAGCCTTAGGGAAGGTCTACAAGGAAGGAAAGTGGGTCCCATATGAACTCAAGCCAAGAGACATTGAAAGGCGGAAAACCATCTGCGAAATTTTGCTTGCTAGGCAACAAAGAAAGGGGTTTCTCCATCGTCTCATCACTGGGGATGAAAAATGGATTTATTTTGACAATCCTAAACGTCGAAAAACCATTTGTGATCCTGGCCAACCCTCAACATCGACGCCAAAGCTGAATATCCACGGAAAAAAGACTTTACTCTGCATTTGGTGGGATCAGGAAGGTGTGGGATACTATGAACTGCTAAAAACTGGTCAAACAGTCACAGGAAATCTCTACCGACAACAAATTATCCGTTTGAGTCGAGCATTGCACGAAAAACGACCACAATATGAAACGAGACAGCGTAAGGTGATTTTGCTGCATGACAATGCTCGGCCTCGCGTCTCAAAAATTGTCAAGGAAACGATAGAAGCACTTCGCTGGGAAGTGCTACCACATGCGGCTTATTCACCAGACTGTGCCCCATCTGACTACCACTTGTTTCGGTCGATGGCACACGCACTTGCTGAAGAACGATTTAATTCGTACGAAGATCTCGAAAAATGGATCTCCGCCTGGATAACCTCCAAAGATGAATCATTCTTTCGCCGCGGAATTCGCTTGCTGCCCGAAAGATGGGAAAAAGTCATCACTAACGATGGACAATATTTTGATTAACGTATTTTTTCATTTTCTGTCATGAATAAAGCTTTACTTTTTGTAAAAAAACGGACGGAACTTTCCGATTTACCTAATACTTGGGAATTTTGTTTGTTCATTCACCGCAAATAGGTGAAATTACTTAGAGATGATAAAAACCTGTAAATACGTAAGATACATGTGATTGTGGCAATTTGTATGCATAGAATCTCAGAAAAAATATATTAGATCCGTTTGAAAAATCAAAAAAGCGCAGTTTCCGATTTTGACAAAATCTGCACGATTCTTCTGTAACTCCGCTCATGTCTTTCAGAGTGCGTGTCCAGTGTGCCTGTCTAGTTTCAGATTGGTAACGATCGAATGACGGTCGTGGCATTACATCGAAGCAACGTGACACGAATAATCGAAGAAATGGCCTCTTGGGGCTTCATATAATGAATTTTTATGGAGGCGCTAGAAATGCTGAAACTCTGCCGACGGTGTCAGACATATCTGCTGCGAATTCGGGCAGTGTTTCAGGTCGGGATAAAAAGATATAGGGTTGCTAATAATTTTTGGGGTTCGTCTGAGAAGCCGAAAATTTTTTTTTGCAAGAGAAAGTAAAACTTAACGAAACTTTGCGCACACGTTCCTGAATGTATGGTACTTGCGCTGGAATACTTTTGTCTCTGTCGAAATCGAATTGCAGCGTGGTGCAATTCTAAACTAGTGCATTGCTGAAATGTCATATTGACACTTTGAAATATGATTTGAATTTGGTAGTAAACGCATGGCGACACCTTTCCCAAATTCAAGGTATCATTACCGCGACATCTACCTTATAAGAAATAAACTTGGTCTACATCTTCTCTGCACACGGCAATGCTTTTCTTATGTCTGGTCACCCTGCACTGTTCTTACTAATAGTTGCGTTGTAAAATGTCTTTGAATTAACGTTTATATTTATGATTTCCACGTAAAAACTCGTAATATTAATTAAATTATTAATTAAAAATTAATTGGTACTATTCATTGGGAAAGATTTCATAGGGAATGACCAGGACGGACTGTATTTACTAGGAACATTTGTGGAAGTATGGTTGTCAGCACTTGTGTGTACGATTCATGCCATGTGCTTTAAATGATATAGGTTAGGCAGTACAACAATTACTTTTAATATATCATGTCATTTTTTATTCGAAATAAACAAACTACTCACGCAAACAAGAGAAAGGTACATTTAACAGTTATATTTATTTTAATCGGCCCTACACATTTGCTCGTATTAATTCGTTCTAGAAAATTGCTTGCTTATTAAGTTTTACAAAATTAAGTTTATCTAACGTGTATTATTTTTAATAGTATATCCTCATTGATTTTTTAGATTCATAGTCATGCTGCAAAGACAAAGGTTAAGAAAACTATAAAGAAACCTGTACCGAATGACAATGAAAGTATTGCAAGTACAGATGAAGAACTTGCAGAGGAAAACGAAGGGTATGTACATTCGAGTAGACTTATTTCAAACAGTTTAAGTATCTCTGTGTCATATTATTTTTCGCGTTCGCAGACGTCGGTCTCCAGTGTATGAAAGCGAGGAAGAAGAACAAGAAACTGCACAGGAAAAGCGTATACGACTGGCAAAGAAATATTTAGAACAAATTGAAGAAGAAGGTAAACTTTTGAAGAGATATTTTAAAGACAGTATACTCTGCGATGTTCTAACTTTAGTTTGATGAAATATAGAGAGAGATAGAGCAGAATTTGAAGAGGGAGCAGTAACAAAAAGGTTACACGAAGAATATTTAGAAGACAAAGGACGGTTAAGGAAAACTGTAGCATCAAATTATGTTGGTCACGAGGAGCCAATAATTTTGAAGTGCAAAGAACACAAAAATTCTATCAGCTGCGTATGTCTATCTAGTAATGGAAAGTTCTTATATTCTGGCTCAAAGGACGGCAGTTTAGTAAAATGTATATTATCCATAATTCAATTTACAACATATACATATATGCAATTGTGTTCATATTATTTTATCATTTTTTTGTATTGTACACTAGGGTCTTTAAAAGAAAAAACCAAATTGAAATCCATCAAAGGGAAAAGAAAGAAAGAAGAAGAAGGGATGAAGTGTGTGCTCTGTATAGCTATTAGCACTGATAGCAAATTTTTGGTAAGACTGTGTACACGAATGTTCTAATATGATAATATAAATATAGATATACGAACATATATAAATCGTAGATTATTTCTTTAAAGGTAGTAGGAGACAGTGGTTGCAAAGATGTTAAAGTACTTTGCCCGGATACATTGAATCATATAAAGAACTTGCAGGGTCACAGAGGTACAGTGACCGATTTAGTTTTTCGTAAAGATACGCATACGTTGTATTCTGCTTCCGAGGATAGAAGCGTGAAAGTATGGAATTTGGATGAGATGGCATACGTTGAAACTTTGTAAATAATCTTTTCTAAAAACTTACGGATACTACCGTATCTTCATTTCAAAATGTTATAGTTTTATCTTCTTAATAGATTTGGGCATCAAAGTAGTATTACATCGATAGACGCACTGGCGCGGGAACGAGCTATCACGAGCGGCGGTTTTGATGGAACAGTTCGAATTTGGAAGATCGTCGAGGAGTCGCAGTTGATATTTAATGGCCATGGTGGCAGTATAGATCGCGTAAAACTTATAAATGAAGAAAATTTCTTAAGCTGCGGAGACGACGGACAGTTGTCTGTTTGGGGCTGTTTAAAAAAGAAACCTCTATGTTCTGTATCAAACGCGCATGGGAGGGACGAGATAAATAATCAGCCAATGTGGATATCCAGTATAGCTGCGTTACTCAATACAGATTTAATTGCATCAGGTATTGCATATATTTTCTTCTATATATTCCTCAATATTATTTATAGAAGAGATAATCAACATTTTATACTTAATATTATAGGCTCGCGAGATGGTTCTATAAAACTATGGCAATGCAGTGACTCCTTCAAGTCGTTAAATCCGCTATTTGAAATTCATTTAACAGGTTTCATAAATTCCTTAAACTTTACCCCGGATGGAACTCAACTGGTTGCCGGTGTTGGTCAAGAGCACAGGCTTGGGAGATGGTGGCGCATACCGGAAGCGAAAAATAGCATTGTTATCATACCACTAGTTCAAACGAAAAATAAATAATTTACATATTAAAAAATTGAAGAGAACTTAATTGTACAGAGATATATACAGACACACAGACTTTTCTATATATAAAACGGATCGTTCTTTATTTTTTTAATTATTATAGATATTCTTTTAAAATACTTATCGTCATCTGCAGTGCCTCTGGAATCGTCGAGCTCGATTTCCTTTTACAGGGGGTGCTAATGAAATAAAACAAATATTGGTCCACAGTACAAGTATTTATTTATTCTGTACAAAAGTTGAGTTATAAAATATTATGTCCCCATTTTAGGTCTTGTTCTTAGTCTTGTATACCATGCCGTCTTGAATTCGTTCGTATAATAACAATTATCGCCGCAGAGGACATTTACGTTTACGAGAAAGAAGCGGTGCTCGGCCATTGATTGATTTTCATGCCGCCGGCATGACCAGAGCTAATCAGAGATACACACGGTGATCGATCGATCGACATATCGTTGTCCCTTATTCCTTCATAAACGCGCGTGTCCTCGTGCGAACCTTGGGCTCACCGTGTACATATAAATCAAATCGACTTTTAATTCGCGTCAACAAACGGTACAGCGAGTGTACGCTACTTCGTGTGCATTTTTGCAATATGTTTTCAAACGAGTGCGACAGTACGTAGGCCATCTAAATAGGCCTTTTTCTCATCGATTCATGTGCTCCATTTTTATTCCCGCATTCTTTTTTTTTTTCTTCCTTATGCTTAGATCTTAGGACGCGAGTGTGCCATTTCGCAGATAAGTCGAACAATATTGGCTTTCGCTTGATCAGTGTCATCCCCGTTAGTTTTTACTTTCACTAAGAACTTTGCACGATACCCTTACTCTGATAAGCCCCGTCTAAAATGCTTCCTTTCCTTTCGTCTCGTTTTGGATTATCAGAACTTCGCGATCGCGATGATTCGCGCGCTTCGCATCGGGCATATCGCACCCTCCACTCACCGTTCCATTTTCCACGCCGCAAATCTCTCCAATTCTTTCGCAAATCAATCGAGAAATTTATTAATCGATTTCGTTCGTTCAAGCATGATTTGATAATAATTATTTTCTTTTCCGTATCGATTGGTCGGTAGAACGCGAATCCACGATCTGTTTCGAGTACTTGCGAAGGGAAGCGATGGCACGGAAATGGCACCAATTCACGCTAATTGTCGGAACTTATCTCTAACCGTTCAAAATATATTCGCTTGTCGTTGCATTTTCCGAAAACAGAGGCGCCGTATGCATCTTTACTTGCAGTTTCGAAGCACAATACGCGTGTAAGACAAAACTTATGGATACAGCACGTTTACAAATATTTCTCTTAACAACCGTGTTGAATCGAGTTTACCTCTTCTTAAGGCTGACGAAAGAAAATAAACGCTGCTACGCTTTGAAATTTCCTTATACTTCGTTTAACGCGATACAGAGGAACTGAGTTTTCATCATAGTCGTTTCAGAAAGAGACACGGTTCGGAAGTTCCCACGACGTTGATTGCTTTTTTTCTTCGTTTTATTTCCGGTTCACAACTTATGATTCTAAACGATACTCCCGTTCGGTGAAAAATACAGAAATGTTAGTCCGACAACGAATTTCCACGAGGATAATGTACATTAGAGATTTCTTCGAAGAAATTTCGCTAGAATTTGCTATACTCTTTCTTCTGCAAGTTCTGTCTTACATAATAAAAGTTCTGCACTGAAATCATTATGTCGAAGGATCGCAAAACTATTGTCGATCGCGAGTCGTTTGGCGAGTCGAGAGATTCGTTGTCTGTGAAGCATACACGGCTAAAAACCTTTAAGCGAATGGAATCGAGGTTTAATTTAATTGGTTCGAATCGACTAAAACAAGTGGCATGGCCGCGTGCCCAACGATGGGGTGGCGCGTCTCGAAAACATAATCATCTTCCTTCTCGGCATCGCGAATCGTGAGATTTCGTACATTACACGCCGCCGCAATTTTCCTATTATGTATACGCTATGTACATTCGATCCCATAAAGCACACGATATCCCATAGACTCGACATTCTTACAGTTACCATTCCGTATCGCTTCTCGGTTACTTAAAGGATTATCCAACGCATCCAGAATATAAAAAAGTCTCGTTGATATGTCCAGTTCAAATGTAAATAATCATAATAAATGATCGACCAATAGTGAATGTTCCTACAGTCGAGTTTTCTACGTAGATTTTTCAATAGGCAATTAAACGTAAATGCACAGATTAGAAAGGATCAGTTTCGATTTTCTTAATTCTATTTGAACGAACTTGTTACTTAAGCAACGAGCCTCGTACATAATTCTTCTTTACGATCTTTGAATTTTCAGTTCGATAGTTCTCGTTTTGTTTTTGTTTTTAGCAGTCGGTGTAAACCATTCGAAAGAGAGCGTAAGATTCATAAGAAACATGGTATCGACGGTTTTTCTAATCGAATATTCGAAAGAACGTGCGACTCCTCGAATGATTCGGCAATTTTTCAAAGGACTCTTGACAAACGGTGGATATTATGTGCTTTGCAAGATGTTACTGCTCGTGAATGTAGCGCGTTCGTCTATGGGAGACGACGTTTCGGTTTCGATGGAACGAATTGGAGCGACTTCTATGATCAGTACCGAAAGACTCGCAAAAATTGAAATATGCGATCGAACCGGACATCCGCTTTCGCCGCGAACTCTCGCACTCCTCTTTCCCTTCCGCAATAACCTTCTCGTTTCTCTTTCGCATTCGTTCCGCAAGGTAGGACAACGAATAAATTTACGACTATTCAATAAATTTTTCTCAATCTTCCGAGGGCATCGATGACGATGATAATTGAAAATGGCAGTTTTCGTTTTATCTCATTCGAAGTATCGCGCGACGCGAGAGGAGCTCGCACGAAGAGGAACCTTTATTTATTTCTGTGCGTTGGAGCCGAATATCGTGGTCGCCGTGGCGCACGGTATCGCTGAAATAAAAAAGAAAACCGAAAAGAGAAAGGAACACGTCGAAATTCGCTCGAATTCTTCCTAACGCCGAGAACCATCAATTTCCAACGGAAAAGAGTAAAAACAAATATATACGTTGAACGAAAAGGAACGATACGAGACCCAATGTAACAATCGAGTTCCTCTCGCGCATCGCTCATTTACAATCCTCTAAAATGTAGTTACAGTAACGTTCAAGGATGCACACCTAACATCGATAAAATCTATGTGGTTAAATCAGCGCAACAAAGTGGTGATGTCAGAACATGTTTCCACCATGCGGTTTTTCGAAATCATCGTCGCGGTTTCTCATTTGTACAAAAAAATATACGTTTATTTTCCAGCTTGGATCCGAATGGTCCACGGTGCGTCTTGGAAATGTATGTCTCGAATCGAAGCAGGCAGGGCAGGGCAGACAGACAGGTAACAACCAGGCAGGCCAGGCAGAAATTATTTTAAAAAATCGAGCATTTTCTCTCTCTCTCTCGTCTCCTCTCGTTCGTTCTCGTTTCGTTTTTCTTTCCTTTTTGTCGCCGCTACGAATTTTTTATTCCAGGAACACATTAATGCCTGTCAGAGTTGGAACGGAAAGAGCGTGACACGCGATTTCCTCAAATCTACCCGGCTATTCAGCACCGTGAATCGTTCGGCTCGCAACCCACGCGATGGTGGCCCGTCGCTGATGATGGCGTTCAAACGCAAAAAAGGAAACCTGGTTTCTCATCGAATCCGCGGACTGGTGCTCGATACCCTGGTCTGAACCGCGTGGAACGTGGATCGCACGCATCTCGTCCACCGAGAGCATTTCCATTTTGTACTAAACAATTCGAGACGACTCGCGCAAGGTACTTTCAAAACGAAACGGCGTCGACGATCGCGTCGACGGTACTCTCTGTACGTGTGTAGCAAACATGTCTCTGTGTGTGGATGTGTGTTCTTCACGTGTGTGATAAAAGGGGGGACGCCCGGTCTCCCTGTCCGGCATTATCTTTTCATTATTTTTCCTTTTTTTTTTTTTCGTTTTTACATCGTAACTTCTCTCTCTCTCTCTCTCTCTCTCTCTCTCTCGCTCTCTCTTTTTTTTTATTTTACCCTCCAACATTTATCTCTTTTCTCTGTTTAGCTTTCTTTTGTTTACTTTCGTTTTCCATCGATATATGCGACCGTATATCGACATACATAATACAATATACCTATTATAAACCCGGCAACGTCGACGAATCCACGTTTAGGCGTCGTCGACCCTTTCCTACTTTCCTCATTTTTTCGGATGCGAACTACACGCGTTCGCGTCGATCCTCGCGTGGTCGTCGAAAATTTTTCCATTCACGTAAGTTCGCATATCTTTGTGTGCATGTAAAGTTTCGCGAAGATGTAGCCTGTGGACGCGTAGACGGATGCCTTTTCTTTTCCTCACGAGTTTTAGCGTCGGGGCATCAAGATTTCTCAGCGACGTCCTCGAGAGCGCATGAATTTACGCTGCTCCGTGTTCGCAAACCTGTATAATGTGTGTTTGTGTATTCGGGTGCCAATGAGTTTGTGAGCGCGCGTGTATCTGTGTGTCTGTGTGTATGCGTGGTCTTCCATGTACTTCATGAAGATCGATTCTTTTCTCTTTTCTGTTTCATTCGTTTTTTTTTTTCTTTTCGTTTTAACGTTTACTCAGTGTTACGGTTAGCTGCAATTTTTTTGTCGATTATGTGTCTTTTTTTCCGGTTTTTTTGTCTGCTTGGACTGTTTAAATACTATTTCGCTACAAGTGGACTACCATTATGAAACTCTACGCTACTTTGTATTGTATTGTAATGCTTTGTAATGAACGACTGTACTGTACTGAACGTGCATACTTGGTGAGCACACGCAATCTATAAAGGGATCCCGGTTTCGCAAACGCCACACGTGGACCGCGCTACCATCATCCGCCCTTTCTTTGGTTTTCCCTTTCATTGAAACGCATCTCTCGTCGTTGATCGTCCTCGCTGATTGCCCGGCTCCCTAAGTACAGCATAACCAAATATGCGACGAAGGAAACGCGAACGAACCGACCGAATCGTTGGTAATTGGAAATTAATCGGATAAAAGTCAGCGACATTCTCTTCTTCTTCTTCTTCTTCTTCTTTTCCGAACCGTTTGGAACGCGATAATCGTAGACCGAGAAACAAAAATTGTACCAAAGAAAACGGATAAAATGGCGACGGGATTGTAACGCGGCGCCCCGTGTGGTTTCCGTGATGGGGACCGTATTGTGTCATGTAATGTACCTGTTACAAAATTAATATATGCAACTGTGAGAGAATTCATGACCTGGCTAAAAAGTGTGGTTCTGTATTCAAACGTTCTCGTTTAATTAGTACTTGTGTTCTCGGTTATGAGTAATAATCATACTTTAATAATAACCACTTCGAGTTCTTCCATCTTGTTAAAAATCTTAGACATCAACGTACATTCACTTTTATAATAAATCGTTATTAGAAACCTATCCTCGTTACTTGCTATGCATTTAATATAAATTTCATCGTGTTATCGTTATTGATCGTAATCTGGTATTTTTTTTTTTTTCATTTATATTTACAACAACGTACCTACGAAATCATCTCGATCCCTTTTTACGTTCGATAATCCGCGGCCTGTTTTCTCATTACGCGGTGGATATAATTGAACCTCTTTCTTTCTCTTGCTTTTCTTTTTTTATTCTCTCTTCTCTCTCCTCTCTCTCTCTCTCTCTTACTCTCTTTCTCCCTCTCTCCTTCTCCCTCCCCCTACTAGCTTTCTTTGTCTGTACGCGTTTACTCTCTTTTTTCTCCTCGTTTACATCCCCTTTTACAAAAACCTCTGTCTCGAGAAGAGAGGAACAAGTCCTTTGCGTACGCAACGAGACTACGTGCTGTATCTTCCTCGAAGACCTCTAATCTCCTTCGACATTGTTCCTGAACACGCACACGAGAGGATAACACAATGAAATAGCGAAAACGAACGATAGTTAAATCGATAGAGAAACCTGTTCCTCGTTCTGTTCTTCGCGGATCTGCTCGGGAACGTGCTGCTTGGCGACGTGCCTTTCCGTGTGTATGCGTTTGTCTCTCTCTCTGTGTGTGTGTGTGTGTGTGACTCTATGTAACCGCTCGTGTACGTATCGTATGCGTGTCCCATGTATTTTATCTGCTCCTCGGTGTATTTGTATGGTTGTACGTGTATGCGTATGTACGGTACTTACACGATTAATTGTGTGAAGGCTAATCTTAACGCGCGACCTAATTAACTGTTCCATTAGACGTTAAAATTATTCCTGTCGACATGTTGGTGCCTTTAACTCTCTAATATATCGAATATCTACACATTACTTTCTACTAACGATTTAAATACTTCAGACGACGCTTGTTTCTGGCTTGCTGAATAAAAAAATATCTTCTCCGAGGAGCAACGTTTCACGTGTGCCGTGCGCTTTTGCGCGCGTGTGTTATCCTGTGTGTGTGTATCGGTACGTGTGCGTACATGTGTGTGTGTATATTCGTGTATCACGTGTGTGTGTGTGTGTGTGTGTACACGTGTGTATACGCGTGTGTAGTACGATCGGTGTGACGAGGGGGGGTGGCTGGGGGACAGAAGGATTCGTTGCGGTGGATAATGGTTTTGTTGCGGGTGCATTGGAACGGATCGTAACAAAACAGAAGAAGGAAAGAAAAATAAAAATGAATTGCAGTGAGTGACCTTGTCTATTTTCTATCGATAGTTCGAGTCTATATTATTGTTATTACTATTATTCACCTATCGTCCGTAAAAATGAGTAACCATTCACAAATGGATGATTCTATGTAACGTTGCTGCATTGCTATTGCATTTATGTAATTCTTCTTTTCGTTTTTACGGGCGTCGTTCCGCTGGTTCCGATTAAATTCGCTACCGAGTCGATCGATGTATCCGCTTTGGCAGAGGGGGGTGCTTTTTGTTGTCGCGGTATCTCCGTTTGCATCCACGATTCCGACGAATGTGCAATACTATAAACGCGTCGCCTACTATTTTATACACACACGCATATACAAGTATACCCACGGAGAAAGTAATCCGCGTCGCATCCTACGTGCGTTCGCGGCCGCGGCTCTCTTCCTTGTATATCCCCGGGGGAAATAAAATAAAAAACTCTGAGAGACCCGCAAAACGAAGGTTGTTGTACGTACGAGAAATATTTTGTACATCGCGTGAATATGCTCCTACGGTGAGGACAACGACGGAACGTTTATATCTATGAAGAGGATCGTGAAACACTACTAACGGCGAAACTCTGATACACGGCTACGGCTGAGGCGTTACGCGAACGCTGTTCTTTTCTCTTTTTCTTTTTTACACTGTGCAGGTGATTGTCTTTGGGTTTTCGAGTTGCGGGCTTGGTCAGCGATCGAACGGTTTCTACGACTAGAGAAAACTAAAACGGAGACGTATCCTCGTAACGCGACGCGAATGAGAACGATATGTTAACGGAAAGATACGGTGGACGAAAGAAAAGAAATATATATATATATATATAGAAACAAAATGTCTGAAAATTGTTGAATCGTGGACGCAGGACACCGACTGCCGCGTCTTCCCCCTCCGTCGATCGCTCGTACGATTACGGATTGCTATTGCGATTAACACATGGGTCGTAAAAGTACAAACTGTAAACAGACAGGCGAACGGACAGACAGACAAACAGACGTGGATCGGAGGCATGTAATACTTAGGCTTACAATACTGTATTGGATAACATTATACACGCATTCAATTTCCGACGTTTCCCTCAACATTTCCGGCTGATCGTTGTGTCGTTGACCTTCCTACTTGGTTGTCGCGTTAGTAATCAAGGACCATGATGAACCATCGATGAACGATGAAAACGAGTCGGTCAATCGAGCAGCCTTCAGGATACATTTCATTTTTTTATTAGCTACGATTCGGAATTGGGGTCGCTGTTTCTCTCTCTCTCTCTCTCTCTCTCTCTCTCTCTCTCTTTCGCATTCTCACTCTCTTTTTCTCTCTCTCTCTCGCTCTCGCGCTGCGTCATACGATACATCTATCTTTTTTCGCATACTCGTATTTACAATAATTCGTTACTCTTTTAGTCGCCATTCGGTTCGTCTTTCCCCCTTGGCCGACACGAGAAAACTTCTGTTTGCCGTTCTTCTCAGCTTTACATCCTCGGTTGATTCTCGGATTTCCGCTTTAAGCTCCGTTCACACCGTTCGCCGTCCACGGCGATAGCATCGATCGTCGAGGTTAGTCGCGAAACAAATGAGGCTCGCGAAGCAACGGACGCTGTTTTTCGCGGGAAACATGGCGGTTTCAAGTTGAACTCACCGGACAAAACGTTCGTAGCGATCGCGCATGCGTTGCGCGAGATTCTAGTCCGTGAAAACGTTCTTACCTCGATCGATGATCAACGGTTATTCCGACTATGGCGGTATCGTGTTCGGCATGGATAACCGTGTCGGACGAATCGTCGAAACACGTTAAACAATGATTGTTGCGAATTGTTGTTTGAATGCGTTTCGCAGGGTGAACGGAGTTTCGGCGCCTGCGCGGAGGTCGTCGTTGTCGGCGCGCGCATCGCAGGTCCGAGCGGTAACGCGAGTTTGGGTCGTGTGTGACCGCCGTTTGTTTTACGAATATCGTTTGAATCTCGATTATACGATCGGCAAAGAAACGCGAGCTGCGCGCGCGAGTGTGTGTATATGGAAACGAATGTTGCCGGCGAACAATAAATAGAGTGCAAAAGAGGATGGCGAAGAAGATACAATGGAAAGCAACGGTCACAACGGCCGACCGGGGTCGAAGCTCGCGCGAGAGAACAGATACCGGTAGGATGGTCGGTTCGCTGGTGTTTCGACGAGCTCCGAGCGTGCGTTTACACGAGGAAATTCTAAAAGAAGAGAACAACGAACGCCGGTTGATTCGACGATGACGGGTGAGCCGATCGTTTTCTCTTTTCTGTTCTTTTCTTTTTCTTTCGCCTGGTCTCGCGTCGTGTCGCCTTAACCCCCGCCGAATACGCAATTTATTCGCTAGTGAAATTTGATATTTTTTTTTTACTAGTAAATATAGAATATCGAGTGTGATTATTCGTAGCGTAATGATAGCGGAGAATAAATATAATACAGGTCTATAGATAAGAGTTCGGTATGGTACAGCTATGATACAAAAATCTCATCGTGTCTCGCTCCGCGATCAGTCTCTCTCTCTTTCACGCATGCGCACTATAGCTCGCCTCCGGTAATCGACGACGTCCGACATCGATGCGAGGAATATTACTTTTTTTTTCTTTTCTCGTACGTCGATCAGGTTGCTTCGCTCTCGTGTGCCCGTGAACGTGAAACATGGTCTCGCCGGAACATAAACAAAGGTTCGTCGCACGTTTTTACTGTTTTTATGACACTGACGAATCCTGCGAGGCGATCCCTCTCGGGCTCGGTCTCGCCAAACAGAACAACACACACGCACACTGTTCCCACGCACACTGTATATCGCACTCTTTCTCGCGCGTGTCATATAGAAGATTTTTACCTAGTATACGGCACTCTCTTAAATCCCCAACGCCCCGACAATGGGAGCGAGGGCCACTTGTACATATTCATTAGGAATTTATTTACACGCGTGCTAATTATTCTGGGTCGCGATCTCTCTCGCGAACGATCCTTCGTTCATCGACCGCGATCATCGTCGTCGTCGACGTCGTCGTCGTCATTGTCGGTCGGTCAGTTATCGATTCGATTGTCCAACCAAAACCGGTTCGACACTCGATTCGACGTTCATCCGAACCGATCGGACAATTGGTTCTCGATCGAGTGCCCAGTGCATCGCGAGACTATGTATCCGTGTATGGACGTGTTTTACCGGGAAGAAAGACTGCCGAGATAATTGGTAAAGTTCGTGTCGGTACGGTTTTTTCGGTTCCGCAGTTTCTAGAATATCCAAGCTGGAAACGTACGGTTTGTTCTCTGTCAACGATTTCGATGGCCGGTCACGGAAAACGGCCTCGAGTTGGTCGGTAACAAAGGACCGTTCGCTCGTCCATCGACGTTCCGCGGTGGTAACGGTCGATCGAGGATCGCGCGGGAAGTTCGAAACGGTTTCTCTGTACCCCCGGCAGGTGTCTCCGGCGTCTCGTGTCCCGCTAGAGAATAATTAGCACGCTGTTCGCGACTTCGTTTCACATGTTTTTTTTTTCTCGTATTTCGAATAAATATCTAGAATTAGCGTAATGATAAGAAGGACAACCAATACGACTACCATTTATAGTAGTGATAATAGTGGGCATACTATAATAGTGTCTAGTAGTAGCGTTTTTCTTCACCTCGTTCCGTCTTTCTTTCGTCTTTGTAATCTTACTATCTAACGTCCTCGTTCATCCTTCGTCTCTCTCGTATTTTCTTCTTCTTTTTTTTTTTCGTTCTCATATTCTCCCGATAGTTTATCATTTTTGCATTTACTTTTATTTCAATATGGCATCGCTGCTCGTGCGTCGTGCTGCGTGTCTCTTCTCTCGACGGTTGTGTATATACGCTCATCGATCTTTCGTCGATCTTTTACGTTTCCCAAACCCACATATAACATTCTTCGTTACCTTTTTTGTTTCCATTGATTTTGTTGGTTATTGTTTTTTTTTTTTGTTCATCGCATCTTTTCGCGTCTTCTTCACGATTAAGTTTTTTTTCCCATTCTCTCTCTCTCGCGCTCTTTCTCGCTCTCTCTCTCTCTCTCTCTCTCTCTCTCGCTCTCTCTCTCTCGAGGCAGTCCGACCATAAATCGTGCGCGTTTTACTTTTCACGATCGAGGGACGGCCGCGCGGGGCTACGCGAGTGCCTCAAGAAATTAATTAAACGTAGGATAATCACAGAAAAAGGGGTTTCGACGTATGGGATATACGTTCTCGTCGGCAGTGCCGTCGCTTCACCGCAACAACTGCGGCAGGAGCGCGCTGATCACAAGGCTTCCCGTCACAACCACCAACAGCTGGTTGTACCGATCTTGCACTCGGCTGGAACTCGCCCCGTTGTAGGTCAACTCTTCGTTCTTCACCACTTCGTTCGGATGGTCCGAATACTCCTCTGTTGACACAAAAAACAGACGATTGTTAGCTTGTTGCGTGGTAAAAGAAAGAAAATATAGGTGCACGGGGAAGGAAAATAAACTCGGGGAACTTTAACCCTTTCGTTCCCAAACTAGCAACCACGAAATTTCTATAAAATCGAAATGAGATATTGACTGAAATAAAAATTTTAAAAATAAAATTTATACCGTAAAGTGCTCCCTCTACCTTCTTGCACTTTCCGTATAATCATCAATTATGGTATAAATGAATATAGTAACTCTTAACATTCGAATGGCTCCTCTGAGATGACACTAAAAATTGCCATACTATTGTTCAGAACAACTGTTACGCGACCATATTTGAATCCCATTCCATTCTACTGATGTGCTCCCTCTACATTTTTGCACTTTCTGTATAATCATCAATTATGGTACAAATGAATATAGTAACTCTTAACACTTGAATGGATCCTACTATTCAAAACGACTATTACACGATCATACTTGAATCCCATTCCATTCTAGTCAAGTGCTCCCTCTACCTTCTTGCACTTTCAGTATAACCATCAATTTTGGTACAAACGAATATAGTAACTCTTAACACTCGAATGGATCCTCTGAGGCGACACTGAAAATTGCCATACTATTATTCAGAACAATTATTACGCGACCATATTTGAATCCCATTCCATTCTACTGAAGTACTCCCTCTATCTTCTTGCTCTTTCTGTATAATCATATATTTTGGTACAAATGAATATATTAACACTTAACACTCGAATGGCTCCTCTGAGGCGACACTAAAAATTGCCATACTATTATTCAAAACAACTATTACACGACTAATAATATTCTTTTTTTTTTTAATTTCCATCCAATACCATCAGCCAGCGAACGTTTGCACACGACCTTTTGCTTTTGATTTTCGAGCGATACGCCGAGATTCTATTAAATATTTAATACATCGTTGCAAATTTGATTCACGCCTTGTAATTTCAGAGGGGATATGGAAGGGTCGAAAAGAAATTGATGAATCGAAATGAATCGACTCGAGTAATTTCAATTGGACGGCTTGTGAATACAAATTCTCGAGCGTGCGGCGTTCCAGCGGCGGGCAGTGGTTAACGAGTGCCGCAGCTTATCGGTGAAGTGCAAATGCACGGATTCGGAGCAGCGTTTCGAAGTCGAATTATCATAGGTGCAGACGTAAAAAGGGCGAGCATCGAGCGGCTCCCGACAGATGGTTGTCGGGAGTCGTCGAATTCAATTCCCCGTTTTCATTAGACTGTTCTCCATCTGGCACGCGCTCGCGGAGCCGCCGCTTCCATTGCGCTCTCGCATTCGCGGTATTCTTTTTAATCTATTTCGCGGTGCTTCCTTTTTTCGCGCACGCGCTCGAAACGTCGATAGCAATAATCGAGGGATCGGCTCGATTTTTTTCGTTACGGTAATCGATGAAAATTAAGATACTCCCGGCCAGTGCGAGCGGTCCATAAATTATTTTTTATGCGGAGAAAAATTTATTTCTGGGCGTTACAACGCCGACAACATTCGGCGATGCGGCGAGGTTTCACGTGCGCCGCGCGGTCGACGCGCGCGCGCTTCGGTAATCACTCTTTTCGATGCAATTTAACTGGAGGCGCATCGGCATCGGGGTCCGGTAATAAGTAGAACAAGGTACCCGGCGACGATAAAATTTTAAATCTCATTAAAATTTATTCGCTCGTTATTTACTTTATCCGACTTAATGCGTCCGACCGATAAGCCGAATGAATTACGTAAAATGATTGTTTGGCACGCAATGGACCGTCACCGTCCAACTACGTAACGGTAATTTAATGAGTGGAACACACCACCGAAACCGGTGACGCTCTCTCCTCCGTCTAACCGATCGCGAAGGACAGGAGTAAACGAATCCGCGCGCACGAAAGAAGAACAAGAAGAAGAAGAAGTAGAGGGAAAAAAAGAAGGGAGGAAGAAAGAAAGAAGAAGAAGCGCGCGAGAGGATCTCGTGACTATGCGCGCCGTCTCGAAAAGGAGAAATATCAATTACGTGGCGCTAATAACGAACCCCGACGCAACCCGGCAATTCTGCCTCCGAAAGAAAGATTTACATAAGATAACGAGCAGTAAAGTCGTCGGGGACGAGTGGTTTATCTTAATTTTATGCAACAGTAATTCCGATACAAAGTAATAATTACTGGTCCAGCAAAAAGGAACCAACGATTAAAGACACCTCAACCGAGCGGTGCAATTGCAAAAGCGGGGCGCGTCCACCCGGCAAACAGGGGACTCGCATTTCTCGCAATGCATCACGCGGGGTAGTCCTCTTCGCGCTTCGGTATTCGGCGGACGCGCCGACTCAATTTTATATTATTACCCGGGCTTCCGTTTCCGATAATTAAATCGGACCCGGCTATCGAACAATGGACCAACATTTCCAAGATTAATCGCCGGTCGCCGAGAGCTACCTAGGCTCTCGATTTCGTCGATTTCCGGCGGGAATGGCCGATCGATGCACGATCTCCGTTGCCGCGTCGGTCGACGAGAAACCCTCCTGATGGTATAATTAATTTCCCCGTGAAAGTAAACCCGTAACGGCGATCAACGATTCCGGGGACCATCCAGAAATTAGTTTCGCGGAAAAAATCGCGTTCGTCGTCGCCGATAAACGGCGAAGAAGAGACCAAGCCCTCGAGGCGGTTTCATGGCGTACGGTCGATTATTGTGCCGAGGCTGATTCGCATATTTCCTATCTACCGATCCTGGAAATCGGGCGTCAATCTTCGAGTGTCCGGCTTGAAAAGACTCTTAATTCGCGTGGCTGCGGGTACTCTCCCCCCCCCCCCCTTCCCTCTACCGTTCCGCAATTAATGTCGGTGAACGGAGCAGTACCAGGGAAAAATCGCTGGCCAAGATAATGGTCACGAGAAGCATCGAGAAACTCGTTCCGCGGCAAAGGGAGCAGGTGGCGAGGCGCTGTGTATACGTACTGTTCTTCTTCTTCTGGCCAATCGAGGTCTTGGGCGGCAAGGAAGACGGCGGTCCATTGTGAATCGGAGGCTGATGCGGATGCACGGGGTAGATAGCCGGAGGGGGCGCGTGGGGCAGGGTCGGCGCTGCCGTGGCCGGTTGATGATGATGAATGTTGCCCCCTGGGTAGAATCGATCTCCGCCCTTGAGGACGCTCGGTGGTGGCTGGGGTGCCATTCCGGCGGCTCCTCCACCCAAAACTGCGGTGCTGGTAGAGCTGCTGCTTGGCACGGTGCTGCTGGTCACGGGCACGGCTACAACGACACGTAAAAAATCACATTTCTCTCACTCCGTGCGGCCAGTTATCGCGGCCTCGTCTCGGACATCATACGATTCGCGAATATTTTTTGAGCGATCGCGTGCCGCCGGACTTACGTGGCCGTCTCGTTCAATTTCCGGTGAGTTTTATTAATGGCCGTGCGCGCGAGCGCTCGCTCGTCGCAAAATAAAGTATGAAACTACTGTATACAAAGTACGAAGTTGCCAGGACGACTTGGATATATGATCGCGGCCGGGTTTTATCGATCTGCGGTGGAGGATGAAGGATCGGGTAGGCGCGGAGGATCGTGAAAAGTATTGTTCGTTCGATCGAGGAAACGAGTCTCGTACCGCAATTTCGAGTGATTCGATTATACTCGGCCGTTACGCGCGACAACGGCGTTCTCGGTCGGATGATTTAGGATACCCCGTTCCCGTGCAATTTCGGTTTCGACAACGACCGAGTTTTGCGTAATTTTCGGCGCGCATCCCGAGCCGGAGCCTCGCGAATGCGGAGCCGCGTCGACGAACGGCCATAAACGCGGACCACGGCGGACTCGCACATCGATTTCAATTACCGGTGTGCGCGGTGCCCGCGTAGGACGCGCGACCGTCCGCGTATCGAAATAGACGCGGTTATGATTGCGGCCGTTAAATTTTATTTAATCGCGTCGGCGATCATTCGGCGTTGCACGCTGTGTCTATGACGTCCGTATTCATAATAATAGGAGCGCGGCTAGCCACCGCCGTTACAGTTATAACCGTAAACGCGGGCGCAGTAAAAATCTGATACGAATTTACGCGACCGTGACGCGCCACGCCGCGAAAAGCAAAAGCCGACCAGATGATTCTCGTGCTCGTGATATTCTATCGGAAGTCGCGGTCGCTCCCGCACGGAACAATCAGTCCCCATCGGAAGGACACTCTAACTAGAACCGGAGAACTCGCGTACGGATTCCTCTGTGTATCCATTGTGCGTCTACAGAAAAAAGGTGGAAACGAGAACGTCGCGTCGAAGCGAGTCTGTCGTTAACCCTTTGCACTCCAAGCAACTTTAATTTATTTACTCAACATATTTTTCTGTCCTACAATAATTCCATTGTACGTGGTTCATTTTCTTTCATTTCAATTTTTACTAGCTTCTTAACCCTTTCGTTACGGCAATCCGCTCCACAGGAGTGACGCCACTGAACGGGGCAATGCGCTGCGAAAGCGTGCACATTGCGCGTCGGTAATTTTCGGTGTTCGCGCTTACACGCCACCTTGGAATTCTCTTGTATGTACACTTATATTTACAGCTACGTAACAACCGTTACGTCGCATTATATGAGAAACAAGATTTTTGTTTACCGACGAGACTCTGCGCGGATCATCGCACAGATTATCGGCACCCGTAACGAAAGGGTTAAATACAAATATTGTAACGTAAAAATTGTTTCAAATAATAGTCTGCGAATGTTTAATCGAAGGAGCCATTGGAGTGCCAAGGGTTCAAGAAAGCTAGGATTCCTTTGACGGAGTATCGCACGAGGTAGCGACGATTCATCCGCGTTCAGGGGATTA
The DNA here is from genome assembly GCA_028453745.1 of Agapostemon virescens. Taxonomy (NCBI): domain Eukaryota; kingdom Metazoa; phylum Arthropoda; class Insecta; order Hymenoptera; family Halictidae; genus Agapostemon; species Agapostemon virescens. The sequence goes on along the minus strand of CM052090.1, from coordinate 11,105,305 downwards.
TTCGTGTCCTCCGGGGATCGGCGAGAATTAGCTTCCATCGTGGAAATAAAATCGAAAATTAATTCCCCGTTTTCGCCGGCTAATTGCCACCGTAAACGTCGTGCGCCGTGGTCGCGGGGCATCGGGGTGCGGAGGAACGGCTGAAATTTTCCGCGAGATTAACATTTCTCGCGGTTCGTGACCGGCGATAGTAATCGTAGGCCACGGTGCTCGCGCGCGATGCAAGCGAGGTCCACGCAACGCTTATCCACCGACCAACACGCGGGGATTTCGAGGCCGTGAGTCCCGTGGAATCCTGAATGCTCGACGCCGAAGAGTTCAGAGTTCTCGGGCAGCGAAATAGCTAGTCATTACGGCGCATGAATCGTCTCTGGCGAGTGTCGGGGCCGGTGGTAGCGGCGGAACGAGGCGGAGGTGGCGCAGGGAGGGCGACTGGAACGAATTAGGGAGAGTGGAGAGACCGGACTAGAATGAAATAGTGGAATTTATTGTGCTCTGGGACACGGCGTTAGTCCCCTCCCTAACCGCAACAAATGGTGCACAGTAAGAATTATAATTGATAGGGATTATTTAAGAGGGGGCCGCCAGAAGAGACACTGGAACGGAGGGACCGGTCCGGAGGACGGCCAAGTAGAAGCAGCCGCGGAATGGCTGGCACAAAAGTTGTTCCACTTTACAACCGATCACGGGATAATGAATTTATGGCGTGGTCCTCTTCTGATTCGTGTCTTCCTGCCGAGAGAATCGCGCCAGCGACGCGCGCTCCCTCCAAAACGTAAATGTTTCGAACGCATTGTGCGCGTGAAATGGGAATTAATTATTCGTGATTCTGTAACTTTCGGTTGTGGTAATCGCGTTTAGGATGTTTAGAACGTGGACGGTTTGCGGGAGGACCCTTTGGACGTTTGCATCTGTCTATCGGTAGGAATACGGGTGTTGGGGTAGGTCCGATGGTTTTGCGAGCGTCGCACGATATCGGGAAACTTATTTAACACTAGAACTACCGAACAATAAATCCAACGATATACATTGAATTGTAATAATAACGAGACTGCATCTATTAACCCTTAACACTCCAATGACTCCTCTGAGGAGACACTAAAAATTGCCACACTATTATTCGAGACAATTATTACCCGACCATAATTGCATTTAATGAATCGTTAAAAATTGAACTGTTGTGCGTACAAATAACAGTAATAAATTTAATATGCAAGAAAGAAAATGAACCATGTACAATGTAATTATTCTACGTAAAAGAAATTACTCGATTTTGGAATTAAAATTGCTCGGACTGCAAAGGGTTAAAACTTCATGCAATTCTTACTGTAATGTGTACGTCATGAAAGAAGCACATCCGAAAATTTCTGATGGAAACATTTTTATAACTTGAATAATTGCGAAAGAGAAAACTAAGGACTAGTCAGAATGTCTGATTTGGTAGTTCTAGTGTTAACACTTTACCGACCGGAAGCCTATTAGTAGGCTTTTCAATATTCGCGCTGTATCAAAATGAAGCTTCAAATTCTATTTTTACATTCGAATTTGTAACAACATTATTAGACAATATTATTGGGGATGCACTGTTGATCCGCAATAAAAATTACCGTCAGCGTTGAAAGACCCATTAAAAAGTTTTCAGTCACGGATCATGGGCCTTACAAAAATTCTGAAATAACCGCCGGTCGGTAAAGCGTTAAGCTTCGATTCGCTTGTATTCTTTAGCGAGAAAAATTAGTCGTTTTCGTAGATGAAAGAATATAATGAATTTCAGTCGATTCGTTCGAAGAACAAAGCGACAACGGAAAAGGTATCGTAGCACGCGTTTGGTCCGAGTATTCGCGAGGATGAGTATATCGGTTGGATGTCGCAAAGAAGCGTCCTCGGTACTTACAGTTGTTGCGCGACGTTGCGGAGGACGATGAGGTGTCACTTTCGTTGCTGCAGCAGACTTTGAACACGACTTTCATGTTGTTGCTGGAGCACCTTCCGCCGATGCGCTTGTGGAGGTCCTCCTTGGACGAGGTGCTGATGAAGTAGTAATCGTGTCCTGGCAGAAACTCTAGGCCTCCGGGTTGCGGTGTGAACGGCCTGAAGGTGATCGTGAAGTACATCGTCTTGGACGGCTTGTCGCAGACCGCTATTACCCGCGGACTCGGATTCGTTATCCGACATGTTTCGTACTCCTCCTTGGACACCTACGGAAACGGATCGGAGGCGTTGTAAACCTCTGTGGCGAATCAATTGTCGACGCTTCCGGTTTGCCGCGAAACCGGCCGTGTCGAGAGAGAAAGAGAGGCAGAACGGTCTCTTTGTTTTATGTTACGGCGAATGCGTTGTACGCGGAGGCAGAACGCGCGCAGACCTACAGAAGGACATTAATCGTTGATCGACTACCGCGAAAGAAGTTCCCGTCGATTATTTCGCGCGACCCGACTCCGGAGGAAGCTGATTTCTGTTACCCAACCAGTTTCGCCATGCTAGACACGGTCAACGGGAGAAATAATGTCTATCGTCGGGGTTCGATCACCGCGTTATCGAGACAATGCGAGGGGGATGATGGGCGTCGAAGCGATGATTAGATCTCGACGATGATTCGTAAGTTTGCGCTTATGTCTGCACCGCCGCGGACGATCCCGGGATCGGCGATAACAACGAGAGAGGGGAACACTTTCCACTCTGCTAGCTACAATTTGATTCGCGAGCTCTCGCTGCTACCAACGGCGGAAAATCGAGCGTGCTTTATTATGCGAGGTATAGCGAGAACGATGTTCCGTGAATATTTTTAAGAGAAGAGTGATGGCGGCGGTGGTGATGTGTAGCAACCCTACTTCTATGGCGGTGTTAAAAGTTGGCTACGAAGCGGAAGTCGTTCTTGGGGGTCCGCGGCGAGCGAGCTAACGAACGAGTTTCGAGAAGCAACAGCTGTCTAAACATCCACGGAACGCCCTTTGACAATTTTTTCGTTCGTGTAATGGGCCGGCAGTCCCGCAACTCGATTTATATCTGCCGATACCCGAGGCATGTGGAGCGGGTCGCATAGCATGGCATTGCGACGAACTTTTACCGGAAACAGGGCTGAATTATTCGCGGTCGACGCGCGTGTACTTACGTTGTAGATAATATACTTCTCAGCGTCGTCGTCATACGTCCCTGGTTGGTACACGGGACATATTATATTCACTTGGTCGTACTCGAACGCCGCGTTGTCCTTGTTCACGTCTATTATGTGGTCTGTGTTGTCTATTCGAAATCTGCAACAGAGAAAGAGACGACCATCAGCGACATCGTTCGACCAAACACACGTACAAACGCATATAACAACGTATTCGGAAATGGGATTTAATACGCACTCCTCTTTACAACTTTTATCAGACTGATTTATTAACCCTTTGCATTCCGAGCAATTTTAATTCCAAGGTAAAGACATTTTTTTCCACCTAGAATAGTTCCATTTTACATGGTTCATTTCCTTTCGTGCATGTATAATTTATTGCTGTTACTCGTACACGCGACATTCTAATTTCTACCGATTTTTTAAACGCGACCACAGTGAGGTCAACGTTATTTTGGCTAACAGTATGGCAGTATTTAGTGTCGCCTCAGAGGCGCCATCGGAGTGCTAAGGGTTAATATGAAAGGTGTATCCTATGTTCCGCAGAACGACAGAGCTGTAATAGAACCGATCTTGTCGTACAGACGGAGATTTCGTTTAGACCCCTTAGATTTATCGGCCGTAACCTAAACGTCCATTCAAACAATCGTAGTATTGTGGCGGCCGTGCTCCTATGCTCGCCGACAGAGGGACAGCGGAACAAGACTTTCTCGCTGGTGCCTGATCCGCCTCCGATTCAATTTTTATTTTTGATAAATATATATTAATACTGTGACTGCCCAACCAACAGCCTAAAAAATTCCACAAAATCAAAGTAATTCATTTAATGCAGTAATAATTGAAAACTTCAAATGTCTGACAC
>CM052090.1:11087234-11101318 GCA_028453745.1 Agapostemon virescens | reverse complement strand
ATAGTTATCCTTCAACCTCCTTCTATTCTTCAGATATGAACCAAATTTAGTGCAATGAATATATTAGTGAACAAATTTATTTTTAAACATGGGCAAATAATTCTTCATATATGGGTTACACGGCAGTCAAAGTGTTAAAACGAATCGATAACTAATCAATTCCGAATGAGTACATCGACACGAACTTTCCGGACAATTCAATATATGCATCATATATTTAGGAGTAATTATAACTTAGTTATCAAAAAAACTTCATTCCTAAATTATTAAAATTACGGTCCCGTTACAGTCCCAATACATTCCCCAGCTTGCGCGAACAAAATGCGACGAACGAGGTGATCTAGAACCTATTGTATCGTGTTAGCATGCGACCGACTAGATGCAGATTGGTGGTGCATCGCGGATGTCAAAGGGTTAATACATTTTTGAAGCGGACGAAGAGGAGGAGCCGTCGTTGTACACGGTCGGACCTTTGAAAAATGAATTCCGGGATATCCGCGCGACGAGTACGAACATTAACGACTACGTTCCGTTCACCGCGGGACGTCGACGTTGGGCGGAGGGGGGCACAGGAGGGGGGCAGAAAAGAGGGGGGGGGAGCACAATAGGTGCAGCCGTTTCCGCGTATCGGTCGCTCGGAAACGAGGGTATCCCGTGAAACATTCGCGAAATTCCGACGCCTCCGGAGGTTCCTCGCAGGGAGTACACGGTTCCCTAAGGGTCTGTCGGTAGCCAGGTCAGGAAAGGGAGAAAAAAGAGAGGACGCGCGCGGACTCGCCCTCGTAGGCACCCAATGTCAGATAGGCAGGCACCCATGGTGTCGGGACCCCACGTAAGTGTACATACGGCTTCTGCGCGTATGTACATACATGTATGCACACAGGTGAGCTTGTATATACAGGCTCGGTTGTATTATGTAGCGGAGCTTGCTGGATACTTGGCGAGGATGGAACGAAAGGTCGGCGAATATGTAGAAACGTAGGTAAAGAAGAAGAAGAAGACGAAGAAGAAGAAGAAGAAGATGAAGAGGAGGAGAAGAAGAAGGAAGGCGAAGAAGGTGGAGGACGGTTCCTATATAACCGGTTCTTTCCAACGGCGCTCACATACGGCAATACACGTTCGTTTTCTCCACGTTGCACCGAGCACAGTAACGTCTCCTGCTGTTCACGCCGCCCTATTTCGGGTCTACGAATCGGCGCAGCGACTATTTTCTTGGTTCTCGCGGTCGCTCCACTTGTTTCGACCCCATATTTATTTTCCTTTCGCCGGCTCGCCTCCGCTACGTACGACCGTGCATGCCCGCCGAGTATATTTGTTCTGGGTTACATAAATTAGATACGGACGCGAGATGATGCCCTGCCTGGCGTTCACGGGAATGTTCAGGCACCGTTGAAATACGGTTTCCTTGTTTTCTTAACGCTCGAACGGACCGACTTGCTCGGACCGTTTCTTTTTCGCGACGCTTAATTTAATTCCACCGCGAAGGCCTCGTCGATGACGTTGAATCCTTTCTTGACTCCCTACCTTCCCCAGAGAGGAACGATCGTCGCGTTATCGTGTCGATGTTGGGACACGCTATCGATGATAAATTTGCGATTACTTATCGGTAGCTGGCTATGCAAATTCACGCGTATCGAATCTAGCGCCTATCGGTCGGTGCAGTGTTACACAATGTAAGTCATTCATTTCTTAACCCCTTGCCCTACAACTACGAGTCAGACTCGTGATCAAGATTTCGAACTGGATCTTCTAAACATGTATTTCCTTAATTTTCTTTAACACATTCACTGCCAAACTAGCAGCCAAAAAAGAATTGCATAAAGTCGGAGCAACATATCGAGTAAAATAAACATTTAAAACATAAAACCTATGACAACTGAGTAGTTTTCCAAACTTCTTGCATTTTATGGGACACCGTCAACATTGATACAATGAATATATTAACATGAAAATTCATTTAAAAATTGTGCAAATAACTCCGTCACCCTTATGCGGTTGACGTGGCAACCAAAGTGTTAAACGGAAATAACGTTCTATTTAATTGTTGATCGTATACGGTCATTGGAGAATAGCTGGGCACGCAGTAACTACGAAATTGTCTTTTCTTTTTGACGTTCTGCGAAGGACAAAGAAAGTCTAGTCACTGTTATTGTAAAATAAGTCGTAGGCCAAGGGGTTAACAGAAAATCAATGGTGTCCGCAAATTGTAGTTTCCAGGCACAAAATTCGACATATTCAACGTTATTAAAAACTGTGCTGTCGTATGAAACTTGTATGGTTGCTAGTTGAAAATCTTTATCAGACGTCAAAACAAGAAAATGACGTCAATGACGCGGTTTGACGATAACTGCATTAACCCCTTGCTCTACAACAACGAATCAGACTCGTGATCAAGATTTCGAACTGAATCTTCTAAACATGTATTCTCTTAATTTTCTTTAGACGGAAGTAACATTTTATTTAATTGTTGATCGTATACGGTCATTGGAGAATAGCTAGGCACGCAGTAACTACAAATTTGTCTTTTCTTTTTGTCGTTCTGCGAAGGACAAAGAAAGTCCAGTCACTCGTATTGTAAAATAAGTCGTAGGCGAAGGGGTTAAACGGAACGAAAATATTGGATGACAGAGGAAACGTTGCAAACAGGCATTCCGTATGCGACGCGAATTTCCTTTCGATTTTGCGGAGATTGAAAGGTCCGTTCCGCATTAAAGTACAGGCATTCGGGCACGAATTCATGCATTTTTTAAATTTACTATTGAGAATTTTTAATGTTGGAGTAAAGATTGAACTCAATCGACTTGCAGAGAAAAGACTGTTTATTCTTGGCTGTCTTTCAATAATTGCCCCGTAACAAAATGAGGCTTAAAAAGCTGCTTTTACATTCTAATTTGTAACAAAATTATTCGCAATAAAAATTGTTGTCGGCGATGAGGGACTTAAAAAGTTTTCAGTGACGGATTATGAACTTAAAAGATTCATAAAAGATAGTATAAGCAAAATACAAAAAGACGGAGGCAAAAATGGAAATGGTCAGCGGACCCCTGGCTCTTATGCCTTGACCTCAGCCTACGCCAGGCAAAGAGACGAACAACCGGAAAACACCAGATTCAAAATATAAACTATTCTCGATACTTATAAATTTTATAACTGTGGATTTTCATTTCCGAAAAATTCATGTCAGACCACGTACTGTTTGGGAAATTGCTTAACGAGTTAGCTGTGTTTGACGAGTATACTCGTCATGAAGAATTGGCAGGATTTGACAGGATTACCTACTTAAATTATAATTTGAACGTAAACTGAAATGTATTCGTAAATTTCGATATATCTAGAATATTTGGAGGTCGAGACGAAATAAAACGGGCAAGTAAAATGTATAAATAATTTCAGATGAGTTCATGCATCTCCGTATGCTCTGGCTAGAACTTTAGATTATGGCGACACACGTAAGTGCGCGCTTTGAAGAGAGATCGCCACAGTGAACTGGTTAATAAAACGAATAACAGCTGCGTCCGATTAAAATGTGCTACAGAGGGTGCAGATTACCGACGTTATTCGGTAACCCGGGGATTAATTCATATATGTAAATGATGTTGGCACGCCGACAGGAAGGCGAAACTAATTGTATGTTATTTGAATGCGTAAACGTCGGTCTAGTTGCTAATCGTTCGTTTAAAGTCATCGAACGCGGCCCGCGCGGCGAGCAACGACGTACAATTTCGAGTAATGAATAGCATCGCCCGGTAATGTTACGCGTTAGCCAGAGGTTTGTCTCGAGGAACTAGTATCCGCTGGCGCGCGCCATGGGACATAGTGGATTTAGTTCTTAAAGCTATTATCTTAATGCCAGGATCCATATTTAGGGTCTGAATCACTGGTATCTTCATAAATTACTGGTATCCGGAGAGCATGCCGGTACCTAAACGCGGCCGGGGTACCTGGCGGGGTTCGGAGTTCCGAAGTTCGTCGAGTTTCCATCTGCTTGTAAGAACCGGCGACGTTTCGGGTCTCCGAGGAGCGTACCAACCGGGCAAAGATGGTTCTCGCGACGGGAGTAATTTCGCTTCTCGTACAAGCACGTTTTGCTTTCGGTTTAGGTTTCGGCGTTGGTGTATACCGGCGAGAGGACCCCGGCCCGTAAAGCTCTCTCCGTGGCGGTAAAACGCGGGCGTCGAAAACGCGTCCCGACGTTTCGGAGCATTAACGGACAATCTCGTAAGTGGGCGTGTAAGGGCTCGAAAATTGGAAGGTAGGCCGGGCCTCGACCAAATTAACGTTTGGCGATAATATCCGCTCTCTCTCGGTGCCCCCATGTCGGTCCGTCGGCTCTCGGTGTACCCACCCTAAGCGCGCAACCAACGCCAACAACCTCGGGACCGAGAGGAACACCGAGAGGAACACCGAGAGGAAGACCGAGAGGAGCATCGAGAGGAAGCCGAGAGGAAGACCGAGAGGAGGCACGCGCACACAACCGCGGCCGGCCCCGGCCGTGTTCCTATTCGCATATCGAGGAAGGTCCGTGCGTGTGCGTGAGCCGCGCGTGGGTGTATAGGACATTTCAGTCGCAGCCCGGCCATTCACGAATTTATTAGACACCGTATACGTACGATCGTGGCCCGAATTACTCGCGATAAAAGCACGGCATGGCTCCTTTTGGTACTTCGGGACGGGCAGCTCCGTTTCCACGGAGGTTGATGTACCGTGGCCGTCTTGTTCCCGGGTCGTCGACGCGTTAATGGCGGCGATGCGCGGTGAATTGTGATGTATAAATTTGCCGGAGGATTCCGTTTTGAAGGAAACCCGCTCCGCGAGAGAGCAGTCGTCCCTTTCTCTCGGAGCTCTTGTTCGCTCGACGAAATGAAATACGAAAATTATGGGACGAAAGAGAACCGCCTTCCAGTTCGAGAATCGGGCGGTGTACGCGTACCGCGTGTTCGATGCTTTTCTTTCCCGTCGGCATTAGGATCTTGTTAAATAAAAAGAAAAAAACATCGCGACACGGTATTACCAATCGCTATGGACAGCGAACAAGGTATACCGATTACGCGGAACACGCGTCCGCCTCTCGTCTATTTGTTATTTTAATCCCGGCTCGAATTATGCCCGATGAAAGCCTGTTATTGCATGTTACGGTACTTAGAACGCGATCCTTTTAACTCGAGGACGAGAGGCGCTTTTGGTACTCTTGCTGGTACAGCGCATAAAGGCTGTCTTGTATTACGATCGTCGACGTGTTATTGGTAGCCTCGATGTGTGATTTAAAGGTTTCCCCGACGGGAACGGTGTCATTTGCATATACCTACGTATTCGTAGGATCTCTCCCGGAGGACCCTCGTATTAATGCGATACGTTGCCTTGGTTCTTAACAGTTCTTTTCTGGCCTTAGGTAAATACTTCGCATGAATATGTATGGCCGAGTCTCTGCTGACCCTTTCGAACCTGAAACCTGTGCGCGTCTCTAAATATTGGGGGCTCGCGTGGACAACGTTTTCGTCCACCCGATACACGCGATAATGTTGCACCGACTAATGTTCGCCCTGTGTTATATGCGGTTGTTACACGTGCCGTTGTCGCTCTCATTGATCGCTATATTTCACCCAAAAATCAAATTAAAATTTGTCAAATCCCATTTCGAATTATCCGCCAAAATGGCGCGTCGACTCGTAGCGTAGAGCTAACAAATAAAATTTCTAAAGTTCTCGAAGAAGACGAATGAAAGAAAGGTTTCGCCTTAACGTTTCTTTTTAGATCGCAACAAATGTACACGTTTTTTAACCAGTTAACTATGGCGACCTCTTTTCAAAGCGCACACCTATTTGTGTCGCGAAAATCAAGAGAAGCAGAGAGTTGTATAAATCCATCTTGAAATTATTTATACTTTTTATTTGTTCGTTTTATTTCATCTTGACCTCCAAATTTCTAGACATATTGAAATTTACGAATACATTTTAGTTTTCGTTAAAGTTATAATTTAAATAGCATAGCATAACATAGTCATGACACAAAATACTGCCAATTCTCCGTTACGAGTATACTCGTCAAACAGAGCTAACTGGTTAGTGAACGAAACGAGTTAGTTGCGAATGCAAAGCAGCAATGATCGCTTAACCCCTTGGCGTACAACGAGCCAAACTCGCGATCAATAATTCGAACTGAATCTTTGAAACATGTATTTTCTTAATTTTATTTAAATGAAAATAACATTTTATTTAATTGCTGATCGTATACGATCTTTGCAGAATAACTAGGCACGCAGTAACTACAAATTTGTCTTTCCTTTTTGTCGTTCTGCAGAGGAAAAAGAAAGTGTCTACTCACTGTTATTGTAAAATAAGTCGCAGGCCAAGGGGTTAATCCTAAACACGTGTAGCCCGGCAAGATCTGACGCAATTTTAGTTTACAAAATTTCTAAAGTTCTTGAAGAAGACGAATGGAAGAAAGGGTTTGCCTTAACGTTTCTTTTCAGATCGCAACAAATGTACACGTTTTTTAATGGACGAAACGAGTTAGTTGCGAATGAAAAGCAGCAATGATCGCTTAACCCCTTGGCCTACAACAACGAGCCAGACTCGTGATCAATATTTCGAACTGAATCTTCGAAACATGTATTTTCTTAATTTTATTTAAATGAAAATAACATTTTATTTAATTGCTGATCGTATACGTTCATTGCAGAATAACTAGGCACGCAGTAACAACAAATTTGTCTTTCCTTTTTGTCGTTCTGCAGAGGAAAAAGAAAGTGTCTACCCACTGTTATTGTAAAATAAGTCGCAGGCCAAGGGGTTAATCCTAAACACGTGCAGCCCAGCCAAAAACTAAAATTGCGTCAAATTTAGTTTAGAAAATTTCGTTAGACTCCGCGAAAGGAACGAGCACGTTGAAAAATCTAATAGAATTCCAGCATCGGATTATTGAGTTTGCGAGAGGTTTACCGACAAATAAAATAGATTTTCCTTCCGATAGAACGTTAAAGCTAGACAGAAGATTTTCAAAGTTCCAACGAACCTTCGATTATCGATGAACCGGTCTTTATTGGCGATCTAGCAGGGCCGACTGTATTTACGGAGTTCGGTTCCGAGTTGTCCAGCTTCATTCGTAATTTCCGTGTCACACGTATAATACGCGCGCCGGGGGCTCTCTTTCACCATTGAATCGCGTCGCCGGTGTTAATTGCTTCGACGGGTAAATGCCTTTAAAATCCGCGGAGCGGCTGGCGGAATTATTCGAGGGCCAATAACTATTCGACATATCCTACCCCTTAATCGTCTTCATTAATTCCCGCTACTACCCGGCCGACACCAATCAACTACCAAATAAAACCTACGCAAGGGGGTCCGCCTAATTGGAACAACGAAAAAGTGGGCGTGTACCGATCGAGGACCTCCATCGTTTCGGGACCCCTGGAAATTCCTGTTGATCGTTCGCCGAGATCAATTTTATCCGTCACTCCTTTCCTTTGCCTACGCGTCTCTCGTCTCGAACGAGCGGCCGCTGCTCGCGCGCGCAGAAACGTATACAAATTGCGCGCGGACACACAGGCGAGCGGAATACGCACACGGGCGCGCGCGTGCACACCGTGTCCAATTCTCATTTCCCGTTTTCAAACGGCGAGCAGCGTGGAGGGCTCTGTCGTTTCTCTTTCTCGGCCGATCGCGTTAGAAAAACGAAAAAGGAAAAAAGAAAAAGAAAAAGAAAAATAGAGAAAGAAGAGAAAAGAGGCCTGGCGCGTAACCGAAGCTAAAAAGTTATCGCTTCGCGGGCCGCAATTACGCGAGATTCCTATCGGCGTAATTGCCGTCGTTCTCCCCGCGGTTCACGGTATTTAAGGATCTCGGAAAGGAACGCCGGGAAGCAATAGAAATCGCGGGACGATCGACGCAGAAACGACCCGGTCGCTTCTTGTGGCCTGCAAAAGGGATCCTTTTTAATCATCGATCCCTGACCTTCGTTTCGCCGTGTTAACGAACATCGTCGCGAGGGAACGGAACGGTTTTCAAAAGCATGCGAAACGTCGGCGTTGTCCGGATGGAACAAAGACTCTGTGAGAAACTCGGAGCGAAGAAACACGCCTACGGCTGGGGCCACGAGTCGCGAAGGAAGCGAAACACGGAAAGTCAAAGAAGAAGGGACCGTGGAAACTGCGAGAGAAAAAAGACGAAAACAGGGGGGGGAAAAGAAGAAGGACAAGCACGGAGAAAGCGCAGACTTATACGCAAACTATAAGTGGGATATTCTGGCAGGAATATCAAAGCTCGCGTGCTGCGTCAAAGCGGCAAGACACGGACGGCGAGCCGACGCGCGAGGGAGGACGAGAGTGCGCGAGAGGAAAAGTAAAAAGAGACCAGAAGCGAAAAGGCTTCGCGGATATATCCTTGGACGCTGTCGGATAAGTGTTTGACCCTTTCATTCATCGTTTTACTACCTGGATAACCTCTGTGCGAGCGTATTGGCTCGCTCGAGAAGGACGAACAGCGAACGCGAACGAATGCTGAAACACGACTGCTCCGGCGACGATTTAAATTGCAAAGAACGCGCTGCTGAACGCGACTTTCTTTTATCAAATGAAGATACGTCCCGATCTCTACGGTCGAACGTGAACGTGTACGTTTTCGCTGTCCGTTCTGCTCGACGGTTAACGGATGCCGATGCCGAGAGAATTATCGTAGAGAATTTATAGCGACGGATGTCTATGAATAATTTAAGGAAGCCCAATGGTTCATTGAAACGACTTTGGATTTTCGAGTTCCACCCTAACTGTTCGGCCGAAGGGGCTCAGTTTCGGTAATTATGGTAATTCGATCATTAGTCACGCCAACCGAAACGCGACACCTGCGCCAGGAAAAATGCCAGTGCCGAAAGACACCGGGCACGGTTGCTTTCCTAAACAGGAATACGGGAATCTCGTTGTTTACGGTTCTGGGAAGGTGTTGCCTATCGATCTCCACCTGCTCTAGCGATTTTCTAATGCGTTGGATAATCGTCGTTCCCCTAGACCGTTTTGTTTTTCCACGATAGAAACCTGGCGTCGTTGAGCTTTTCTTTTCGTCACGGTAGCGATCGTAATTTCGTGTGAAACGGTCGTGAACCGTTTTACCGGTGTTGTTTTAAGGAATTTGTTAATCGTAGCGAGAACCGACTGCCGGCACGGACCGTATCTCGTTGTGCAATTAACCTTTTGTTTCCGTCCGAGGTAAAGGATTTTTCGAAAAGTTCTTTGAATTGGCTTAATTCGATTGCTCTCGGCGGACGTGCTTCTTCCTCGTGAAAGAAAAACGAGCGGAAACGAGACCGAGGACTTTTTAAAATCCGACTATAAAGAAGATTCAAGTTGCCACCGATGTAACTTACTTTAAATATAAAAGGGCACCGAATCACTCGGTCCCGTAAATCTATTTCCAAGACGGGCGCAGGACATTTTTGCCGAAACACAGGTTCCGTTCGTTCGTCCGCTCGGTGGCGGCCCGTTCAACTTTTAAATTATTTATAAAAGACGCTCGCATTCCCGCGGCTTTCCCTACCGTGACGAATACCACGATCTCGTGCCGTATTTATAATAACTTCCTGCAAGATGGTCCACTGTGCGCCGGCAGTCGGTCCATTTAATGCACGACATTAATGCGTTATGTAAAAGCGTGCGGGGTGATTCTGTTGTCGTCGTCGTTGTCGTTTGCCGTTGCCGTTGTCGTCGTTGTCGTCGTTGTCGTCGTCTGCGAGAGGCCTGGCGGCGGCGTCTTTTCGTCTCTCCGTGCCATTAGGACGACCCCGGCGTTATTATTAGTTAACTTCAAATATTTATTATATTCTTCCCTCCGCGGCGTCTGCCTTCGACCGCGAACGAATCCGTCTCGCGTTTGGGCTATTTTTGTCTCTGGTTAACTCGAATAGACTTCCTGCTACTTCTGCATTTTCTGCATACTCTTCTTTGAAACGGCCGTTGTCTTTTTCTCGCTTCCTCGACGACAATTCTTCGCGCTTCAAACGTCCGCGCATTCTTCGGAAATAACGCGAAAGCGCCGCCAGTGATATTTTCGCTCGTTTTTCGCGTTTACGCTTCAATTCAAGAAACTCTGCTTTACTCGTCTTCCGTGCGTCGAACGAATGCGTCAGAGCGGGATACAAGAACAGAGAAATGAAAAGTTATGTGCTCCGTTAAAAGAGAAAAAGGCGTCGACGATATTTTTCGTCCGTTCGTATAAAAACAAAATGGCGATCGTCGCTAATGACCGAGTCGTCGATGCGACGCGAAAACACGAAGAAAAAGGATAACGCGCAGTGTTCGACGATACTGCGAGGCAATCTCGCGTTTGTTTTTCGGTGTTTTATTGAAAAAATATACGGCTCTCGGTGTTGGTAGTTACGTGTTTTAATGCAAACTTCTTTCGCGATATTATGCAAGCTTAGGCGGCAGGAGAGATTGAGCAATCACGGGAAGCATTGTGGGGGGAAAAAAACTGTTTCTCTTTTCGCATTCTAATTACCCTAATCTGCCGAGAGTTTTTCCCCGGCGCCGATAATCCACGAGATTTACGAGCCCCGGGAAAACACAGGAAGAAACATTGCACTGCGCGCCGAAGACGAAACGAAAGTTAACGAGGCGCTCGGTAATTTTTCCCTCGGGTTATAACTCTGTCCCGATTGTAAAGAGCAAAACGATCTTCGCTGCGAAACCTGTAACCGGGCATCGATTTTGTTAGAAATCGCCTTTATGCTGTACGGTATCATTCAAATGATAATTGTTGAGAAAATGCACCGAGAATCCCTGCATTCTTAGTTAACTCTACACCTCCGAAATAGTCGATGTCTTCTCTGGCAAGCGCATTTGTTAACCCTTTGCACTCCAAGCAATTTTAATTCCTAACTCGAGACATTTTTCTGTCCTTCAATAATTCCGGGTGGTCGTTTCCTTTCGTGCATATTAAATTTGTTACTATTAATTGCACGAGCAACACTTCAATTTTTACTAGCTTGTTATATACAAACATTGCAATGTAAAAATTATTTTGAATAATATTCTGCCAATTTTTAATGTCCCCTCAGAGGAGCCATTGGAGTGCTAAGGGTTAAAGGTTCTTTTTAGGTATACCTGCGAGTACTAGCCTTGACTCGCTTGACATAGCTTTAACATGTTAAAGCACGTTAAACTTGATCTTCAGGTCACGCGTACCACCGGTGGTACGCTCGGACATATTTATTTAATGCGCTGAAAACATTTATTTTCTGACAAATTTAATTCTGTGAAATATGTTTCCTCCAGAAGAATGAGGCACTATAAAGAATGCAGTATAGAACAAACACTAAACAAGCTAATTACTTATGAATTGACGATGCCATGAAATATTGTGTGATAATATATCAATCTTTAGTGAAAACATCAAATGGCCCGAACGACGAGTCGGGCAAAAATGGCTCGACAAGGAACGTGTTTAACACTAGAACTACCGAACCAGTAAAAATGACTGGTGAATGATTTTTTCGTTTACAAGTACTGAAGATATAAAAACATTTTCACCAGAAAGTTTCGAATGAATTTCTTCATTGAAGCAGACATTACGATAAAAATTCTACGAGATCTGAATGGATGCAATTTTGTAATTATTACAAAGCAATATATATCGGTCGGATTTATTACTCGGTAGTTCTAGCGTTAACCTCTTAGGCACTATGCGTCACTATAATGGCTTTCGCGGATGCCATTTCTCTGAACGACGCGCCACTCAATTCTATTATTAATTATTAAAGTACATTGTTAAAGTCAACATACGTGTATCAAATCTTTAAGAAAAATTATAATTTTATGATCAAACACTTCATTGCAATGTACTCGTGTAGAGAACAGCATTATCCGTCACATATTGCAGTGCTGTATCATTTACACGTAATTCGCGTTGAACTTCGTCGTACAGAGAAAGAGCTCCGCGTAAAATTCAGCCGTGCCTAAGAGGATAAGTGTTGAGGAAATGCACTGAGAATCCTTGAATTTGTAGAAAACTCTACACCTCCGAAATAGTCAATGCTTTCTCTGGCAAGCACATTTGTTGAGGGCTCTATTTAGGTATACCTGCGAGGACTCGCAGGTATGACTTTGCGTGCTTGTCCAGGTATAAATGTACTCAGTGCAGCAGCGTGCTGCAGTTCTAAGCAGTCCGTACCGTGCCGTCCGTCTTGTACATATTCTTCCACCATCTTTTTCCTTTCAATGTATATAGTAATTTATACTTCTTCCTTATCACTTTACCGACCGTTGAGTATTTCAGAATTTTTTGAGGCCCGTTGTCCATGATTGAAAACTTTTCAATGGATCTCTCAACGCTAACAGCAATTTTTATTGTAAATCAGCATGACATCCTCAGTAACGTTATCTAATAATTTCGTAACAAAATACAATGCAAAATCAGTTTGTTAGGCTTCATTTTGTTACAGCGCAACTATTCAAAGTCCTAATAATAGGCTTCCGATCGGCAAAGTGTTAAGCGAGTCTTTCGCTTGATACAATCCCTCAACGTTAACCCTTTCACTACGGACGACTTATCCGCCGCAGCACTCTCCCTGTACGAACCACTGAGCCAAAAATGTGCACGGTGCTCGAGAATGATTGTCAGCGGCCGTGTTTACTGAAAACATGAAACTTCCCTTCAACTTCTTTATCCTCCGCAGAACGACAAAAATTTCCTCCGCTGTTCTCCAATGACCGTATACGATCAACAATTAAATAAAATGTTATTTCCGTTTGAAGAAAATTAAGGAAATACATGTTTAGAAGGTTCAGTTCGAAATCTTGATCACGAGTCTGACTCGTTGTTGCAGGGCAAGGGGTTAATGTATAGAAATGTAAAAAGAAATATGCGACTATAATTTCGTACGACTGTGCACTCTGGCTAACTGCTGTATGCTAATTGAAAACGCGGAGACAACGGTTTCGACTTTACGTCCCCTTTGGGTCCTTTCGTCCTTGAAAGAAAACCCGCTCCTTAACCCTTAGCGCTCCAATGGCGCCTCTGAGGCGACATTAAAAATTCTCTTACTATTATTTAAAACAGTTTTTACGTAGCTTTGTTTGCATTTAAAGAGTCGGTAAAAATGGAGATGTTGCACGTACGAGTAATAGTAATAAACTTTATGTTCTCGAAAGGAAATGAACCGTGGACAATGGAATTATTTTGCGTCAAAAATACGTTTCAATTTTGGAATTAAAATTGCTTGGAGTACTAAGGGATAAGCCTAAGCACTTGAAGCCAAAAATTCCAGTATTTCGTCGCATTCCAACAGATTTCCCGCGATTTCGGGAACGATTAACGGCGTCCGATTGTATTTTCGGTACCGAAAAAGGCAGGAAAAAACAAGGGGGACCGATTTCTGGCCGATTCTCGAAAAATCGAACGTCGCTCTGCGGTCGAAAGTGCGGTCCACATTTGCTCACGCGATCGAGTTTGCGGTCGATTCCGTGGTCGGGCAGGAACTTCGGCAACCCGTCCGAAGTTTTATTGAAGATTGCACCGTGCTCGTAGCGGTGTAATTCTGGGCCAAAGCGGCTCGCGTTGAACACGTCGAAACTCGAAGGAGAATCGAGAGGGGCCCCCGCTTAAAATATACGGCTCCATTATAACGCCGGGTCGTTAGGAAATTGACGATGTTTCGTGGGGATAAATCTCCGCGAAAGAATACACCGCGCCGTCGTGCTTTATGGATATAAAAAAGAGGGGAGGACAAAGCGATCATAGTCAACGAGAGCATTTCAAGAAATTTACGAGGTCCTCCGCGTCGCCCGTCGACGTCACCGACTGTTCCTCTTGCTCAAGATATCCGAGATCAAAGCAGTCTAAAAATCAAACGTTTCTCGCGGCCAGACGAAATAAAGCGATACCCCGAACGCGTATCAAGAATGCCAGATTTCACATCGGCGCTTATCCGTGCTTCGAATAAGTGGTGAAACAAAAACTTTGAGAACGAACGAGACACGTAGAAACTCTATATAATACATGCACAAAATTCCCTCCGTAGCATCGCGTTGTTAACCACGCCCTCCCACGACGCATCCAATAGTGTCTCTCTCGGTCTCTGGCCACGCGACGTTACGTAGG
>CM052090.1:11075659-11087224 GCA_028453745.1 Agapostemon virescens | reverse complement strand
CGCCAACCAATGAGAACTACAACCGGTGGGGATGGAAAGCGACTCTCAACTGCTACAGAAGAGCAACAATGTTCTCCTCGTTTCTAAAACATTCACCTTTTAAAGTCGACGGACTTACGAAGATCCAAAACCAAGGAGACAACAAACGAGCGTAAATGTTTTCACGGTACAGGTACAATTTTCATTCGTGCAGCATCCGACAGCGCTTCGAATCACGTGACGTTATTTAGTCGCCAACCGATAAGAACTACAACCGGTGGGGATGGAAAGCGACTCTCAACTGCTACAGAAGAGCAACAATGTTCTCCTCGGTTCTAAAACATTCACCTTTTAAAGTCGACGGACTTACGAAGATCCAAAACCAAGGAGACAACAAACGAGCGTAAATGTTTGCACAGTACAAGTACAATTTTCATTCGTGCCGCATCCGACAGTGCTTCGAACCACGTGACGCTATTTAGTCGCCAACCGATAAGGTAGCTCCATGCTTGCAGAGTTTTTTCCGGAATTTGGTTTACGGTTTGATGGGGCATCCGCGGATGTAGTAAAAATGTGTTCCCGCTCCTGAAACATCGACCCGCGTCCCCCAGGGTCGATAGCAATTACGGAGTCGTAAACTGGGAAAATTTGGCCGACAATCCTCTCCATTTTCTTGGCACGTCTCGAGACCAATGGCGGTGCTCGATTCCACGAGGACGCACGAGACAGAGAAAAAAGAAACGGCGGATCGAAGGGAGATGCCCGGACAGCTTCGAGGATCGGAGCGGCGATTGGCGCTGGTTGCGCACGCGAGCGCGAACAACACGATTCCCGACGCGGCGTGGCGCGACTTCACCGAAAGTTCATCGATCCACGCGTACCGCGACGTTTGCGTCCTATTAAAAGCCAAGCCGCGGAGCGTACAAACGCGCTTTCGCCTCTCGTCGTTCCACCTCCCTCGCGAGGCGTGGAATGGAGGCACTAAAGTGGCTAGACGGAGTGTCAGAGCCGGCCGGAGATCAGAGGGCCGCCGTTGAAAGAAATAGTCCGCCGGGACGTTATGCCGCAGCCACGTCCGCGCACGTGTTTTCGGGGTTCCGTCTCGTACCGTCGATTTATCAAGCTCGTCGAAAGCGGCGACACGATCCTCGACCGTCCGACGGAATTCGCCCTCCACTCGCTCGAACAGGTGACGCCGACGATCTATTCTTTCCTATGATCATCGGCGCTGCGACACCTCGCGTACTCGTCCCGTATGTCCCAATCCAAACGGTCGCTGTGATCGCAAATTGACCGCTAGATCGCGGATTTTTTTATTGGGAATTGTTTATATTTTGAATTTGAAGTTTTCCGCTTGCTCGTCTGTCTGTCTGACGTAGGCTCAGGTCAAACCATAAGAGCCAGTACGAGTATCCGTACAACTGTCTCCACCCGCGCAACGCCTTTCTCAATTCCACTTTTGTCTCCGTCTTTTTGCATTTTACTTATATTAACGTTTTGTCGACCGACGATTATTTCAGAACCTTTTAAGTTCATAATCCATTACTGAAAATTGTTTAACACATTAACTGTCCAACTGACGACCTCAAAAATTCCATAAAATTATATTAATTTATTTAATGAAGCAACGATTGAAAACTTTAAATGTATGTCACATAGTTATCTAGCAACCTTCTTGTATTTTTCAGTTATCAACTAAATTGAATGCAACGAATATATTAATGTACAAATTCATCTTTAAACATGGACTAATAATCCTGTCTCCCATATATGGGCGACATGGCAGTCAAAGTGTTAATGGATCCCTCAATGCCGACAGCAATTTTTATTGCGAATCAACAAGGCCTCCTAAGTAATTTCGTTACAAATTAGAATGTAACAGCAGTTTTTTGAGCCTCATTTAGTTACGGGGCAATTATTGAAAGACAGTCAAGAGTAAACAGTCTTTTGTCTTCAATCTTTATTCCAAGATTAGAGATTCTCAATAAGGTCCCAATCCAAAGGATACGGTCGCTGTGCTTGCAAATTCACCGCTAAATCGCAGATTTTTAGGCATTGCAATAATTGCATCGACTCTTCGCACTCGAACGACGATTTAGAGAGTAAAAAGTGGATTAACATTATGCGAAATAGTTTTTACGTTATTAAACTTGAATGAATTCTATAAATTGCTGTAAATATCGTTCGTATACTTTTTGAAAATCAAGGCTGAAGAAATGTCTTATTTTGGAATTGATATTGTTCTCAGTGCAAAGGATTATTAGTGGTGTTAACCCTTTGCACTCCAAGGATTTTAATTCCAAAATCGAGACATCTCTTTTACGTAGAATAATTACATTGTACATGGTTCATTTCCTTTATTGCATATTAAATTTATCACCGTTATTCGTACGTACAACAGTTCAATTTTTAACCATTTATTAAATGCAATTATGGTGGTGTAATAGTTCTTCTTAATAATGGTATGGCAATTTTTAGTATCGCCTTAGAGGAGCCATTGGAGTGTTAAGGGTTAATGGTAGATTATGTTTGTTGCGATTTTCTCTTTTCGATATCGATTTTTCTCTTTTCAATATTTAATTTTTCTAATTGATGCTTTAAATATTTCACGTTCCAACGATTATGTATTAAAATAGGGTCTCTTCGAATTTTCATTAGATTCGTAATCTTCTTCGCATGGAAGAGAATTTTCATCATGCACATTTTTATAACATGCAATACTGAAATGCGAAGTTGCGTTAGGATGCACAGTTTTATGTATCGAGTAGAGGAGAAACGCTGTTTTCCGATCAATCCGTCGAACTGGATGAACGTAACGAATACCACGACTTTTGTGAATATTGATACCGTTAACCCATTGACTGCCACGCAAATTTAGCGCGTCTTGCCCTGGGTGCGACGGTTTTATTTTAATATAATTAATTTAATATATAGTTTTAATAATAATTTTAATAATAAAAATTGATAATCAATATGTTCTCTACACTATATACATTTTTCATTCATCCTTTCTAATAGTTCCTAACTCAAATAGCCATTTGTAGCCAATCTAAACCTGCAGCACCCACTACGAGATATCTCGTAGCTGGCAGTTTTGGTACAGACGCTTACTAAGAGATATCTCGTAGTTGGCAGTCAATGGGTTAAAGCGTCGAACATTTTATGAATATAAAACCGTACGGTTTCGGAGGTAGACAAATTGATCGGCAGAAGATCGGCCGTTTTGAAGGGACGAGTAGTCTGCAAGCAAGATTAACCGGAATTCGAATAATCCGGGGCCGTCGTAATTTATGTGCATCGTCACGCCACCGCTTTGTAATTGGACCAACCGCGTAAGTAGAGGTGTGTCTTTCCCGATCGGTGATCAAATGCCGACGTCGTCGAAAGATATAGCCCGGCGACCCAAAGGTTGCACCACGTGGCTCGGGCGTCCCGACGCCGCGCGTGCTTTCGGAGTTCCGCCGAGGCTGGTAACCGCAGATTTATCAGCCTTGGCGTTTCGAATGTGTCGAAAGCGACCGCAGTCTTCACCCTTTGAACCTTCGCTGCGGAGGACGCGGAGTGTACAGAGGCGAGTGTTAACAGAGTCGTGGACGTACTCGACTTTTCATTAACCCAAACCACTAATTGCTCTCCGTTCTCTTCTCCGTCGGAGCGTTTCTTTTTTTTAAATAAGCTCTCCCGACCACGTTCGATAGTCTCTTAATTTCCCCCCCGTCCCGGAGAAGAGGAGAGAGAGAACACGACAAAGCAATGGGACCTGTTTTAAAGCACCACAGGGACGTAACGATACCGGTTACACACTTTTCGACCACTATTTGGCGGGCTGTTCAACCGAGCCATTTGCGCTCGGCTTCGCCGGGCCCAATTTTTCGTTTGTTCTTGTTTTACCTCCTTCCGCTCTCGGACACTGTCATCGTCCTGAAAGCAACGAAAGATCGCGGCCCGACCCCCGGTGACATTTAACGACGATTTAATTTTACGATCGGCAACTTTATGGCGATCCCGAGCGTCGATTAGACGGGGACCGCTCTTCGGGGAAGTACCGTTGCCTGTATTAGCACTCCGCTTTGGAAAGAAATCGTCGAGCTTGCGGCATGACCTTGCTACGTTATAGCTTCTTCAGTTTTATGGCTGATACCAGCTGCCGGGGTACGAGAGAGCCGATGAAAGGTTTACGGTTATGGAAATGTTTATACCTACGATGGGGAAATGGTGCGTCGGATTTCGCTTTCGAATATTTTCGGAGCAATGTTCCCCGAGGCCTTTAGTCTCAATGTCGTTCAGGTACGCGCAGGAAATGTCTTCTTATCAGAGAGACCCACGTGTTTCCCTATCGTTCGACCTTCTCCTTTTCGAACTACGTCTCGGCGATGACGCAACAAAACCAAATTGAAACGACGTTCGGAAGAGAAACACGTTGAAGAGAATTAGAACGACGGTCGGTTGTTCGTCGAACGCGTCTGCGATTCTTGACTAATTTACTCGAGGGATGGCAAACGCGAGGCTCTCTTCGTGTATGCTTCGACTGAAAGTGAAGTGTGCGTCTAGCGATCAGATTAACATTAGAATATTCCGTGTAAATCACGTCATCCCCGGAGGCAGCGAAACGAACGTCCTGTCCGTAAACCGCAGCATCCGTCTCCATTGTTCTGTTATCTTAACAAAACGGCCGGCGGAGGAGCATCAATCACGTTATCTCCGTCGCGATTCCATAATCCTTATAATTAATCTGTCCCGGGGCGGTCCCGATCGCGGGTCCCGCTCGCATCCGTTAGACAGCGGACTTCCTTGACAGAGACAGAACGCCGTTGCTGGATTTGCACCTTCGACGAAGATCCGGATTGCGCATTGAGACATTTCTGTCCGGCCGATATGGAAGATAACCCGTGTCCCGGTGCACGTTCGGGGTCAGGGCCCCGTTCCTGGGTCAGATCCTCTGCCGGCCATCGTGTTGATATTGCCGAGATAGCCCCCATTGTTTATGGACATTGTCGTGCGCAGGTACGCGGGCCCAAGCGACAGTTCGGGGTCACTTCCTAGTGCCGTGACGTTTCACACCAGCGTGACACATCGCCGGGGATTCTCGGGATTCAGTCACGAATTCGCGTGACTCGCGGAAAATCACCCGTCCCGATCCTTTCTCGCCGTCCGTCTCCTCTCGCAGACCTCAAGGAGGCGGTGCATCTTGTCTCTTCCCTTTTTTCTCGGCAGCGCATCTGTGAGAAATCTGCGACGGGACTCCCTTCCTAACGTTCCTGCGTCTCTGCCACTGAGAAATCTCTTCGCGATCGAACGTCGCCGTGAATTCCTCGCAATCGTACGCGCACGTCGTGTCCTTGTACACCGTCGACTGTTCCATTTTTACGAATTCCATCGAACGAGTGTCTAGTTTATGTGGTCCGGTCATTTGAACGCTACGAAATAACTGTAAACTCGAAACTGTCAGATATTTATTTGTCAAACTTTTATTTTATCCCTATTATTAACCCCTTGGCTACGGCAGACTTTGAGACGCACCGGCTGTAGCTTACGGTAGGAATTCAATTGCGAAATACGTAGAAAATGGCGAAATTTTGGATAGCAACGCATTTTTGTAAAAACGAAATTCAATAATCGAACGACTCAATTTTACTATTTTAAAACAATATTATTTATTTATTTGCATTCTGAACCGAATTGCTACTATAAATATGAAAAATAGAATATTAAGGTAAAGTGTTTTTCACAATATATCTCATAATCTGGTAAAGTATAATATAATTCGATACATGGGTAAATAGATTATCCTACATTGAAGGAAGTTGTGGAAAATGAGCCAAAAGATTTAGATTCGCAGATTCCTTTGTAACTCTGGGTACAAGTAACTGGACGTGTAGTTAGTATGTATAGCAAATTTCAAGTCGATCTGAATCGAATAACGGCCGTGGTGCGACTTTGAAATTTTGGAGGTGGTCAAAATCGCGAAAATGGGCAAAATAGGGTTGATAAAATGAAGCTCGCTGGAGTCCCCCGAAATGTTAGCTTCGATATTGAGTACTATATTTAAAGAGGAAAGTTTGGGGAAGATTTTAGCGTTTGAACCATGTCGATAGCGCTCATAGTCTGCTCGGGGCACGTCCGCAAAGATTGGGTAGTTTTGAAGGGACGACTCCCCTCGTGAAAATGTGGGAAAAATTGAAAACAAATTTTGGATCTCCGATTCTTTTGTAATTTTGGTTACACCTAGCTAGACGCCTGGGCAGAGTGTATGCCAATTCCCAGGTCGATCGGAATCGAATTACGGCCGATGCACAGATCGGTGCAAACCGGCAACCCCCGAAGTGGCGATTGTAAAATGGGTATCCGCGAAGAGGGTTGCATCTAGGATCAACAAATTTATTTTCGCCGATTCCTTTGGAACTTTAGATACAAGTAACTAGTTATATGCATGGTTATTATGTATACCAAATATCAACTCGATCTGCCTCGAATTGCGGCCGTGGTGCGACTTTAAAATTTTGGAGGTGTTCGAAATCGGGAAAATGGACAAAATGAATGGGGTTGATAAACTGAAACTTCCTGGAGTCCCATGAAATGCTATCCTGGAAGGACGAAGTATTCTTAAAGCTTTCAACCGAATAGCAATGTAATCTCGATTTTACTTAGCGGGATCTTATGTCTTTACTTGAGCCTACGACAGTCAGAAAGACGAGCAAACGGAATACCTGAGATTCAAAATATAAGCTATTCTCAATAGATGTACGTGCGCATAAAGTAACAAAAGCAGGACCGAATCAATTTCCAAATATCTCCAAGAACTTCGTTATATAAATCGACAGTGAGAGTGTAAAGTTAAATTTTTCCATCGCGCAAGCAGTCGGATCTATTTCCGAGGTCGGTGATATTAATTCATCAAACTGGTACGCCGGCAATCAAGGATATTGTTTGCCCGTTAGCTTCGCATTTCAGAAACCTGGATCTCCAGGAAACACGTAGTATCCTCGATCCAGCCCGCAGGAAGCAATTTATTACATCGTGATTCTCCGGAGACCCACGCTCCCACTTAACCCGATAACATTCGGGTTGCCATTATCGAGACTTCGGCATTAGCTTCGTCCATGGCCAAAGGAGGAGCATTCCCACAATCTCCGTGGATAGAAGCGGCGGCTGTTGTCCGCGTCTGGTGTGTGTCGTCCCGTGTGTCTGGATTCTCTTGCGTGGCCGTCTCGGTCTTACGCTCGGTGTAAACAAACAGTCCGTACACGCGAACACTCGGCATGTGTTTGGCCAACGAGGATGCGCAGAGCCCCGCGGCCCGAAACGACCGTCGAATCAGGAAGTCGTGATTATCGTTTACTCTCTGGCCGCGCCAGATCCTCTTCACGCGGTAGATAACTTTTTTGCCTCTTGCTTCTCCTCGCCGCCTCTTTATCTGCTCGCTCCTCTGTGCTCCTTGCTCTGTCAACATCTCGAAAATTTCTTTCGACGACTCCTCGTTGATCTTCCTCCCTTTCTCTCTCTCTCTTTCTCTTTCCGTTTCTCTCCGTCTCTGTGCATATACAGCAAACCCCTGCCCCACCGTCGTCGATGTCCTCTCGTCCATTCGGTTCAAGAAAATAGACTCGTCATCCCTTTACGACGTGCTAAGCAGTCGGGTAAACACAGCGACCTTAGTCCTCCTTGAAACAGGCTACAGGGTGGGACGACTTTTACCTTTGCTGCTGGCCCGCGCACGTGACTCTCAGGCCCGGGGTCTCACCGCGGACCCGAGTACCTGGGCCTCACCACGTGCGGCGTCCTTTGGGACAAAGGACCTCCGGATAATCGGGATACCTTCGAGAGAGTCCGTGGGAGGGGCTCTCATTTGGCCGAGGAACGCGGCAGAAGAAAATGTCCGCGCACCGATACTAGCGGCAAGTGCCGTAGAAATCAACCTTGAGGAACCATTCGTCCGTTCTTCTTCTTCTCTCACTCTGTCTCTCTTTCTCTCTCTCTCTCGCTCTTCTTCTTTTCTCTTCTTTTTCTTCGACGCGGCCACGGACACTTAAGCCGTGGACGTGAATAGCCGGGGCCTCTTCGGGTCTCGGGTTCAGGGCGGGGTTACCTTCGTACGAATCCTGGTCGTTATAGACAAATGGAGACCAACCGGTGCATGGGATCCGACGCGCGCGCGAGCACCAAAGGTAGATTCGTCTTTGTTCGAGGAACGATCGCTGCGGTATTTATCTCCGGGTCTAGGAGAGATTTCGACGAGCCGAGTAAATGATACGGAAGAAGGAGGGGAGAGAGAGAGAGAGAGAGAAAAGGAGAGATTAGCGTCACCGAAAGATTTCGGAAATATGTCTTTAAGCGAGCGGAGAATTTAATCGTGTCGAATAACACGGCCGCGGAACGTTGCCAGCCGGCTAGAAGAAGAAACGTTTCGGGAGTCCCTATGCTCCAGTGAATTAGAAACGTTCGATGCTGAATCACGGGGACGGGATAACGATTTCTTGCGCGCGTCATCTCTTTCGCTCGTGTTTCACAACACGCCCCGCGTGCTCCCATAAGCAACGTCGTCGTCGAGAAGAGGCATGGCGATTCCCCATGCTTTCTCCCGATATTTTCCCTTGCGCAACGGCCGAGGAGGATCATCCACGAGCCAGACTTGCCACTTTCTCGTGGCGTGGCACCGCACCACGACCCATAAAAGTAAATCGGTAGAACTCTCGAAGGCCCAAGGGCGGAGTAGCCACGGCATAAATCCTGACGTTCTAGACAAATGGGGCCTAACGGTGCGTACGCGAGCTCTCGCACAACCCCGCCATATTCATCTCGCCTTTGTCCGTCACCAAGAGCACTGGCGTCTTTTGCTCGTCGGTCCCAAGCACAGGCGCAAGAGGAAGGTCGAAGGCGCATACATATACACCAACGGTATACCCGAAGAAGAAGAAGACGCCGCGACGAAGGTATTCTACAGCGGGATCCAGAGATACCTGGCGTCTTTCGAGCATCCCCTTTTATCTATGATTTTCCTTTCGGCTTCCCCCTTCCCGGTCCCGTCCCCATGGCGTCCTGTCGAGTTTTCGGCAAATAATGGCCCACTTGATTGTGAGTAGAGTCCGGGGGTTAGGGTGCCGGGGCCACGGCGTTGTCACGCTCCATGCTCGATCTGGATCCTTCGGGAGAGGTTCTCCCATTGTGCCAGATACCGAGCCAGCATGGGATAAAAAATTATTGCGGACAGAAGTGCAGCGTTTTGTTTGCCTGGCTTTGTTGCCAAGGGTTAATAGTTCGCGGGGTACTTTGTCGCGTCGGGGTTTTTTGTCGAGTGTTTTCGAGCCGGGGGCATTCGGGAGCCGAGCTACGCGGCGTAACAGTTTAATGTCCATGAATGGGGGATTAGAGACGGTAATGATCATTCAGGATCGTTCTCGGGTTTGCTCGAAAACAAGTTCGAGAGGACCTCCAACCCTCCTGCCGCGGAAACTTTTAACGAGAATTTTTATGCGCGCCACCGGTACCGGCCGAGGACACCTTGCGAGCTCTTTTGCGAGTCAACCGAGTTGTTAATCGCATTTTCGATTCGTTGAAATCGTACAAATATTTCGTTTAAGGCGGTTCGAATTATCGGAACGGATTTTCACCGATCGAGTAACGGGACGGTCGGCTGGGTTTTAATCGTCCCGCTGACTCTCGATGCGCGCGAGGGGGATGGTCTCGCGAGAACTAACGACGTGTGTCAGCAACGATCGAATCGCCGATACTTTTCTAAACCTGGTCGTCGGAAGATCACCGATATAGCGCAGGGGGTCGTCCGTTCGGAGCGACAAGAAGCCCCCATCGTTCGTCATTAGACGTCCAACTGTCTGTCGACAATACCGACCATGGTTACAGACATCTAAGAACGTTCTTCAGCATCAATCTTGCCGGTCTCGAAAATTCAAAGAATCCGTTTCTCCCTTCGGAGACTCGCAGGAGACTCTCCAGCCGTGGTCTTTCTCGCCTCTTATTCTCTCTCCGCACCTTCCTTTCATTCTTCCCTCCTCGTTCGTCTCGTTTCTCTCGCCCCGCGTGTGTGCTCGCCTGACTCTCTCTCTCTCTCTCTCTCTCTCTCTTTCTCTCTTTCACTGTCTCTCTTTCTTTTTCTCTGTTTCGCTCTTTCTCGGCTCTCGTTCTCTCCGCCGCGGCATCGCCCGTTTCTCCTCCGCCTTCGAGGATCGACCTACGGCTGTTCTTTTGGAAACCATATATTTTTCGTTTCACAGTTCGCGGCGCCGTTGAATGCCCTGCCTCCATTCAGACGAGGGTGCATCTCCGTACCAGCCGCCAGGTATAAATTTTGGCGTCGGTCCGAGAGACCTCGGGGTTGGGAGATTTCTTCGAGGAGTGGGGCGGACCAACCGGGAAAAAACGAGCAGAAAAGAAAAAAGAAGGACGAAGGAGGAGAAAAGATCGGTCCCATGGTAATCGATTACCTCCCCCGTATCCCCAGAATCCCATATATTGACCGGCCCCATGGCCCGAAGATTGAACCTTCGATAACCGGTGCTCCACTCTCTTTCCATCTCGCCCCCTTTTTCTCTCTCTCTCTCTCTCTCTCCCTCTCCCTCTCTTTTCCTCTCTCTCTCTCTCACCTTTTTCCACCTTCCACGGACGAGAGATCGCGCGCGCTCATCTATTTTTCTTATGTGGTGCACGAACACGTAATTTCCAGCGGTCTTGGAAACGAGTCGCGCTAATTAAGCGGCCAAAGATTTGGCACCTGCTACACGGAAGACGAATCTCGTCGACCCAGAACACGACCACGTCCTCTCGCTAGCAGAAGATTAAAAATGCTATTCGTGACGAGAAATTCGCCAGACGGGATCTACGATCCTGCTAACTCGCCCGTTCCGAGTTCTGGCGGTGTTAGTTGTTTGGGAGGCTGCAATGGGACCGAAGATTTACGAGCACTTTGATTATGGGTTTACTCCGGGGAAAGTGTAGAAATAGTATTAACCTTCGACGATCCAATTTCTTCCGAAACCGAACCCAAACCTAACCAAGAAGCGTATAATTGCGAAAGGGTTTCGAGAATATACAACTTAATTGGAGTTGGAGAAACTGTTAATCATAAAACGTTACACTTAATAGATGATTAGGAGTACAAATAAGTCTCCGCCGTTTGAAATCGGATAATGCAACCGGTAAGTTGCACATCTGTCAACGACACAACCTCCAAATATTAGCGATCGTGTAGCAGCGTTGTATATTTTTTTCATGCGAAAATGTCGAGTTTTGAGTCGAATAAACGTCATTTGTGAGAAGTTCTAACACGATCCACCGAATGGACGGTAACTTTGGAATATCAGGTTAGAAGTCTACAATTTTTTGAGACATAGACATCCGGCCCCTGTTGTTCGCTCAAACATCCTAAAATTTTCCAAGACACTATAATTTCATCGTGACCTACACGTCCACGAAATCTGTCTCGTGTAACCTCAAAGTTACAAAACTGTATCATAAAAAAATAGTAATAAATTGAAAATTAAAATGCAAACAAAATAGGTTCTTATTGATATACGAACCCAGTTTTCTCCTTTGCTCTTCGATTTTTCTAGAAGCTCAACAATTAGTTTTAGT
>CM052090.1:11051357-11062049 GCA_028453745.1 Agapostemon virescens | reverse complement strand
TTCTTACAATTGTTCAAAGTTTTCTGAAACGGTACAAGCACCACCTACCAAATTCCATAGTAATTGTTGAAATAAAGCAATGTATGCTCGTTTATGCTTTCATTCACCAAAAAAATCGAGTCTCCTTTTGTCTTTCAGAGAAACTTAATTTATTTCTTCTCCGATATATTTGCACAGTAGATAGAAACAAGAAAAGAATTACAACAATTTTGTGTAGAGACTTCGCACACGTATTACTTATATTAATGCTTAGTGCTAAACACAATGTAATTGAATTCAATAGATGGCGCAATCAGCCTGAATATCTTCAACAGTAATAAAATTGGCGCGAAACAATGCGAAAGTGATTTCGAAGAAGATTTCGCGAGAGTAGCAAAGAGATAAAAAGGACGAACCGGGGCGTCGAGTGCGGAATATTAAATTTCGAATGAAGAATATGAAGGAAAGTGCCAGGTAAATAATTATTTGACCGTAGTTATCTCGCATAAATCGCCTCGACCGAAAGATTTTTTTAGCGATATCGCGGTCGAGCAACAAAACCGCGACGCCTGTTCGTTGCGAATTTCTCGGGGCACCCGGGGTGTGTAACGCATAATGAGAGAACAGTGTTGCAAGCTGAAATTTGGTATTATAGAGTCATTATACTCGTTTTGCGGAAAAAGACCCGCAAGAATGCGGGAACGTCTTCGGTTTCCATTATCATCACACGTTCAGGGATCGTTTAATGAGAAGATCGAAGAACGTGACGGGAATGCGCAACCGCGGGGTAGAAACGGATCTCCTCGCGGACAGGACAAGCAGCGCAACAATGTTCTTCGCATCCTCGCGTCGAGAGACGGAGCACGGTCGAAGACGAACAAGGGAACCGAGGAGAGTATTCGAGAGAGAATTTTCACGATCGAACGTCCGCGTACGAAGGGAAATTACAGTCGATCGTCGATGAGTTATCGATAATTTTAGAAGAACGCCGCTGGGAAATGACGCCGCTTCGCATTTTGCACCGCGCAAACCCGACAATTTACCAGGCATTACGGACTACCCGTAGCCGGATCACGGCTCGAAAACACTCGTTGCACTGCCCTGGTTGCCGTTACAGATACGGTATCCAGTTTCGTGTGATCAGCAACAGCTTTTTATAACTGCGGATTGGGGGTTCGATTGACTTCGAGGTGCAAACAGCGCGGCGAACGCTTCTCGCCAGATGCTCGTTGAAACTTCGCAATCTTCCGCGCGCTGTTCCATCGTCCCTTTTATCGGCCAATATTTGTTTCCTTCTCGTCGTCCGATAATGCTTTCTATATCTTTCGAGATAGCAACGATATCGAATTAAAAAAAAAAAACATTCTTCGAAGATTCACTGGAGGTTCAATTAAAATACCTCGATATTTTTCGAGGGGTTCATCGGTCCGCGCGATCTAAATCGCATGGGCAAAGAGGCGAAAAGAATGTTCGAGAAAAAAAATCCCCCTCGATCCAAAGTAGCGAGACAATCTTCCTCGCGGACTCGCCCATAATTAAATATTACAAATGATCGCGCATCTGGAGCAGGCTCGGTCGCTTTGCACTTTTTGCTAACTAAGGGGAGAAAGAGAGAACAGGACTACTCTTCCACGCGATAACGATCCACGATCACCCTGAAGGGAATCGTTCCGGAGTCGCGAGAGCGTAACTCGGCTCTCCTCTCTTTCTCGTCATGCTTCGAGCCGACCCCCCTTTAACGTTCCTCCGCGTCTAAACGACGGAAATCGAGGAGAAATTAATGTCGAGGCGTGAATCGGTCTGACCCCCGCGTTTCGTTTCGCGTCCGTTCCGCGAAGCTGATGACCACGGGATGGAAAAATCTCGCGTGATTTATTGGAGGAATGTGTTCTCGGTAAAGAACAATGGAGACATATTTCACTATCAAGTAACGGGCCGGGCATAACAATGAACTGGCACGAACGCTATTTAGAAAATTGAGTTTCCCTTGAAAAATCCCCTCTCGTTTCGAATTATAATGCATCGACGATTTTCCTTTTCAATTCGAAAGGGAAATCGGCGAAATAAGAAGCGAATAGGAAGAAACTGTTCGGTTCGACGAACGCGCGCACGAATACGTGATTTGTATGAATAAACGCAGACAGTATCCCCGGAAGTCAAACGCGCAATCTGGAACAGAATGTTTCGATAAAACGACATTTGAGTTTTGCGCGAAGTGATTTGAACGGGCCGCGAAATAATCTGAGATCTTCTTCGATCGTTGCATCTTCTTTTCTGCGATGTTCTTGATAGATATAGAATATTAGTCGCCGTAATGATGTTGTAACGAGTCCTCCTTTTTCCGTTGGTAAACGTACAACCGCGAGCGGGTATATTACTCAGCACGTGAGTGTGCATATTTATTTCGATTTCTTCGTGACTCGGTTGGCGGCGGTGGTCGGCGCCGCGCGTATTAATTGCCGAAAGTAATTAAAAATTGCACGCATCGCCGATTCGAAAGATCGATGTTCGTCACCGGTTCGACGGTTGCCGAGGTGTATACAATAAAAACCAGCGGGCGTGCTGTTTCTCTTGCAACGCTCCCGATTCGTTTCTTCGATTCTAGTCGCCGGGTCACGGTTTAACGCGGCGCTGTAACGCTTTTTAAAGTAATTACATTCGCGTCCATGCACCGCGGCGTTTTGCTCACCGAAAGGGTTCGCAGCAGCGCCCAGATGAATGCGTTCGAACCCTCGACGTATTCGCGCGCGCGCGCGCATCTTTTTCTCTCGCTTCTCAGAAAAGACCATGACAGCGATCCAATTTCGTAATTGTGTAACCCATTCCGTGAACATTTTCGACGCTGCTCGCAGCGCGCGCCGGTCGGTTCGCAGTTCGAAGTCGAGCGGAATACTTTAACAAAATTATCGGCGATAATGAGGATAACGAGCATTAACTGCGTTTCGCATAATTGAGCAATCGATTTCCACGGTATTCCGGGGGTTTTTCGGGCTGCACGGTTTAAAATTATCGCGTTTCCGCGTGTCCGAGATTCGAGGGAAAACTCGAAAGTTTCATAATTATATCTCGCTGGAGGAATTCTCGTTTCTACCGCGCCGTTTCGAACCATTATTAAACGGCGAACGATTCTGCATCGAATTCGCGACAGATAAGTTGCGGGTTCGCGAGAATCCGTTGGATTTAATTAACGCGTTGAAATAAATCAATGTATGCTCGTTTATGCTTTCATTCACGACAAAAAAAAATTGAGTCTTCTTTTGTCTTACGGAGAAACTTAATTTATTTCTTCTCCGATATATTTGCACAGTAGATACAAACAAAAAAGAATTACAACAATTTTGTATAGAGACTTCGCACACGTGTTACTTATTTGACCGCTCTACGTGATCGATTATATTAGTAAATTGAATTCAATAGATGGCGCAATCAGCCTGAATACCTCCAACACAACGAACGAAAAATAACGAAGACGTCGCCGATATGGATGATGCGAATCATTAGCATACGCGTACGGAACGCACTACCGGTTCCGCGAACGTGTCGGTTCGGGCCATCCGATATCTCTGAAAACGTAAAAACTGTTTTGAGTGATTCTGATTCGAAAGCCTCGGGGCTTGGTTCTCGGAAAGAGATCACCGAGGGCAGTGCGCTATATTATTACGCGCATTTGCAACCAGTTTCATCACGCTCCGGCATACAATTGAGAACCCGTCTTTCCCGATCAAGAAGTTCATTCTCGCTGCGCTAGGAGTCAAAACGAACAGGTTTCTCGTGGCAGACGTTCACCGATGCCCAGGTGCAAGCTTCTCGGTTCTTTCAGCGAACGTCCTATATCAATGTCGCTTACGAGCACCATTCAGCGTATGCTTTATCAGCATAACCGGAAGGGAAACGGTGCAAACGCTTATCGGGTCGGCTGCGATTTCCAGTCGAACGTTGCTCGAAAGTAACCGGAGCCCAGCAGCCGCGATTCAGCTTCTCCGTTAACCCTCTATGAGCCGAATTTTTGTTTTTAATCCAAAAAAATTGGGGGAACGAAAAATCAGAAACTATAAACCTATATGTGCAAATGAAAAAAAAATTTTTCGTTTAAACAATTTTATTGCAATGTATTCACTATGTGACTTTGAGGTAACAGCGGCCTATAAAGTTTGCACTTCTGTGCATAAAAGCTTAAGCGTGAAATTCCATAAAACAATTTGCACTTGACGTTAAACATTTTATTTTTGATATCTCTTTGTTGGATCACATTGCAGTGCATACATATTGGTATAGTCAACTATATTGCTTATAATTTCCTTGTCAAATAGTTTTCGAAAATAGGTCACAGGAGAATGGGGTGCTTCGGAGACATTAGGGCAATCTCCTTTCCAAGGGCGACAACAACTATTATTCTTCGTCTGGGATATTGGTTGCCAAACAATTCTTTGTGGTCCTGCATCTTCCTCATCTGACAAGGATCGAGTACTAAATTCTTCGTCACTGTCAATGACATTCATCCGTCGTCGGGGAAATACTATTACATCTTCATCGGACTCGGAATCTAATAAGGAATCATCGGATCTATTACCGCTAATCCGTCTAATTCTAATTCCTCTGTTATTTCTATCTGATTTTGTATTCATATTTTGGGTATATCATGTATAAATCTGAAAACAGGAGAAAGCACACGCTTTATCCTAAATGTATCGAAAACTGCCATAATAGCCTACTGTAACCTCAAAGTTACAAAACTGTATCATAAAAAAACAGTAACAAATTGAAAATTAAAATGTAAACAAATAGGTTGTTATTGATATACGAATTCAGAGCTATTATGTACACTATTTTGAGTTTGGTGATCACTGACAAAAGCGCAAATAATATCAATTGGATCAAATGGTTTCACTTATTTTTACTGCAGACAGTTTGCACAGCATTTATTTTGTTGTTTCAGGTTGATGAGCCTAGCAACGGTCATAAGCATTAATAATGGTTGTCTTGGCAACGTTATAGAATTAAGATTTATGCGCCATCTCATGAAAAAAGCTATAATTTGTAAGTTAGTATGGGCGAACCAGGGAGATGACAGATAAATCATAGAGCACACGGTCTGATTAAGAACACTTTAACACTTTAACTGCCGAACCAACAACCTCAAAAATTCCACAAGATCAAAGTAATTTATACAATGAAGCAACGGTTGAAAATCTAGAACGTATGACACAAAGTTATCCTTGAACCTTTTCGTATTTTCCAGATATTAACCCCTTGGGTACATTTGACGTCTGAGACACGTCATTCACTTTTTTCCCCTAAGAGCGGATGACGTGTCTAAGACGTCAAACCAAAAATTAAACTTTGAATTTATTTCATTTAGTTTTATTTTGTTGTTATTAATTTATTTTTGTTTTGCAATTCTAATTAGTTGAAGACATCTTAATACTACATATGTCACCAATATTTTAGAAATAAATACATTCTTACGTAAAATGTACTGCCTTTACATACTACTCCAAGCAACCAAAAATTATTTCCGTTCCACATGCAAATATTTTCTCAAATAAATCCGTACCCAAGGGGTTAACTAAATCTAGTGTAACGAATATATTATCGTACAAATTAATTTTTAAACATGGACAAACAATTCTGTCACCCATATATGGGTGACGTAGCAGTCAAAGTGTTAATAATACGCCGATCATCATCGATCCTGCTTCTTTCGACTAACACAAACATACATATTTCCACTTGCGTTCGAGGTTTTAACTCTTCCTTGATGGTAGGCGTTTCTCGCCTCAACCAATTAGGTGTTTCTCAGGAAAAATGCGCCCTCGATCTTCCCCTGCTAGTACAGGTCCTAGAGGGGAAATTCGCACCTAAGCGCATCGCCCCTTGCATTTCGCCACGGAGACCAGGTTTATGATGCGGCTATTCCGGACTCTCGGGTGGTCAAAATCGAAATACCCATTGTCGCTGGAATTAGTCTCTACTCTACGGAAAAACGACCGGTATCACGTCCGGGTCATAATCCTGGTCGACTCGGCTGTCGGACATCTGGCCGCTAGCATCAATAAATGCTAAATTGCCTACAAATTATTTGGTAAAATGTCGATAAATTAAAATGTGACCTGAAAGTTACACGGGCCCATAGAGGGTTAATCGCGAGTGCGTACCACCGCGCGCACCGACTCGCCGAAATGTTTAATTATCGCGCGCTTTCTCCTGACAATGCCTGCGACAAACGGCGAGGCAAAGTCCGGAAACGGGGAACACGGATGGAAAAGAATAAAGAGAGAGATAGGGAGAGAGAGAAAGAAAGAGAGAAAGAGAAGGTAGAACGGTCTGACCTCTCCGCCAGGTCCGTGGTTTCGTGTACGGCGCGGCGAGGCAGTCGAGATCCATCTAGATAAAGAGTCGCGGGGCAACGATCCGTATCGGTCGAGTGGAAGGACAATTGGAACCGAGATTTCGTAACGGCGACATAAACGTAAAAGCAAACGATCGCGGCACGACGCCTTCTCGGTGTAGACACAATCCCGGAATGCTGCTGGTATCGTTCGTTCCGGCGTGCTCGGATAGGAATTAAAATTCTGTGAATGCCGGGGCTCGTTCGGGATCGGTTCGTTAACGGCGACCGGTGACCGGTGTCGAATCGATTTTTTTTGCCGGGGGCAGAACTCTTATTCGCCGAGGTTGTTCCCATGCTGGAAGTGGAAACCCGTCTACGGCCCGCCGCGGCGTACGCGTTTCGCGATTTGGCGTCGTTGTGCACCGTGGGACGGACGATCGCCGTAATTATAGCCTCCCGCGCTCCGATTTCTCGAAAATTCCTGTTATCGATAAGGACAACGATTGGAGGAGAGCGAAAGAGATGGATGTTGCTGGATCGATGGCTAACAACGTTGTAGCGCGCCGAGCTGCAGCGTGCCACCGCGTGGTCCGATCCCACGGACCGAGTTGAATTATCACCGATCGGCTAACAAGGGAAGAAATAACGAGGACTAGGTGCCCCGGCCAGTCTCATCGGGACATTCACCGAATTTCTAGGATACACATGTGACTGGAGGGGCTGGGGGAGCCGAGCAGAGCTTCTGATCCGCCGAAGAAACCCGATACGATCGCGTCTGGTAGGTCCACCGAGGCTGACAAGAGTTTCCCTTGTTTCTCGGCGAACAGCAGTCCGGTGGAAAACACGTGTCCTAGCTGCAGGACGTATAGTCAAGCCGGGGGAGGGACAGAGAGAGGGCAGGGGTAGTTTTGCCCGGCTAGTAGGTATCGGCATACCTAGTCTCTTGTCGAGCACGAGGAATGCCTCCTGCTCTCGTCCCTGTCATTGGAACACCAAGAAACACAGGGATCGTCGATGACGATCGCGTTGGAAAAGCTGGATCAACAGGCCAGATGGGAGGAGCAGGACACGGGAGAACCGAGGTGAAGCCCGGAGGAGAGGAGAGAAGAGAGGTGAAAGGAGAAGGGCAGGACGAGGAAGAGAGGGAGCCGTGGCGAAGAGGAGCAAGGAGATACGAGCTGGCACAGCCAAGGGAGAAAAAAAGGTGAAGGTGCAACGAGGTAGAAAGCAACCAGTCCAGGTCCAGGTATTCTATTATGCTCGGTTATCTAGATTATGGCATTCCTGCTTCGAGGAACCTGGCAACCTGGGGTGGACGGAATGGGGTGTTTCAGGATACCCAGAGAGCTCGCTCCGATCTCTCTCCTTCCCTCCTCCTGCGTCACGGTTTCGTTGCTTCGAAGCACCCATTAATCCTCTTCTGTCGGGTGAAACTCCGAAATTAAAAAAAATATATGTGTAGATATGTATGAAGAAGGATCTTCGGAAGGGAAACGGTTGGACACGTTCGAGAGCTCGGGTCCCAGGTAGTCAGCCGAGCGGGCAGGCAAGCAGAAGAGAAGAGAAGAGAAGAGAAGAGAAGAGAAGAGGCAGAAGAGGCAGCGCGTCTGTCCCGATGCCCGATCCCTTTTTCTGACTTCGAATCGTGGAATTTGTTATACCCCATTGAATTGCGTTAAACCTTTCTCGAAACGAGCGATTCGACCGCTCGTCCTTGTCCCCGACAACCTTTTCACGGATCTCTCACACGGAAGAATTATTCGTCGGCCTGACGTCATTAGGCGGCGAGACGCGTCCGCGAGAAGCGCATTCGATCACGCCGGCTATTTGCGCGCGGGGCTCCTATTCTTTAACGTCGAACGAATTAATACCGGGACTGGCGAGTTCGGGAATTTGAAAACCCAAAATCCGAGAGAGAGAGAGAGAGAGAGAGAGAAAGAAAGAGAGAATTCCGAGAAGCTGGACGTCGCGCGTGTAAAAAAAACCAGTCGCTACGAAAAACGGCGGACCGAAAATCCAGGAGCAGGTAGCCCCCGGGGTCCAGGTGTTATGTTGCCGTATCCTAGGTTTCTACGTCTTTGTTTTAAGGCCTCGCTATCGTATTACACTAGTAGATTCCTTAGATCCGCGATCAGATTGTTCCAGGCCGAGGCACATGGCGCCCGTCGTCGCCCGCCCGTGCACGCACCCAGCACCGAATTTTCAGGGAACAAACATTTTAAAGGTAGATAATTTGCGGAGATAAGCGACAGTAGTGGTTTGTCTTGGGGAAGACAAACCACTCCCAGGTATTTCCATTGTTCGCCTGGCATTTCCATGCGGGGATAGGCAACCGTCGGGATCCAAGAAACTCGTGATTAGTCCGTTTGCAAATAGTCCTTTCTCCCTTCCTCTCCGTTACCGTGGCGCACGGCGCCTCTAGCTTGAGCTAGAAGGGAAGAAGAGGGGAGGCGGATGCGGAGGATGTCCTTTCAGAATTCCCGATGAACAAACGAACTCCCGTGTCAACAGGTCGATCCATTAGCACGGAAATTCTCAATGTTTTAGGCTGTGTATAGATCCGCGCGTCGCCTAGGGCTCGAGCCATTAGCGCGGATCCAAGAAACGTTAATGCAAGTATCGGGGTAAAGCTTGTGTGCGCGAGCGCGGGCTACCAGAGATAACCCTGTAAGATTTCTTTGTCTTGTACCGGGACAGATAAGGGAATATGGAATCTAACGCGATGATTAGAACGTACCGTAGACCCCCTGGAACAATGGACGGAGTATAAGGAGGAAAAAGAAACCACGGGAAACGTGAGCGCTACGCCGCCGGTACGAGATTAGAGAGAACCGTGCAAAGTCCGACGGGAAGAAAACCTTTGACTAGCTTCGCAACGGATCGATGCACTTTCGTGAATGTACACTGCGATATTCGAGGGCAAACTGAGATATCGGACCATCGATACCGTACAGAAGACCGCGAGATACTTCACGCGTAAAAACACCGAGTAAGTTTGTTCGACAAATGAAAATCCGAAGTTTGGCTCGCACCGATCGCTCTCTTAACACTAAACCTATCGAGCAGTAAACTTAGCTAATGTATATTGTCCTATAAAAGTGACAAGGATTAATTTATTTGGATTTTGTGCAATTTTTATTGCAGTGTATGTTGGAATAGAAAAATCCATCGAATCGATTTCTGCGAAAACAATATTTTAACGTCAGTAATTATAAAATAGAAAATCTGGAAAGGGTCATTTAACCCCTTATGGTAGGTTTAGTGTCCCTTCAATTACAACGCTTCCGATTGAAAAGATACAGCCACAAGGATTGAACAGTTATTCAACAAATTTATTTCTCTGGGTATATGCGATAAAAGCAATGATTAAAAATTTGGATCTACACGTTTTCGTTACTTCTATAAAGTACTTCTACAAACCGACCGTTCATTTTTTATTAATTATTTTATAGACTGGTGGATCGTTCCCCTCTACGGAAATCTTTAGTAAAAGATGAAAGATTTATGCGTGTTCCGAAGGGAAACCAGAGTCGATCTAGTCGAACTCTCGTTTCGTCAAAAGTAATCCTACATTTTCGACGAAAATCAATTCTTAACTTCATAGGCACGGTTGAATTTTGTGCGGGGCAGTTTCTCTGTACGGCAGAGAACATTGGAATGAAGTTTTTGATAATTAAATTATAATTTTTCTCAACACATTGACTGCCAAGTCACCCACATATGAGTGACAGAATTATTAGTCCATGTTTAAAAATAAATGTTTACATTAATGTATTCGTTGCATTCAATTCAGTTGATATCTGAAGAATACAAGAGGGTTGATAGATAACTATATGCCAAATATTTAAAGTTTTCAATCGCTGCTTCATTAATTAAATAAATTTGATTTTATGGACTTTTTGAGGTCGTCAGTACGGCAATTAATGTGTTAAAGATATGATGCATTTACTTTAACTTTAATAATTTTGGAATGAGGTTTTCCTTAACTAAATTGTAATTTTTCTAAAAGATATGATGCATATATTTTAACATTAATAATTTACTGTAATAATTAATAATAGAATTGAGTGTGCTCAAGCCACTATAATGGCGCATCGTAATATAAGATGATTTCCGCGGTAACCACTATAGTGGTGCATCGTGCTTAAGAAGTTAAAGGTGAATTGTTTCAGCCACACATTCTAATCTCAACCTAATACAGCAAGCATATACAATAATACTTGTCGAAAATAAGGAAGCAAGTCTCCTAAAACTTCTGAAGGTGAATTGTTTTAGCCACGCATTCTAATCTCGAGATAATACAGCAAGTATATACAATAATATACTTGTCAAAAATAACGAAGAAAGTCTCCTAAAACTCCTAAAGGTGAATTCTTTCAGCT
>CM052090.1:11010742-11051347 GCA_028453745.1 Agapostemon virescens | reverse complement strand
ACACATTCTAATCTCAAGATAATACAGCAAATATATACAGTAATAATAAAGTGAAAAGGATAACGACAGATTTGAACAGGATTTCGCGAAACACTGAGCACAGTGTATAATTATATTCAAGAAGCGGTGGATTATTAGGAAGAGCTAGCTTAAGAGGGTAAAGGGGGATTGTTTGAGCCACACATTCTAATCTCAAGATAATACAGCAAGTATATACAGTAATAATAAAGTGAAAAGGATAACGACAGATTTGAACAGGATTTCGCGAAACACTGAGCACAGTGTATAATTATATTCAAGAAGCGGTGGATTATTAGGAAGAGCTAGCTTGAGAGGGTAAAGGTGGATTGTTTCAGCCACACATTCTAATCTCAAGATAATACAGCAAATATATATAGTAATAATAAAGTGAAAAGGATAACGACAGATTTGAACAGAATTTCGCGAAACACCGGGCGCAGTGTATAATTATATTCAAGAAGCAGTGGATTATTAGGAAGAGCTAGCTTAAGAGGGTAAAGGTGGATTGTTTCAGCCACACATTCTAATCTCAAGATAATACAGCAAGTATATACAGTAATAATAAAGTGAAAAGGATAACGACAGATTTGAACAGGATTTCGCGAAACACCGGGCACAGTGTATAATTATATTCAAGAAGTAGTGGATTTTTAGCAAGACCCAGCTTAAGAGGTTAAAGGTGGATTGTTCCAGCCACACATTCTAATCTCAAGATAATACAGCAAATATATACAGTAATAATAAAGTGAAAAGGATAACGACAGATTTGAACAGGATTTCGCGAAACACCGGGCACAGTGTATAATTATATTCAAGAAGTAGTGGATTATTAGCAAGACCCAGCTTAAGAGGTAAAAGGTGGATTGTTCCAGCCACACATTCTAATCTCAAGATAATACAGCAAATATATACAGTAATAATAAAGTGAAAAGGATAACGACAGATTTGAACAGGATTTCGCGAAACACCGAGCACAGTGTATAATTATATTCAAGAAGCAGTGGATTATTAGGAAGAGCTAGCTTGAGAGGGTAAAGGTGGATTGTTTCAGCCACACATTCTAATCTCAAGATAATACAGCAAATATACACAGTAATAATAAAGTGAAAAGGATAACGACAGATTTGAACAGGATTTCGAGAAACACCGGGCACACTGTATAATTATATTCAAGAAGCGGTGGATTATTAGCAAGACCGGTCGAATGGCGGGCAAATCCGTGGTAATCGCGCGGAGTCCTGGGAAACTCCGTGAACAAAGAGGAACGGCGACGCAAGGATATCTACGGTCGCAGTCGTTCGTTACGCGGTAACAGTACAGTTGGCTCTCGCGGTTGGCAAGAAACCATGACCCCCGAATGGAAACGTTGGATCCTGTTTTCCGAGCGGCGGGTATACGGTTATTATCCGGGAAAACGCAGGGAATCGTGCGACAGATGTTATCCCAGGAATCGGATCGTTTTCGAGCCGGAGAAGCAAGAAGTAGGAGGCTTGGTCGCGGTGAAAAGTAACCGTTCGCTTGCTCCAGGTGGATCGATTAATGAGGACCGATAACGGGGATGATTACTTCATTACGCGACGCCGTTTACCGGCCGGTAAACGCGAAAGTCGTACCGTTCATCGGAGGTATGTCGAGGACTCCGAAGAAGCGAGCGCAGCTGGTAGGGGAGTCGGGAGCAAGGATTTAGTGCAACCAGGTCCTTGAAAGAGTCGTAAACGAGGAGCGGGTTCTCGCTGGTTTCCGGTCGGCCCTACAGATGGCGCCGCCTGTACCATCGGAGCGGACAGGCGTTCTCTCATCTCTCTCTTCTCTCGGCGAGAGAGACTCCGACGGCGGTTCGAAGACCTTTCGAGCGTTCGAGGCACTTCGGGAATTACCCTTGGTCTCTGTGGTTTCTCCACACACGACTTAACGTTAGTTCGTCGCGCATAGTTTGCATTAATGCTCGGCGAGAGCACACTCTTAAAACCGGGCGAATTCGAATTTCGGTTTCGGAGCCAAGTAGAAAAGTTTCCGGAATCGGTCCTCCGCGAGTCGCGCGCGCGCCAGCCACCGAAGAACTTTCCCGATCGAGGAATCCGAAAGTTCCTCTCTCGGGGACACCGCAATGTTATGTTAAGCTAATCAGGTGACCGTTAACGTTGCTCCGGGTTGGAGAAAGCGGGCAAGTTAACCGGAAGATCGGGATTAGTCGGGTTCTCGTTTACGAGGGACAAAGGAGTCTTTTAAACGAGTTACAACAGATACATCGAATTCTTCTGCTCGAACGCTAGAGAAAGACCGTCTGGTTTGCCAGCTATCGAGCAGACTCGATGGGTTCCTTCTGTGTTCGCGCGGATCCGTGTCATACGTATGCCACGTTATTTCCGCGTAGTCTATAAAAGAAGAAAACTGTCCGGCAGGGTATAAATACTCATCGCGATCCGGATTTAACCGCGGTAATATGGCTACCCTATGACCCGGCGATCGAGTCCACGAGGAAAAATTCATGCCGACACAGGCGCGAGCTGTAGAAACCCCGTTCGGTCGTCCGATGGGTCGTTCGAGACATTCCGGTCACGAGGAAACGAAACACTGACGCAAATTCCACTCGCGGACTGGAGGAACAATCAATCGCGCGTATTATTAGCCGGTACCGCCGGTGGAAGCCGTAGTCGGGCATTCAACGGCTCGAACTCTCTTTATAGGTCTGGAAACTAGTATTCGATCGCGCGACGATCACCGGAGTGTCTCTATATGTAAATGTAACGGGGTTCTGCCGGTGTTGGAGATTCTCCTGTGCTTCGACCGCTGCGATCGCGGTGTAGGTATATATACGCACGGAGAATCACGCACCGGTGCACGCACAGGCACACAAGGTCCCGGCGTACATCCCCGCGCGGATGCGAATGCACCGCTCATTACGGGATAATGGGTTATTTCGATCCTCCTCGAATTACCGAGTCGACAATGAGGGATTCGATTCGAAAAAGCCTCGCTCCCGCTCTCCCTTCCTTTGGCCTGACGAAGCCGCAAGGCCTTTCAGGGTCCCAGCGAGCGGTGGATTGGAAGCGAGATGGCGTAAAGAAAAGAAAGAGAAGGAAAAAATGAAAAGACCATTGGTGGGGGTACGACGACGAGGGAGGGAGGGAGGGTGGAGAGAGGCGACGACGAAGAGAAAAGAGAGGGCACACGGCCGGGCACAAGCTGGAGGAGAAGAGGGCGAAAGAAAGGCACGAGTTTTGGCCGGTGGCTCGAAAACCGAGGAGACAAATGAGGACGAGCGAGCGAGCGAGGATACGTCGTGGAAGGGACCAGAGAGGCAGTTCCTCTCTCGTTCGTGTTCGCTCCTTCTCTCCGTAACCTCCTCCCTTCCGTCGTCCCACCACCGCCGTGGTCACCGGTGCCGTCCCTTCATGGAACGTGCACCGCAGGACCTCGAGGTGCAATCTCCTCCACGGTTTCGCAGGCGAAACGTGCAGTTATACGCAGTTCACGCGCGGCTCCTCTCCTTCTCTCTCTTTTATCTTCTTCTTCTGCTTCTTCTTCTTCTTCTTCTTCTCCGTCCATCGTTCCCGCTTTCTTTCTCTCGCAGCGTGAACGCAGCGCGCACGCATGTGTCTCTTTCCGGCGCGACGACGCCGCCTCTCTTATTCGAGGCTTTCAAGGAAATCATCGGCGTCCGAGCGACTCTTCCGGGTGGTGACGCCGCGGAAATCGGCATTGTCCCGGTCATCCTTGTCTCGCGGGCCTCTCCTCCTCTCCTCCATCGAAGAGCCTGCTCGAGGAGTCCGCCAACCGTCCAACAAGAGAAAGAAAGAAAGAGAGAGACAGACCAAGGAACGGGATTTTCTTCGGGGCCACGAGTTTGTCACGGCTAAGGGCCGGGAACAAAGGGCACAGATAACGCGATAACCATCTGTCCCGACGCCGGCCGACGTTTTTCCTTTCGTCGCCGCGACGAGATTCGAGGCATTATCGCGGATCTTCCGTCGATTTGTCTTCAGCTTCCCGGGCCGAACGCTGACTCCTAATGGAACGCTAAGCTTCCCGATACTAGATTGGCCCGGCTCGTTC
This sequence comes from Agapostemon virescens, assembly GCA_028453745.1. Taxonomy (NCBI): domain Eukaryota; kingdom Metazoa; phylum Arthropoda; class Insecta; order Hymenoptera; family Halictidae; genus Agapostemon; species Agapostemon virescens. Next base: position 11,047,270 of record CM052090.1, on the reverse strand, counting down.
GCCCGATAGGCTTTGTACCAGTCGAATTATGCGATTGGCAGCGCAGAATTTGCTCAAAGACACGAGAAAGAGAAATCGTTCTGCCGGGAACGCCGACGGAACTGGAAATCAGGCTTCCTTTTCTTCTTTCGGGACTCTTTTGAGTGGCGAGGAGCGATCTTGCGCTTCTTCTGTGTCGCTCGAACAGCGCCAGTGCTCTAGGCTGCTAAGCTGATATAACCGCGACACGTTCGGTTTTCCTCGATACGCAACTTTACAGTTAGGTAAAGCCATTCCATTTTAGGTAAACGTAAAAGAATGAGACAGCTGGTAAAAGAACGAATTTTAATTTCAGTCGAACATTTCGATGCAAATATCATTAAAATGTACAAATATGCTTGTCACAGCACAATGCATGCAAACTTTTGGAGAGGGAATAAGACAAGCGAAAAAGCGCTCCTTGGCACTTTTGGACGGGAAAACAGCAAAGACACGTGGCACTCAAACGGTTAAATACCCGTCTCGCTGATACGATGCTTGCCATCCATTGTAGACATTCGTTATAATTTGAATCTTTATCTCTACGCACATCCGAACGATTCGATCCAGTCGAATTAATAGAACTTTCACTTCGACCGCAAGGATCGCAACGTTTCGCGAAGCGTCCCAGTAATTTCCCGGCAATTATGAGACGCGATCGAGACTCCGTGCGATGTTGACGCGTGACCGTAGTCGGTCGATTAAAATTCTTAAACAGTCTCGAGAAACAAAAGGAGTCGTTCGGCCTTCGAGCAGGGACAAAAACTTCCGAGGCGTCGATCACGAGCTAATTGGGGTAAACGCGATGATGCCTCGCAAGTTCCCACGGGATTGAAATTGTACTTTCGCAGCGTGTACACGGAGAAGGAAAAGACGGTGGTCGCGCGAACGAGCAACCGTGTGCTCGAGAGCTATCTGCAACGCATATATCCTCGTGGCTGTAATTATTTTAAGTGTATAGCGATATCCGTACTAGCTATTAATGACGTTCCTCCGCAGATGGAATCGCGTGCTGACCACGGATAACGCGGTGCGGTGTACACACGTAGGCGCGAATTAATTGGCGTAATAACGATTATTACCGGTGTGGCCCGTTCACAATCGAACGATACACTTTTTTTTTCTCTTTCTCTCTCTCTCTCTCTCTCTCTCGCTGACCGACGCGGAACGGCGACCTACACGCCCGTTGCAATGCCGCGCCGCCACCTGCTGAGCCGCGGAGAGATTTTCATTGCGACCGTGTTTGCCCCACGGGGACCGCAAAACGCATGGGAACAAGCCGATTCGCGCCGCAATCGACCGAGGGGGAATCCGATCTAGGAAAAATGGAATGCGTGGGTAACGTGAAATATCATCCGTGCCACGTCGACGCTGACGGCGATCTGTCGACGCACAATGCCCGATTATTCCATAATTCTGATGTACGACCGCGGCGGGCTCACCCTCGACTTACTTTTGCACGCGCGTCCCCCATCCTGTTCTCCGGTTCTGTTGGGTAAATATTAATTTCCATAAATCGGGGACATTTATTCGGCAAAAAAATCTGTACCAGATATCACCAGTGCGGAACACCATGCGGAAAATATTAACCTTTTATGCTACGCGCGTATTTTTACCGTGAAACTTTACGCACTCCGATATTCGACGCGGAATATCTATAAAATTGTGACCTGTTCCTGTTGCGTTGATCGAGGGAATTATCTGTTTGCATCGGTGGTCGGTGCATTGTAATCTTGTTGTTCGTTGCGTTAATCGAACAGCGGACTCTTTCGATTTATGCGTAAATTTGATATTAGGGTTAGTGCAGCTCTCAAAGCGATTATTTGACATAGTTTTAACCCTTTGCACTTCAAGTAATTTTAATTCCACGATTGATACATTTTTTGTTCTAGTATAATTCCATTGTACACGGTTCAGTTCTTTTCGTGTATATCAAATTTGTTACTATTAATCGTACGCACAGCACTTCAAATTTTACTAACTTCTTAAATACAAGCATTGTAACGCAAATCGTTGGTTTGAATAATAGTCTGACGATTTTTAGTGGCGCCTCAGAGGAGCCATTGAAGCGCTAAGGGCTAACACGTTAAAGCACGTTAACACTAAACCTACCGAGCAGTAAACTTGGCTAATGTATTTTGTCTTATAAAAGTGACAAGAATTAATTAATTTGGATTTTGTGTCAATTTTTATTAGAATGTGTGTTGGAATAGAAAAATCCATCGAATCAATTTTTGCGAAGACAATTTTATAACGTCAGTAATTGTAAAACAGAAAATCTGGAAAGGGTCACTTGACCTCTTATGGTAGGTTTAGTGTTAAACTCGATCTTCAGGTCAAGCGTACCACCGGTGGTACACTCGGACATATTTATTTAATGCGCTGAAAACATTTGTTTTCTGACAGATTTAATTGTGTGAAATATGTTTCCTCCAAAAGAATGGGGCACTATAAAGAATGCGGTATAGAACAAACACTAAACAAGCTAATTACTTATGAATTGACGATGCAATGAAATATTGTGTGATAATATATCAATCTTTAGTCAAAACATCAAATGGCCTGAACGACAAGTTGGGCAAAAATGGCTCGACAAGGAATGTGTTTAACACTAGAACTACCGAACCAGTCAAAATGACTGGTTAATGATCTTTTCGTTTACAATTACTGAAGATATAAAAACATTTTCACCAGGAAGTTTCGAATGAATTTTTTCATTGAAGCACACATTACGATAAAAATTCTACGACATCTGAATGGATACAATTTTGTTAAATTTATTACTCGGTAGTTCTAGTGTTAACTTCTTATGCACTATGCGCCACTATAGTGGCTTTCGCGGATGCCATCTCTCTGAACGACGCGCCACTCAATTCTATTATTAATTATTAAAGTACATTGTTAAAGTCAACATACGTGTATCAAATCTTTAAGAAAAATTATAATTTTACGATCAAACACTTCATTCCAATGTACTTGTGTGGAGAACAGCATTATCCGTCATACATTGCAGTGCTGTATCATTTACACGTAATTCGCGTTGAACTCTGCCGTACAGAGAAACAGCCTCGCGTAAAATTCAGCCATGCCTAAGAGGTTAACTGCTGAGGAAATGCACCGAGAATCCTTGAATTTATAGAAAACTCTACGCCTCCGAAATAGCCGATGCCTTCTCCGGCAAGCACATTTGTCGAGGGCTCTATTTAGTTATACCTGCGAGTACCCGCAGGTATGACTGCGCGTGCCTGACCAGGTATAAACGCACGTAGTGCAGGCAGCGTGCTGCAGTTCTAAGCAGTCCGTACCGTGCCGTCCGTCTTGTACATATTCTTCCACCGCCTTCTTCCTTTAAATATATACAGTAATTTATACTTCTTCCTTAACACTTTACCAACCGTTGAGTATTTCAGAATTTTTTGAGGCCCGTTGTCCATGATTGAAAACTTTTCAATGGATCTCTCAACGCTAACAGCAATTTTTATTGTAAATCAGCATGACATCCTCAGTAACGTTATCTAATAATTTGGTTACAAAATACAATGTAAATTCAGTTTGTTAGGCTTCATTTTGTTACAGCCCAACTATTCAAAGTCCTAATAATAGGCTTCCGGTCGGCAAAGTGTTAAGCGAGTCTTTTGCTCGATACAATCCCTCAACGTTAACCCTTCCGCTACGGGCGACTTCTCCGCCGCGGTACTCTCCCTGTACGAACCACTGCGCCAAAAATATGCACGGTGCTCGAGAATGATCGTCAGCAGCCGCGTTTATTGAAAACATGAAATTTTCCTTTAACCCGTTTAATACGAGCGTTTTGTCCACCGTGACAGTCTCGCTGTACGGGGCAAAATGCTCCGAAAATGCACACATAGCGCTTGCTCGGTCTTCTTTTGTATGAAAATTTTGCCGTCTATAATCGGCGTTCGTACACACAGGTCGTCGCGCGGATGAAGCGGATAACCGACGCTCGTAACGAAATCGTTAACCACTTGCGCTGGAAAGACGTGCCACGCACGTCGTAATGCTTTTGTTACAGAATCGTCATGCGATTGTCACATAAACAAAAACGACGAAATTATAATTTTATAATCAATCGATGCTCTATATCCCCTTCAAACAACTATTAAAAGTCCTAGATCAAAAATAAATTAGGTTAGAAAATATAAATCTTTTTCCGATTTCTCTGAGGCATCGAACACTGTGTGACGCCATCCAGCGAGTTACACTGGACCGTTCTGGTACACGCGTCGGTGAATTTTTTGCCAGCGCAAGTGGTTAACAATCTTTTTATACCGTGTACCCAATTCTTTGCTAGTAGAAATTAAAAATTCCATAAGCCAGGTGCTAAACCGACTATCGAACGATTAGAATTAAACGGGACTTGCACACGACTGTTTCCCAAGGTGGAAACTAGAAGCGTTACTTCGTTAACGTTTTCCATTCGGCGGTACTTTCATTATCCATCGATCGAAGTTGCTTTTCCCCGCGTTATACGTCCCCATGTTCAACACAGGATCTATCGTCCATCTGTGGCAGTGGAACGAGCCTCACGGAATTAGGCGGAGCATAAATTCCGGGCAACAGCGCGGGGTCGCGTTTTATGGATTACGGTGTCTAACACGGGGTGCTCTGGGCGAGCACGTAATCGCATGTAAGTCGCAACCGCAACGCTACCGGGGGCTTTGGCTACCCTAAAGGCCCCACCCAGCGTATCCCATGAACCCGGAGAGTTTTTGTAACAGGAAACAGCTGCCGCAGGAAGGACACTTTTCTGATGATTTCGGCGGGCCTTGTTCAACACGGTCGCCAACCAGCGGACAGAAAGAAAGAGATATATAGAGAGATAAAGAGAGGGAGCAAGAGAGAGAAAGAGAGACGGGCTACTGGACGTGTTCTCTCGGCACGTCTGGCTTCCAGTTTCTAGGCGATCCTGGCATTGGCCCTGCAGCAGCTTCGTTCGCGCTTAATTAACCGTAACGCGGTCCTCGTAGCTCGTAACGCCCCGACGTACGCTTTTTCTCCTCGGGTACGGGTGACTCGACTCGAGTGGCTCCGTATTGTTGCCGGAGCAGGAAGCGGGAGGAGGAGCACTGGTTGCTCGGGACACCGAGTAATGATGTACACGCGGTGCTTACGCTAATAATGATCTTTTGTTTCTCGGCCTCTTCGGGGATTTTTAACGAAGATATTAAATGCTGATAACGGGCAGGATTTATTGCGCGCCGCGACGGTACCGATAGACCCCGCAGGCCGCCTCCAACGGAGAACCGCAGAGAGCCACGGGAGAAGAGAGCCTAGCAGCTCTTTTTCCCCTAAGTTTCCTGCCGACAACCAAGAAAATCGAATATTCCGGCGGGACCCGCGTCCATATATCGCGATACGACGCCGGATTATCGGCGTAACTCGCGTTGAATTAATGGTACCGTGAACGCGGACTTGGCTACATGCTATGCAGAGACGAAGAAGATGGCCGGCTCGGACATACCGGCAACAAGAGTGCCTCTCGTTCTCTGTGCTTAATCCCGGTGTGCGCCATGATCTGATTCCCTCGCGCTCGAGTACCATGGGATTTGCAGAAAAAATATAAAAATTCCCTTCTAAAACTGTGCAGACCCATTGCGCGCTGCTGTTCTCGCCTCGCATAAATATGTATTATTTCGGAATTCAAATTCGCTCTCGGTCGAGCGTCATCGCTCGACATGTTAATATTTTTCGATGCAACGGGCGAACGGATCGCGCGATTTTTATATACCAAATAGAAACGCAATTTTTTGATTCGACTGCTGGGGTCGAGTATCGCGGGTTTATCCGCGAATACGCGAATATTATAACCAATCGAACTCGGATTCCTTGTTCAAGCAGGTTTCTCATTTCGATACGATGCTGTAGCGTTTCCCAGTTATACTCTCGCATTCTATCTTCGACGTTCTCGGTATCGGTACGGCAACAAGAACGTTTTCGCATGATACCGCCGGGTAAATAAACAGAACCGGACGGTTCCGCACCCGTGGGACACCGTTACGCGTTCGGGTCATCGTACCAAACAAATTTTCCAGGCATCCCGTTCGCTCTCAATATTTTTCTCTCTTTGAAATCCTTCAGAGGTAAACTCGACTCGACCGAGAAATTACTGTCGCGACCGTAATCCTGGACTCGCAAGAATCGGCCTCGCAGGAAACGGGCGGAGCTTCCTCGGCATTTTTGCTTCTCTTTTCTTTCTTCTCGACGGTCGGCTTTATTGCCTAATTAAATGCAACGATAGCCGCGGCGGAGGCGGGCGCGTAAGTCGACAGACGCGTCCCCCACGGAAAGTAAATCACGCGAAAGCAGGAGAGCCTCTTGTCGAGGTCTGTAAATCAGTCGAGGCTCGGTTTTCTATCCGACCCGACGCGTTTTCGCGGTTTTTCGCGCCTCCGTCGCTTCGCTTCGAAGCCGTTCCACGTAGGCTCGCGTCCTCCTGCCGTCCCCGTAGGAGAGGAGAGGAGGCCCTCTCTTTGATCCGACGAGCAGATGGAACGCGAAACACGTGGCAACAGGAAGAAGGCGTCCCGCAAGTTCATGGAGATATTTACGCGCTGTCCGCGCACTCGTAAACGTCAACGCGGTGTCTCGCATCTCGTTTTTCTCGCATCAGAGACACCGTTGACGCGACACCGCCGCGCGCGCCGTTAGCCATTAATGATGAATAATTAATTTGTTGCTCGTTAAGCGGCCCCGTCGAGTCCTTCAGCTTTTTTGCCGTCCCGATTCTCCGAACATTCGCGATCCACCTCGATAATCGCATTCCGTCACGAAAATGCTTGGAACAATTTTCTGGAAGCTGTCCATTTTCCCTGTTCTTTCTATCTTTCTCTCTTTGAACAATGTCCGCGCATCCGAATGGTACGTTTCTTCCCATCGAACTGGTTGAACGAGCATTTTACCGTTCGCCAGAGCCGTCCGCCGGCTTCCCGTGGAATTTTCAATTTTCTTGAACGCGCGGCGTCGCACCGCCGAGAGGAAAACCGTTGATTTGCGTTGATCGTCGACGCAAATGCACGTTTACACACTAGGGATAATGGTATCCCTTGACGGAAACTACCTGCCACTATATCACTTTGGTTCTATGCAATTTGCCGTCGGTACACACTTCTTTATCGTCCGACGCGATGAAGGTATTCTTTGCGGGACTTGATTCTTTACGCTTTGGAGGAAACATGATTCAAGCGAAATGGATACCGTTTCTCGTCGCATCGGCTACTTTTCCGCGGCGGACAGATATTGCTACCGCAGAAGCTTTTGCCTTCAATCGCATTATCGTTAGTATGCTAATAAAAGTGAATCATTTACTATCCGGTTTTATGGACTCCTTGAATAATTTCCGTCGTTTAACTGTTACCTATCGCGAGCCATCAATGACGCGTGTTCACAATTTTCCCGTCGAGCTTCGTCGAAACCGGATAATATTCTCATGGAAAAACAATAAACGTTTTAACGATTAGATTTGAGAAGTTAGAAAGAAACTCTCGTCCGTGGTAATTTCGGTATAATAATCGTTCGATTTTATCGTTTAGTCCCAAAGAATTCAGCTGACATCTTTCGGTGAAGAATTTAACCCGTTGCCCTACAACAACGAGTTAGACTCGTGATCAAAATTTCGAACTGAATCTTCTAAACATGTATTTCCTTAATTTTCTTTAAAACATTCACTGCCAAACTAGCAGTCAACAAAATTGCATAAAGTCGGATGAACATATCGAATAAAATAAACATTTAAAAAATAAAGCCTATGACAACTGAGTAGTTTTCCAAGCTTCTTGCATTTTCTGGGACACCGCCAACATTGATACAATAAATATATTAACATGAAAATTCATTTAAAAATTGTGCAAATAATTCCGTCACCCTTATGCGGTTGACGTGGCAACCAAAGTGTTAAACGGAAATAACGTTCTATTTAATTGTTGATCGTATACGGTCATTGGAGAATAGCTGGGCACGCAGTAACTACGAAATTGTCTTTTCTTTTTGACGTTCTGCGAAGGACAAAGAAAGTCTAGTCACTGTTATTGTAAAATAAGTCGTAGGCCAAGGGGTTAACAGAAAATCAATGGTGTCCGCAAATCGTAGTTTCCAGGCACAAAATTCGACATATTCAACGTTATTAAAAACTGTGCTGTCGTATGAAACTTGTATGGTTACTAGTTGAAAATCTTTATCAGACGTTAAAACAAGAAAATGGCATCAATGACACGGTTTGACGATAACTGCATTAACCCAACAACGAATCAGACTCGTGATCAAAATGTCGAACTGGATCTTCTAAACATGTATTCCCTTAATTTTCTTTAGACGGAAGTAACATTTTATTTAATTGTTGATCGCATACGGTCATTGTAACTACAAATTTGTCTTTTCTTTTTGTCGTTTTACGGAGGACAAAGAAAATTTAGTAATTGTTATTGCAAAATAAATCATAGGCCAAAGGGTTAACACGTTGAATGCCGAGCGAATTTTTTGTACTTCAGACAAGTTTCATTTCTTTCATTGATAAAAGTTACTAAAGAGAATTGTTGGTTACTGATCCCACCTCATACTACAATCTGGTTAACTTCCACGATAATAAATCGATGTTCAATGACATTAATGTAATGATAATCATACTTAAACGACGCAATGCGTATTTTGTGTCATGACGAGTATACTCGTCTATATACTTAGTTACCATTGTATTAACCCTTTCCGCTCCAAGGAATTTTAATTCTAAAAGCTAGACATTTTTCCACCAGGAATAGTTCCATTTTACATGGTTCATTTCCCCTCGGGCCATAGAAAGTTTATTGCTATTGCTCGTGCGTAGAACACTTCAATTTTTAAATTGTTAATTGCAAACACAATTATGTAGAAGTTGTTTCGAATAATAGTACTGCAATTTTGAGTGTCTCCTCAGAGGAGCCATTGGAGCGTTAAGAGTTAAAACCTGGGACACCCTGTATAGTTATTTTTCACTCCTTTCTAACGCAAGTCCTTTCACTTTAATAAAAATACCTCAACAAAACGGAAGATTCGAAACTGGCCGGCCATCTTTGCCGAGATTTGCAGGAACTTCGAGTCCGAAAAAAGAGGTTTGCGCGAGCGATGGAACAATAGAAATGTCATATCTGCTTCCCGTTTGAACGGCGGGTTACGGTTCGCATGCGTTCTTTTCGTTTCCACCGCGTCGTGACCGAAGCGTTTCTTTGTTTCCGCGTGATTCGAGACGCGGCGCGGTGCCGTAGCGGTGGCCGAAGGTTATTTCCATGAATCGAGCAGCGAATTCTCAATCTTCGGTACGAAGGGTACTAGTTTCCTCGGTGAAACCACTGATTTGTGGCCGCTGCAAATCGATGTTGCCTTAATACTCGGAGCTATAAAGCGCCACGAAACGGAGCTACCGAAGAGGATAATAGGAACCTCGACGGTGGTTTTCAAAAACGAGCTTGCTCGCCCGTCGTGTGTACTACACACCGGCAATTTAATAACGGTACCGAGGCCGTGTTAAAGCGTAACGGTTCATGAAATCCACACTGCAGGAAATTAAGATTTTCGCTCGTAAACGGTCCGGCGATCTAATTTTCGCGATAGCTGGACCGAAAGCTTGTCGTCGTTCAGACTCTGCCCCGCCTGAGCTTATAATTTTGCGCGCTGAACGAGTTTAGCGATTCGTATCGCGCGCGCGCGCGCGCGAGCTCGATACATTGTAGAAGAATTCGGGGTGTATCCCGTGTGTGTACACAAATTACCGGATGCATAATGTATGAGGTGAATAATGACAAGCGAGAATATTTCGTGACAGCCGAAACTAGCGAAATGATGAACGGCTCGAGAGGTTGCCGGTATCGAGAATCCCGACGAAACGTGTCACCGTTTGGTACTTCGCCAACTTGCCATTCATTAGGTTTACTCATGCTCGCCGGTATGTACGTACGTGACTCGCCGTACGGAATAATTAGAGCCGTGTCCGAATGACAGTTTGCGAGAGTCGAGCGGCTCGCGTCGGTGGTTTTCAAACTTCTCGCAAGGTGTCACACGCTCGTAACGCGGCGGACCAGTCGTCGGGACCAAGTTTTTCGACACGTGTCACCGGAGAGCGCCGACGAAAACGAACGCCGACCGTCGCGCGACCTCGCGAACGCTTCTCACGGAACGTTAAAAATCTCGAGAATCCATCGAAAAAACGACTCTACAAATTTTTTTCGCTGCAGTTATACTAATTTTTTCGAGAGGCAACCGATTAATTTTACACGCTCGCTCTTGACGTCAGACGTTAATTATTCACGCGTCCGAGAGAAACATCGCGGAATGCGAAATTCTGTCTCTTTGTGTATACGCGCGCGTGCATGTGTGCGTCTGCTTTTTTTTCTTCTTTCTCTCCGCCGACACAGAGACGCGCTTTAACGAACATCGGAATCAACGGGAGAGCAAACATGGTTCAACAACGTGGAAACGCGTTCCGTAACGATCCCGTTCGACGGGGATGCGCCTAATCGTCTTTGAAATATCGATAATATCGGGCCGCGTTGTCGTGAAATATTAGGTACAATTTAATAGTTTGTCAGCACGTTTGACTGCGGCGCGCGAGAGAATTAACGAGCCGGTCGGTGAAAAATACGATAGGGCGTGTTACGCGTGCGTGCAAACAAGTAGAATACGAAACCGTAAGCTCTCTCGAGGGATAACTAGAAATACTTATTGCCCGGTCCGTTCCACGGCTTCTTGAACCCGATAGAATCGTCTAGCCGCCGCACCGCGCCAAGCCGAGTCGAGCCGAGGAGAGGAGAGTTCAATAATCTGCCGCGGGAGATCTCCTGTCCGGCATTGAAGTCTCCAGCGGCGCGGCGGCCGCGGCAGCAGCAACAGCAGCGGCAGCAGCAGCGGTAACAGCAGCAGCAGCAGCATCTGCCGCGCATCGCTCGTACTTTCTTCTCGGTATTCGTTTCGTTTCGTTTCGCAAAAAAGCGATGTTGAATCTCTTTTCCGATATTTCACCGAATCGGCTATCACCGAGCGACGCGCACAGCCAACCGAATAATCCTTGCTCTTCGATACCGAACTCACGGAATTAACGAGACGTTTACGACATTTTCCACGAGCATTACGCAACGTTAACGTGCACGCGACACGCCCAGTCGAACGGTCTCCGATCCTTTTTAATACATTTCACCGTCGTAACTACAAAGCGAAACCCCACCACCGTCGAAAATACAACGAGGCAGTAAACGTCAGACACGCCGGTACTTGAACCCCGGGCGAGCCTGGAATACGCCTTCCACGTGGAAACAGATTTATGATAATCAAGGAGCCACTGGTTTTCGTGCTTCGCTGACAACTCTCCGGTTGCGGTTTTGTTTCGTAGAGCACGCATACCTCTTCCAACTCTTTTTTCGTTATCTTTTCTTCTTTTTGGTTCTTGTTAATCGTCTTTTTCGTAAAGGGAATTTCGATTTTCCAATATGCGGCCAAGATTTACAGCCGACCAGGCGAGCTCCGGGCCCCCGGATCGTACCCCTTTCTTCTTTCTCAATTTCTCCTTTTTGCGCACGGTGTACGCGTTACTTCCTTTTCGATTTTTTTCTGCACGGGACGTGTTTTTTACTGCCCTCCGTACGTCCCGCGAAGAAGACAGTCTGACAACGTCCTTCTCCTTCGCGAAATGGATTCTCACACGTACGAGGCACGCACACACCGGCCGGATCCCGGGCACCTCGTCCCGGCTGCAAGTAATGCATGCGCGACTTCAAACCGATCGTCAAAGTCAGCCGGACGTCGGGTCCGGGGCCTTATACGAGAGGAGAATAGGGTGCCCAGGATTTCGTTGTTGCGCCGATCCGCACACAGGCGCACACGGTTTTCGGACGAGCGGGGAGGAACCTGAATACGTTTCGGACGTTGCACCGCGTGTAACTTTCACAGCTGGAAAAAAAAGTTAGGCCACTTTTCTCGGCGACACCGCGACTAACGGAACTTGGAAAAATTCCATTTCGCTCGTGTGTCGCGATTTAAATGAGATTTCCGCCGCGCTGCCTCCATCATTTTCCAGGCTTCGCCTTTATTCGGCCGCGTCGTGATTTTTCTGCGATTCATCCTCCGCGTTTCTTTCTCTCTTTTTCTCGTCGTTTTCCAGATTCCTCAGTCTCTTTTCTCCGCGAATCGAATTAGCCTGCCGATTTATATTATTCGCTTCGGACGAAAGCAACGTTGCATTTGTGTCGTTGCTTCGCGTTTGGCAGTGACAGACGACGAGCCTACGCGAAACAAATATTTTCTGTCGAAATTGTGACAGATTGGAGTGGAATAAAAATCGTTTGCTCTTTTAATACGTTTAAAAGACCGATTATAATAGAATAGCATTTTTTAACTCTTCCAAGCGCATAAAGTCTGTAGCAAGTCCATTGATCATTTTGCGAATTCCTTGGCGTTTATCGTTGAAAGATCTGCACGGTGTTGTTAGACCGAGAGAAAGCGAATAAGAAAAAGTGGAGAATGTCAGGCATTATTCGCAGAATTAATGGATCATAACCCGCAACAATGTTTTTTTCTGAAATCGTTTCGTGCTCGAACGGGTAATGCGAATTGACCTTTAGCCGGTCTCCCCGATCGACCAAACGATCGGTGAGAAATTCCATGCGATCGAGAGGAAATTACGCTCGAAGCAGGTTTTTCGTGCTCGAAACCAAAAAAAAGGGGAGGGGGGGAGGTCTCGTCAATTACAATGTTCACGCGTCGCGCGTTTATACGCGTCGTCTCTCGCTCGAACGAGAAGTATCCGCGGTCTACGCAAATTGCCGCGTAACCGGCGAAAGAAATTTGCTCGGCTAACAAGCCGCGTATAAGGAGACAACAGGAAGAAGGGAAAAATGGAGGGGAAACAAGCTGGGAGAGACTTCTCCGGTAATTGAACTCTCTGAACTGTTAGTTTTCATCGCGTCGGGGGCTGCGGTTCTCCGGCGCGCGTGATTCCGCATGCGAATTTTTGCGAGGCCTCACGATGGTTTCGGGCAAAACGTTTTTGCCGGTGAGTCGCGCGCGAACTCGATCCAGCTCGGAAGAGCAGAAAAATGCCGTGACAAATTAGCCTAACCACATAATGCGGATTTAATTGGCGGTGCGGTGAATCGCGTCTGCCGGCTTTGGTTTGCCGAGCGCCAGCGATTTCGCCTCCGACAGGAAGCAACGAGAACGCTTATAGATTTTTTTCCGCAGATAGAATAACGAGGCTCGTTACGCGGTCAGATTTACACGTCTCGTGCGAAAACGACGCGGGAGCTCCGCGGAACACATGGAATTTCACGTCGGAATCCTCATTCAATAGCAACACGCTTCCTTCGCACCCTTCAACCATTAATCCTGCGTTTAGCAGTCTGCAATCAATTATTTTTACACGACGTTTTCACCACTCGGAAACAATCGCGACAGAATCGAGATCAGTTTGCTCGGACCTGAACGGCGCCGCGAGCATCTTCAACGCTGATCGCAACGAGCGCAAAGCGTACTTGCTATGCATACCTGGTATGAATTAACTTAGATCTGTCGCATTTTTTAATAATAACGCGTGTTCGCGTAGAGAAGTTTATTTAGCCGTTTCTAATCGGATTACCCTTTCAACTTTAATATTTATGATACAACGAAAGTGTATTCAGCCGTTTGACCGGTAACATCTTTAATTTACCGCAGCCATTCAGGATTATTCAATAAGTGTATTTTTATATGTGACTGGCATATATTTTATTAGAAAAATAACTAAAAATTTGGAAGGGCGTGATGTTGTCCTTTTCATAAAGTGATGTAAAATGGTTACTTTTAGTGTTTTGCGAGTTTTAACTGCTACACCAAGGGACTCAAAAACTTTGTGAAATCGAAGCAACTTGTCTAAAGTGTACGATACGTGCAGCGAATGTATCAATGAATCCGTGTCATCCGTGACACGGTAGTTAAAGTGTTAAAACTTGGACGACCAACGACAAATTCGATGCCAAAATGCTTCTCTTTGACGATTAAAAAACGAGGAAGATTGCACTGGTTCAGAACGGGCAGTAAAAATTCGGAGTCAAAGGGGCAGGAGCGTTTTAGTGGGAGATATACTTCGAGTAACGGAGACATAGTGGAACAATTCTGGGAAACTAGATCGTCAGGTACGATTCTCCTACTTCGCTGGAAATCGGCCGTTTCATCCCTTTTATCGTCGACGATTTGGACGACGTCGCGGACGGAACAGTCTGGTCGAGGGCCATTCGCGAGCGTATTAAAGCGAGCAAGACGTCGCGCGATGCACCCTGTAATTTTGGCGTACGCGATATACCCCGCTCTCGCACGGCTCGACGCGATAAAAGCCCCGCCGGAAGCGTACGGGGGTAGACACCGACGCGAGGGGTCGTTACTCAAAAGCGACGACGCCGAGAGAAATCGATTCCCCGGCGACGACGACTTTGAAAACGCTTTGGCACGCGTGCCAGAGCGGCTACACGCCGAGCGGACATGTTCGCGAAACGAACCTTCGCAAAATTCCGGTACGTCGCCGGAGCCACGTGGTGGTAATTTTCTTTTCCTCGGAACACACGGAAAACACACGGTTCTCGAGATCGAACGAAGAAACCGGAATGGTAATTTGTCGATAGAAAATTTTCGCGCCACTTACATGGAGTTGGTGGTGTTCCAGTACATGCTGATCGTCTTCGCGCAATTGCTAACAGTGGACAGCAGGACCGTTTGCAGGCAGACGAGGAACACCAAAGTCACAAAGGACGTGGAAACCATCGTAACAACGTGGACAACGAAGCAGCACCGTCACCACGTTCACCGGGACTCAACAAGAACCAACAACGACGACAACAAAAACAATAACGACGGCGACGACGACGACGACGATGGCGACGACAACGACGACGAGGGGAACAGCAACAACAACAACACCTGCACCTTCGTTGCTGCCGTCCACAACCACGTTCCACCACCGTTGCACGAACACCACATCCACGCTTCACTTTCCCCTAACGGTTCTCCTCGTCGCGTTTTTCCAATTCTGCCACACAGCCTCTCCTCACAACGGTCTCCGCTCGGGTATCCTACGATTTTTCCGGCCGGTTATCGCCGAGACATTCCCAAAGGAAAGAGCCCGCGATGGTCGCACACCCGGCCTCTCTACGGTCCTCGAAAAAACGGAGCCGAGTCAGAAGCGATCCTGGACTCGGGACTCGCGACGCTGTTCGATAGGATCGGCCGCGATCGACCGCAGATTAGAACCGATCGAGTTTCTCCGGTGCTCGGCTGCTTCCAACGGTGTCCACCGAGGTACGCGTTGTTCCATGGGTCCACCCCGTGTTTCTCTCACCTGGAGCGCACCTTGCGGCAAACCCTCTCATTGGTCCAACTTTGTCTGCACGCGGATACGAACCGATCAACCGATACCCTCGACGTTGACGATCTCCGATCGACGAGACTCGAGCCGGGCGAGCCGTATCGTCAAACGAGAGAGTAATTCGAACGGGTCCCGTCGACAGACTCCGACTGCGAACGGTATCCGACGGTATCACTCCGACCACCGAACGACCAACCTGCCGAACATCCCGGCAACGTTCACGCAGCTCGACCGTACATCCAATAACCAACCAACAACAAAAAACCACACGAGGGATCAACTGTTTCTTCACCAACCGCGGAAATTTCCCGAGGAAACAACCAAAAACGTAAGATAGACCAGGAAAAACACTATAAGCACCGAGAAGAGTCTCCTCCGCGCGGCGATCCTGGCGGCGAGTACGGGGGTACGGAGAGCAAGAAACTCACGGAGTCAAAGATCGCGCACTGTGCAGAATCTCACGAGGAGCACAAGAAACGCAGCGAAACGAGGCGGGTGTATCCTTCTCGCCTGGAGCAGCAGCACACCCCCGGTTTTACTTTCTCACGCACTTTGCGATTCGCGCACGAGTCGCCTCTGGAGCGACGGCTCTTCACTGATCCACCAACGAAGAACGTAACCAACGGGGTGAATTAAAAATAAAATAAACTGAAGAAACAGAGTACTCCGCTATTTTCCGTAGTGATCAAACAAATTTTAATAAAATCCTTGTAACGATCCTGGATCACCCGGCGGGAAGATCCCCGATCGACGTGTCGCCGGTAACGCTGCGGCGGCGGTCCCGGTCGTAAATCGGCGCGACTCTAGAATAAGACTGTTCCCGTACGCGAGAAGAGAGGTGGTTCCGTCGAGTTCAAGACGAGCAATCGAGGCCCTCGTTCAACGCAGAGAGAACAGCACCTCCGTTCTGGTCGGTGTCGCGGACGCGTCTGTCGGCCGAGCGGAGTGTCGCGGCCGTTCGTCTCGCGTCGGCAGACTCGAACGGCGAACGGGGGTGTCGGGGATCGCCGAGCGACGACGGAAACGCACGAACCAGTCACGGGAACCCTTCGGGTCTCGACTCGCGCCGGCCGACGTGTCTCGCTCCGCTCAGCGACTACGCGGTATTACGCCGCCTGCTCGCGAGACGCGAGTTTCCGAGTGGAGGATCTCCCCAGAGCGCTCCGCTCCGCGTTCTGCCGTCGGCTCGGAGGATTTCGAGCCTCGCCTCGAGAGTGTGCCGATACGAGACAAGTGCCGCACCGGGAACGCCGCCTCGTGTTTTTAACCGTGAAATCGTCGCCCGAGCGGATTTCTGGATTTCCACCGCTCCGGATCGCGTCGCGCCGCGCTCGTTCTCTCCAAGGATTTCGGCGCATAGGCCTCTTCGACTCCTTCCCGACGCCACGTGAACGGCATCTTCGCCACGGCTCGATCGCATCGTCGACTTCGATTCGCCTCGATCCACGAATTGTGTTCCTTCGGTATTGTGGAAAGTAGTTTGCTACCTTTGGATAGAATCGGTTATGCGAAGGTAGACTCGTCCAGACTAGAGGCGGTATTCAAAGAGGTAAAGAGTATCGTTTTCAAGTGTCGGCGTCTCCAAGAAATTCTATTTTCTCGTTCGATCGAACATTTTAACAATCTCGAGGTTGTTCTCTACTCGATGTTAAACCATGCAAGAAAGGTATCGGTGTCTATACGTTAACCGTTTGAGTGCCACGTGTCTTTGCTATTTTCTTGTCGAAAAGTGCCAAGGAGCGCTGTTTCGCTTGTCTTATTTCCTCTCCAAAAGTTTGCATGCATTGTGCGTTGACAAGCATATTTGTACATTTTAATGATATTTGCACCGAAATGTTCGACTGACATTAAAATTCGTTCGTTTACCAGCTGTCTCAATCTTTTACTTCTACCTAAAATGGAATGGTAACCGTAAAGTCGTGCATCGACTAGAGCGCTGGCGCTGTTCGAGCGACACAGAAGCGCAAAATCGCTCCTCGGCACTCAAACGGTTAAACCGCAGTTTCTCGAAAATTGAAGCTTGAACGGGTCAAATTTCGTTCTGACCTTTCCTCGAAGCAACTTCGTTCGCGCATTTGTATTCTCTGCCGTGTCTCGCATTTCTGGTCCGTCGCCTAGCGAGGAGAGCAAGGAACTGCCGATCGACGGGTTCAATTTTTCGGGACAATGTTTCGTAGCGATTTCTCGAGAGGATTCGGTAGTGGCCATTGGATCGTCGAACGTTGTTCTAGAAGTGTCTCAGGACGTGTATGCGAAGTGCTTAGGCTGGGTCTCAGGGTCTTCTTCCGGAGTGGCGGATATTTTGAATCACCGACGATTGCGTATCGTTGCGGCTCGATCGGTTTCGTGTTTCGACCGTTTCGCGAAGTTATCAGGATCGTGAATTTCGTTTCGGTTTCATCACGAAGTGCTGGGAATTGGAATCCCTCTCTTTTTTTTTGGTTCGTTTTTTTTTGGGAAAGCAATTTTCACGAGGGAATTACGTTTCAACGGGAGGCGAAGAGGTCGGGGAAGCGCGGTTATTCGCGGGGTGCCATGTTTGGTTACAGCGAGTTCTCGGAGTCGGTTGAACGCCATTAAAATGAATTCACGTAATTTCGCGCCCGCCGATAAGATACGTAATTTCCTGCTTAAATATTACGGTTATCGTTGAACGCACTTACGGTTTAATGACGCGTTATAAATATTCACCGGGATCCACCGGGAGAAGGAAGGTTGCCCGAGAGCGAGAAGTGGTAATCGATCGATCTCTTCGTGTCTACCATTATAACGAGGTCGTCGTTTAGCCTCGGTTACTCGCGATTCCGTGTACCGAGAAACAACCGTCGAGGAGAAAGGGTATCGAGACGATGATCGAGTTAGGAGACAAGTTTCGCGACAAAGTGATGCGCTGTTTTCGTTTAATCAGCAGCGCGAGAACTTTCCGGATTTCGTCGCGGAAAAGACGGTATGGTGCTCGTTAACGCTTCGACCGCCGTGTCACCTGTATATTATTCGACGGCATTATTCGTCCATGTTCGAAATTAACTTCGTACGTTTCTACGCTCATTGGAAACGCTAGACAGCTGAAGCACTAATCCATGTCATTATATTCTCTCAATTCTTGTTTTCTTCGATAACTTCGACTCTATTGCATTTTTTGCGGTTGCTAACTTGGCAATTTTTCGCTTTCACTACTATCTCGCTATAGTTTTCTCAACTATTTTAGTTTAGAATTTCTCATTTTATAGTTATTGAATTTATGCAATTGCCTTTGTAGGAATCGGCTCGATAGATTTCTTCGTTCGATCTTACGTCGCGTTAAAAATCGCACAAAATGGAAATTAAAATCGTTACCGTCTGGGTCACCGGTGACTGACGCAATCTGGGTGGAAAATTTAGCTGTTAGTTAAATAAAGTTTAAAGTTTACTTAACGTTTTCGCTTCGAGCGCCGGATATATCCGGCATCCATATCATTTTGTATTTTTAAATCTTTTCATATGAAACATGTGAAGAATGCGTGCTCTATTAGAGCAACTATTGTTTTATTAAGCATTGTAATTATTTAAGACTTAGAAGAACGTACGTACGATCGGTGACGGCACTTCGACGGACTGGACTGCCGATGCGAAAGGGTTAAATAAAGTTTAGCGAAACTTTCCGTCCAGATCGCGACAGTCGCCGTGATGACTGACAGTATAAAATACGATATTAACAAATTACGTTCTATCAATACATTAATAAATGTATTTAAATAAGGCAAAATCGGCGTGGCGCTTAACGTATCAAATTTACAAATTAATATGTCATAGATAATTCATATAACATTAAGAAATATTCGCACTATTTCAATAGATTCGATTGAAACAGAAAAGCACAAATGGGCTAAGCGAGTCTTTTGCTTATGCACAGTTGCGTTATTTCCGTTTAACTCCTTGGCCTACGACTTATTTTATGATAACAGTGATCACATTTTCTTTGTCCTCCGCGGAAAGACAAAAAGAAAAGGCAAATTTATAGTTACCGCATGCCTAGATATTCTTCAATGTCCGTATACGATGAGCAATTAAATAAAATGTTATTTCCGTTTAAAGAAAATTCAGGAAATACATGTTCAGAAGATTCAGTTCGAAATCTTGATCACGAGTGTGACTCGTTGTTGTAGGGCAAGGGGTTAAAGGTGAATAAAATGTGACGCGAAAGCTAAGCAAAATGGCTCCGCATTCAACGCGTTAACGCGTTTACAAACGCTTCTGCCACCGCGAAAATATAATTTTCCGAATGGACCCCGCGAAAAATGGTACTCTTCCGAGGCACGACGATTATACGCGCAGCCTTCCTTTAAGTCTCATTTACGTCGCACGAAAATCATACGAGTAAACACGACCAAGGAGGCGCGTCTGGATCACGATTCGCCCCGAGACCCTATGAATTAACGTCCCTGCTGGTTCTCTTTCACCGTCGCAACGGGCTTTTAAGGGACCCAGAGTGCTCCCTTGACTTACGATCGCCGCTAGTCCCTGTTTCCTGTTTCAATTTCGGCACGCGCCCCGCGTTCACGTTTCCCCGACGAGTTTCCTCGGTTTTAGTTTGCACCGGGAGTCGTTTTCGTTCGACTTTCAGAAACTTCGGTCTTCTTGCTATAAATATAGGACACTTTAAAACTGCTCTAGATTTACCGGTGAAGTTCGTCGAGCATCGATACAACAGCGGTCTTGGAGAAACGCGCTGTGTGACGATTCGGCAGTTACACAAATTATTAGGTTGTTTGGAAAGTAAATTCGTTTTAAACCCATATGTCGAGCTTTGAGATTAAACCTAGGCATTTCAAATGATCATGAACGGTCGAATTCGATAAATTTAATCTCTCAGCGATCTCACGAGTTGTTGTTCGCCGGTTTGCATCAATTAATGCCTTCATTGTGTCTTCATCAGCTTCAACTGGCCTTCCAGAATGTGGTTCATTTTCAACATTAAAATTGCCGAATCTAAATTTTGCAAATTTCTTTTGACACTGACGTTCTGTCACTATATCTTCTCCATACATATCGAATAATTTTTTTCTTGCTTGAACAGCATTTTTACCTTTTCGATAGTAAAAAAGCAAACTATACCGAAAATGCTGCTTTTCACTTTCCATATTTAATAGGGCACCAACCAAAATCTACTGCGTAGAATCAATCGAACTTTTTCACAAGTAAACCTTTCTATATAAACTGTCGAAATTTATAATGATTAAGCTGCTTAAGTGTGAAGTTGGCTGTGAAAAAATACAATTAAGTACTCTGTTGGGGAAAACGAAATTATTTTCCGAACAACCCAATAAATAAAATAACGTCCGCCGTTTGTGCGAGAAAATTAATAACTTAACCCTTTGCGCTCGAACGGTGACTCGGAGGCACCAGTCAAAATTGCCATGCCATTGTTCCAAGTTTCTTTCACACGATTAAAGTCGTTCGTATTTCACAAATCGCCGAAAGCACGATTCTACGAGAAAACAGGATCAATTTTATCCGCATAATACTGAAAATATTACAAGAACGATAATGTTCTAGATGAAACAAGGAATTGCAACTACTCCGAGCGCAAAGGGTTAACATTTGGAAAGTGTTCTTGAAATAAAAATTCTGTCTACGTTCGACCTGACCACACGGATAGTTTCTAATCGCTTCACCAAAATCTAGCCTCGACCTTCAACGCGTTCTCGAGTAATTGGTAGTCCGTCTTGTTCGGTTGTCTCTCTGTCGAAGACGATTCGCTGGTCGATGCACGCGATCCGAGAACGAAATTAGGCGGAACGATGGATGGCTTATCGCGAAATGCAAATCGTTCGGCCAATAATGTTTTCGTATCTGTTTGTTGCATCTTTCTTTCGACGGGTTCGATAGTTCGTCGGCTGAATCTTCGTCGGGGATCGTCTAGCAGGGGAAAAAATAGGGGCGGGTGTAGAAGGGGCAGAGGATGGCAGAAGACGAATAGGGTGTGCGAGCACATTTCTCCATGGATGCGTGTGCTTACGGACGAAATATGAGAGGCGGAGAGAGAGATCGAGGCGGGGAAGAGCGATGCACGCGAGCGTGCATATATTCCCTGCGAATGCACCCGGGTACGTGGCGCCCTCATCGCGAACGATGATCATTCCCCGTATTGCTCCAGCCGTATGCAACGATTCTCTCGGGGGCATGCTCCTCTCTCGGATCTCGAAGAACCGGTATCTACCCACGGACAGTCATGTCGGTCATTAGTCCGACTAATGTAACGCTTCAAATTCTATCGGGCCACGGCGCCAGGACCGCATCCTCCCACTAGAGAAACCCGATGGCCTGCGTTAATAGAGGACCGGAGAAACGCGTTCGATCCTAGTCCGCTCCTCCCTCTCGATCTCACCCGCGGAATCTTTCCCGGAGCAGCATAATTATTTTCTGCCTCCTTTTTTTTATATTCGATTCAGGTTCTCGGCCCTGTTCTAAACATGCCCGCTGTCGCGCGTGCATACGCGGGACTCGCGTAATTAAGGACTCGAAAGTATCGCTTACGGACCGGATCGCGAACTTCGCGCGCTCGTATTGATTCAAACTTATGCTAAATAATTTTCACCGAGTGTGATAACATTTTTATTGCCCCAGGAACCTGATAGCGTCCCACCAGTCGCTGTAAAGCGGTGCATAAATATTTATTTAAATTTCATGAGCGTACCGACGTTCCGACGTTGCAGCGGGAATTAACACCTCGATCTCGGTGGCGACCGTATTAAAAATATAACAGAGATTTGTATAATATCGTACGCTATTATGATTTCTTCTGTTATTCCCGTCTCTCTTTAGTTCGATTCAACGTTCGACAATTTAACACTTTACCGACCGAAGTCAGAATTTTTCAAGATCCATTATCCATGACTGGAAACTTTTCCATGGATCCTTCAATGTCGACAGCAATTTTTATTGTAAATCGACATGACGACCTCGGTAACGTTATCCAATAATTTGGTTAGAAATTACAATGTACAAGCAGTTTGTTAGGTTTCATTTTGTTACGGTGCAACTATCCAAAGTCCTAACAATAGGCTTCCGGTCGGTAAAGTGTTAACACATTGCGTACGGGTCACGAGATATCTCGTTTTCATGTTTCTTCGACTGAATCGATGACTTAAGCAACTAGAGACAAAATGTGTTTGTTACTTTACCAGGGTAATGAAGCCTTGCTCATTCGTGTAACAAATGATAAGCAAAATATATATATATAATAAATATAAAGTGTTTTATTATTGTACATTTTGTTATTTTAAAGTTTGTGTTTTAATTAGTAAGGAAACAGCTTTTTAAAAATCATTTATATTTTCAATCTGTTACCGATAATTTTTTTTTACCGGATGTCGTGCTCTAAAGCACGATTCAAGTTTGTGAAATACATAATTGGGCCCTTTATTTTGAAAGTGGCTTAAGTCCATATATGCTCGAATCGAGATATTGAAGGGTTTGCGTTGGATTAAATTTAAAAATATGGGTAACAGATAATATAATAGAATAATGTTTTTGTTAATGTTATAATTAACATTATAGAAGAAATAATATGTTTTTGATGGCTATGAATGGACTTACGCCATTTTCAAAATGAATGAAACGACGTTTTCAATACTTAAGAAAGCACAAGTCCATAGGAAAAGTAAATTTCCCTTGAAATTAAAATAAATGTATACACTTTTATGTTATAAAATAAAAAAAATATTCAACTTTCATTCTTTGTTAAATAATTTTTACACTAAAATTAATATAGTTTTATTAATTATTATTCAGTCTTCTCCAGTTGGTGTACGCGGGAGGGATTTAAAATAACTGGTGTGCAGGTGGTATATAATGTAATAAATCCATTAAGTCCTTATATTTTAGGTTTGTGAGTGATCTCGGTTTTTTATATAGTGATGCCAACTGGATGTTATTACAGTTCTTCGGTCTTCCCCGTTACGGAAGTAAATCCAATGTTTAGAATGGTGCATCCTCTTTGATTGTCGTTTCATAGAATAACTTCTACGAATCGCTTCTCAAAAATCTCACCCAACATACTTTAAACCAATTTACTCTTTCACCGTCAGTATTTTTTAGCCTTTTAAAAATCGCATTTTCTGTGGACAGGCACTGTTCCGTTGTGTAAAACAAATTCATTGCACATTGATAATTCAACTGTTACTTTGATAATTAAACATAAAGCTGGGATCTCATAAAATTTTATTGCATAATTATTTTTCATATATATTTGAAACTCTCACAATGGGACTTACGCCACTTTCAAAATAAACTTTTTCATCTCTTCATCAACCAGCAAATTTTCGTGTTACAAAATCTTAACGATTTTAAATATATTAGTAACAAGTTGCCTCAGAATGAAAAGATCTTGTAAAAATGTAACTATTATGGTAGCTGACTCGATTTTTTTTTAAATGGACTTACGCCACTTTCAAAATAAACGGCTCAATTGTTAACACTTTATCGACCGGCGATTATTTCAGAATTTTTGTAAGGCCCATGATCCATGACTGAAAACTTTTTAATGGGTCTATCAACGCTGACAGCAATTTTTATTGCGGATCAGCAATGCATCCCCAATAATATTGTCTAATAATATTGTTACAAATTGGAATGTAAAAATAGAATTTTAAGCTTCATTTTGATACAGCGCGAATATTGAAAAGCCTATTAACACTAGAACGACGGAGCATTAAACTATACCAATACACACTACTCTATAATAATGAGAAGGTTGCAATTATTCAAAGATTCTCGAACTTCTGTGTTAATAAATGTTCTAATGAAAAAGTTTATGTGAAAAGTTTTCGCAGGAACATTCTTATAATTTCAACAACTGTCAAATAAGAATTAAGTGACTAAGTGAAGTCATTTTGACTCGTTCCGTCGTTCTAGTGTTAATAGGCTTCCGGTCGATAAAGTGTTAAAATGTAAAAATCTTATACAATAAATAGATGTATAAAATATATAGTAATATTTAAAAATACTTTATGTGAATGTAATAGCAAATACAAATTAAAAATATGCATATATACATCGTATCGCTTGCCAAGCATGCTTCTGGAGTGTTAAAAAATGTGCAGGCCCTGGGAGCGCGTTAAGCGCGCAGAACTCCGTACGCAATGTGTTAACCGCACGATTCCCGAACGATCAGAATTCTTTTCTCTATTTCGCAGACCATGGGGACTCTCGTGCATTCTTGCGGTGAGTCACGGCTCTCTAAATTCCGCATAAGGTGTGCCAACAGTTTCGAAGTAGAAAAATGGAGGAAACGGGAGCAGGGAAAGAGGAGACCTCGGGTTCGGAGCAACTCGCGTCCCTAATAAAGTCGAGTCACGCTCCATTCCGCGAGATCTCTAAATCGTCCTCAAACAGAGCGGGTCGGGTCCCTGATCGTTGACCTACGATTCGTTTGTTGCGCATCTCGGGTACTTTCTTCCTCGTTACTCGGCGTCTTCTTCTTTTACGATCGCGCGCGATCGAGGAGAATCGAAGGAGGAGGAGGAGGTGGTGGTTCGTTCGCCGGCGATGAAGATATCAAACGGATGCGCGAGCGGATAAAGAGGTGAAGAGCCACTTCGATCGGTTGGTTGTATAAATAGGACGACTCATGGAAATGAAAGTGCTTCGCAAATATTGATCGTTATTCTTGCGGTTCTCTCGCGGACTTCGAAGGGGGGAAAAAAGAAGCGGCCGTTAGGAAAGCCGAATCCTGCGCAAACACAACCGAACACACCGATGTCCATTTTCGGGAGCCGTGCTCGAAGGACCGAGGCCGCAGGTATTCCGGAGGGCAGGTGTGTCGATTTAGGAGCAACATTTACCGTTTACGGAAAACCATCGAACGTTCGCCGCTCCCGTTTGTGTTTTCTCCTGGCGGAATTCATGCTCGAAGAACTTTCGCGGCGAGTTTACCTTCAGACGGTTCACGATTACTCGTCTCGTCACTCCGCAGGATCGATAGACACTTTTCTTTCGAGCGTCTCGCAGTTTGAGCAATTGTGTCGATTGAAATTCTTCGGGGCCGCTTCTTGCGGTGTTTCGATTAAAAATTGAATATTCCACGCTTAACGATGCGCGAGACATTTTGTATCTACACCGAAGCAACATCGAGCTTTCGTCGTCTTTTCTTTTCGTCGAATGAAGGAAGAAAACGCCGAGAGTCGACTATCAGTTGCTCGATGCAAATTCAACGTGGGCACAGTTTTAGGTCCATTTCGATTCTTTCATCGTACAATGTAGACTGGCTGGCAGAAAATTAGAATTTAGATGGAACCTTGTAGCTGTGGGTGAAAATGCTTCTTTACGAAAGTCTTATCATTCAATGGTTTCGGTTCTGGCAGGAGCGATAGAAAAATTGCGATTCTTTCGCGTAGACGTGGCCGTTGGTAACGAAGCATGAGTTTAGAGGACGTTCGAACGAGCCAGTTTGTGGTCGTAGCGTCGATGCTCGATAGGCCATCAGCAGCGAAAGTTCCGAGAAAGCTTTCGAGCCGTCGGCGAGCCATAATGAATTTTCAAGTGGCTCCGGAAAAGGGAACCTGTGGGACAGCCGAAATCCTGAGCACACATTAGGACGAATGGCGGCGGAGCGTGCGGAGTTTCTTTGGTCGTCGAGGGTCTATCGGCGACCTGTACAACCGAACGAATCCGCAGATGCAGCGATTCGGAAATGGTAATTCCACGTCCGTGGAAAGTCCGACGTCGAATACCAAATCCTGGAGTTGCGTTTATCGATAATTCAACGTGCCTCGAAGATCGTGTAATCACCTAATGCTCCTTGACTTTAATATTCCGAGCCGGTTCGATTATTTCCACCTCGCCGTCCGGCCCGACTCGCAAATCAAGAAAGTTGCAGCATTATTAATGCATCGGTATCGATGACGTTACCGCTCGAAATAAATCACCCGGAGGCGCGGACCGATGATAAATTAATCCGTCGCTATTACAGCGATTCGTTACACGGATTTCAAAGACCGATCCCGCGATAACGGTTTTCTGGACGGATAACATCGGAGATTTCGGATTTCGCGCGGCCCGATCGAACCCCGGTGTCGTTCGACGTCGATATCAGAAACAAGCGAATGATTTAAAATCCGATCGAATAATAAATATATCCCGACGCGTAAAGATACTTTGTTATAAATTGGATCGTATATTCCTCGTTCCGTTCCGAGCACCTTAATTACACTCAACTCCGCCGATCCGGCTGAATAATATTCGGCTGTTATTTCCACGACATCCGTCATGCTCCACTGTTTCATTTTCATAAAACAGCAATTAGTTTCACCGAAAACGACCGGGGCCTCTCTTCCTGAACGCCCCTCTGCGTTTCCGAGAAATACTCCTCTTGGCCCGGGTTACGCGTGAATTATCATATTTTAATAACTTCGCCGGTCAAAAGCGGCCGCGGCTGATGTTCGAGTACCCACCGGTGATCTTCGGTCGTACACGGTAAAATGCTTAGCGGTCATCGATCATCATTATTCACCGGCGTTTGCCGAATTGGTAACGAGCCCGTGTACCACACAGGCCCGTCCACCCATACACTCGGGCGTCCACACCTTCGCCACGGTCCAATCCATTTCGCTTCGTTACGGAACCACCGCGAAGATCTCGGTTGACCCAGCCTTGAACTATGATCGGACACACGGTCGCGTCGATCCCGGCCGTCGATCCTGACCCCTTGCGACGTTCATCGATCGTCGATCGCGCGTCTCCGCGACGGACTAATCGAGATACAACCGACGGTTCAGGGGTGCTCCGTTAATCGATCTTTTGGGGTAGCTCGCCGGAGAGATTGGCACCTGTGCGACGCGGGGATTTAAGGAAGTCGTGAAACGCTCGCGATCGTAAAAGATCCTCGGGATCCATTAGCCATTAGGCAACGTTTACGCGCGTCAAAGTGTCCGTCGGAACAATGGAGCCACCGGAATAAGAATCGATTTTACGGCTTTCTTTTATCCGTCGGTTTCTCGCCTCGTCGCGCCGCGCCGGTCTCCGAAAGCTTCGCTATCTTTTTCGCATAATGCATTAACCCCTTCCCCCCACCCTTCTCTCCCTTCTCACCGCCACGCGTGCGTATTTAATTTGTAAAACGATCGGGTGTCCTTGGCAGCGAGCGTGACCACTGGCGGCGGTACCTGTAGAGTAGCTCCTCGCCTGATTTCTCCGAATCGCCGGCTCGATTATTTCCTTTTGCGACTTCGCCTGTGTGCGATATTGAAAATAAAGAAATCAAGCGAATCCGACGCGAACAAAACATTCTTTCGGAATCGGCAACGATTTCCTGTCGGCCGGACCGCCGAGCTCTGCGGAATAAAGAAAACTAAAATGGATTCACGCGTGAAATGCTGTTCAGCGATTTTTTGGTCAACCTTTGACTCGCGGCTGGTGCGTCGTTTTGGAATTCTTTGAATAGTCCTACGGGTATCCTTTCTGCCTAACAAAAATGTACGTCTTTGTAGAGCGAAATAATGAAAACGCTTCGTATATTAAGAACAATGTATGCGCAATTTAAAATAAAACATTCGTTGTTTATCTATTCAAATAGTATTTCATCCCTTGCAGCTTGCAACTTCCTGCCGCGTACCATTATCTTCTCCAACCCCTATCAAAGTTATTCCCTCGCAAAACGTGTACATCGTTTCACCCAAAGAACACGAGAATTTCCTGTTTTGTCTGGCTTGAAATTTTGGCGTCCCCGCGTTTTGACTTATGTTATCCTATGATCTCTACCGACGGCTATGCTCTAAACGCAGACTCCTCGCCGGCTACGCCACTGATCGCGAGCGTATCCTGGAATTCGACACACCGGCGATCTTGAGGCGCCAAGACAATGGTCCCTCCCCTCATCCCTCATTGTTTCGACCACGTCTGGAATCTTAAAAGACTATCCATTATTATACACCCATCGAGAAAGCGACTGCGCCAAAGTGAAAGCTAGAAAGAGAGGGAAAAACACGCCACAACCCTCTTCTCCCGTGTCCACCTTATAGTCGAAAGGGCGCGGGACACCTGCCCGTGAAATCGACACACGTAGCCGCGAGCTCGCCCGTGGAAAATCGTCAAGCGCTATACCTCGAGCATGCTTCTCCCGCTTCCTACGATAGTCGAAGGTTTCGTCGGAGACGGCGAGTTCGGCTCCTAGGTACGTGCTTGACTTGCATCATTATGCATTTGAATGGTCGACAAATTATGCCGGTGGCGCGCGTGCACGCGTGTGTCCTGCGGGAAAGAGCGAGAGAGAGAGAGGGAGATAGACGGATAGACAGAGATAGGTAGATGGATGGATAGCGAGAGCGACAGAGAGAGAGAGAGAGAGAGAGAGAGAGAGAGAGAGAGAGAGAGAGAGAGAGAGAGAGAGAGAGAGAGAGAGAGAGAGAGAGAGAGAGAGCCGGACTGTGGCCCTTTAAGGACGCCTTTTCAGGAGACCTCGCGACGATACACGGGTTCGAGGACGCCGGATTCTTCGGGAATCGAACCCCGAGCATAATGCGGCGAGCGTACGTGTGCGGGCTGCATAATCCGCGGGTAAAACGCGCCGCCCGCCGCCACGGCATAATGCCTTTGCCCACCGTAGGTGTACCATATTACGAGGGAGGTAGGTGCCTGCACTTTATCTAGACTCGCACGCATCTATTTGTATCTACGTTTATACACGCTTTCGCCGGATGTGTGTACATTTATATATATAGCGGGTTAGAGAGGCGGATCGGAAGAGAGAGAGAGAGGGAAAGAAAGAAACCCGAGGGACCAAACAGTGTGGGGGTAACGGAGGCAACAGACCTGGAGAAGAACCAGAGAACGGACCGGAGGGTGGGAGAGAGACGGAAAAGGATACAATGGCAAATGGTATTCTATTATTCCAGATGGGCATCGCGGTATCTCCCTCGCTCCTCGCTGCACCGAGGAATGCAGCTATGAAATCATTCTCCAATATCTCACCGTTGGATCCCCTTGTTCTCCCCCCCGCGCGCGCGCGCAAGCATGCAGAGCCTTTCCTATGCAACCACCGACCACTGTCATCGGTAAGTAAACCCTAAACCACCGTCAACCCCCTTGGATTCTATTACATCCCCGACACCGCCGCGCCGCGCCGCGGTCATTCATCATTCTCGTTTAATAATCCTCTTTTGGACGGCGGTGCATATTAATCGCGACGCGCCGCCTGTACACGTGTCGCGTGGTATCAATGCTAGCGACTGATAATGGCTAAATTGAATGATGTACTGTGACAACTCGAGGCCTTGAGAATTCCCGTCCGAACGGGCCGCTTTAATTAAATCCATTCTACCCGGCTGCCATTTTTTCGCTCGCCAGAGGGCGCGAAAGTGCCTTGAACGAATTGAATTGCTTTCGAACGGAGCGATTCTCAACAAAATGTCGTCACCTAAGTGCTGATTCTTAACCCTTTGCATTCGAATGGTGACTCTGCGGCACCATTAAAAATAGTCGCAGCACTGTTTAAAACAATTTTTACATCGCTATGCTTGTGTCGAAGAAATTCGTAACAATTTAATCGTTGCAAGGACGAGTAATAGTAAAAGCACTTCATAGGCATAAGATGATATATATCGTAGAGAATCAAAATATTCCGGGTCAGAAAAAATGCCTTAGGTTTGGAGTTAAAACAGTTTCGAGCGCAAAGGGTTAAACTGTTTGTACTCGAAGTTATTTAAACATTTTAGATGTATGATTTTCTTAACACGTTGAATGCCACGGTGGTTACCGGTAACCGGCGCCATTGCGTCGTTTAAGAATGATTATCATTAAATTAATGGCATTGAGCATCGATTTATTATCGTGGAAGTTGACCAGTAACTAACAATTCTCTTTAACAACACTGATCACTTCTGCAAATGAAATAAATGAAACTTATCTGAACTTCATAAAATTCGCTTGGCATTCAACGTGTTAATTTCCCTCTTGGTTCAACGATTTTCACAATCTCGCTTAATTCCGTTAAAATATTCATATTGACGCAAAAACAGTTACAAAAGCATCCGCAAGCTTGTCAAATTATGCACTGGACCTAAAACATTTTGTAGAAACAGAAACTGAAAGTCGAGCGCACAGTATTATTTCGCGCTCCAAGTTTAGTAATCTGTTACACGCAAATACAGATAAAATTGTTTTGAATTGCAGTATGATTAATTTCAACGGTATAGTCGCTATTCGACTACAAATTGATCTTTCAAGATCGAAGACGGCAGAATTCACGCTCGTTTCGCGTTCACAGCCGCGTGAAAAAGTCATGGGGGCCCTGAGCTATCCTCGCGGAGGATTCGATTCCAATTTTAGCGATCTGTTACATGCGAATATAGATAAAATTGTTTAGAATTGCAGTATGATTAATTTCAACGGTATAGTCGCTATTCGACTACAAATTGATCTTTCAAGATCGAAGACGGCAGAATTCACGCTCGTTTCGCGTTCACAGCCGCGTGAAAAAGTCATGGGAGCCCTGAGCTATCCTCGCGGAGGATTCGATTCCAATTTTAGCGATCTGTTACATGCAAATATAGATAAAATTGTTTAGAATTGCAGTATGATTAATTTCAACGGTATAGTCGCTATTCGACTACAAATTGATCTTTCAAGATCGAAGACGGCAGAATTCACGCTCGTTTCGCGTTCACAGCCGCGTGAAAAAGTCATGGGGTCCCTGAGCTATCCTCGCGGAGGATTCGATTCCAATTTTAGCGATCTGTTACATGCAAATATAGATAAAATTGTGTAGAATTGCAGTATGATTAATTTCAACGGTATAGTCGCTATTCGACTACAAATTGATCTTTCAAGATTGAAGACGGCAGAATTCACGCTCGTTTCGCGTTCACAGCCGCGTGAAAAAGTCATGGGGGCCCTGAGCTATCCTCGCGGAGGATTCGATGGGTGTTTTCGTCCCTTTCGGTTTCGTGGCCTCCCCCGCTTGTACCGGCGTCTCTGTGGTTAGGAGGGAATAAGAAATTGCGAGCAATGATTCGGAACAGGTCCTTATCCCAGCCCCTCGCCGACCTTTTTCATAGCTTGTCGTTTGTTTGGTCCGTTACTTCGTGCGCCGACACGCAGGAAATATGCGGCCCGTGTAACGAATATCTGTCAAGGGGGCCCAGGGGCGGATCCTCTGCTCGTTTGTAACGCAACATTTATGCCTTCGATCCTATGAACTTTAGCAGCCAAGGGTGGGGACGATGTTTCGGTCCGTACGCTCGCGCATCTGCGCTAACTCGATCATATTGTCAACTATGAGGCTCGTTTTAATCACTTATTTCTGTGCGGCGACGGCGCGGCGTCTCTTTGACAACCGGTAGAAACTATGTCATAGCTGGTATGTTACCTGTTCCGGAGAAATGAAATTACGGATACATAGACGTACCGGTTCTATAAACGCGAGTCTAGAATAGCTTCACAAATTCAATCTCCAGGACATTATTGTCATAATTTGTTCAGAAGCCCCTGCAGCGATTACCAGACCATCGGGTATTCTCAGCACTGTCAGATGACACTTTTAGAACCGTCCAAAGATAACTTAAGTGCGCTTAAACTCCTTGCGACCGGAATCACGAATGTTTGGCATTCTGGGATTAACCCCTGGATTTCGGAGGGATCAGTGAGTCTAGGGCTCATAATTAACAGTCGGAGGGGACTTTGGATCGATTTGGGTCTCCTCGTTCGTTGGTCTTTTTCGAGAGAGAAACCGTTCCTTCTTCCTCTCCTCCCATTTCGCTCTCCACCCGTGTTACGAAAAGCTGTAATTTGCGATTATTCGGCACCGCCGTAGGGAAACGTTGCCGAACGGCCGAAAGGGAAAACGCGCGCCAATTAGCGCGTGCATTATGCCGAACAAATGCAACGCGTGCGCGAGCAACCCTCGCGAGGGTTGGACAGCGAGATCTCAAGAACGACAACGTCCACACCCACCGTTTCAATTATTCGCGAACAACTGTGATCGAGGATCGTTCGATCAGGTCGAACAGCTGAATCGCACCTACCTCGGGCCTATACCGAGAACCAGTCGGTTAATGATGCGTTCTCGGTTCTATTGCACGCGAGGAGTATCATTCCGCGACAGGTGCGCACCGGCCGAGAAAGTTTGGCGGCTTTCTTGCAGAAGGCCGGGTCTATGCGCAATTTCACCTGCCGCGAATTTTGCCGGTTGTCCCGTCGAGCTGGTGTACTCGAACAGCGCGCGAGCGAGATGGAACGCTCATCGACACTCGACGTTCGTCGATTAATCGAGACACGTGTACGGTCCGTTCGAGAAAGTTACGTGGACGTACTTGGAAAACGAGGGGCCTCAGCCATTGTCCACTTTTTGCGCTCTTTTTTTTCGGCTTTGGACATCGGCCACTTTGAGGAGACAAATTGAAATTCGACGCGAATCATCGACGCTTTATAGACAGTTCGCGCGGATGGCAGACACGGCCATTGACGCGGCTGAAATATGATATAAAATGGCTGAATGGAGGACACTCGAGAGTTTTTTTTTTTTCATGAATCGAACGAACCCGCCGCTCGGTTCTGGTAAATCGATTCGCAAAACCGTGCCTGCCTGCGATCAGAGTTGAAAGATCGTTTCGTTCGTATCGACAACGCTGCTCGTAGTGTTAATCAATCAATTTGATCGTACGCGTTATAGTATTTTTAGAGAGAATAAAACGACGAGGCTCTATTTTGCGGAGAGACCAAAAATTGGAAGCGAATTTATTAAAATGTAACGACAGTTGCAGCGTTTCTCAGCGGTTCTACGAAAGCGAGAACGCATTTCAGGCTGGAAAAGGATTAACGCTTTTGAATACCTGTTAATCTCCAAAGCGTTACGCAGCTAAAAGTATCTTCTCCCAATTGATTAAAAAGCGAAATATAAATTGTACGACGCTGAAAATATTTCACAACTTTTTAAATATTTAACACGTTGAATGCCACGCGAATTTTGCATGTTTCGAACAAGTTTCGTTTGCTTCATTTATAGAAGTGATCAGCGTTATTGGACAAAATTATTAGTTACTAAAAACTAAAGTTTTGCTGATCGATGCCCACCACCATCTTTGACTAGAAATTCCCCCACCCGGCGATCGTCGTTCGCCACGGAATATTTCTCGTCGTCATCGTCATTCTCCACTCCAACCAGCGACCGTGCTAAAAATTCTTCACAATATCCTTCTTATCATCGGACAAAATGTTTAGTCGCGATTGCAC
This sequence comes from Agapostemon virescens, assembly GCA_028453745.1. Classification (NCBI taxonomy): domain Eukaryota; kingdom Metazoa; phylum Arthropoda; class Insecta; order Hymenoptera; family Halictidae; genus Agapostemon; species Agapostemon virescens. Next base: position 11,013,678 of record CM052090.1, on the reverse strand, counting down.
CCTCTGTGATTAAATGGCTGCCGCTTGCGAGCCACCGAAACAACGTAAACCGTACGACGTTCGTATTTACATGGTACTTAACACTTTACCGACCGAAAGCCTATTAATAGGTTTTTCAATAATTTCCCTATAACAAAATGAGGCTTAAAAAACTGCTTTTACATTGTAATTCGTAACAAAATTATTAGATAACGTTACTTAAGAGGCTATGTTGATTCGCAATAAAAATTGCGGTCGGCGTTGAGATATCCATTAACACGTTGAATGCCACGCGAATTTTGCATGCTTCGAACAAGTTTCGTTTGTTTGATTTATAGAAATGATCAGCGTTATTGAACAAAATTGTTAGTTACTAAAAACTAAAGTTTTCACCTTGTACTGTAATCTGGTTAATTTTGGCAGTACTGCGTTAATGTTCAATGCTAATAATTTATTTATAACCGTTCTTAAACAATGTAACGGTGCCGGTCACCGGTGACCCCAATGGCATTCGACGTGTTAACGAATTCTGGGCTCAATAATTAACCGCAAAAATTCATATGCAAGTCTAAATAATTCTTTCTACCATTTTCGAGAGCCGTGGCATTTAAAGCGTAGAATTCGCCAAGCGTACAAAATGCTTTTTGCAGAACAATGTCCACGCGAATATCGAGAAGTACAACATTGTTCGACGCAACTGTCGAACCGCTGTAAAGATTTACAGCTCTTCGGAGCTCCGTCGGATTCGTTGCGGACGGCCATAAAGGGCGCGAAACAATTACGTTTAATTGTCCACGGGGCAATTACTCGGAGTCATGCAAAGTGAAAGAAACGTGTTCGTGGACGTCGCGTTTCCCTTTTTCCCGCGGCGGCATCTGTTCCTTTTTAAGAAGAGGCACAGGAGGAGGAGGATCATTACGACCGTCATCGCCGCAGCGACCTATACGAGTCCGCCGGCGATCGCGAAGATTACGATCGAGAATTCGCGATCGAGTCTTCCGCGTTCGAGATTCCATAAAGAGCAACGAACGTCGTCTACTTACCCGGGGCCCCTAATGTCGTTTGCACGCGTCGTCGCGTCTGTGGGCCCGTTCGGTTCTTTCGTTTACGGTCTCTCACACGATCGCTCGCGGTTCAGCCTTAATTAGCCCGGTCCGAGTTTAATGCGGTCGAGATTGCAGACTTTGTCTCTAGCGTGCAACGAAACGTCGAGCGTTCAGCGTTTATGCTTGTACAGTGTGTGCGGCGTGCATGCAGAAAACCGTTGCACGGGCACAGCGTGCACGAGAGAGGCTGTCGGCGTTTGTGTCGCGTAATGGCGTAATGCTCGTTCGACGCCGCGGCGGAAAATATCGAACACTTTCTCCCGCAGTCGGGGTATCGATAATGCCTCGATTTATCGGCCGGTGTTTAGCCGGTGGCCCAGATTCTTCCGTCTCGGACGGAGCTCGCTCTGCGCTCCGGTGTGTCTCGCCGCGGCGGTGCACAATGCGAATTAGCTTCGCACGTTAATAGTCCGCATAAAGCGTGGGCGTGGTAATAAGTAAGGTTTATGCCTTCTTTCGGCTATAAACTTGATCGATAAAGCTAAAAACTACACGAGCCCGGTATGTATTTTTTTCGCCCCTTGCGATTCATAATAGCCGGCCTCTGTCCGACGCCCGATATTTATCTTCCTTCCGCTTCGCGTCCCCTGTCGGTCCCCGTCCCTCCTGGGAATACGCGCGTTCGATGTCCCACCTAGCTCGGCGAGAACGCGCGGGACCCGCTTTTGCAATGCACACCCTTCCTTTCCAGCTATCGTCTTTATTGTCGATGCGCGGCCGAGATCCCCGGGCAAATTAACAAGCTGACAAATGTGTTCGGCTAATGCGTCTTTAATTATTTTCGCCATTTTAATAATACCCTCGTGGAACCCCTCACACTCGGACTTCTCGCCTACTACCGACTCGTAACGCGTTTCTTTATTATCTACGGAAGTAATTACTCCGACTGATATTTTCTTCCGACAAAAACATGAGATCTTGCGAGCACCGTCGTAGTCTTTGTATGTCCCCGTCAAAGTAACGGTCGAGTTACTAACTAGACGTATCCCGAACACTTCAACCGTCAAACTAATTACTTTAAAAATTCCGTAAGATTAAATTATGGAGTGTAGTGTAATTTAATTAACCCTCTATGGGCCCGTGTAACTTTCAGTTCACATTTTAATTTATTGACATTTCACCAAATAATTATAGCTTTTTTCATGAGATGGCGAATAAATCTTAATTCTATAACGTTGCCAAGACAACCAATATTAATATTTACGACCGTTGATGGCTCATCAACCTGAAATAACAAAATAAATGCTGTGCAAACTGTCTGTAGTAAAAATAAGCGAAACCATTTGATCCAATTGATATTATTTGTGCCTTTGTCAGTGATTACCAAACTAAAAATAGTGCACATAATAGCTCTGGGTTCGTATATCAATAACAACCTATTTGTTTGCATTTCAATTTTCAATTTGTTACTGTCTTTTTATGATACAGTTTTGTAACTTTGAGGTTACAGTGGGCTATTATGGCAGATTTCGGTACATTTAGGATAAAGCTTGTGCTTTCCCCTGTTTTCAGGTTTATGCATTATATACCCAAAATATGAATACAAAATCAAATAGAAATAACAGAGGAATTAGAATTAGGTGCATTAGCGGTAATAGATCCAATGATTCCTTATTAGATTCCGAATACGATAAAGATGTAATAGTATTTATCCGACGACGGATAAATGTCATTGATAGTGACGAAGAGTTTAGCACTCGATCCTCGTCACATGAGGAAGATGCAGGACCACAAGGAATTGTTTGGCAACCAATATCCCAGATGAATAATAATAGTTGTTATCGCCCTTGGAAAGGAGATGTCCCCGAAGCACCCCATTCTCCTGTGACCTATTTTCGAAAACTATTTGAC
>CM052090.1:10979640-11005742 GCA_028453745.1 Agapostemon virescens | reverse complement strand
AGATCATTAACCAGTCATTTTGACTGGTTCGGTAGTTCTAGTGTTAAACACATTCCTTGTCGAGCCATTTTTTCCCGACTTGTCGTTCAGGTCATTTGATGTTTTGACTAAATTGATATATTATCACACAATATTTCATTGCATCGTCAATTCATAAGTAATTAGCTTGTTTAGTGTTTGTTCTATACCGCATTCTTTATAGTGCCCCATTCTTTTGGAGGAAACATATTTCACACAATTAAATCTGTCAGAAAACAAATGTTTTCAGCGCATTAAATAAATATGTCCGAGTGTACCACCGGTGGTACGCTTGACCTGAAGATCGAGTTTAACACTAAACCTACCATAAGAGGTCAAGTGACCCTTTCCAGATTTTCTGTTTTACAATTACTGACGTTATAAAATTGTCTTCGCAAAAATTGATTCGATGGATTTTTCTATTCCAACACACATTCTAATAAAAATTGACACAAAATCCAAATTAATTAATTCTTGTCACTTTTATAAGACAAAATACATTAACCAAGTTTACTGCTCGGTAGGGTTAGTGTTAACGTGCTTTAACGTGTTAGCCCTTAGCGCTCCAATGGCTCCTCTGAGGCGCCACTAAAAATCGTCAGACTATTATTCAAACCAACGATTTGCGTTACAATGCTTGTATTTAAGAAGTTAGTAAAATTTGAAATGCTGTGCGTACGATTGATAGTAACAAATTTGATATACACGAAAAGAACTGAACCGTGTACAATGGAATTATACTAGAACAAAAAATGTATCAATATTGGAATTAAAATTACTGGAGTGCAAAGGTTTAAAACTATTTACTTTAATAATTAATAATACAATTGAGTGGCGCGTTATTCAGAGAGATGGCATCCGCGAAAGCCACTATAGTGGCGCATAGTGCCTAAGAGGTTAAGAGAAGCGATCCGTTTCCGTAACGGTATACCGGTGAACGGTGAGTGTCATTTCGTGCAACACGATGCGAAAACAGTTGCGATTACGTTATAAAAACGGATAATAAACTAGGTGCTACGATGAACGTTATATTTACAAGAGTCTGTTGTAGTCGGCCGTAAATTTCATCGAATCGATCTAACCGGGTCAGCAGCATCGGGAACGATCGTTTCGCTGGAAACTTGAGCATCGGGCGGGCGTTACATCGTTAAATTACAGAAGTATTTCTTGAATAATTTAGCGTGCAATAATAGCAGTGTCCAATTACCGTGACATTGTTAAATTGATCACACGGGAGTAGAAACGGCTGGTATCGCGGTGGCATGCGAGTCGTAATGTTTGAAAATATTTGAACAGCAGCCGAGGGAACACCGGATGGAATTGTGCACGGCATCGCGGCAGCACGGATCCGCAGCGGAGCCAATAAAACTGATCGAATGAATTTGTTTCGACCGACGGATTGTCGAAGAACTGCATCATTATGGGCTTTATGGGGCTGTGTACCGGGCATATGCACCGGCTGATGAACTAGAAAGCAATTATTCGAACTCATGATTGCCCTCTGGAAAAAGCAGCACGCGTAACGATCCGCATTGAAATCAAATGGATCCAATTCTGTGTCATCTGCGGGACGACGATGCGGGAAACGTTAAGCGATTCGGTGACCACTATGAAATTAGGAAAATAATAGACTGGGCGCGGCTTTGAACGGAAACAAACCCATTTGTTCCGGGTTATTACCCGATAACATAAAATAATAGAATCCGGGTTCGGTTTAAAAATTCGTTCTCCCGATAAAATGTGTTCCAGAACGTTCTGGATGTGATTTCTGTTCGTTAAGTTGACCATTAATAACGACGGAATTTATGATGTAGGATATTAATTATTGATAAAAAGTTCGAGCGACACGTGCCTCTGCGTTCGCTTCGCGTTATTGATTAGAGAAAGTCGGCGATACGTTCGACCGCGTGCAGAATGAGCTATAAATTGGAAGCGTGGTAAATTCAAAGCGTACTTTCTCACAGTGAACCATTGCCGCAGTTAGATAGACTAAGACAAGCTAGTCGAGACATGCAAATAGGATCGAAGAGTTAATCAACCAAATTTGTCATACGTTTTGTCGGAATTTCTGCGCAAATGTATTAGGTTCCGAAACAAATCGTTTCCTTCTTTGTAATTCGTTTCACAGAGGAGTTTGGAATACAACGAATAGTTTCCATGTCGCGTAGTAAACTAATTGTTCCAATCGTATGGTCCGATATTGAAAAAGTTACCGTCTATTCGACAGTGTTCGAATATTAACCGTTTGCAGTCGAAGCGATTTTAATTCCGAAATAAATGCATTCCTTTGCGCAAGCAATTTCAACTTGTTTTCTCAAAGTACGATCGAGTCTTCGATAATTTATAGAATACATTTAACAATATAAGAGCTGTTTCGAATAATGGTATGGCAACTTTTAATGGCGCCTCCGGGTCACTATCAAAGTACGAAAGGCTAACACTAAACCTACCTTGGAATATTCTTTATTTATAATATTTAAAACGACATATAATCTATTATTATAAAATTTTTATTTTATTTAGATCCTAACTTAAATTACATTTTTTTGTAAAATCTTAATTTTACCACAGCGGGTCAAATGACCCCTTTCAGATTCTTTATTTTACATTTATGGAAGTTATAAAATTTCCTGGATATATTTATGCTTCGTAATGAAAATCGCAAATAATCCGAATAAATTTATTGACGATCTTTAATCTCGGAATAAAGATTGAACTCGATCGACTTGCAGAGAAAAGACTGTTGATTAATACAAGTAAAATACAAAAAAATGGAGCCAAAAATTGAAATGAGACTAGCTAAAACGTGGAAAAAGACCTTATTATATGCGGCATTGCCCAATGGTCAGAGTACCCCTGACTTTTATGGCTTGACCTGAGCTTACGTTGGGCAGAGAGACGAGCAAACGGAAAACATGAAATTCAAAATATAAATTATTCTCAATAAAATTAAATCTTGGCATTTTTGTAAAACAATACACATCATCCAATTTGAATGCTCGACAGGTTTCCGATTAGATTAATTTAAAAAGTTCGCAATCTACTGGGTCGTTTGGAAAATTCGTGCCGATTTTCTGTAGGTGACACAAAGACAGGGCCGAATGTATTATTTTTCCACATATGTGGAAAAAATTGTGGGATATACCAAAACTTAAATACATTGTGTTTCAATCTTCCGTCAAAATCGGCACGAACTTTCCGGACAACCCAATATTAACATACACTGCTTTATAGCAACGATAAGGTCGCAATTTAAAGTTTGAACAATTTTTATATCAATATATTAGGTCTACCGGAAGGTTCTGTCCGTTTTGGAATAAAATAAAATACAAATTTTTATTACCGTCAATAAACATCATTAAGTAATGTAATTGCCATTATTATTAATGATTTCTTGCCAGCGTGAGGACAATTTGTATATCCCATTTTCGAAAAATGTTTTATCTTTCGATGCGAAAAATTGAACCAGTGCTTGTTTGATATCTTCTTCATTTTTTAATAGTTTGCCCCTCAAAAAATTTTGTAAGGACAAAAACAAGTGATAGTCGGAGGGTGCTAAGTCTGGCAATATGGTGGATGCGACAGAATAGATCTGTAATTTTTGTACGAGTCCCTAAAGCAGCATGTGGCCTGGCATTATCATGATGCAGTATGATGTTCTTTCTTTTTATTTTAGTTAATTTATTAAAATTAATTAATTAATTAAAAAATCTTTATTTTAGTTAATTTGCTACGTCAGTATGTATACATTAAGTGATAAAAATAGAGCGACACACATGCGCCAAATAAACATGTGCTTACGTGTCGAGACCTGTGATAGAAACGGACAGAACTTTCCGGCAAATCTAATATGTTTTAATGAAACAGTTTATGTAAAAAGTTTTAGTGGGAACATTCTAATAATTTCAATAACTATAAAATAAGAAGTCAGCAAGGAATCATTCTAACTTGCCCGGTCGTTTTAGCGTTAATACAAGGTAGTCGCTTCCAATGATTGGACGGATCGAGCGTGAAACGACGACGATCGAAAGGCTCGCTCGTCCATGGGCGAATCGTATTGAAAAATGATAAATTGAGGTATCCAGGGGCGTAAGGGAATATCGCGGAGTTTGTGGACTGTTCCGGTAAATATTTGATCGTTCCCGTCCGAAAAGGTTGGAGCGCCGGGAAACACATTGTCGAGGTTGGCGAAAGACTGCGCCCGTGGCGAACGTGTCTACGTGATCTGCATTCGCGATTCGCACAGGCTTGGTCTGGGGCGGTCGCCGGTTGCACACGCGGCTCCGTGAGAAGCTCTCCTCGCGTCGGATCCGCTGAAAGTTGCTCGATTTTTCGCGGTGTTAACCGACCCGGTGATATACGAGCGAATATTATAAATGTATCTCGGTCTCGTAAAACAACGACTCACTTTACGGGCTATCGCTATTTATCTCGCGAATTTATCTCCGCTACTTTCAGTCAGCGTAATAACGCGAATTATTTATGCGCCGCGAGGCGCGCGTTATGTAAGAAGCCTAGCGAACGACGATATTTCAATTCCGCTTTTATTTCGGTGGCCGTCGATCGCAAGGTATTTCGCGCGTCGCCACGCCGCCCGGTGATCCGATAACACTGTCGTGAGCCACGAACGGTGTCGTCGCCTCTTAAACCTTTAAAGTATCCATCCGCGTGAAAACGATTCGCGTTATTTTATCATAAAACTTTTGTCTTTCTCTCTTTCTTCCTCTCTGTCCAGCTCTCTCGCACTGTTTCGTCACCACGAAATCGTAAGCCGGTCTCGCGGTAGCAACCGGTTCCACGGTGCCACGACGCGCACCGCACCGGGTCGTAAACGTCTGACGGTACGGCCGAAAAACGCGGTCGAAAAGTTAACGTTCTGTCAACGACGGTCGCCGACCGTTTCGCCGTCGGTCTGTTCGCGCCTGTAACCGGGTCCACGAAATTTTACTCCTTTTACGAACACGCTCGCGCCTGCTTGTCGCTGTTGCGTAAAATCGTCCGGGCTCGACAGAGGACGACCGGTGGTGCCAGCCGGATTGGATCTGGTTTACGGTTCACGGGCCCGATCACGATCGGATTGCCACGGACCGACGTTTCACTCATCAGCCTGGATTCTCTTAGACGTACGGGGACCGATAGCTCGTTAGGACACCGGAGCGAATTCGATTCACCGATGGCCGTGTTGTTTGTGGGAGGAACCGCTGACAAATGGCTTCCCCCTGTAGGCATCGCGGCGGTTTCACGTGTTTTTACAACGGATGTTGCTCTATTACCATAACGACGATCGGACGATGCTTTTTCTTTCTCTAACTTCGACGAGTCCCGAGTCCTCTCGCGTTTCCCGAGGGGGAACCGATGGTCGCGATCGTTGTTCGTAATTACGCGTTATCGAACGATAATGAAATGTTCTAGCAATACATATAAATATATTTCTGATCGAGACATCGAGTCCGAGGGTTCGCGATTAACATAGAGAGAATCGAATTAGTTCCGCGTGTTCGTCCCGAGCAATAAAACTGGACGTTAATCTTTCGCGTTTACGACTACCGAATTTCTTATTGCTCGAGGAGCCTTTCCAATTTGTCCGTTCGACCAAAAACCCCGTCGAACGTTCCCGGACGCGACGAGAAAAAAGAATTAAGCGGACAGAAATGTCAGGCTATTTAGTATTCGCGAAAAATTCAACAGCGAGATGCCGGTGTGGTGTGTATCTTATGCGTGCGTGTGTCGCGCGTCGAAATCAAGGCGAATTGTGATTCAGCGGGCGGACGATGGTGCTGGTCGGAGGACATCGATGGAGCGGCTAAAGGGACTTAAACGGTTCTAAAAACGACGGACACGTCAGGGCGTCGATGTCTGGGAGCAGAGTATCGCCGCGGACGCCGCCGGGAACCAATTGGTTTCATGTCACGTACGAAACAATCGTCGCGGAGACAAGAAGGAGGTGTTAGCCCACGGTCAGGGCCGTGCGCATTCCAACGGGCCGGTCGAATAATCGCGAAGGACACGGGGCAACGTTCATGTGATTTGTTTTCTCCGCAAAATTCGCGATTCGACACGCGTCCACCTGGCAGCCGAACCGACGCGCAGATATACCGGCAAAAGACGACCCGCGTTCAAGGGTCGCCGTTTCTTTGGAGTCGAACGTTCCAATAATCTTCACGGAGATAACGCTTCGGTGACGCGAACCTAATTCGTGCGCTGCTTGGCATCTGTCCCCTGTGAACATTCTGCTGCGAAGATCGCATTTCACTCCGTCCCGTTCTTCTTTATCGCAATAGCAAGATTATAAATTTTAGGCAAGGCTCAAACGACCATACAAAATTTAGCTCTCAATTTTAGAGATGCAGATCAAGATACGAAAGTTTGCGCCATATATTTAGATGATGTCGGAACGAATGAACTGATACTTGGAACAACTAGTATCGCGACAATCATTCTTAATACATTGAATGCCACGGGGGTCATCGGTGACCGGCACCGTTACATCGTTTAAGAACGGTTATCAATAAATTAACAGCATTGAACATTAACGCAGTACTACCAAAATTAACCAGATTATAGTACAAGGTGAAAACTTTAGTTTTTAGTAACTAACAATTTTGTTCAATAACGCTGATCATTTCTATAAATGAAACAAACGAAACTTGTTCGAAGCATGCAAAATTCGCGTGGCATTCAACGTGTTAATGGATACCTCAACGCCGACCGCAATTTTTATTGCGAATCAACATAGCCTCTTAAGTAATGTTATCTAATAATTTCGTTACGAATTACAATGTAAAAGCAGTTTTTTAAGCCTCATTTCGTTATGGGGTAATTATTGAAAAACCTATTAATAGGCTTCCGGTCGGTAACGGTTTACGTTGTTTCGGTGGCTCGCAAGCGGCAGCCATTTAATCACAGAGGGTGCAATCGCGACTAAACATTTTGCTCCCACAAATGGATCGCAATGCGTTTTCACGGAGGGCCGGGTTCTGTTTTTAACGAAGATCGATCGGATCTATCAGGGCGCGCGTTCGTCAATTTTTGCTTTTCGACAAAGTTGTCGGAGCGAAAGCAACAGAATCCGACGCGACAATAATTTTTTATGTAATCGCTCGGTTTCTCCGCGGTTTGCGTAATCCGTGAGGTGCGAATGGTTGTAATTAAGCCCCGGTACGGAAGAAATGTGGAACATCGGGAAAGTGTACACACACGCGGCGAGTAAGATTTCATCCTTAATTAACTGTCACGCCGCCATAAATTTCGTGTGTTTTGTCGCTCGCGGTGTACGCCGCGTTGCTGAGAGGGGGGAGGGGGAGATTGAATGGAACAACTCGAAAGTTTACCAGAAGTGAAACGCGATTCGATCTTGTACATAACTAGTGCCGGCGTCGTTAGCTATCGGCGATCGGGGATCGGTATCGGGCCAGTTACAACGCCGATAAAATGTCTTTCGCCGCTGGAAAAATCCTGCCGGATTATCGAGAATGGTCGCTCGCGGTGTGAACATTCCCGAAGATAGCGAAAATATTCGCACGATATCCAAGGAGGACAAGAACCGGCGCCGAGGCGAGCCGAGGGCAAGAAGAAACATTATCTCCGCCACGATCGGTCTATAAGCCAAAGAGTCGCAAAAATCTGTCCGGATTCTCGGGGACAATTCAGGGGAGCAATCAATAAATTAGCCGAGCCGGTGACGTGCGCCGGGTAAAGCGTAAAACGAGAGGAGAGCGCATAACGATAACAAGGTGGCGGACAAAGAAGAACCTTGGTAAACCTGTCCTACCCTTTTTGCCCCAGATTCCCGGGGTTCGTGAGACGGTGCACGCAAAGTCGGCGGAATTTATGCATTCTCCGCAAAAACATTATCCCCTTTCTTCCTCGCCCTCCCTCCCCGCCACCTCGCTCGTCCCGGTCTTCGTCTTGGCCGTCCTGTTCTTTACGTATTTCCTTGTTCGCCGCGGTTGTACACGATAGGAAATCGTAGCAAATGTATTTTCCTGGTTCCTGGAAGTCGACGACGATGAGGCCCCGGATTCATTGTAACGCGTACAACGCTTGCTTGTTGTAGCTCGATCGCGCGCGGGTTCGTGTACACGTTCGTCCTGACGAGAGAAGATTGCGCAACGAGGTCAACCTCTGCCCAGGGCCCGGAACATCGGGTTAGGTTCACCGGTTAAACCGACTCGAAAAAGGGAGAAGGGAGGGAAGAGGGGCGAGAGAGAGAGAGAGAGAGGACAGTGATCGCAGCCTCCTCGCTTGGCAGAACGCGCGCGACTTGCTTGATTGTCGTTCTTAATGTCAATAGGAAATGACTCACTCCTTAACGCCGCAATGATATCATGCTACGGTCGTGCGACTGGCTGAACGAGCCTGCACACGCTCGCGAGCTTGTTCACCAGATCGCGATTCGATACGCGGGGATGTCGACCACGCGGTTTCTCTTTCAATGAGAGCGTTGGAGGAGGCTCTCGTTGCGATTAATTCCGGGGGATGGTGTCGCCATTGTTCCCTCCTTTCTGTTACTGCTTGATTGTGTTTCGCAGCCAGCCTCGAGCCGATCGCGACGAAAGCCGATGCTCGATATTTAAATGGTTCCCACCACTCGTTTGCCATTGAAAGTGTCGAAACAGCTTCAAGATTCTACCGGACTTCGAATGAAATTAAAATCGGAAGGAACTTCTTTGTCGATCGCGTACGACTTGTAACGATACTACGGTTGAACGTGTTAATACTTAGCCGACCGGAAGCCTATTAATAGGTCTTTCAATAATTGCCCCGTAACAAAATGAGTCTTAAAACACTGCGTTTACATTGTAATTTCTAACAAAATTATTAGTTAACGTTACATATGAGGCCTTGCCGATTCGCAATAAAAATTCCTGTCGACTTGCGGAAAAATGATTTCCAACAATGAAAATGGAAAAAGCGTTGCACGGGTGAAGACAGTTGCACAGATACTAGCTAAAACGTGGAAATAGACCTTATTATACACGAAATCGTCAAATGGTCAGTGGTCTTCTGGCTTGTATGACTTTGACCCGAGCCTACGTCAGGCAGAGAGACGAGCAAACAGAAAACATGAAATTCAAAATATAAACTATTCTCAATAAACGGATTCGATTTCGTTTCTTCATTTTTATAAAGACTGTAGTTGTTATCGCCCTTGGAAAGGAGATTGCCCTAATGTCCCCGAAGCACCCCATTCTCGTGTGACCTATTTTCGAAAACTATTTGACAAGGAAATTATAAGCAATATAGTTGGCTATATCAATACATATGCACTGCAGTGTGATCCAACAAAGGAGTTCCGCAAATTAAATGTTCCAAATGTAATGTACATTTATGTTTAACGCCAAATGCAAACTGTTTTGTAGAATTCCACGCTTAAGCTTTTATGCACAGAAGTGCAAACTTCATAGGCCGTTGTTACGTGAAAGTCACATAGTGAATACATTGCAATAAAATTGTTTAAACGAAAAAATTTTTTTCATTTGCATATATAGGTTTATAATTTCTGTTTTTTCGTTCCTCCAATTTTTTTGGATGGAAAACAAAAATTCGACCCATGGAGGATTAAAAGATTCTGAAATAATCGCCAGTCGGTAAAGTGTTAGCATTAAACGTAACGAGCATTAAAATTGACTGGCATACGTTGTCTTGTAAAAATGACAAGAATAAAGGAAGCTGATTCCTATCGATAATAGTAAAATTTGACCCACTGTGGTATGTTTAGTGTTAGATATTGAAATGCTCAAAGATTCTATCAGGCCTCGAATGAAATAAGCATGCTGAGAATCGTAATTAACCGCTTGGCGTAAGACATGCGATGAAATTCGATGTTAGCATTGAAAAATGTTGAACATCAAAGTGCTCGAAGATTCTCGAACAATATTTTATTCCAATCCGTGCAATATCTTAAAAAAAGCATGTCACGTATCCGAGACGTCTTTGTATGTTAATGGGTTAGATTATTCGGCACACTGGATATTAAGCAATCCTTGTGCAAACGTTAAATTCGCATGTATCGGTTACATCGTGCGAATTTTATTTCAATTATAATCGTAACTCTCGTGTGAACAATCAGCTTGCAAGGTATCCACGTGCCATGCATAATTCATTTATTATTTTCGTACGTTCCTGTAAAAGAAGCTCCGGATCTCTTACGATTCCTTTCTCCGAATCCCGTAATCCTCGATGCAACAACTTCTGCAAAAATATTGAAAGCTGCGAGCGCAATTGTACGTTTTCGTTGGCCACGCAACGCATACAAATGCAAATGGAGGAAATTACTAGAGCGGCACGGCATGGATTAATTAAATTGTCAGACCCGAAAGAGTTTCTTCATTTAAATTCCGACTGCTCAAACGCTTTGTACGAATATTACAATATATTATAATTTCATCTCATTATCCTCGGCATCAAGGTCCATCCTTCGCACGCGAAAACATCTCGCTCACGCTTTTCGCACGACCTGTTTTTAATTGGGGCGAAAGTGAAACGCTCCGTGTCACGCACGTTTTCGCATCAAAATGTTTCCCAATAGCATCAAACAGAATTCGAGAACCATCGAAAATGACTAAACACTTTTAAAACAATCGTCCGAGTCCGAAGATAAAAGCTCCGCTCGACGAAGCTGTCCAAGATCCAGGAACGGTTCGTGTTCAATCTCTGACAACGAACACTATAAGATTTTTATTCGCATTTAATTTAGATATCGCCTGTAACGAGAGCCGAAACATTTGCACGTTTTTACAGCCATAAACCGCCGAAACCTCCCCCATAAGCAACACCTTAACACTTTATCGACCGGCGATTATTTCAGAATTTTTGTAAGGTCCATGATCCATGACTGAAAACTTTTTAATGGGTCTTTCAAAGTTGACAGCAATTTTGATTGGGGATCAACAATGCATCCCCAATAATATTGTCTAATAATATTGTTAAAAATTGGAATTTAAAACTAAAAGTTTAAGCTTCATTTTGATACAGCGCGAATATAGAAAAGCCTACTAATAGGCTTTCGGTCGATAAAGTGTTAAGACAAGGCGCAACGGTAACGCTCAGCGACTACTTGCGACCGCACTACTCCGAACGCATAATCGACACTGATTCATGCGCTAGCCGTACCTCAAAACAGTATAAATACAACAAATTGAAATACATTTGGACATTACATGGACAAACTACATTGGAACGTCATACTGTTCCAAACGCGACTCACGAGCGCGGCAGAAAAATCTTCATACAAAAGCGGACCAACCGCGCGTTAAGTGTGCATTTTCGTAGAATTTCGCCTCGTACAAGAGTGTCACAGCAGAGAGAGCGCTTGCATCCAAAGGGTAAAGGAAGGTTTCCTTTTCTCCATAAACATCGTCAAAACCACTCGAGTTGCAGCGATATCCGTAAACGCGGCCACTGACGATCGGTCTCGAGTACCGTGCAGATTTTCGGCGTGGCGGTTCGTTCAACGGGAGTGCTCCGGCGGAGAAGTCGTCCGTAGCGAAAGGGTTAACATCGAACAAGGGGACGCGTGTAAAAATCGCGGCAGTAGCGGGGCAGTGGTCCGCGAGCGGGCTTTATGACGCTATTTGTCGCTGGCTAATTGTCAATTAGAAAGTGCGACACGCGTAAATTATTCATAGAGCCGCAAGATTTAGAGGCCATTGAATGGGTTTCGGTGTCCTGCGTGCACCGGCGAAACGAGAGTAACGCCCGAGACGCTAGGTATCTACATAGAATGGAGCAGAGCGGTGCACCTTTCCGCGGGTCCGTTCGAAAATAAAAGAAAGGGTGGTGTCCGGCAGGGCTGCCGTCGCCGCACGGTATCGTTACCGTCGATCTCTATTGTTCGTTAGATCGTTGTTGGTTCTAATGGCGGGGAATTCCCTGCAGCCTCCCCCGACGTTGAATCTGGGTCAGAGCAACGGGCGGTTTCTCGATCAAGAGCGAAAACGAGAGACAAAACGAACGCGAAAATCGTCTCGCCGTTAGTGGCCGTTCTCGCTCGGCCCGCCGCTGCTCTCTGGCAGACTCCGTGCGGCGGCGTAGGTGTTTCTCATAGGCGTCGTCAGGAATGCTGATTGTACGGTCTTTGTAATTATTTAGGTCGTCGCGGATTGAGCAATGCGAAACGAGACGCGACATTTAAAGAGGACTGCCGCGTCTCGCCTCGGCTTTCATTGAAATCGACCGTCGGACCAGAGGCTTTTCA
Organism: Agapostemon virescens; assembly: GCA_028453745.1. Taxonomy (NCBI): domain Eukaryota; kingdom Metazoa; phylum Arthropoda; class Insecta; order Hymenoptera; family Halictidae; genus Agapostemon; species Agapostemon virescens. Next base: position 10,993,525 of record CM052090.1, on the reverse strand, counting down.
TGCGATCCAGCTTCGCCGTATACGCTTTTTTTCTAAACCGTCTCTGAACTTTTCCGCGGCAGGCAGTTTATAGCAATTATACTGATGAAAATGTCGTCGCAAATATAGAACGACCGACGGGCCCCGTTTGCCTTGCGTTTCTCGCGACGTTTTCTGGTTACACACGTCGGATGAAACCACTCGGATGGACCGTATTTAATCAACGTACGACGTCTCATCGTTTTGCTGGCGCTCGCGTTCCCCTTTGTTCTTAACAAATGGCTGCTATTATTCCGTAGAAAACCGCAATCTCGTTTGAGTACCGCTTGTCCTCGCCGAGGACGTAAGTAGTCGGTTCGTTACTCGGAACGAAATTCGTCGAGTTTAGTTGGACGGGATTAGACGGGATACGAGAGACGAACGTTCCTATTATTTCTTTTTCGTGCGTGTTCGGCGTCGTAACAGGGCTCAGCAGTGATAGCACGTAAACAGCGCGTATCGCGTGAACGTAAAAACAGCAGCGCGAGCGTCGCAATGCCAAAGTACTTATACTAGTGCTCATTGATGGGGTGGAAACTTGACTGATGGGAGATTTTATTTTATTGGGTTGTTCGGAAAGTAATCATTATATGTTTTGAGAGCTGATATAGCAAGGCTTGTGTGTGAAAAAGTCCAACTGATTCTACGCAGTAGTTTTTGGTTGGTGAACTTTTAAATATGGAGAGCAATAAACAGCATTTTCGTCATATTTTACTTTTTTAAAAGGTATTGGACCAGAATGGCCAATATATAATTTAATAAAATATTTGTTCATTATATGAAAATCGTCTTTAATTTTCACAGAAAAAAAACGAAATTACATTCCGAACAACCCAATATATTCTATTATGTTATTTCATATGTTGGTATATTCTGCTTCATTCTAGTGTATTCTAGGATATTCTAGTATATTTTTGTATACTCTGGGTTAATATGGTGCATTCTTGAACATCCGAGTAAATTCTTTTATTATATCCTGGTGCATTCTAGTATAATCTTGTATATTCTGTTATGTTATGTCATATGTTGGTATATTCTGCTTCATTCTAGTGTATTCTAGGATATTCTAGTATATTTTTGTATACTCTGGAATATTATGATGCATTCTAGTACCTATTAGTCAATTCTTGTATATCCTGATACATTTAATGTATTATTGTATTTCCTGGTAGATTCTAGCATATTGTTGTATATTCTGGTATCTTATGTCATATGTTGGTATATTCGGCTTCATTGTACTATATTCTTGGTTATTCTGGTATGTTTTTGTATACTCTGGGATAATATGGTGGATTCTTGAACATACGAGTCAATTCTTGTAGATCCTGGTGCATTTTAGAATATTATTGTATATCTTGGTGCATTCTAGTATAATCTTCGATCGATCGAACAAAATATGCCCGGTAAAACGATATGATCTATTCGTTGATCGAAAAAGCCATCTGCGCTCGTCGAACGTCTCGAGAGACGCGCGACGGCATGCGTTGGTTTAAAAACGTTCAGTCGATTAGCAGTAAACGTCGACGTGGCGTAGTGGAACTGGTCCTGGCACTCGTAACACGATCTTTTATCGGGGATAATGCGCGGCAAGAATATAATATTGTTATTTGACTATATTTGGTATATACGACTGACAACGGGCGCGATAAAAGTAATTGCTCGTTCGTTTTCCAACGGTTGACTTCCCGCCGGTGTCAGGGATTTGACAATATACGGTCCATTGTCGATCGCGGGCTGGAAGCAACAAGGGAAAAAAGGCGAGCTAGCCCGCTCGCGCGCTAGTTAAAGTTCTATTCATAACTATAGGTCGAGGAGAAAATTGCTTCGCCACCGGCAGAACGAATAACAGCCTGGTTCGAATTTCATGGGTGAAGCGAAGGCCTATGGCCGACATCCAGCGCAATCGTGCCGCGATATCTGGCCGTGTGTCCGCGGACAACGGATACGCTCCTAATAAATTCCTTATGTAAAGCATCGATCGCTTATTTGTCAGAGTTAATTGGCAACTTTCTACGCGCGCCGCGAGTAATTTAAAGATCAACCGTGTGTGCGTGTGTGCGAGGGGAGCGGGATCGGCGCGGGGCCAGAACAGTAATGGCGGCCGGGCCGACACAGATCCATTTCGTATGATTCAGGATCAGCCTACGATACGTTCCATAAGTATATAGGTTTATTTAATAGTCTATATTGGCACCGTGAATAGCGCACGGATCGCTAATGATCGAGCGTAATAAATACTCCCGGGTTTAATGATTTTCGCCATACGATACGCGGAAGGTTGCGCAACCGTGCAAGTATAAACGCGTTACTCAACTGGCAATTGATATACAATTTTTTTTATTCACTATAAACACACCGGTAAATGGTTTCCTTTGTATTCCCGTCATATGACCTTTCGTACGCCTTACGGTCACGCGGAGTTTATAAAATCGAATTGATAACTCCGTTTCAGCTGCAATAGAGTACGTCGCCAATGTTTAGAAAACGTCGCGCGACAAGTACATAAATATCTCGAATTTTAATAACCGCTATAAAAACCGGTACCGAATTGTTTCCATTCCCGGGTTGCACGATGCAGGCGTGCGCGCGCGCGCTTGCCTTTGAGCAGGTCTGTAAGAATCGAAGCACATTTTATTCCCCACGGATGTCGTTCGCGGAAGGTCGAGCGAAAAACGCGAACGATAAAACCGTAAGAAAAAGCCCCCCCGAAGCAGCATGTCGTTGCAAAGACCGAGAAACTCGAGGTAAAACAAGAGCCGGGGATCTACGGCGGCGATCGATCGGCAGCCGTAATCGGGTCTTCGACGTAACGCGGCGACTGCGAGAGGCGACTCTTTGGTCGCTTTCTTGTGTGAAAACGCGAGTCGTGCGCGTCCGACGTCCCGAATCCGTGCATCGAGCAAACGAGCCAGGCTAGGAGACGAGAAAGCGCGCCGTGTCTTCGAAGATCGCGAGCATATCTTGCCAGGAGGTGAGGTAAGCGAGTGATTCCGGAGCAAGAACGCTCGTAAAAGCAGCATCAACGGGTGCTAGACCCGGTTCGAAGAGAAAGAAGGAGGTATAGAGAGATGTGTAGAGAGAAAGAGATAGAGAGTGAGAGAGAGAGAGAGAAAGAGAGAGAGAGGAAGGAGAAGAAAAAGAAAAAGAAGGAAAGTGAAGAGAAGGAAGACGAGAAGCTACGAAGTATATAAAGCGTGACGGTAGTGGTAATCGCGGAGGAGTCGAAGAAGCAGGAGGAGGAGGAGGAGGTGGTGGTGCACGAGGAAGAGAAGTAGATCTACATAAGAGATCATGACTCGAAGCTAGCCGAGTTTCGCCGCAGTCGAGAGGAGAAAGTTACCAGGAACTGCCTGAATCTGCCCGATTGGCAGCCTCCTTTTCCACAGGGGCCCGGGCATTGTAGTCACGAGCGTGCAACTATAACAGCAACGATAATGCTCGGGCGACGAACGCGTCTTTTGTTTCAGCCTTTCTCGCTCTCCCTCGACACGGCGATGGTCGCGCCGCGCCGCGCCGCGGTACGTCGTTTTATTTTTCGTTTTGTTAAATCGTCGTTACACGGTGCTCCTCGATCCATCGGGGTTCCTCTCTCGCTCCTCTCACGGTCTCGCCGTCTCTTTTCCGATTAAATACGCGGCGCGTCGGTTCGTCACCATCCAACGGCCTCCGAGTGTTGCAAACTCGAGTCTTCTGGCAGCTTAACCCCTGCTGATCCTAGTCCCAGGCCATTAGTCGCAATTAGTCTCAACGATGAATTTTCTATGAGCGAATAATCAGCCGCGGTGCACGTAACGTGTACCCGCCGGTTGTCTCCGCTCCGGCAATTACACTTTCATGATCGAGAGCCGCGCGCCCGTAGAGCCAGGGCTACGTCGAGCAAAGAAATCGATCCGCAGACGTCGTCGTCGGACGTTAGCTATCGAGAGTGCCGCGCACGATCCTGCAGCGTTTTCGAAATCGCTACGGCTATCGATTCCGCGGTGGCTACCGATTTATCCGGGACCGGGAACGGTGGAACGTTTTGCTTAACGAGTCGCGATTACGATCATGCAAATTTTCTTAATTAACGGCGACCCGTCTCCGTCGATCCGGGACCGATCCGCTCGTGTTTCAAAAGCGAAGCCGTTCCGTACCGCGCCAGCCCCCGCACTCGCCTCGATTTCAATTACTTACACGACCGGGCCCCGACCCGACCTATTGTCTGCCGACGGTCCGATACACGGAGGATAGGTTCGAGCGATCTTAACGATCTCTCACGCCTTCGCTTCGCGCCGAGGATTTCATCCCGACGAGGGGACGCCGCGTCGCGCGGCCCGCTACCACGGCGACAAGGCAGGCCCGGTTCTTGCGAAACGTAATCGGCACCCGATAATTGCACGTATTATCTTGCCCGCGGGTTACTGAAAAACCACCGGTTTCCTTTTCCAACGCGAGCCTGTCCGCCGAGGGAAATCGGCCGTGATAGAGCACAAACGAACGCGCCCACGCGTGCGCTGCTTATGCGAGCGGGTGCAACGCCGTCGGACGTGCACAGCGCACGGCCGTGTGCACCAGATTCGGAAAGAAACTTCGCCGCGTTCCTCGAGATTAGATAAGCGGTCGTAGGAGTGGCAATTAAAACCGCGAGTGTCGCGCTCGCGGAATTGTAACGGATCGTTTGCCGATAATAATGCTAAGAACAGATGGCAAAGATTACGGACAGGACGTTTGGAAAAAGAACTCTGTCGAATTTTGCCGGGTGATTTGTTGCCGCGTGCACGAGATTAATGGCGTGTCTCGAGAGGGAGAAAGAGAGTGGAGGGAGAGAGGGAAAGGGAACAGTGTTTTCGGATTCTTTGATATGCTAAGAGCCGTTGCCAAGTTGCCACGGCACCAGCAATAGCGCGAGCGAACTCCGAGGTCGGAGAGGGTGTACCTTCGCTAACGTGTCCGCGTCGAGGGAAACGCTATTGCCGATCGTTGCTGACCTCTAACGCTATTCGCAGGTCGAGTTTTTCGAGTTTCAGGACAGATGTAGTAGGTAATAAACACGTGCTTTACGATCCATTGTTTTCCAGCTATTCCAATTTCTTGTCGCTCGCTCGCCGTTTCGAGATATGTGGGTAGGATTTCGGTGCAGATAACTCGCCGAAGAAGAAAAGAAACGTTGCGACCTTGTTACTGAGTTATCGTCGTTTTTGTCTGGCATCGATTATCCGCGCGCGGTCTCCGTGAAAATTATTGCCGTTGCACGTAATGTAAACACGAAATTAATCAGCAACCGCGTTCGAATTGCCGAGCCTTCTAATCCGTACAAGGAGCAATGAAACTTGATTCGTTCGAAGGCTCGACGGGATCGATCTTGAAAAGAACAAGGAAGGAACAAGTATAGTGAGTGGAAACAATTTGGAAACAATTTGGAACGACGCGACGATAACGGGAGAAATAAAATTGCGTTCACGTGCTAATTGGTGGAGCCGAATGAATCAACATCGGTATCGTAAATCTTGCTAGACCGATACTCGCGTTACGAGCTGTCCCAAAGCGCTACGAAACAGCGTTTACATAATAATCGCGAAGGTCGTGCGTGAGAAATTAAAGCTGACTTGTAAACATTCGAATGGAGAGCTCGTTAGCGAGCCGTTGAAAGAATCATTGTAATACGCGCTCAGAAACGATCGCATTCGGCACGCACGCGTTTACTCGAACTTTTTCCGCAGCACGTAGCAATTTGAAACTATGTACAGAAATTGCGAGACCGCATATTATGGGTGACAGGTTTCCCGTATCAGCGTAACAGTCGCAAATTATACACGTAGCCCAGTTCCGCGAGTGACTCGCCACAGATAACTGAAATAATCATCGGGGACCGTGCGGAAACCGAACTTGTCGCAGTAAATAGTCATTGACACCTTTTCTTTCTTTTCTTCTTTCTTTTTTCGTGGCTGTTACGATTTCCTCGATGCCGCGCGCGCCACTGTAATTATCCGTCCAGAGATACAAAATAATGGAACTCAAACTCGACCGGGTAATTATCGCCACGGTTTCGAATTGAAACGTAGAAAGCCGGCGATGAAAAATGTATCGCATTAATATTCGACTGTTATTGCGGCAGGAGTTGGTCCGCGAACTGGTTCGGTAGTCTGAACAGAACGGTCTTTCCGTTTTCGCATAACTAGCGTACACCACGCCTGCCTGTAATCTGATTAGCATATTCTAGCCTTTGCCCTCGTTTGCTTCTCTTTCCATTACGGAATTAACTGGACTTAGAACAAACGTTATAGCCGTACCCGGGGACTAGAACCGTCAGCTAAATATGTTTACGCGACTCGTTGTAAAATAATTATACCGTTCTTACGTAGCATAGCTAATGGGACGCGGTTGCGGTGCGGTATTCCTCGAATCGAGTTACCGAAGCCGTTCCATTTTACACGGGAATCGAACGGCCGTCAAAATTGAACGGGTTCGTCGAGTAAATTCTCTCTCGAGGTTGTTCCGTGAAAATGCGTACAGGCTAATTGGCGAATTACAAAGTTTCACCGATAGAGGAGGATTCCACCCGTCGCAGGTAGCCGAGAAATTTTCCACCGTCTATACTCTTCGCATCGGCATTGTAACTCCGAACGCTTTTACTTCGACGGGACGCAACGGAATGCTATCCGACGAATTTTATTCGAGTGTCGCGCGGAGCAGAGTTTCATCTTCTCCATAAATTATGCGTTCAAAGTCCGGGAAACGAAAGGGGCCGATGGAGCAACAAAATTTCTCGCCGCATAAACGGGGCGTAAAACATTCAACGCGAACGAATTCTCGTCGGACTAGAAATATTGTGAGCAGTAAATAATATTGCTAAAAATACGGCGGTTCGTCCGTCCGTTTACGCGTTTCCGCCGGTGAATAAAAGAAACGGGGGGGTCGTAAAGCGTGCGTAAAGCGTCCGTTATCGCGCGGCGGAACGGTATCGATGGGCTTTATTAATAATTTACACGAGACCGCGGTCGATACGATCGGCGGATACCGGTCGCTCGGAAATGTCAATAAGACCGTGCCGGAATAGGTTTTTCGCGAGAGGGTAACGGTAGCCGTCGACTTCGAGTTCCCTTTGCTCGATATTTATGCAACAATAACGCGAGCCGGTAATGTCATTTTTGGTGAACTCCGCAACACGCGTTGTCAAGAAAGCGCCGGCGTGGTTGCTGCCACCTCGGTATCTCGACGATTACATGCTACCGGCACACGATTATCGTCACGCTGGCCGGCCCCTTGCACGCCTAATGTTTTCGAGCATGGCTACCGGCGGAGATCTCGATCGACAACGGCCAACGTCGATAGACAAGTGCGTTTTACCGGTAACAGTAAATTAAGAATGGATTGCATATAAATTGGACCGTTGATTGCTCGACCACCTGTGTTTCATAGACTACATGATACTATCAATTGAAATTCGGCAATAACTCAATGATCGAATTCATTTCTGACTACTTTTACCGACTCCGTGGGCCGAACTAGTTTTCGGTCGTCGACGTCGATTCGATCGTTACGCAGAAAATTATGGGACTTCGATCGAGGTGTGATCAAGCGTTTCCTCTTTACTGACTGCCGTACAATTTTTATAACGAGGTGCAGCATAAAATATTCTAGAAGGAAAGAATATTCTTCGAAAGGAGATTTACAAGGTTCTCGTAAAAATATTCAAACTCCTAGGGTTATTCTGAAAAACTTTTTCCTCTGCCGATTCGCGATTCGACCCTTCGTTTTCGAGTTATTAAAGAAAATTGTGGACCAATCGGAGCGCCGCTATGGCGGAAGTATTTGGCTTCGCCAATGGGAACGGCCACGCTCGGCAGGATCTGTCGCCGATAGATTTTATTGAAATATGGGTATATAATAAAACTCACTATGCTGTTAAATATGAAATAAAATTTATATATTTTAATAACTTCTCTAGAAGCAGTGAGACACGTCTTTACTCTTTGAAAGAAACGTTACTACTAACAGACACAAGAGATCGATACAGAGGAGGAACAGTCGAATATAAACAACTGAGGATCGAGGGTCCCATGCCGGGAAAATATACAATGTATGTATATAATAATAGATTCATTTTGTTGTAAATTTATGAAATAAATTCCAACAGATTTGTTCGTGTTTTTCGTTAATAATTTCCTTCGAATATTCCCGAGGATCTTTTTCTTCGGGACGCCCAGCGTACCCTGTGAAACGCGCGAGTCGGTGCTTCGGGACGAACGAAAGAGAAACGTGACACACATAACCGCGGAACGGACAAACTCGTAGCCACAGAAATTCCAATTAGCGTGTTTCCGTTCCTATCGATGCGATCGGAAATAATTCAGCGTCAAAGTCGATCAAGCTCGTTTTTCGGGCTCGGTCGACGCGGGCCGTCAGTAGCGGCGGGCAAAGAAATCCAGGAATTAATTATGTCATTTGAGATCAATGATCGCGCGCGCTGCGCGAGGGAATGACTCATTTAATATCCAGGACTACCGGCTCCGTTCGTTGTCGGAGCGACAGGTTACGTCTGGTAATCGGCGAAGAACATTGCGACTCACAATGACTGGAATATCAAAGTTCCGGCGTGATCGGCTCACGCAACCACCGACGGATGCATTAATCGTCGCTCAGTGACAAACGAGGCAAATCCGTCGACGTTCCCCGTCGAATCGCGCCTCCAAGAATTAATAACTGTCGGCCGTATAATCGTTAATGGCCGTTATTATTAATAACGGGCCGCGGAGCGCCGTCCGATAGCTGCGGCCGTCTGCGAAACGGTAAATTACTGCGTGCAACCAACGTTTCCTTAGGTTTCCAAGGCAAATCGCGAATACCGCTCGCACAAAACAGTTGCACATTCGCCCGTTAAAGCCTGAGCGACCGTTCCCGCTCGACTTAATCAACTGTTCACCTCTTCCCGACTCGTTAATGGCTGTTTATTTGCGCATAATCGACGTTAACCCCGCGCGCTCGCTTGACGAATAATTATCATCGCGATGCCTGGAAGCCATGGAAATCGCGAAACCACGAACACCATCTCAACGAATTGCCAATGCACGCGTTTCAGGGTTGATTTCAAGTTAAAGACGGCGTGTAAATTTTGAATGCGGAGCACCGGGCTTCCGGTTCAATTTAAGGGGGGAAATCCAATTAGAACTTTAAAAAAATGCAATTTCTTTTGCATATATGATTAGTTTAACATGTCAAGAATATGATCCTAAAATTTGAAAAAGAAATTCGAAGTACTTTTTAAGCTATATCCTCCAAGCGTGATACGCCTCTTGAGCGCCGCTGAGGCCAAGCAGTGCGCCAATAATTTGCAGTTTATTTTTTTACCTTTTAAAGGTATTTTAGAGGTCAATCCATATGGCGACGATTTAATCGTGATAAAAAGTGAGTGCATCGGTCGTGTCGAAAAGAAAATGGGCACTCGACTCCGAGCTGTTAAAAAGAAGGAAAAACTCGGTGGGAAGGGTAAGTTAACAGAAATGTTAATAAAAAAACTTACCGCCTATTATGGCTTAGCCATACGAAGGAATGTTAACAGTGTTGAAGATATGAAGAGAGAGATCATGGCTACGTTCTACCAGTTGTGCTCTACAAATGAAAATCCACAACACAGTTACTGTCCGCCAGGAGAGAACAGCTGGTGTAAATGGCAGAAAAGCAGAGCGACTGGTGAAAAATTTGTTCATCCTGAACCCCTCAATTCAGAAGTTCAAAAACATATTCTACCTATTTATGAAGATATGTCGAAGGAAGACATATTGAAAAGGTGTTTAGGCGGCCATACCCAGAATGCGAACAACAGTTTCAATGCAACAATCTGGCGATTCGCGTCTAAACACCTAAATTCAGGGTCAAAAATTGTAGAAATAGCCGCTTTAATTGCGGCTACAATTTTTAATGAGGGCCACGCTACAATGTTGCAACTTATGGCAGAGATGCAACTAATAATAGGAAGACAGTGTAAGGGGAACGCTGCTAAAATGAACGAGCACCGGCTGGTTAGACAAGAACGGCGTAGCCTTTCAATCTCTAAGGAGACCCGAAAAGGGCAAAGAGAACAACAAATTCAGCAGAACGAGTTTTTCGAAGAAGCTGAAGGACTATTATATGGTCCTGGAATTGCCGACTAACCGGTAAGTTGTAAATATTATACAATTTTCACGTATCAAAACTTTAAACGCGTTTTTCTCGAAACAAGATTTTTCAAATTGGCGGGAAATGTAACTCAAAAACTATTCAACCAATCTTTTTGAAATTTCTAGACCACTTTCATAATTATAGGCTCATACAGACTCATGTAAACCGCGTTGAATTCCTTCAAAGAACATGGAAAGCATTGAACAAAATTATCCCGCGTAATAAACTATAAAATAATCTATGCTACGGGAACAGCAGAAGACGCGACTGCAATTTCACTTTTTTTAGACGACGGCTTCGAGGTGCTGCCAGAAATTGTTATAAAATTTTTAGAAAACTAGAAAACACCCGATCTCGCATGCAGAACGTATCGAATACATAAAATGGATGCATTCTGGAAAGAAAGAGTTGTAGTTGCAATAGCTTCCAGTGAAAAGGTTTAAGTCACGATCATAATACCAAATATTCTAAAAAGAAGTGCAATTGTAGTCGCGTCTTCTGCTGTTCTCGCGGGAGAGATTGTTTTATAGTTTATTACGCAGGATAATTTCGAAGACAATTACCGGGAGTGACTTCGCAACCGGGTTTCGTTGAATTCGCATGAACACGCGTGTGGAAGATCGATGATCGATTTCGCATGGTAAACCTATGGTTACCGGTGTTCGCACGAATACAAAGATTCCGCAGGAATGTGTTTAACCGCGATCCTCGTAATGACATCCGCGCGAGTTCTCTTAAATCACGTCTTCCGTCAGATTGCTAAACCCGACGTTTACTTCTTTCGCCCGGAATGATATAATAACACGGCTGCCCGCCGCGAGACATCGATCTCTACCGGAGTCTGTTTTCACGAGAGAGAAATCGTGCTTATTTTTTCCATTCCGCTCCCGCGTTCGATCGCATGCCGCGAATAGCTCCGATATGAAAGGCAGCAGGGGACCCATTGTAGTTCGTTACCCGGCAATTACGCGGTCGATTCCGATAAAGTGGATCTTACTTCTCGACTTTGTTGCAATTGTGCGTGCCGAGGCGGGAACCTCCCGAGGAACCGACAACCGAGAATTCAGATTGGAATCACGAATTGACACAGATTTTTCTAGAGGTAGCATGTCCCGCGGACACGAGGACGCGAGACCTTGACCAGTCATTATGGTTACCTCCTTATTAGCCGCCATTGTCTTTTTATAAGGCGAGGCTCTAGTTTGGTTCACGCGATCCTGAATTAGAAGCGGATGTTCCTCCGAGCTGGCTGATTGCGGACAATTTGCGCTCGTGATTGCCGTCGACCACCCTGCTAAGCGTGGCCCAATCCTTTTCTATTTCTCGGTTCGGCTTTATAGCGCAAATTAGTCGTAATGACTCGTTCAATCATTTTTACCGGAATTCAGAGAATTTTCGGACCGTCGACCCTCGATCGGTAGACGCGGCTGATGACTTCATTTGGGAGCCACGTTTCCGTATAGATCGTACGTAATTCAAACGACAAGATCTTCCGTAGAATCCAAAATTTACCTCGATACAATAATATCGTGGCATCGCCTGCAACAAATGCCAGCAGAACTTCGTTCGCCACAATTGTAGCGAAATGATCGCAGATTAGAAAAATGCCACGGACTCTTCGCCGGCAGGGAGTTAATCCAAATTGATAAAGATTGGAACGATCGAGGCCCAGCGAGCAGCTAACGCGATCTTTGATGCGGCTCTTTGTCGTTCGTTTTGCAAAGCGGACGATAACAACTTAATCATCGGAAGATGAGAAGAAGCCGGATGAATCCTTTGAGCCGGTGAGTCCGAATATACCCAGGCGCCACCGTCAGGGGGTTGATATATATTTGCGCAAAATTGGCTCGCTATCGGTGCAGGCCGAGCCTCGTTAACCATCGGAATGAATATACCCCTACCATTTCTAAAATTACAACTCTGTAATCTTCGCCTCCCATTTATCGACGCTGTGGCGCTCGGTTCCCGACCAATGGCTGACGGAATCGCAGATCCTCGCGGCCGTCCGCTCGAAACCGAGTCCTTGAACGTTCGAAAACGAGCAATCGCGATTAGAGCAAGAACTGCCCCGCCAATCAGCGTACCGGCTAGTTAACCACCTGCTCGATTTGAATTTAAATAAGTACAACCGATCGGGGAACAGGGAGGAGGAGGAAGAGAAGGCGGTGGAGGTGGAGGGCATTGGCTACGGTTGGCCCGACGAACGCGTAGCAAAGCAAAGTTGCTAGCGTTGCTGCTGCGATTGTAGCGGGGCCGCATTCCATCCCGAAGGTGTAACGCAGGAATGGTCGGCCGGAAAATAGCAAATGCTCGTGCCCGTTCCGTTGAATACGGTCAAATGCGCCGCCCTAATCCAATTCCGGTCGCGCGCGGTTCGTAGGCCTTTAAACTCGCGCAAATTCATGAGCCGCTTAGCCGGAGTACGTCGTCCGAAAAAGGCACGATTTCCAAGCGAGCTTTCGACCAATGCGGTGCCGATCGTCGATCTTTGCGCTGCGAAATTTAGAGACGCGCACGCAATTTTTCGGCAAATCGTAGATCTTTAAACTCGCGCAAATTCATGAGCCGCTTAATCGGAGACCATTATTCAAAAAAAGGCACGATTTCCAAGCGAGCTTTCGATGAATGCCCTATCGATCAGCGATCTTTGCACTGCGAAACTTAAATAGACGCGCGCGCGGTTTTTCGGATGTTGGTTGTCCTTTAAACTCGCGCGAACTCATGGAGTCGATTGGCCGAAACACGTCGTCCAAAAAGGGCACGATTTCCGAGCGAGCTTTCGACGAATGCGCTATCGATCAGCGATCTTTGCGTCGCGAAATTCGAAAAGAAGCGCGCGCGCTTTTTCGGCAGCTGAAGCCCACGTGGCTCGTCCTACGCGAGACGCGCGCAACGATTATCTCCCTTCCCTCGAACGACGCGCAACGCGTATGCAATTAGAAATTTCCTTTCACCGGCTCGTTGACACTAATCACAGGTGAGCCTCCCCCCTCTGTCTCTTTGTCTTTCTCTTTCTCTATCTCTCTGTTGCTCCCACGTCTCGACGAATTTGACCTCGGCCGGCCATTCCGCCTGCACCGCTGCCGATTCGCTTAACGATCGGCCGCTAAATACCAATTACGAAACGGTTAATTACGTTTCTCGCGTAAAAGGATATACATATTCGCCACACGACGCTCGCCGATGACCCTTTACGTCGAAGAACACCTTCTTTCCGCGAGCGACACGACTGCTCCGCTGCTTTACGCGCCATTAGCCGTATACGAGCACAACGGGCTGGCCGTTTCGGGTGAACGTATGCATCATGCATAGGAGACCGATGAATATTGGAGCGATAAGTCCTACGGACCAGGAATTTATCCTTCTGCTCGGACAAGGAGAAGACCGAGAGTAGATACGTTGGTACAAGCTTGGCCACTGAGTCACACCTTGTGCGGCGAGTCTTGACGAGACGGCTGGGAACGAACACCTCTGCGAATGCCCGACGCGAATCTTTTACCCGCAGGAAATCATTTGTCTTTTCCTTCCAGCCGATTTCATTTAACAGGAACTTTGTTTATTTGTCCGAGATGCTGGGAATATCTATTGCGTTGCCCCCGAGTTTGTCACGAATACAGCTCAGTCGCGTTACATGCCACCGACTCGGGTCCGGAATGTCGTTCGGTAAAGTCGTTTTAACCCCACAAATAACTACAGGATAAATGTTACAGAATAGTCCTCGCTACTGCGG
>CM052090.1:10963582-10974640 GCA_028453745.1 Agapostemon virescens | reverse complement strand
CCGATCGCATACATAAAACCAATTCGAAATTACACACGAAACGAAACCGAGCATCTTCCTTCTGTTCACCTCGGCTCTCGTCGATATGGTAATGAAATGGAATTAACAGACCGCAACCACGAACATCGCCGATTTTTTAACACACTGTGTCACTAATCCTCCCCTCTCGTTGGTGTATTTTTACGTTGGTAGTTCATCGGCCGAACGGTTTCGACGAAACATGCACACGCGATTTGCGTGATTGATTCCGATTTTTCGGAGCCGAAATATGCGCGGCCGCGGTGTAATCGCGCCCGATAATAGGCGGATTCGACCCGTTGGCCAGTGCTCAATGGCTCTGGAAATCGGTGGGAGGTACTGAATGAAACACGGAGAAATCTACTTTGTGCTCTCTGCACCGGCCATCCTACGAATTATACAATTTTTCTCGGTAATGAAGACCCACCGCTCCAACACGCTTCGCCTCGTATCTTGTAAACTTGTTGCGCAATATTGCTGGATAATGCGGCGTTGCTGGAGTCAGAAACGGCAGACAGTCGATTTTCTAGGTCTTTAATGCAATTACAGAAGCTTGAGTTTCCACAAGCAATAATTTCTTGGGAAATAATGTTACGTTACGGCATGGAAATAAAATTCCCAATCCCATACTTAACCCTTTGCACCCGAAGCTGTTATCACTCCGGAGTGCAGACATTTCATTTCCTCCATTTTGGCTACACGTATCTAGAAGCGCAGAAAGTGTGCGTGCCAATTTTCAGGTCGATCGGGATCGAATTGACGAAAATGCTCTGGTCGGGGCAATCGGGCAACTGCCGAAGCGAAACCTTCGATGGTGATTAGGTTAAGTCCGGGTTAGGTGTGGGCCAACAAATTTAGTTTCGCTGATTCCTTTGTAACTCTGGTCACAAGTTACTAGATGCGTAGTTAGTATGTATACCAAATTTCAAGTCGATATGGATCGAATTGTGGCTGTGGCGCGACTTTGAAATTTCGGGGTTGTTCAAAATCGCGAAAATGGGCAAAATGGGGTTGATAAAATGATGCCTCCCGGATTCCTCTGAAAAGCTAGCCACTTCGGGACGCGTATGCTTAAAGAAGGTTTGGGGAAGATTTTAACGTTTGAATCATGTCGATAGAGTTAATTGTCTGGTCAGGGCACGCCTTCAAAGATTGGCTAATATTGAGGGGATACGCCCCCCCCTTTTAAAAATCGCGAAAAATTGGGAAAAAATTGTTAGGTCACCGATTCTTTTGTAATTTTGTATAAACGTTCCTAGACCGGTGGACAGAGTCCATGCCAATTTTCAGGTCGATCGGAATGGAATTATGGAAATTGTCCTGGTCGGGCCAGCCCGAACCTGTGGAAGTTAAAAACATCCGAAAGGATTAGGCCTGGGCCAAAAAATGTAGTTTCTCTGATTCTTTTGCAACTCTGGCTACAACGAACTGGACGCGTAGGAAGTATGCATACCAAATTTCAAGTCGATCGGAATCGAATTGCGGCCGTGGTGCGACTTTGAAATTTCGGGGTTGTTCAAAATCGCGAAAATGGGCAAAATGGCGTTGATAAAATGAAACATCCTGCAGTCCCATGAAGTCCTAGCCTCAATATTGAGGAGTCTGCTTAAAGAGGAGGGTTTGGGGAAGATTTTAGCGTTTGAACCATGTCGATAGCACTGATAGTCTGGCCGGGGCACGTCCGCAACGATTGGCTAGTTTTGGAAGGACGACCGCCTCTCGTGAAAAAAGTGGGAAAAGAATGTTGGATCTTCGATTCTTTTGTAATTATGCTTACGTGCAGCTAGCCGCCGAGGCAGAGTGTGTGCCAATTCTCAGGTCGATCGGAATCGAATTACGGTCGATGCATTGATCGGTGCAAACCGGCAACCCCCGAAGTGGCGATTGTGAAATGGGAATCCGCGACGAGGATTTGCACCATGGGTTGCACCATGGGCCAAAAAATTTAGTTTCGCCGATTCCTTTGGAACTTTGGCTACAAGTTACTGGACGCGTAGGTAGTATGTATACCAAATTTCAAGTCGATCTGGACCGAATTGTGGCCGTGGCGCGACTTTGAAATTTTCGGGTTGTTCAAAATCGCGAAAATACCGTACTATATCGTAGGGGACTATCATACTATATGGCTGTACTATATGGTAGGAATTCGATGTTCGATGT
Organism: Agapostemon virescens; assembly: GCA_028453745.1. NCBI lineage: Eukaryota > Metazoa > Arthropoda > Insecta > Hymenoptera > Halictidae > Agapostemon > Agapostemon virescens. Next base: position 10,972,462 of record CM052090.1, on the reverse strand, counting down.
ACTTCGATATTCTCGTATTTGGTATTTCGGTGAAACAAGAAAATGGCTTCAATGACGAAGTTGGCCGATAACTACATCGACTATGTTTCATATTTACAGGTCTGGTACAGTTTGCCACGCAAACAATTAACACTTTACCGACCGAAAGCCTATTAGTAGGCTTTTCAATATTCGCGCTGTATCAAAATGAAGCTTAAAATTCTATTTTTACATTGCAATTTGTAACAACATTATTAGACAATATTATTAGGGATGCATTGTTGGTCCGCAATAAAAATTGCTGTCAGCGTTGAAAGACCGATTAAAAAGTTTTCAGTCATGGATCATGGGCCTTACAAAAATTCTGATATAATCGCCGGTCGTTAAAGTGTTAATAAGAAAACCGGTTGAACGGTTTCTGAATTCATGCATTTCCTTGTTCGTTCGCGATGTAGACGTATACCGGGACGAGTTCCATTTTGTTCAACGTCGAAGACTCGCAAGACTCGGGGGTACGTTCAAGCCCATCGAATTCGCGTCTCGTCGCAGAAAGTGGCCGCTTCCGGCGACAGCTCTCCGCCGGCCTGAATTATCATAATCCGCTTACTCGCTCGCGGTGTCCCCTTAATATATTGATTTCATAATAAAATCGTAATAAACGGTATTGGCGGACTGAGTCGCGTGCGATTTACGATCGCGTTAACGACGCATCCTCGCGCGACCCTCCGGCCGGACGTAGATCGTCCATCGATAGACTTAATTTGCAGCTAGATCTCGTTGCAATAAAATTTAACGGCTCGCGCGACGAACGCGGAAGGTGATAAAGAGGAGAAGGAATAGACCGGTGAATAAACGGAGGAGGAGACGGTTGGAGGATTCGAGCGAACAAAGAGAGAGAGGAACAGAGAGAAAGGGTGCGCGAGAGAGAGAGAGAGAGAGAGAGAGAGAGAAAGAGAGGGACTAGCGGCACGAGATGAAAGTACGATCGTCGGGACAGACATCGGGGACAAGAATCGGCTTGTATCGGCCCGTATGGATAGGTACTCGCAAGAAAATGTCGTAACGATGTTCGGGACTTTTTTCCGCGGTCGTAGAAGGCGACCGAGAAACGTACACGCTTCGAAACTCCTTTTATGTCGGTTAATTCTTCGCTCGTTGGGTGTCCGGGGCATATAGAAAGAATAATTGATGGAATTTTGTTGCGTCGATGTTCGATACCGCCGCGGTCCAAGGAAATATGAATCGAGAAACCGTTGTCTCGTTCCTCCCCGGTCGCGATCTCTCGCCGTAAAGTCTACGATCCACTCGGAAAGACGGTTTTATGCGCCATTAAAACTTTTATAACGAACCCTTTCCCGTTCAAGTTCGGGAGTCTCCAGGCACTTTTACCGTAACTTGTCTTATTGTCGCATTGTCAACGGATTTGTACGCGTTTTCTTAAAAACGCAGGAAACCTTCTGAATATAAAGAGGACTAGCACCAAAGACCACGGAAAAATTTCTTGGCTAAGAGCACAAGCGTCTCTGAAATTTCGGTTTTGATCATCGTTTTCCTTCCATACTTCGCGATTGAACGTTTCGTCTTCGAGTTACCAATTATAGTTTAATTCGTGCGCGGCGTCGTTGATGCGAACGACAGACTTTACTCGGCAGGCTTATCTCGGGCCATTCGCGGGGGAAGTGTTTTATTAAAATCAGAAAGAAAGAGACATATTTCTTCCGGGCGTTCATGATCTTTTCGGCGAGACGCAGGATTGCGCAAGCCGGCGCATTTTTCGTGTCCTCGTCGGAATCTCAATCGGGAGGCTAATGTGATTCCGGTGAGTTATCGCTTGGCGTAAATAAAGTTATGCAAAGCGTATTAGAAGTGGAGCCCGGGTTCCGGGTCGGGGCGTCCTTAAATCTTCGTCGAAAGGCCCGGGCCGTGTATGAAAAGTTTCGTCTCTTGCCTCATCGAATCTGCAATTTAGAAATCCGAGGCGTGCGCCGCTTTAAAAGGGCGATTGAACTTTCTCTCCTTTACGGTGTAGTGTACACCGTACGGGGGGGGGGTTTCATCAGGTTCTCTAGCTGGAATTTATGCGTGCAACGGCCGGACAAAGAAAACCGTGCAATGTCGAACGTTACACAGGAAGCTGTTTTCAAAATTAATACCGGGGGATCGCGCCGAACAACGCCGCTGCTCCGATATTATTCGCCCCGTCGCCGTCTCGGCCCTGTGTTAAACTGTCACTTCCAATAAACGGGCCGGTCGATGCGCGGAGGCCTTATGGCTGCCGACACAGCAGCCACTTTCCTCCCGTGATTTCGTCGAAGGATTTAGAGGCTGGCCAAGAGAACAGAGGCGCCCACCATCGACGCCGGTGGTACCGCCAGGTATCTAATTACGACTGCTTCGAATACACGAGTTTCTACTTGCGTGATGCTTTCTAACGGCTCCGGCTATCCCTTCGACTCGTTCCACCAAGGATTCACGGTGGACGCCTCCGATCAACCGCTATCCTCGTCTCCCGGTTTAAGGGATGCTCGGGACAGAGCCGATTCCAATTAATAGTTGCCTCGATTGGTATCGCGCACTGTACGCAAGCGTTTCAGTTTCGGGCTTAAGGCGTCCCCGTTTCATCACCGATGCAAACCGATGCATTAGAACGCAGATCCGCTCTGGGAAATCTTCCAGATGGCAGGACTCGCATAGACACCCTTCTTTTCGCCATCAGGAACATCGTAAAGTAAGCAGAAACGTTCTCATTATACTTGGAAAGCATCTAGGTACACGCTCTGCGCGAACATAGACCTCGATGTCTTCTTAACTGTTTCAACTCCGAGCTATTTTGACTCTAGAATGCAAAACTTCCTTGATCTCGGAAGCTTCATCCGACCGAGAATACTGTAGAGGGTGTTCCGTGAAGTTCAGCGATAATTTCAAATGGGAGATATCTAAGATGCTTTTCGACAGAGTTTTCCTTTATTGGATTCGCTGCACGATGTTTCGTTTTCGAGTTGGTAACGAACACACGCGGGCAGTGTCCTTCGTTAACCATTTGCGCTGGAAAGACGTGCTACGCACGCCGTAATGCTTTTATCACAGAATCGCCAACGACGTGGTATGTAACGTCGTCATGCGACTATCACGTGAAATTGCATAAAACAATTTGCACTTGACGTTAAACATTTTATTTTTGAAATCTCTTTGTTGGATAACATTGCAGTGCATACATATTGGTATAGTCAACTATATTGCTTATAATTTCCTTGTCAAATAGTTTTCGAAAATAGGTCACAGGAGAATGGGGTGGTTCGGGGACATTAGGGCAATCTCCTTTCCAAGGGCGATAACAACTATTATTATTCGTCTGGGATAGTGGTTGCCAAACAATTCTTTGTGGTCCTGCATCTTCCTCATCTGACGAGGATCGAGTACTAAATTCTTCGTCACTGTCAATGACATTTATCCGTCGTCAGCGAAATAAATACTATTACATCTTTATCGGACTCGGAATCTAATAAGGAATTATCGGGTCTGTTCCCACTACTGCGTCTAATTCTAATTCCTCTGTTATTTCTATCTGATTTTGCATTCATATTTTAGGTATATGATGTATAAATCTAAAAACAGGAGAAAGCACAAGCTTTATCCTAAATGTACTGAAATCTGCCATAATAGTCCATCGTAACCTCAAAGTTACAAAAATGTATCATAAAAAAAAAACAGTAACAAATTGAAAATTGAAATGCAAAAAAATAGGTTGTTATTGATATACGAACCCAGAGCTATGATGTGCACTATTTTTAGTTTGGTAATCACTGACAAAAGCACAAATAATATCAATTGGATCAAATGGTTTCGCTTATTTTTATTGCAGACAGTTTGCACAGCATTTATTTTATTATTTCAGGTTGATGAGCCTAGCAACGGTCATAAATATTAATATTGGTTGTCTTGGCAACGTTATAGAATTAAGATTTATGCGTCATCTCATGAAAAAAGCTATAATTATTTGGTAAAATGTCAATAAATTAAAATGTGACCTGAAAGTTACACTGGCCCATAGAGGGTTATTTGGGAAGTTTTAGCCCACCCGACATATTCACCAGCCATTACTCTTTGTAGTTATTACTTGTTTCGATCGATGACGCTTGGCCTGTCCGAGCAGAACTTCGCATCATATGAAGATACCAAAAATTTGGGTCGATTCATGGATAGCGTCAAAAAATGAGGCGTTCTTCCGACACGATATCCGGATGCTGCCAGATAGATGAGAAAAAGTAATGGCCAACGATGGACATTACTTTGAATAAAACACAAGGTGCCGTTCTTTCTCAATAAAAGCCCAATTTAAGATGAAAAACGGCGGAGACTTGTTTCCACTCGCAATATATCCGCGATAAAGGAATAGAATCTGCCTGGCGAGCAGCGACTACGATCGTATCTGGGCCGGCACGGATTTTTCCAAAGTAAGGAAAGGTTGTTCAAGTGGATCGATTAATCCATCACAATTGTCCGCATTCCAGGCAGAAACGAACTATTCGAGCGCAGCACAGATTCCCCGCGTCCCACGATAAAGAACAGACTCGCACGCCGATTTATTAATGACTCCCAAGTTTTCTAGCTCGCGCGATAAATTACAAACCGATTGAGTAAGCGAGACCTCTCGGAACGGAAGAAAGAGGCGGGTAACGAACGGATTCCACGTCCGTCGAGGTTCCAGGCACCGTCGACTAGAAATTAAAAATGACGAATCGGAACCATTTCTATTGATTTTAATTATACGTCGTCGTCGCCTGGTGAGGATGTTCAAGGTGGAACGCCAGCCGGTTACCCGAGCCGATACGCGTAATCGTCGACCTATATACGCATAATTTGTGAACGTAGGAGCCGATTTAGGGTCCAGACCGCTCTCCGAAGCTTCTCATTATTCCGTACGAGGGCGAAGGTGTGGCACTTATGGTTATTCGATCGTTTCGAAAATAACAAACGGCCCCTCGTTGTCGCTATTTCACGCTCGTCGATGGCTATAATAAATGAGTTATTATAGGACTCGGGGATTATCTTAGATTGGAGGGGGCTCTCGTTACAAAACTTTCGCGCAATATTTCGTCGTCCGAACGAAGACTCCGCGAGCGTTCGAAAAAGCTCCGTGTCTCGGCGTCGAGAGGGCCGCCTAATTGCCAGAAGGAACAAGGCCAGGCGTTTCGCATATTTCATGGCTGTCCGGGATCACCGGTGTTAACTGCCGCGACGTCGATTAGAAATTAAAAATGACCATAATTAAACCATCCGCTAATTAATTCCGAATATGAATTTATTCGACGCTGTCGGGCAGGAAGGTCGCGGACTTAGGCGGTTGGCCGAACCTCTTGGACCTACTCGCGCAAGCGACCTCGGCTCTCCAGAGAGCAACGAACGATTGGTAAACGCATTCTTTCAAAGGCTTGTCGTCGGTCACCGTTTCCCGTTAAATGAGAAAGAATCGGAAAAGAAATTTTATCTTATTGATTTCAGTTGCAGCCAAAGATTATTCCGATAAGCGTATCGATTTTATAACAGAGGCTCTCCATCAATAGACGCTTTCTGGTTTCGATAATAGCAGCGAACATTCCGGAGAATTCGATTCTGAAATAACTAAATTGTATGAATTATAAATCGGCACAAAGATGATTCTTACCTGAAAATAGTCGCAGTTCAATATTCTAAATGTATAATCAGTAGACTACGTATGCAATTTATAGCTTGGGGAGATTATGCGACCTACGAAGAAGCGCGCTTGGCAACCGTGCTATGTTCTTCGAGACCTTTCCGATCCATTTCGTAATTTCTATATTGGAAACAATGCCACGATGGTTTCACATTTTCTGAGTAACTCGAACCTTTGGATTTCGGAAAACGATTTTACATTCTCCAAAACCGTACGAACATTGCTCCCCTTCCCTCGAACAAATATTTCAAACGTCTACGAGAAACGTCGCGCATAATTATGCGAATATGTATATAACTGAGATCGTTTCAAGCTGTAGGAGAGCTCGATAACGATTCGTACGTTTCTTGTTAGAGATGTTCAGGCTGATTGCACCATCTCTGTATATTTCGGGATGGAAATTATTATAATATTAATTATAATATTACAAATCCTGAAACAGGCATCGATTTCTATATCGAAGCCCGTCTTGTGATATCCAAATTGGAAAAAGATTTGGAATCACCGATTCTTTTGTAATTTTGGTTACACGCAGCTAGACGCCTAGGCAGAATGTATGTCTATTCCCAGGTTGATCGGAATTGAATTACGGTCGATGCACTGATCGGTGCCGAACACCCCCGAAGTGGCGATTGTAAAATGGGAATCCGCGAAGAGGGTTACACTATGGGCCAAAAAATTTAGATTCGCTGATTCCTTTGTAACTTTGCCTACAAGTTACTAGACGCTTAGTTAGTATGTATACCAAATTTTAAGTTGCTCTGGCTCGAATTACGGCCGTGGCGCGACTTTGAAATTTTGGAGTTGGTCAAAATCACAAAAATGGGCAAAATGGGGTTGATGAAATGAAACTTCCTGGAGTCCCATAAAGTGCTAGCCTTGATGTTGAGGAGTCCACTTAAAGAGGAAGGTTTGCTGAAGATTTTAGCGTTTAAACCATATTGATAGCGCTGATAGTCTAGCCAGGGCCGTCTGCAGAGATTGGCTAATTTTGAAGAAACGACCCCCTCGTGAAAAAAGTGGGAAAAATTGTAGAAAAATTTTGGATTTCCGATTTTTTTGTAATTTACATTGCTTTATTTCAACATTTCTAACCGTAGTTCGTGTATAAGCGGAACACGGCTAAAGGGCGGGCCGGTGTGGCAGCCGAGATAGAAGCGTAAAATACGTGGGTTACGAAATATTCAGTAACTCGGAAGGTTTCGAAAGCAGAAGGGTGACGGCAGGCCCTCGAAGATCTTCGCGTCACCTATTTTTTCCCTCGTTGAAAAACGCGCGGCTGCCGGATTGAGAGAATTCCACGGGTTGGCTCCCTCTTTCTCCCTTGCTAATTTCTCGTTTCCAGCGAACGTCAGGTAAGCCGTGGGTGGTGGAGGGTCAGTGGGGTACGGGGGTGTACGGGGTGGATGCGAAGAGGGCTCGAGGCGCGTAGCGAGGTAACACGAAAGGCGGTGGAAGCGAAAAGGGCAGGCGAGGAAGGCAGGGGAAGCCAGAGGATGCCGGAGGATGGTAAAGGATGGAAGAGAGGCAGAGGCAGAAGCAGGCAGTCGGGGCAGCCGTGAGCGAGGGCCGGAGTGGATTCCTTCGATTCAGTTCGGTCCGAGTTAGCTGGATTTGGCGAATACGGCTCGTTTGTAGTCCGCCGAGGGGCCCCGCGGCGACTGCCGACCGCTCGGAGCCGAGCCGAGCGGAATGAAACCGAGCGGAGGAAGCTACTACCTGGCTCGATGGAGCGAGCGTCGAAACGAGACGACAGCACCGAGCCGGCCTGGCAAACCGACGGAGAAGGCAGACCGGGCCGGAGGGGCGGAGGAATTACGGACGAACCTGTTGTTCGTAACACGTGTTTGCGTGAACCGTCTGTCCGTACGTCCGTCTATAAGAGGGCAGCGGAAGGCGACGATGTATTACCATCGGTGACAGTCCATCTCGTCGTCGTCCCCGTCGTCCCCGTCGTCGGCGGCGTTGTCCTCCTCCTTTATCTCTTCCCCCGAACCGTTGTCTCCTGCATTTCTCTCTCTCCCTCCCTCTCCCCCTCGATCGTTCTCTGTCTCGCGAACAATCCGCTCGAGGGAAATGAGCAAAGTAAAGCCGGCACCGGCGGGCGCCTCGATTTCGTCGTCCCTATTCCCGATTTCGGAATGCGATCCTAAGGAAACGTCGTCGTCGTCGTCGTCGTCATGGCGCGCTTCGCCGAGGAGAAGAGTCGACGCAAGGCGGCTGCGTGTGCACCTTACAGAAGGGCACGTCCTTTCGATGACCAGCAGCAGCTGGAGACGTCCGCGATCCTCTCGCGTTCGGGAATTATTCTGTCGTACCCGGGATAACGAAGGCGATCCGGACTACTCCAGCGACGTCTCTGTTCTCACGCGTGATCCGCTCGGCTCTTCCACCCTGCCGGCGGACCCCGTCGCTGGAATCCTCCAGCTATCTGGGACGAGAGCCACTTCGCATTTGCGCGAGAGGGATTTCGAGCATCCTTAACCCCTCGCGCGAGGAACGAAATTAAAAAAAATTGCTCGCGAAAGGCTCTTCCGTCAACTTATTTGGGTAATTGGTTCCATCGAGCAAACGCTAACCATTTCTTTTTCGGTGACTATAATGAGAACGCTTACTCGAACGCGGCTTCAATTAGTTGTTGCAACTTTCGACTGCCACGAGCTTGCCGATGGAGGGATAACTTTTCGAGAATGCGTGAACAATTTTTCGCCGATAATTATTCTTCTGGTTACGTTAGTAGATGTAGCCAATGTATGCGCTCTGACAGGAGAAAGTACTCTGAAACGTGTATGTAAAAAATACGTTTTTCGAGATACTTATACAGGGTGTTCCGGTTAAGTGAGTACCGCAGAATATCTCGGAAGGAATTGTAGTTATTAAAAATATGTTCGCACAAAAGTTGATAGGACGGGCTACATCATGTAGTAATAATTGTTTTTTGTGGAGTAGTAGAGGAGATCTGAAGGTCAATCTAATTTTCTTAGATGGAATGCTATATTTTTTTCTTCAGAAAGTAAAAGCTGGCACTAAGACAAATCCAAAGAGGTGCTATAATGTAGTATTCTGAGTTCGATAAAGGTCTGGGTTAGGCCTGGTCGCTGTCTCAGCAGCGGTTGCTAGCTGTCTGTCGTCAGCCGATGCACAACGTAAACATAAGCAAACGATTTACCTTTATCGAACTCAGAATACTACATTATAGCACCTCT
>CM052090.1:10935542-10954945 GCA_028453745.1 Agapostemon virescens | reverse complement strand
ATCCAAAGAGGTGCTATAATGTAGTATTCTGAGTTCGATAAAGGTCTAGGTTAGGTCTGGCCGCTGTTCTCAGCAGCGGTTGCTAGCTGTCTGTCGTCAGCCGATGCACAACGTAAACATAAGCAAACGATTTACCTTTATCGAACTCAGAATACTACATTATAGCACCTCTTTGGATTTGTCTTAGTGCCAGCTTTTACTTTCTGAAGAAAAAATATAGCATTCCATTTAAGAAAATTAGATTGACCTTCATATCTCCTCTACTACTCCACCCACAAAAAAACAATTATTATTACATGATGTAGCCCGTTCTACCAAACAACTTTTGTAGGAACACATTTTTAATAACTACAATTCCTTCCGAGATATTCTGCTGTACACATTTAACCGGGACACCCTGTATATATCTAAGAAATAGTGTACAGTGAAATTTGAGAAACATCGAGTAAATAGTACTTGCCGATCAGTCGTATCGGCTGTATGTATCTACAATTGTTCTGAAATTTTGGAAAAGCTACGAACATAGAGGGCAACTTTCGACGGTGCCCCGAACATCCCCAACATCCGAAGTTTGCTTCCCGTATGCCGGTGTTGCGAAGGGTTGTGTCTATTCTAGAATGCTGGGGTCTGATTAAAAGTAACGACAAAATCATTTCCCGAGGGTGCGCCAGATTCTTTCCTGCGAGCAGATCGGAAAACCATGAGGATTACTCTTTGAAACGCGGGAGGAGCAGCAGCTCTAGGCGGGGCCGGCGGGCAGGGAGATTAATTTTTTAAAATCGCGCGCTGAGTCATGCGAGTAGCTTCGAATCAAAACAAATTCCCCCATCGCGTTGCTCAAAGCGATTCGCTCGCTTCCCATTCTACGCGGCGGTGGTACGATCCTCGAGGAAAGTAGAAGGGCCTCCAGTAGGTGAGCGAGCGCAAAGAAGCGCTCTCGTGTAGAAACTCCCTCGGAAAGGACTAGGAAGGCAACGCTGCCTCCGTACTGTGTTACGGCTTGGTGCCAGTCGGCTCGTTCTCGACAATGAGCGTGTTCTATCGTAGCAAGGGGTTGCAGGGGCTAGCGGAGGAGGGTAGAAGGGGAGGCGTCGGCCAATGAGAGCGCGCCGATACGGCGGCCATTTTAATGATCGGCCCTAAGATAAACAAAAGGGAAAAAAGGGGGACAGAATGACTTCCAGCCCCTCTCTCGTGGGGTTGTTCGCCGTGCGCGACGGGTATACTAACCCTTTTTCTTGGGCTGCGTGCACACAGGGTCGCACCGACGCGCTTCGACATCACGTATGCACGCCCACGTGCACGCGAGGGGTGCGGTATCGACCAATCGTTGTCCCGGATCTTCTTACAGGGCCCGCGTTCGAGAACACCATGGTTTCTCCGTGCGATCCCCCCATAAGCGTCACGTGGCATGGTGACGATGACCCCATACGCCGCTCTCGCGCCACCCTTCCCGCTTCTTTCGTCCTTCCCCCGTCTCCTTTTTTCCTGTCAGTCGTTATACTTTTTTTATACCTACGAGAGTGGGGAAAGTTTGATTGGAAAGCGGGATCAGGGGCGGTCGTGTCACGGGGTGATCCCGCGGCCTGACGTAGACGCGAGAAGAAGAGAGAAAGAGAGAAGGAGAGAGAGAGAGAGAAAGAGAGAGATAGAGAGAGGGAGAGAGGAAAACGAGGGGTTATCCGGCACCGATTAATTAATGCACGCGTGGCAACGCTAACGAGAAAGAGACAAAAATCATTGGATAACGCCAGCCGGTCCTCGATGGCTCGGTGATTGAACGGGGCGAGAGCGGGGAGGAGGGTCGGTCTCGGGTACGGGAGGGAACACGGGAGCCTCGCCTCTCTTCTTTGACAGGACGGGCGAAAACAATGATTTCTTGCTACGGGGCTTGTATGGTGCTTGATGCTGCTGAGTAATGACTCGGGTTGTTACGCGGGAAAAATAAATAAACGAGGAGACCATCGAGCCACGCCGAGACGGAACGCGTTCTTTCTTGGTCAAGAGGCGTGCTCCTGTGGGAAACTCGGCGTGTTCCTCCCTCCCGGCGTAATTGCGTGACAGGCTGCGTTTGAATAGTCGTAAATATAGATTCCCGATTGAAGTGATTCTTATGCAGATGGCTCGTCGGGCTCGCAGGACGGCATCTTGCGTCCATACAGCGAACCCATCGCTTTTGTGATCGACAAATTTCACTTTGATCGTTAATAAAACGTAGCTCGCGCGCGAACGAACGAACGAACGAACGAACGAACGAGCGAGCGATCGAGCAAGCGTCAGCCCCTCTCGCTATTATTTCCGCGCCGTGCCAGGAACAATAAGGAAAAGGATCGAAATACAAGCAACAATGCCAGCCGGGAGATTCGAAAGTGCCGTCGGCAAGTCTTCCGACTCGGTCCTGTCGGCTAGGTAAGAAGACGGCCATCGAACAAAGCCGAGCCGTGAGCGGAGGCGAGGCGATATATTTTACGCGTCTACCGGAAGTGCGGTGGTATGCGCCGGGAGGGGCACAGAAGGAGGGAAAGCAGAAGAGGGAACGGGTGCGAGGTACACACGCAGGGTTTCCAGAGAATACAACGCGGCTCTCGTGAGAATGGCGGATACGCCGGTGAGCCCCGTATTCCGAGTGGGGGCGTACGACGGCCCGAGTCCGCAAGGGGGTGGGTTTCTTCGGCCCCCATCCTTCCATCCTCCATCTACCTTTTCTTCTTCCGTTCGAGTGTCGGCCCGAAGTGAGCCTGATGTGATTTGACTACATTCACACCTACGTCGACGTCCTGGTCCCACTCGTCCTTTGATGCCGGGCAGCCAGACCATTCCGTACACCACCGGCAGCAGCAGCAGCAGCAGCAGCCCCGGTCTACGAAGGTGCAGCAGTCTTTGCCGGGCGTGTTAAAAAACAAAAAAGTAAAAACGAATAAGAAACCGTCGGCTGCTGCTGCTGCTGCTGCTGCAACGACTCGCAACCGCGGGCCCTTGCTCGTACACCCTGCATCTACCGAAGACCTCTGGTATTATGGTATTGCTGCCGCCGTGCGCTATGGTCTTCGCCATCCACAAGGACCACGGTTCGCGTTGTCCCGCGAAGAATACGCGCGGAACAACCGGAGAACACAGAAGGACAGAGACGGGGGATCATGGAGATCCAGTTACTTCCAGTTTCGCCTGACGACTCTTTTGCAGATATGTCCAAACTTGTCCTCTTTTTGCCCTGCTCTACCTCGCTCGGAACAGGTTGATGGTAGGTTTGCCGTAGGACGAACCGAGGGGTCACGGTCTCCTATGCTATTTTTTCGCTTCCGAGGGAACACTGTCTCGACCTAATTTTCATGCCATACCCTTGCAATCGAAACGAATCTCTTTGCAGAGAACTGGTCTGCGTTTATCTCTCTTCGTTAGGATTCTAGTATTCGACGTCGATTTACGAGCAACAAGAGTAGGCTGGGTTTATCTCCGAAGCAACACCATAGATCATGCTCCATTTCCGTAGAATGTTAGAATACGGTATCGATGCGGCCGTTCATGGTCAACGTCAAACCAGTGACCAAAGATGAATCTCACGGTTCCTGTTCGGTTTAACGCGTTCGCGACGGGATGTACCATCGGTGGTACATTCTTGTCAGTCCAATGGGACGGGATGTGCCACCGGTGGTACACGGGCCTGATAAGAGAAAATAGAAAAACAATAACACCCTGCCCGACGGCGGGGACACTGAATTCAGGCCCCGTCGCGAACGCGTTAAACGACCCAGCAACGTCAGGTCTAACGCCTCGTCTAGCGAGCGGCCGAGAAAAGATTTCATTGACCCTCCGCCTCGTAAAGCGGAGTAAGAGCGTAATTTCGAGTAATCAAACTAGCGACTGGAGCCTCGAGGTTCATGGAAACGCGTCTTCGTTAAGCCGTTTCCCGACGCTGCTGCATTTAACGTTTCTCGGAAGGAGAGACTACGTACTCTCCATGGTCCGCGCGGCTCGTTGCGCTTTTTTTTCTTCCAACGACCTCGTTGCCAACGGGGGCATCGATGCCTCGGACTCGTTAGGCAACGGAGGAGTTCCCCTTGACACGTATGCTCCACCGGTACAAGCCTCAATTTCGAAAAAAGAATGCGTCGAGAAGAAAAACGATCCGTAGGTGTACCTCTTGTCCGTAGCGTAACAGCAGCCGGATCGCGTGATGCTCGTCGTAACCCGCGCTCGCACCCGCGAGATACAAATTGTCTGGAGCATCCGAACGATCGTACGATCTGTCTCGATCGCGATGGGAACGGCCGATCCTCCTCGATCCGGTGCTCGGATCTCCGGGAAAACGATCGCGGCGGCACGATATCGCGCCGTTCAATTAACATTTTACCGACCGGAAGTCTATTAGTAGGCTTTTCAATATTCGCGCTGTATCAAAATGAAGCTTAAAATTCTATTTTTACATTCCAATTTGTAACATCATTATTAGACAATATTATTGGGGATGCATTGTTGATCCGCTATAAAAATTGCTGTCAGCGTTGAAAGACCCATTAAAAAGATTTCAGTCATGGATCATGGACTTTACAAAAATTCTGAAATAATCGCCAGTCGATAAAGTGTTAAGACGAAACGCGGCGAGTCGATTTCCGTTTGGCGCGACGCTGGTCGTCGCGAGGGCTCCTGTTGCGCGTTTTTATGCTACTCAAATTCGCATACGCATCGTTCCGATTTTTCACGGACATTTCGCCAGGCTGATAAACTTGTTCGCAGCCGTGTTTCGGCGACCGGGAGCACGCGAAATTACGGGCAACGATCGCACTCCGCTATCCTTGATTTACGTCGGAAAACCGGTAGTGGTCGTGCACTCGTTCGACCGACCGCGCCACCGACACCCACCCACACGTAGATCGAGCTCGCGCAGCTCGCCCGGTACATTTTACAACGCTATTCTTAGGTTTTCGATTGCGAAATCAATCTCGCTCTCGCTCGTAACCCGGAGCGCGCGCGCTCAGCCTCGCGAAACACAGAGAAAACGGCGCGCGGATCGCCGCGGCGAGGAAGGAAAGAAAGAGTTAGAGAGAGAGAGGGAGAGGAAAAGAGCGCCCACTCTCTCCCGGAGTATCGGCCACGTCCTCGTCGGTTGTTATATAGCCGATACACGCCGATATAACTACTGTACGTCCCATAATTCATTAGCGCGGTATTCTTGCCTTCGGTCTACGACGCGGAGAAGCTGTTATCCCACCGGCTCCTCTCCGCTCCGCGTGAAAAGAGTACGGGGCCAAGACCGGGCTGGCACGATGAGGAGGGAACGTTTCGTATTAATTAACGGTAATATCCCACGAGCCCGAGGAACGAACGTTTCAGTTGAAAACATCGCGTAATGGATCCTCTTAATCCGTTCCTCACCTCCCTCCTCGGACCCATTACGACGTAAACTATTTTAGCGAGGCAGCCCGACGACGCCGGTTTATAGGTCTCGGGACCTTCTTCGTTCGACGGTTAGGGTTAACTCCGATCGGCGATAACTTCTGCTCGCGGGGGGGAATTTGATAGACACGGCTGAGTGGGAGACGTCCGTTTCGAGTGCCGGTTAATTAAGCCTGTTCGTCGCGGATGGATATAACCGAACGGTGACGAGCCTCTTCAAGACGATGCATTCAGAAACTTGAATAGCTTTGATAAATTCGCGGCGAGCGCACGTGTTTGTTGTTCTCGCTGGACGATGGATCGACGCGTCTCGCGATCCGCAAACAAGAACTGGTCGAAGGAGATTCAGCGGGTTTTCGCATCGGGAAGAACATTCGAAAATGTTAGAAATTGTCTTTACACGGAATGCTATTTCCTAAATGGTAACACCTTGTTATACTGTGCGTATTTTAACCCTCTATGGGCCCGTGTAACTTTCAGGTCACATTTTAATTTATCCACATTTTACCAAATAATTATAGCTGTTTTCATGAGATGGCGCATACATCTTAATTCTATAACGTTGCCTAGACAATCAGTATTAATATTTATGACCGTTGCTAGGCTCACAAACCTGAAATAACGAAATAAATGCTGTGCAAACTGTCTGCAGTAAAAATAAGCGAAACCACTTGATAAGGGTTAACCCTTAGCACTCCAATGGTTCCTTTGAGGCGACTCTACAAATTATCAGACTATTATTCAAAACAATTTTTACATTACAATGTTTATACTTAAAAAGATGATAAAAATTGAAATATTGCGCTTACGATGAATATTAAAAAATTTGATACGCACGAAAGGAAATGAAACACGTACAATGAAATTATTCTAAGACAAAAATGTATCTCGAGTTAGGAATTAAAATTGCTCGGAGTGCAAAAGGTTAACTCGTTGAATGTTGAGGGAATTTTCTGTACTTCAGACGAGTGTAATTTATTTGATACATAGAAGTGATCAATATTATTAAAAAGAATTGTTAGTTACTGTATAACGAAGCTCTCGCCTCGTACTACAATCCGGTTAACTTCCACAATGATAAATCGATGTTGAATGCCATTGATTTAACGACAATCATTCTTAAACGACACAATGGCGCCTGTCACCGGCGACTAAAATTGAAAGTGTTAATTGTATAGCAAAATGTCGTTTAGAAGTAATAATACAACGGATTCCGCGTAACTCTTGCTCGATGTCTATAAATGTGCAAAAGTAAGTTGTAGCTGTAACATTATGCGACCGATGAGCTCTAGCTAACCAAATCACATTGAGACAACAGTCTCGACTTTACACCCCCGCTTTGGACCTTCTGTCCTTGGAAAACCGCCCCTTAAGCCTAAGCACTTAAAGCAAGAAACGCTATGGTTTCGTTGCATTCGAACAGAAAATAATATCTATCTCGACAACTTTTCCTGTGTCGCATTTTAGGCGAGTAATTTCACAAATTCCATAGAATGACCCGTCCAACGAACGAACGTGGTACATCAGAGATTTGAGGCTTTCACGGCCCGGCATCATACAATTATTATTGTGGAGGCTTTCGGGTGTAAGCCGTGTCCTAAAGGAAGATCAGTATCAGGATGTATCAGTGTGTCTTCCGACCCCCTGATGAAGCTAGCTGCAATGCTGGCGAAACGTTGGTAAATATGTCCCTTTAGGACACGGCTTACAACAGAAAGCCTCAACAATAATAATTGAACGTGGTACATATCAAACGAAAAAATAGCATGTACGACGTTCGTCTCTCACTGAGATCATTAGAAATTTATATTTCTCCGTAGGTCGCTTCGACCACTAATCGTTCAATCCTACGCCAGATGTTTAACGCAAGCCTAGGAGGATCGAGTATTAGAATCGTAGCCTGGAACGCAGGATCTTAACAATGACACGCAGACTTCTCAACAGGCATGCGGTTCGAGTGTTCGTTCACTGGACAAGTCGCTTTACTTGTTATACATACTTGTTGCATACAAATCATTGATAATGACGACAGGCAATGTCGTGTGCACGGAGGCACTGCGCTTTGATAATAACGAACGGAAACATTACGCGTACATATTCGCCGGCGATAAGGGTTCGGTGTTCTATCGAAAACTTGTAGAGATCGACGAGAAGGAAAGTCGACGGAGATCGAGGGGATGAATGAAATTCTTCGACGGAGTTCGGCGAAGTCGAACAGGCGTATAAAGAAATATTTTGTTTTCGCGAACATCTGATAAATTGACATGTTTATCGAAAGCTAGCCTCTGGAAGTGTAGAACCGTCACTTATCGAGCCCGGCATCTTAATAAATAATCGTCCGCATAGTTTCTCGGAGAAACGTGACAAACACAGCGATCTCGCCGAAAAACAGGCTCTCGGATGAGGCATCCGCATCGGACCTCCCATACGGCTACCATTGATTTACCGTCCAATAACAATGGCTTACGTAACTACCGTGCATCGAGTGATTCATTGCGGAGACATTCGCGATCACCCACAGCCTCTCTCTCTCTTCCTTCCTCCCTCTCTCTCCCTCCTCGTTTCCTCGCTGGATAAGGAGCGGAAATTAAAACGAGCAGACGGACAATGCATGTATTAATTATCGGTATCATCGTGTAGGAGCCGAGAGCTGAGACGGTTTCTCTTTTACGATTCCATCCGGCGGGCGACACGCGTTGCACAACAAGGATCGCGTGCGGCAAATTGAATCGATACCGCTTTCGCGCTAAAATACGCGCTTCCCGCCGCGAGTAAATCGCGGGTGACGTTACCCACGCAAAACCGCGACGACGACCAGGAAGATGACGACAACCCATGACAACGACGACAACAACGACGAAGACGACGACGACGACGACAACGACGACGTCCGGGGCCCTCGATACCGGTCTTTCTGGACCGCCACGTAGGCGTTATCCGGTCGATGTAACTACTGCGCCGCCTATAATTCATTAAACCGAGATCCCCGGCTTTGGACCGCGACCTAATGGAGCTGCTATCTGGCCGGTCGGCCCGAGTCCGCGTCTCTCGTGGACCGATCGAGGCGGGGAGAGGCAAAAAGAGACGCACGCGAAGGAACGTCGGCGGAGCAGGGACCTTTGGGAACGCGTGTATTAATTATCGGTATCGTCGATGGCGAAGAGTCCCGGAGGAGAACCGGGGGCCCGTTCTCTCCTCCGGTCGGAACGTTTTTTGAGAAACCGCGCGGGTATCTCGTCGGCTGGTCACGGCGACGATAATCCGACGGGGCTTTTTAATTTGGCCGGATCATGTTTGAGAATTCCCGATAGCAGGATAGGCCGGCCGGGCCCCCTCGCGGGAATGGTTAAATTGCTCAATGTCAAATGGGCCTCGATCGATTGCACGTAATAAGGGTGATTGAAAATCCAAGTACGGGGGTGTCCGGGCCGCGCGACCGCTTTCCCATCGTCTCTCCGTGGACCTTCTATCCCTTCCCCACTCCCTTTTCTTCTCCGTTTTATCTACCGTTGCCGATTGACGGAATATGTCAGTACTTGGATGCAAATTACCGTAGATTATCGGTTGCCGGGAGACCCGGGCGCCCGGGACCGAGGGAACTTTTTCGCCTAGAGATCCTCTTCAGCCGCGTCATGGTAATCTCCGGGACACGCCGAGAGAGAGAGAGAGAGAGAGAGGACGTCAAACGGTCTCTAGCTGAAAAGGTCTCGGCCGAGGAGCCGAATCCGCTGGGAAAGAAGCACGCTAAGGTCCCAAAGATGGCTGATGGCCTGTAACCAACACCATCCGGGGCAGCCATTTGCGAGACATAAGGAATCCGATACGGGGTTTTGATCTCCATAAGCCCACCCTCGATCGTGTTACCCGCGGACACCTCTCTCGCCGCCACGGCGCAACAAAGATGGCCGTGGTTCCCCCGCGATACTCGCCATTATGCGAACGACGACGGCCCCGCGGCCCGAGAGCATCCTCGATGCCCTTTTTCGACCTCCGGTTTGAGGTCAATCATCCTCTTTGTCGTCGTAACTGCCTCCTCTCGGTTACGGGATCCGAGGAAAGAGGCTGCGGATAAGGAACCCGGTCAAATTGCTCGTTACCGGGAACCGAAGGCCGGCGATTGGCGATTGCTCCGTTCAGATTCGCCATTTTTTTCCCCCATTCGACCGCTCGTCGCCTCGCACCGAAGATAATCCACCACGCTACGGAAAAAAATCAGTTTAACCCCTTGCCCACGAGCATATTTTTCACTGTTTTATCATCCATATTTTATATTTGCTTTGTGTTACGTCAAAGCCTTCGGTTTACGGAGAAGGGAAAATTATACATTGAGATCCGGTTGCTAAGATAACTACCAGACTGTGGATCTTTATGCATTCGCCGCATAAACGGGCAGGAGCAACTTGAAAGAGTGCAAAAATTTAAAAAACTAAAAAATTAAAAAGCTTTCAATTGTTCGCATTCGACAATTTATATTCCGCGCAAAGATCTACGATCTAATAATTTCATCGCTTGCCAAATCCAAACAATCGATTTACGTTTCTTAACACTTTATCGACCGGAAGCCTATTAGTAGGCTTTTCAATATTCGCGTTGTATCAAAATGAAGCTTAAAATTCTAGTTTTACATTCCATTTTTTAACAACATTATTAGGCAATATTATTGGGGATGCATTGTTGATCCCCAATAAAAATTGCTGTCAGCCTTGAAAGACCCATTAAAAAGTTTTCAGTCATGGATCATGGACCTTACAAAAATTCTGGAATAATCGTCGGTCGATAAAGTGTTAACACGTTGCCGCACACTTTTAATTTGACGATCGTGCTCAGAAACACATTTGTCTCTAGATGCCCAAATGTTCCGAAGCAGTAAAGCATGAGAAAACGCATAAAAGAACAATTAATATACTGTCTGGCATGCTATACCTTCTTTTTCGATGTATTACTTGATAATTAACAAGTGTATGCGTTAGTAAACTTCGTACTAACGTTGTTCTTTTTTTAATTGATTAACACATTAACTGCCCAACTGACGACCTCAAAAATTCCATAAAATCAAATTATTTTATTTAATGAAGCAGCGATTGAAAATTTTAAATGTATGGCATATATAATAGTTATCTACCAACCTTCTTGTATTTTTCAGATATCAACTAAATTCAATGCAACGAATATATTAACGTAGAAATTTATTTTTAAACATGAAGTAATAATTCTGTCACCCATATATGGGTGACACGGCAGTGAAAGTGTTAAAATGTGCACGACGGCTGTAGCCGTCGTTTGCCTACATATCGCCAAAGATCGGACGGCCATAGTCGTCATTTGCGGCAACGTGTTAAGAGTTATCCTTAGGTCGTGTCTGAAGTTACTATTACCGCTAAAATAATTGTCAGCCGCGAAACAGTAAACGTTTGAAATTAGATAAATATTAATCGTCTACCGTGGAAGAAGGGTTCTCGGAATGCTCGAATACTTTCGCAGCTGTCTTCGCTGTCGTGTACGGTTGCAAATTACAGAGTGGAAGTATACGGTGGTAAAATGTTAATCGAATACGGAGATCGGTCACCGATCGACACAGCGTTCGCGAAATACCCGGTCGACGAGACGAAGGAACGTAAACTAATCTGTACCGGTTAAATCGGCGATAACCGATCGACAAGATCTTTCATATTTTCCATACAATCGCGGAGTCCGTCATCGGCACGGATCGAAGATCTCGCAATGGGCTATTAACATGCAATCACGGGCGGAACAATGCGGGTCGCAGCGACTGGCATCGATCGATCGAAACATCACTTTCAACGCTTACAATTGATTTCCAATTCCCTGGCGAATCCCGTTCCCACAATCCCCGGCTCTCCACAAAGGAGTCCGGAGGGGCGGGACACACGATCGTCTGCCGATCGGGGGTCCATTGTGGACGGGTCCATGCATGGTCGCGCTCGCTAATCCGGGGCAGCGTGTCCGGGCCGACCCGTTATCTAACGATCGCGAGCGTAATTCGCTCCGGCGAGCAGCGCGCATAGGTCACCCGGGCCCCGACGGTCTCGTTTTATTTCGTACAAGACGCCGGGGGCTCCGGAATGCCCCGGAAAATAATCGGTTAATCTCACGGTCATCGTTTTCACACGGCACGCCGTTTAAAACCAGCCGGCAATTTGTCCGTCGATACGGGCGCTCGATTTGCGCTCCGCGCCGCTCCATTCCGCTCGGAGTCGCGCGAGGAACGCCCGCGTCGTTGGTATTCCCGTTACTAATGCCCGGCCGCGGCGTAAAATCGCAAAAACAGAAAACTTCTTATCGGTCGTCTCGCGCTCGCGGAGACCGGCCGCTCGCCGAGCCGGTTTCCTCGATCGTCGGACTCGGCAAAAATTTCCGCCGAACCCGTTCGCGTTTTCGAAATAGCCGGCGCGCAACCGATTAATAGAGTTCTTCTCGCGCTCGCAGCGAGAACGGAGGACGCGCGAGCAACGTGTTAACCTTATCTCAAGGTCATCGGCTCGGCCGCAACTCGTTATCGTTCTTCTTTGCAGCAACGCGATAGCATTATACAAATATTACGTGTATCCGGATAGACCGCGACACCAGCAACGTTGTCGTGTAAAATCTTAATTTGATAATGAGAAATTTGTCCGCGGACTTCTGACACGCGATAAGGCCCATCGACCGACTCATTATATCCCTCGTAGGCTTGAATCACGTTCGGTGCACGCGAATTGTGTTCGAATGACCGATATTCGCAAGTTCGACCATTTTTTACGATTTTTAATTAGAGGTTTTGGGAACGCGTCAGGACGACGGGGAAAGATTCACCCATGCGGTGTTATTCGACAATTTGATTTCTCTTGGATGTACAGGGTGTCTCGCTGCCTCTGTTGCGAAGCAATATCGCCATTAACCCCTTGCCCTACAACAACGAGTCAGACTCGTGATCAAGATTTCGAACAGTATCCTTTAACACTTTGACTGCCATGTCACCCATATATATCAAAGTTGACGGTGATCTAGAAAGTGCAAGAAGATGGCAGGAATACTCTACATTATATATTTTATTTTTTCAATTTTTATTTCATTCAACATCTCATTTCGATCTTGTAGAATTTTCGTGGCTGTTAGCTTGCCAGTCAAAGTGTTAAACATGTGTCTCCTTAATTATCTTTCAACCGAAATAACATTCTATTTAATCTCTGATCGCATACAATCGGCGGAGAATAGCTACGCACGCGAGAACTACAAATTTGACTTATCCTTTTGTCGTTTCGCGGAGGATAAAGAAAATCAAGTCTCTGTTATCAGAAAATAAATCGTAGGCCAAGGGGTTAACGATACTCGTATTCGAAAGGATACGATGTAGTGGAAATCGCTTCTCTCAACCCTTTGCACTCTGAGCAATTTCAATTATAAAATCAAGCTACACTTTTTAACATAGTTTTGTTGTACCGACATGGTTAATATTCTCTCGTGCATATAAGATATATTTATACAATTCGTAAAACGCTTCGATTTTGACCGATTTCTTAAAACGTTGAATGCCGAGCGAATTTCGTGTACTTCAAACAAGTTTCGTTTATTCCAATCATGGAAGTAATCAGTGTTATTAAATAGAATTGTTAGTTACTGTATAACGAAGCTCTCACCTCATACTACAATCTAATTAACTTTCACAATAATAAATCGATGTCCAATGCCATTTATTTAATGATAATCATCGTTAAACGACGCAATGGTGCCGGTCACCGGTGACCACCATGGCATTCAACGTGTTAAATGCAAATATAGTGGTGTAAAATTTCTTTTGAATAGTAGTGTGGCCATTTTTGGTGTCGCCTTAGAGGCGCCATTGGATCGCTAAGGGTTAAAGGACATATTTCATATGTGTCTGTTTTTAAATGATCGAGTGTATTTTTTGTACTCAAGGTCACGCGGAGGTCATGGCATTACAAAATTCACATATTTATGACACACAGACATAATGCAGAATATTGTCATGGGACTGCGAGCCGGACAAATTAAATTCAGTATGATCGATCTGGTTCGCTTTTTTCGCAGTAACAGCGAGAGACTATAGTACAGTCTTATTGTTTAAACTGAATACTATCCCGTGGGAAGTAATCGTAAGAATAATTAGTCTATCCGTAGACTAGGCTAATCGTATCGTACTTCGTGGTATCACTTTACCGGACGCGACTTGTAGGCTATCCGCACAAGAAGTTGGATCAAGGCTTGAACAGAGTAACGGTACGTTTGATTCAAAGTAATTATGTAGATTGTTTTATGTTTTATGAAGGGCGGTATTTATACAGTGTGACTATACTAGCTTACGGGGTGGGGGTCGCCTCCTCTAGGAGATAAAGAGCCAAGAAAGATGACTCGTGGTACGATGTATGAATGTACCCGAAAATATGTGTCATGATCTAGGTCTAAGGTTTGCCAAAGATGAGTTGACGAGATGTATCATGGCGTACTCAAAAGTATAGTGGTGCAAAGCGTGTGTTGATCGAATGCGTCACAATATCCCGAAATCTTGCAATCCTTATGGTACCTCGCTCGAGCGGTACCTTCGCCCTTAGCACTTTCACGTCCGGTGACACCAACGTGGTGCCATTGGCAAGCCGGTCGTTATTTGCCGGTGACACCAACGTGGTGTCATTTGCATCCCGTTTATTATTTGCGGTGACTTCAAGGTGGTGCTATTGGAAAATCATTTGCAAAGCCTTTCAGAGCGTTAATATCATTTAATAAAAAACAGCTAAGTTTATTATGTTGTAATGAATTTTATATTTGTACATTTTAAAGAACAACTTTGCAAAAAGTTCCGGCGATAGAGATTTTTTTTTACCGACTGGAAGCCTATTAGTAGGCTTTTCAATATTCGCGCTGTATCAAAATGAAGCTTAAAATTCTATTTTTACATTCCAATTTGTAACAACATTATTAGACAATATTATTGGGGATGCATTGTTGATCCGCAATAAAAATTGCTGTCAGCATTGAAAGATCCATTAAAAAGTTTTCAGTCATGGATCATGGACCTTACAAAAATTCTGAAATAATCGCCGGTCGGTGTTAAGAAGATTTTCCAACTGAACTCGGTGTTTCTGCTGACCGGTATCACTTAAAGGGAAATGTTTTTGCAAAACGTATTCGCGGCGGAAGGGTTTAAGGGATGAACGGGTAAGTTAGTCACGGACGTTCGCGTTCTACTTTTTTTCTCCCCCCGTTGTCTTTCTTTGCGCTATTTTTATGCTTTCCCTTCGCGTCGCGGGGTCTCGGCTTGCACGTTCGATTCGAATAAACGGACAGGGAGAGATGTATACGTCGAAGATCGACGGTCGGATAAATGTGCACCGGCGTGAGAAATCGGGTTGGAAACAATCAGATCGAGTGTAATTAATGGAGTGGATATTGAACCGTGTGATACCGATCTCGGATCGGTCGAGCGGGGCGCGAAGTGACGCGGATCGCAGGTGGACAGCCGAGGGAAATGATCGTGGATGTTGCCGATGGAAGATGCGCCGCTGAAAGGAGCAAATGTAAATGCTTCTGTTGCCCTTGATGCCCCGACACCGGCTAGCGTTTCTGCGACGGTGGAACAGAGAGGGAAAGGTGTTGCTTCTCAGCAGGTGACTTTTTATACCTTGTACTTCTGCTCGGCCGTTTTTATTGCGGATAAACAGGTAAATTTCACGCGAGCCGCGGTTATTTATACGCACCACCGATACGTATTTCTCGTTAAACGAATCCTTCGCGCGATAATTCTCGCCGGACCCGGCATTAAAATCTCTCCGCTTTCATAGTTCTTGCTCTCTTTTCTCCTATCGGCGCAACGAGAACGTGTTTGTTCCATGCTTTCAGCTGCGGCGAAACCGGTACGACAATGGGAATTACCATCGTATTTTTTTCATTTTCTTGCCAGCTTTATACGGCAGAGGCGTATCGGTACATTAATTGAGGCGTTATCTGCGCGAGGAATGCGACTGCAGATGTACCGGTTACGAGGAAACAACTTACGAAGTATCCGAGATAACAGTATCTGCGCGTTGATGCGCTATTTGTCTAAACGTTTCTCCACGTAAGAATGCATGCTCCGAATCTCTGATATCCTCGATCTTACTTTGAACTTTCATTACCGAGAAATTAGTAGAACGATCCACCGATACAGAAATCAGAAAGTAAAACGAAGTCGAGAGGTGAAGCCGCGCGCATCGAATCGATCCTTCGCGTGTGCGCGCAATAAGTTCAACTGGATTAAACAGAGCTGGGTTTGTTCTGTTCGGTGAATTCAGCGAAAGGATGAGCAACGCGTTCACGGTCGATTATCGATAGACACGAACGGTTCGGCTCTCGTGTCTTCTTCGCGGTTCCCACAGTTGGCAGATTAATTAATCCCCGGAACGTCTAGATTCTATTCGATCGTGTTACAGTACTCCCGAACCCGTTCCGCTGCTTTGTCGGTTCTTCGCGGTGTAAACTGCTCCCGAAAGCGCACAAAAGCGGCCCCGGCCGAACCGAAGAAAGAAAAGATCCGCGCGCGATCTCTGCCGCGTCCGGTCCGATATCCCCTGATACAAATATCGTACGCATCGATCAGCCCTTCGCTTGCCGATTCGCTCGGCCGATATTCGATCGGCGACGAGTATCTCCGTCGGGCTCTTAAAGCCGCCCCGTTAGGTGACTTTTGCGAAATGAAAAGCCGCCGTTAAGCGATAAGGCCTGACTGGCCGTTAAGAGATCGCTTGGGCCCGCTCGGTCCGCTCGCGCGAGCGTTTTTCACGCTCCGCTGGACCAGTCGTACGCCACTCGTGTCCAGAGATAAAGGGTTGCCTCTCCGTTAAGCCTGGTTTCGTGTACTCTGCCACACACCTACGTAGCACCGCGTATATAAAGCCGGAATATCGCTGGTCGGGCCGACTCGCATTTATGCGACGTCGAACATCGGCCACGGATTTGTAATGAGGTCAACGCCGGAACCACCGGCCGCTGTACAACGCTCGATCTTGATACTACAGCTGTACTATCAAATTTTAACTCGCGCAGTATATTATTCAAGATTTAGTGCTCTGTCCCGCAATATTATGCTCTGTTTTTCGGACCGGGCCCGAGATACCGGCGATAGTTGCAACAGCTGTCCATCCCACTTCGTCCCACGTGATATACAGTGTGTCCAGTCGCCTGCGTCAAACGTTTCAACCTCTGATTCTGCAAATCCATCAAGGACGATCACCAGCAATCGTTTACTATAATTGCTTTATCACTTTTGTCAAACTGATTTAGTAACTCTTAGCACTCCGAGCAATTTTAACACTTTAAAGACCGGAAGCCTATTAACCCTCTATGGGCTGAATTTTTGTTTTTAATCCAAAAAAAATTGGGGGAACGAAAAATCAGAAATTATATATATATGCGAATGAAAAAAATTTTTCCGTTTAAATAATTTTATTGCAATATATTCACTATGTGACTTTCAGGTAACAACGGCCTATAAAGTTTGCACTTCTGTGCATAAAAGCTTAAGCGTGAAATTGCATAAAACAATTTGCAACGTCCCAATTTTTATTTTTATATTATAACGTTTCTTTATGCGCCATCAAATAGTGCGTTTTAAGACGAATTCAACGACCTATGACTCAAGGTCGTTTAAGGTCAAACTTGCAGGGAAATGGAGAGAAGGTGCGATCGTTTTGATGCGATTTTGATAGTTGATCTGGGTAGCGTTGTGCATACAAATTAGCAGCCATTCTATAATTTTTCCTGCATTCTCCTAGTACCATAAACATATCAAAATAATCTTGATACATTTCCATTTTCACTACTTATTTAAGTACTATCTTTCAGCGAAGGATATCTTAACACGAATGGTAATGAAAGTAAACTGGTTATCTTGCAGAAGAGCACAGTAATACGTAAATACGTTTGTTTTCATTTCATTGATAATGATTTTGATGTTGTCCTGCGTAATGCTGACATTGACACATGTTATGTTTTCGTGTGAATGTTCGAAGGCACGAACTAAAGTACAAATAAAACGATCACACCTTTTCTTCATTTCCCTGCAAGTTTGACCTTGAATAACCTGGAATGACCTTGAGTCATAGGTCGTTGAATTCGTCTTAAAACACACTATTTGATGGTGAATAAAGCAACGTATCATTCTATTTAAAAAAAAGAAAATTGACCTTCACCTCACCTTGGAGTGTCCACCAGGAAAAATAAAAGTTTTGAACAACTTTCGTCTGAAACATTTTTGCGTATAATCAATATTTTCGAAGATATTCGACTGTAACCCTTTATAATTTCCATCCTGTACTTATCGGCTGTAAGCTAAACATTCTCTCTAAGAATCGTAAGCATCAGGCGATATGATTCTTCGATACGCTTATAAACATATTGAGCGAGATTAATATTTTCCTTTTAAATAAGCAGGAACTTTCAACATTGCCTTAGTTTCGAGTTAACGACGAATAATATTTAATGAAATAATTCGAAAGGCGAGGAGCTATTCAACATTTCTATACAAAACGACATGATGTAACATTTTTAATTTCCGATTATTGAGATTGTAAAGATGCATCCACGAGGAATTATTCGGCAAATATATTTCTTTGGGTATTATGTTGTAAGAAGAATGGTTAAAAATTTGGATGAATACATTCTTGTTATTTTTATTACAGGATGGCTGGCGGGTGCACCGGTGATTGATCTGAAAAGGACGTAGTGGTAGTGTGAGTAGATATTTCTTAGTTCGTTCTCTTTCGAGATGCAGATACAGACTGAAGACTTTTCTCGGTCCCTTCGATGTGGGAAACATCTTCGGGAAAATGAGGGAAGTCTCAAGTGGACGTGCCCGAAGCGTGTCTTCTCATTTCGCTTCGCTTAGCCTCTTCGCGAGAAAATATACATTCGTTCCAAACCTTCGAGGGTCTCGCGAAGAGGGTAACCGTGGGAACGACGATATTCCGATCGCCTGCATTCTACAGAATTATAAAATAATCATTTTAGGTCCCCGAAAATTCAATATTAAAAATATTGTTCCCATTATTAAATTTCACCGTAGATTCCATAAATTACTAAACACTCAACCAGTGTACGAGGTATTATGCCATTTTCATATGCATAAAAGCAAAAAGGCAAAGAATGGAAATATCGTTGGTCGGAAGAAATGTTGGTTTTCGAGTTAAAATTGTTCCGAGGGAACAACTTTAAATTTCGACAGCGGTGCACGCCATTGTCTGAATTATGAAATACGCTATTCGCGCAGCAGAGAAACTTTTAATCTTTCAAATGGTTTGCAGAATCGGCTTTTAACTATTTGACATATCGTCGAGCACTCTGTAGGTCTCTC
This sequence comes from Agapostemon virescens, assembly GCA_028453745.1. NCBI lineage: Eukaryota > Metazoa > Arthropoda > Insecta > Hymenoptera > Halictidae > Agapostemon > Agapostemon virescens. Next base: position 10,936,209 of record CM052090.1, on the reverse strand, counting down.
GAGTGACCGGAGTGTGAACTATTACGACTGTCGGTGTATTCCGAGCCTTTTCTTTCGAAGCTACGGAAGCTAATACTGTCTTCGGTTACCAATGATAGGTCGCGTAGAATGAACGCCAATATAGAATGGGAAATGAAAGTTTTATCGTCGTTCACGGTGTTTAACGAGCTACACATAAATTACTTCGCGACATTATTGCACTATTAAATCTAATCGCAAAATTTTGTCCACGTACCCTTACGTCTTATTCGAGCTGTGTATCCATTTCAATACACTGCCTACCGACTACTGCTTGCCAGTTTCCAGAGATGTGTTGTTTAACCCTTTGCACTCCAAGCAATTTCAATTCCTAATCTTGGAGTGTAAATGTACAATTTATTCGCTGCTGTATTACTTTCGTAATCTTATCCAACCCTCCGTGTATCAAATTCAGAACCAAATGGACAACCAATTTTACTAAAAAAATTAACAAAGAATTACATAAAAGGAACGACAACGTTGGCACGATGGTGAATCGTGCACAAAAGCAGGTATCGCCTCAATAGCAATCTTGGAAAGTAAATGTACAATTTATTCGGTATTGTATTACTTTCGTAATTTCATCTAACCCTCCGTGTACGAAATTGGGAAGAAAAATGGACAACCTCTTTGACTACAAAAATTAACA
>CM052090.1:10917848-10930542 GCA_028453745.1 Agapostemon virescens | reverse complement strand
TTTGTTAATTTATTTAGTAAAATCGGTTGTCCATTTGGTTCTGAATTCGATACACGGAAGGTTGGATAAAATTACGAAGGTAATACAGCAGCGAAGAAATTGTACATTTACTCTCCAAGATCGCTGCTTAGTTGTTGCTTCGATGCTTCGAGCACTAAACTTGGCTAACATGTGCTGCATTATAGTAACGATAAGGTTGCATTTATTCAAATTTCGTACAATTTTCACAATAATATGTGCTGTAATGAGAAAGTTCCTTAAACAAGTTTTTCTGGAAACAGACTTATAATTTCAATAACTGTGACAGAAAAGATAAGTAACAAGATTTCAACCCGTTCGGTGGTTCCAGCGATAATTTTCTGTTAATGTTTCTAATCAAATCGGCCGTCGTTACCTGCTTCGTTCTACACTGAATTTTTGTATAACGTCTCATTCGTGGAAGGATACTCCTCGTTCTCAAATTTATCCTAAAATATATGTTCGTAGGGCAATAAATAAATACGTCAGCGAATACCACCGGTAGTGCGCGCGGCCGGAATAGAAAATTTAACGCATGCCATCGTCGGTGTACGCGGCACGGAATGCGTTAAAACGCGTAAAGAATTCTTACACGTATTTTTGCAATCCTCCGCGTCGTGTACAACAAAGCTGACTAACAGGATTCCACCTGATCTCGAGGCATCTCGAAAATAAAAACTCTAGTTCCCGGCAAGATTCAAGACCGACTCATAATTACTGGTCCATCAACCAAGCGCAGGAAGATGTTATTCCTTCGCATCATCGGGAATAACGCGAGCTATTCAGCGCATCCGTGTCCGCATCGTGATTGCGATTCATCGAAAGGTGACACGTCGCGTGAGTCACTGTCCACGAGAAGGCTTTCCTCGGAAATCTAAAACCGTCGACAATGTGTTGTAACCGGTGGCAAAAAGGAACACGGCTCGAAGAAATCCGAGTGAAAGGAGCCGTCGTTCTTCTTCGTCCTCGAGTGTTTCTCGGTTCGAGATCTGGAGGAGTACCGATCGAAAGGGAACGCTTCCTGTTCGGCCAGCGATTTACATTCTTGCTATTTTTCAGCTGGCTCGGCGAGAGGCGCCTAGGAATCGGCCGTTGCAAGCTCGTAAATAGGCGCGGACGTGGTATCGAGGTAGTTCACGAACAGACAGGAGGACGAGGAAGAGCGACGGGTCGGCTTGTGGCGGGTATCTTGAGTGCGTGGTGGCGGAATGCGAAAAAGGGGGAAGAAAGAAAGATGGCGGAAGGATCTCGCAGGGATTCGCGGAGGGAAGGTTCGGAAGACGAAGAGGAAGAGAGAGAGGTGGTAGTACAGCTAATACATTATTGCATTACGCACAACTAGGTAGGTAGTTAATTTAGCAGTGGCATGCCTCCATCGCCGGCCGATTGCTTCTTCTTGCATTGCCTTCCACCAGTCATATGCATAATGTAATTGACTTCATCCCGCGCTACCACGCTTTTCGCCTCGTCGCTCGGCTTTATTCCCATCCGTCCTCCCCACACGCGGGCCCCGGCCATCCTTCTCTCTGGCAATTTTTTTTCTCTTCCGTCCCTTTTCACCCGGTGCCCACTTCTGCCAATCCTCCTCGAAACGAGGAGGATGAAGCCTCTCGATGCGAACGCCGTTTCATCGCGGGCCCGAGAAGCTTAGACTTCCCAATGGCTGTTCGAGCCTCCGTGCCGCTGCTGGGGTGGGTTCTGCGAGCGGCGCGCACGCAACCTGCCCGATCGTGAGAGGAAAACGGGGACGCTAATTAAATCGGAAAGAAGAGCGTCTCGTCTCCGTGTTACTGGGTATCGGTGTTTGTCGAGCACACCACCTGCCCGAACGACGCTGCGAGGCTTGGTCGATACCGGGGAATTAAGGGGTGTCTCGTAATCAACCGAGAAAATTTCAAACGCGATTCGACGCTTCGTTGTCGAATTATCGACGACAAAACACGGGCGGATTCTGGCCTGGGCAATCCTGATGTCCTGTATCTGCTCTGATCGCGATTTCGATTGTTCCGCGTTTTTCGTTAATAACTCTTTAACCCTTTCGCTACTACAGGCCACTATAGTGGCCCTCCATAAGATGCCACTGAGGTATTGCGTAACACCATGTTTTAAAAAATATCATACGAGTTACATTATTAACCCTTTGCACTCGAAGCAATTACACTCCAAATTCAAAACAATATTTTTATCTATAAAAGCTCCACTGTAGATAGTTAATTTCCTTTCGTTCATACGAAATTAATTACTATGACTCGTACTTAGAATTTTAACATTTTTGTCAATTTCTCAGCTGCAAACCTATCGATGTAAAAATTGTTTAAATAATGGTATGGCAAGTTTTAGTGTCGCTATAGATGCGCCATTCGAGTGCAAAGGGTTAAAGGCCATTGTAATCATACAATTATATTATATTATGTTATATTACTTTATTATATTGCACAATGTTATGTCCTCTCATACTGTAAGTTAAAAAGCGCATGCTAAGACGTTATAAATATCCTGGAATACCCTCTATTTATAAATACTCTTTGAAGAAAAATTTTTTCGTTTAAAACATTCAAGCAGCTTGGGTTCTCCGCTGCGGTGCTCCCGCTGACGATCGGCGTTGCGTAGCGTGCAGTGATGTCGCGGCGAAGAACCCGCCCGTAGCGAAAGGGTTAATACGCTCCGAAAAAACATTTTTGCAAAGAAGTTACTTCAAACTGTCTCGGCAATTACCTTGTGCGCCGATGCACAAAATTTTCGCAACACCCTGTACATGCACATCGATCTCGGTTTCGATCGAATAGAGGGAGTGTTACAGGTGGGAAATCTCACGCGATTGATCGGACACCTCTTTCATTGCAAAAACCTCGGATTCCGTGCAACCAGCGAGTACCTACAGTCCTTCGTTGAACGAGTCGAGTCAGGAAAGGTGAACGAATGCATTCGAGCTCGGTTTGACGTTGCCGCGATCAAAGAAAGGGATCTACATTCGGATCTATCCGCGACGAGATGTCCCCGTGTAACCGACACGATCATTATCGCGTGTTAAATCGATCGAGAATTAGATAATTCCGTCGCACGAGCTGTCAGATCGTTGTACGAGACGTCCCGCTGCCTTTAATGCGAACGAACGCGGCGTTTGCTTAGAAAGACACGTAGTTTCCTCGGAATCGATCACTATGCGCACCTGCCTCTCTCCGGGTGGTAACCGCGTTTATAAAGATAAACCGGTGATCATTAAATTCATGAATATTATCGCGGGAAGATGGTGAACGATATTGGACACCCAGACAACAGGTATTAGGGCCGAATTATGCGAAACCGGCTAATATGAAATGTCGGACGGCGAGACAGGAGGATAATAGACGGAGCAGGGTCACGATCGACCCGCGACGAAGCTCATTGTTTATGCATTAAATCTATTCCATTATCATCTTCCGATTCCCCGGGCCACTTTTTCCAATAACTTATCTTTAACGGATTAATTAACGACCAAGGCTCGTCCGTGAGTCGTTACGGTCAAACCGCGAGACTTTTAACGCACGCGAATCGGTATCGGATGAATTTCCTTATTGCTTCACTGGATTTTCCTCATCAACAATTCATTGGACGATCTTCGAACTGTCCGATATCGACGATCTTGCGTATTTAGAAGCTTTCCAACTAAATGTCTTAAAAACGATCTTCGGTTTAATTGCGCGAAGGATAGAGGACGGATAGAAATCGCGGGACGTCTTCTTGGATCGATTCCAGGCTCGGTTTCTTGCCGGGGATTGCGCATTCTCTTTTTCTTTCGTTCAATAAGCAATATATCACAGGGTACGCTATTCTAGAGACGTTTACAGCTGCACGCGAGGACGATGATCCGCGCAACAGATTTTTATTCGATCTCCGCGCCCGTCGATCTCGCTCACGGAAACGAAGCCGGAGAACTTTTGTTGTGCGCACGATTTGCTATTGCTTGATATAGTGAAACCCGCACTTCTAATATTCAGAGTGGACTGTATTATTGATGATAGCTGACCGGATGTTGAGGTGTTAGACTATACTTTATTTAATTCGAGTGTAGAAATCCTATCTGACATACAGGGTGGTCCACGCAATTGTTTCAAGTCATAACTCCGTTATTATTACATTTACGAAAAAATGTCACAGGACAAAGATAAATGGTTCGAAGAGCACTACATCTGTAGGCCTTAAACATTTTTTTAGATGCAGCAGTGCATGTGCAATTAACAATTGCATCATTTCTTTAAATAGAAATGCATTTTTCTTTTTACACAGATCGATTCTTCTGTTCATTCTACGTAAAAAACGATTAGGGGTACCATCGAAAAAAATTATTAGATCTCGAGATATTTTCAAAAAATGTCTTTATTGAAGAAGATACTCAAACACTTCATGACTATGTTGTAAAGGTAAACACCCTTTCGACATTGTTATCATAACAGAAACTGACTTGTACGAGTAAGCATTTCATCATTCATTGTATTTCACTAAATACAAAAAAATGTATTTTACTAACAGTGAGAAACTAAATATGTACGACACTTTTGTGTTGTGTGACAAAAATACGAATGCCACCGCAAGACTGTACCAGGAAAAATATTCAAACCATCGACAACCATCGCGACAATTGTTTTTCAAATTGAATAACAGTTTGCAACACTATGGTGCATTTACCAAAGCCAAAAGCCATTTTTCCCTCATCCTACCCCTCATCATTTTTTACGTAGGATGAACAGAAGAATCGATCTGTGTAAAATAATATGCATTTCTATTTAAAGAAATTATGCAATTGTTAACTGCACATGCACTGCTGCATCTAAAAAAACTTAAAGGCCTACAGATGTAGTGCTCTTCGAACCATTTATCTTTCTCCTGTGGCATTTTTTCGTAAATGCAATAATAGCGAAGTTATGACTTGAAACAATTGCGTGGCCCACCCTGTATACAAGAGTGACCCCTTTCTAATGACGAATGCTGTAGGAATCCCGTAGGAACCTCTCGAAAAATCTCGATAAGAATACTTGGTTAGAATCACGTAGAATCACATATTAGAATCACGCGCTCCGTTCAGTTTCGCCATTTTTTCCCCCATTCGACCGCTCATCGCCTCACACCGAAGATAATCCACCACGCTAGGGAAAAAATTCATTTTAACCCCTTGCCCACGAGCATATTTTTCACTGTTTTATCATCCATATTTTATATTTGCTTTGTGTTACGTCAAAGCCTTCGATTTACGGAGAAGGGAAAATTATACATTGAGATCCAGTTGCTAAGTTGCTAAGAACCACTTGCTTTCAATTGTTCGCATTCGAACTAGACAATTTATATTTCGCGCAAAGATCTACGATCTAATAATTATTAGATTAGAACAATTATAATTGTTGGATGCACGATTTTCTATTACTTAATATAGTTAAACCCCCACTTCAAAGATTAAGAGTGAACTGTTGTATTTCTGGTGATAGCTGACCGGATGTTGAGGTGTTAGACTATACTTTATTTAATTCGAGTGTAGAAATCCTATCTGATATATACAAGAGTGACCTCTTTCTGATAGCGAATGCTGTAGGAATCCCGTAGGAATCTTGTAAGAAAATCTCGTAGGAATCACTCGTAAGAATCACGCGGTCCGTCTTGCTATTTATTCGTTACGTTGGGGCGTTTAGAAAAATAGTACAGAGATTTGATTTGGTAGGGGAAAAATGGAGGGGTTAGAAACCGTTGTCCAGAGCTCGTGGCGTGGGAGCAAGGGTTGTTGACAAAAATGGAAAATTCCGCTTTTCCGAACGCTCGTCCGAGACGCCTCGTCGAATGACTCTCGCAGGTAGAGCCGCAAATTGGAATTAGGGCCCAAGACTCCGCGCTTTGTGATAATAAAACAGAACCTTCTACTGGAACGGTTCGTCGGAACATCTGGCTCCTTATGGGTTAATATAATAATAAACGAAATTCGCTGCTCGCAACGGTTCTTCGGAGCCTATTGTTTGTAAAAAGATTTCGCTACGCGACATGCCGCCCTCCTTGAACGGCCACGTTCAACTAAAGAGATTTCGCTACGCGACAACTTTTCCGCGGGCCAAGAGTGGGTTTATTGTTTTCGAGAAATCGAACGACGGGCATGCACGATTACTTTTTTGTTTTTTTTTTCGATTCGATCGTTTAAATCGGCGTGCGGGGGTGGGATGGCAGATAGAAAGAGAATTTCATCGAATCACGGTTATGCTCACAACGCGTGACGGAATCCTGATGGATCGTGGTCGCGGATCGTTACAGCGTAATTGTCTCACGGGTATGCCGGGCCCCGATATATATGTCCGATGAACCGGAAAGGTCAGTTTAATGTTTCAATGACTCTTTACGCTGACAGGATATGTCAGGGGTTACCGGCGATGCAACGATCATCGTGATCTCGCCGGTTGCGGCAATCCGGGCCGTTCCACGACCGAAGCCGATTTCGTTCGGTCGTTTAAACGGCGCGGCGTCCGCACGGCCATCCACGGAAACGGAATGGCTCGTCTTTATGCCTTGCTCCTGGTGACGGAGTCTCCGAGAAACCGAGACCTTTATTGCGCAACGTTACTTTCAATTTGAGAGAACCGCACGCCGAGCCGAACATTTCAGCCGGTCGGGCACGAAAACGATCAGGCACATTGTAAACTGATCGTAACATCGGAAATAATCGAGCCGTACGACGTTCTCGAATTATTTCAGCTTTAATCTATCAACAACGCGGCTCAACGCGGTTACACGGTGATGCAATTTATTTAAATGCGCGTTCTGCAAGTTCTGGTACATTAACATTTCCAGATCCGATTTATTAGTATTTGCGTTTTTAACCAGTTAACTGTGGCGATCTCTTTTCAAAGCGCGCATCTATGTGTGTCGCGAAAATCAAGAGTTCTAGCCAGAGCGTACAGAGATGCATGAATCTATGTCAAATTATTTATAATTTTCATTTGTTTGTTTCATTTCGTCTTGACCTCTAAACATTTTAAACATATTAAAATTTACGAATATAATTTAGTTTTCGTCAAAATTACAATTTAAATATCAAATTGTAACAAAATTTTACGCAGGACAGATATAATCGTCATGACACAAAATTCTGCCACATCTCCATGACGAATATAGTCGTCAAACACACTTAAGTGGTTAACCAGTTAGCTGTGGCGTTCCATTTTGAAAGTGTGCACTTATATGTGTCACGAAAATCGAGCGATGACGAGTACACTCTCGATCACAGAGTAAGTGTCGCTGTTAAAATATTGTTATTTTATATTTATATAAACGAAAAACGCAAGAAAAATTAAATACATATAAAGGAAAGAATTTAAATTCCTGCTGTGGAGTGGCATTCAGCGAAACAGAGTACTATATACAATGGGACTTTGCAAATGGAACCTAACGCGATTCCTTCCTGATCTTACGTGCATAAGAATGCGAACATCTTCGCGTAGCATTGTTTTTCCGACTTTTGTTTTTGCTCCTTTTACACTTACATTTAAAAAACGTTATCATCGTACATAAATAAATTCGTTATGCGAACTAATAAGCTGTTTCAGACGATGCATACGGGAACGCGTGAGTTCATCTCAAATTATTTATATTTTTTTATTTGTTTGTCTTTCTTCGGCCTAGCCTCAAAATATTGTAAACATATTGAAGTTGAAGAATATGTTTTATTTTTCATTAAAATTACAATTTAAATAGTCAATGGTCACTACTTTTTACGCATGACGAGTATACTCGTCTTGACACAAAATTCTACCACTTCTCCATGACGAGTATACTCGTCAATCAAAGCTAACTGATTAAATTATGACGCTGGCATTCGCTCGGTTATAGAGTACAAATCGAAGACAATTTCGAAGACGTTTACCGTAGAAGGAGTGATTTGTAAAGTATGCTTGATATCGATAAAGCGAATAGCCCTAAGCAATATTAACCCCTTGGCCTACGACTTGTTTTACGATAACAGTGACCACATTTTCTTTGTCCTCCGCGGAAAGACAAAAAGAAAGGACAAATTTGTAGTTACCGCATGCCTAGTTATTCTCCATTGATCGTACACGATCAACAACTAAATAAAATGTTATTTCCATTTAAAGAAAATTAAAGAAATACATGTTTAGAAGATTCAGTTCGAAATCTTGATCACGAGTCTGATTCGTTGTTATAGAGCAAGGGGTTAAATGTGTAACTGGCGAATAATGTATATTCATAGAATAAATCATAAGTAAATCTTGTCTAATAAATGAGTTTATTAATACTTTACGATTTGCTAAAATTCTTAAGCATTTAGCATTACAATTATTAAGCTCGTCCAATCAGGAGCATTTGAAAAAACAATTTAATCGAATCACGGTAGTTTACGATTTAAAAAGATTTATGTAAATAAACGCGTCGATGTAGAACCGATTTAAGGAGCGATTTAATCCGATCTCGTTAAACGATTTTTCAAAATCTAGGCGTTGCGGTAGAACATTTTAAAACCGTCGAATTTATTCAGGCACGTAATGGTGCTTGACGTTGTTTAACGTATCGCCAGTAATTATGCAAGGTGCAACTTCGCGCCAGCATTTGCAGAGCAGGGCCGAGTGAGATCGCCGGTTGAAAACATGATTAACGAAGAGACAAATGTTAACCAGGTGCGTTAATCTCCCCGGCCGACCGGGCGAGTTACGGCAGGGGCCCTCACAATAAGTTCCCGCGATAAGGATTTTCAATACGATTTTTATGGGTCGCCCACACACGGTCTGGTATCGCTAATTACACCAGCTATCGAGACGTGAACGAGAAAGAGAGAGAGAGAGAGAGAGAGAGATGGAGACCCTTTCATCCCCGCCCCGTAACCGCCCCTGTTATCCTATTTTCTTTTTCGCTTCTACCATCGATGGTCGATCCGCGATAAATGTCTTTATGCGATCCGGTCGGTAACGTAGTGCGGGCCATGCCCTCGTATCTTGCCGGCAGCCATTTCTCAAAACGGTCCCGAAGTAAACTGTTGCAAATTAAGGTTGCACAAGGAGCTGGCGGTCATTTCTCAAGCTGTCTTCCCGCATAAATTATTGCAAACGAAACGCCGCGACGAAAGAAACGCATAAAGCGCCCTCCCTTCGTCCCACCACCCCCCGTCGTTCTCTTTTTCGCCCTATGCACGCGGTCCTCGGCGTGGCCATCCTCTTTCTCTTCTTCTCTCTTTTCTTCCCTTCTCGTTCTTCGACCGTTCGCTTCTCGAACACTCGATATCACCGCTAATCCAGAAACGAAAAACGTTTCGAGACTCGCGAGATTTTCGACTCGCAGCGATCCTCTATCTCTCTCTCTTTCTCGATCTCGATCGTCGAGAAAATCCTTGTCGTAAATTACGAGAAAAGAGCGTTGCATCTCATTGTTCGCCCGATTAAAACGATCGTCCACGGAAATAGGATACCTACGGGATTTAGCGGGGTCGATTTTAACTTACGTCCCACGGCCAGGATTTCCTACGGCCGCCATGCGTATTCCGACGTTAATGACTGATTGGATTACGTACCTGGAACAGAAGACGGACAGTAATTAGAAACGCTGGACGCGAAGATTTTCGGGTATTATGTTTATGGCGCAGTCCCCTGGACCTGGCAGCTTATTACCATAAATTTCGTGGGTGGTAATTTATGCAACGTCAAGCGCCAGGCCACGGGAAACTTCTATCGCGCCGGCTTCGTAACGAATGCGTATTTTAACCCTTCGTTTCGGGGGCTGGGGGACTCGTCGCGACGGTGACATACTATCGACAAGGTGCGTTTACTTTTGATTACATTGTACGGCACTGACACTTATCGCCTGGTGGGTTATGGATGCACAATAGGCTCGGGTTGGGAAGTCAATTTGTCTTCCGTGGATAAACGGATTGCGAGCTTTTGTGCTTTAGAGGCGACGCGAATTTATGAATAAAATAACTGTTTTCGTTGCGCTTTTAACGAACGGATTAACCCTTGGCACTCCAATGGTTAAAAAGTGTCAGACTATTATTTAAAATAATTGTTACATTACAATGTTTGTATTTAACCCTTTGGCCTACGACTTATTTTGCAATAACAATGACTAGGTTTTCTTCGTCCTCTGTAGACCAACAAAAGGAAAAGACGAATTTATATTTACTGCGTGCCTGGCTATTCTCCAATGATCGCTTACGATCAACAATTATATAAAATATTATTTCCATTTAATGACTCGAAATCTTGATCACGAGTCTGACTGGTTGTTGTAGGGAAAAGGGTTAAGAGTTTAGTTTAAATTGAAGGGTTGCGCGTACGATTAACAGTAACAAATTTGATATTCACGAAAGAAAATGAACAATGGAATTCTTCTCTTTGAATTCACTTAAAATTGTTTCAAGTGCAAAAGTTTACTCCTGGCGAATTTTTCTTTTACTTTAACGTCTATAATTAGAATTATTAGAGTATTAGAAATAAATAGCGGTTGCATAAAAGATCTCAAGGTAACGCTTAATATACAGGGTGAATCACCAAACGTTTGCACCTCAAATATCTTTGTTGTTTCTAAAGATACGTAAAATATGGTAAAGACAAAGTTGAATGGTACAATGGGGCTGACACGGTGCTATAAAAAAAATTTTGTTTTTATGTCATTTTTTTACAGATATCAAGGTCACCTTGACTTTTATAAATGGAACCACCCTTTTTTAAACAACAAAGATATTTGAGGTGCAAACGTTTAGCGACTCACCCTGTATAGCCAGTTTAAATGGATACATTTCAACCGGAAGAAAAGTCGAGCGAGCTAAACTTTCACCTGTGTTCGGAATTTACAGTTCGAGTATTCGTTAGATAAAATGTGGGGGCCCAATGAAATGGAACGGGAGAAAAGACGTTAAAAACGTTCACGAAGGTCGGTGAAATCGTCGAGACGTCGAGTTCCTTCGAAAATCATAAGTGCAGAGTCTGCATCGAAACTTGATACCACACCTGCTCGAAAATGATTTCTGAATATATTGAACGAGACAAGAATCAGCGGACGACCTGCTCCTCTAGAAAAAATTATTTTTCTCGCAGAATTGCTATAAAGATGTCGTCACGTATCAGCGACGCGGATCGCAAAAATGGGTGAACTTTTTGCCGAGGGATATGCTAACGAGACTAATATCCGACTCGCCGCGCACCGCTCCCCCGAGCAAAGTAAGTTTAACATTTGCGTTCCGGTAAGTTTGCAGGAAAAATTTTTAATTGTTGGTATTTAAACGGTATCCTCGGCTGTGACGTTGGCGAAATTTGTTCTCGTTAAGCTTCGCGGATAGCAAGACATTCGCGAGCGTTCTCGCGGGACTCGTGTTCGTTTTTCGAAACTTGCCGGGCATTAGCCGGTAATAACCGAGGAGTTGGAGTGCGAATAATTATAACCCACTTAAGTTCTCGTGTGCTCTCGGGGAATAGGATGGGACCGGAAGCAAGGGTAGCCCGGGGGCATTCCGCGTTTATCGACGAGAATGCTTGGTATCGTCAACTATTGGCCAACGCTCTGCCGAGATAAAAGACAAAACCGTTCGGGCACAATCGAACGCGGTCCGATAATTGACTCTACTCACGGAGTTGTAAAAAAGAGCGAATGGGTTCTAAAATTTATGGCCACTTCGATACAGCATTATCATTTATTGCTTTCTGAAATAATTCCCCGAGCTGTCGGTCAGTTGATCGGCGAGATGAGTATTAAGAGGAGGAGGAGGATGAGGAAGAAGAAGTAGGCGTCCTTCCAGGGAGTTTCTACGGAAGAAACATTGCTCGATTCCACGCGGAAGCCGGCCTATTCCCGCATACTCTGACCAGTAAACGTCGATCTGTATAAGAACAAATAGGTCGGAGAAACAACTTCCATAAATTAATTACCGCGTTCGAGGCACCGATCTACCACGAAACGTGCATTATGGAGGCCGACAAAGGGGGTGGCTAGCTGGTTCAAAGACAAATCGGGTTTCGGCGGAGTCGCGAGGAGGCAACGGCACGCCGCGGCTAATTCGATGAAAATTGCGAGGCAGTCTGGTGCTTATCCATCAATTTTAATTCAGCTGCCGGCCCACCCACCGAGGGTGCGCCGCCCCTGGCAACTTCCGTTCGCGGTCTTTCCGTGAAAAAAGCCTTCTTCTGTCCCCTCCCTTTTCCTTCTCCCTGTCTCTCTCTCTCACTCTCTCTCTCTTCTCTCGCCTCACCCCTTTCTCGCTCTCCTTCCGCACTTTCATTCTCTCATCCATTCAGCGCGTTATGCACGGATGCGAGCCGAACGAGGTGGGGCGCGTCGTGCCACGAAAAATCGTTATTAATCGTCGGCCGGGTCGCTGACCCGAAACAGGCCTCGGCAACTTCCATCGGCGAGGACTTCGGCCATAGTCTAGCCTCAAAAGCAACGAATTATATTTACGGCTTATCTGACGCGAGCGTAACCGCTCCGCGACCGGCAGCCATTAGCAAAAAGGCGAAACGCGCAAGGAATCGCGCTTCGAAAGTGGATCGTTTCAACTATCCGCACGTATCGCGCGGACGTTTGAAGTTGCTGAACGTTTCGCGATACCCGCTTTTACTCGGTCCATCAGCGACCTCCGTTTCAAACACTCTGACGGTTTCCTCCCTTCTTTGGACCGGGTGTTAAATCATCTTGCACCGCGCAAGGGAACATTGTTTCCACCCTG
>CM052090.1:10885668-10916727 GCA_028453745.1 Agapostemon virescens | reverse complement strand
GTCTACATCCATTTTGTACTAGAGAGTTTGCCTTCATATTGCACCAGCGAGTATACATTCATGTAGTATTACAGAATCTGCATCCAATTTGGCACTAGAGCGTCTACATCCATTTTGTACTAGAAAGTTTGCATTCGTATTGTACTAGAGAGTGTACATCCATTATGTATTAGAGCATCTACATCAATTTTGTACTAGACAGTTTACCTTCATATCGTACCAGAGAGTGTACGTAGTACATGTTCACATTGTTCCAGACAACCTACCTTCACATCATACCAAAGAGCCTAAAAGCAACGCCTTAAATGTTCAGTGTAAACGTTACGCAAAGCGACGAAGTGGATCACAACTTATTGCGAAATACGGGAAACCGAATCTGCTAGAAGCAGCGTATTATATACGATCATAGTCTGGATTGATAATAATACAGAGAATCTGTTTGTTTCCGTCGCCAACCACGACCGATTTAGGGGGTCCAAGGTAAAATCCCATTGAACCGTCGATGACGTCTGAGCTTTGCGGCAGGATTTATAGACCGGAAGCGGCTTTGTTGCGCCGCGGCGATGTCGTTACTACAGGCCAGAATATCGATGAGGTCCTGCTCGTCAAGGGGATTAGGATTCGACGTCTTCCAGCTTACCAGCTGGTGGTTATGTGCCTCTACCTGGACCTAGCCTTCATTCTTTCCCCAATTCACAAGACAATATCTAGGAGCCATTCGATCAGCATAAATTAGAATAAATAACGAGCGCCGCGTCGAAGAATTAGCATAAACCGTGAAATTGGGTGATAAAGGGAATCAGTTTAGACGCGTTTAGCGATAGTTACCGACGCTTCCCTTTTTCTCTCCCATTCGGCGTCGTAAACGGCCATCCAAGTCGGAACCTTCCGTAACAATGTGTACAATCGGGGAAGGCTAAATTCTGCCCCAACAATCGACCCGACACCGCTTGTCCGAAACGAAATGACTCGCAAAGAAGAGGAATTACAACCCCCGTCGCCAGAAAAGTGAAACATTTCCGAGGAAGCCGAGAATTGTCGCAATAAATATCAGGCCACGAGAGTAGCGTCCCTGGAATGGGATAAACGAAGGGTTACCGCCCTTAGTTCGCACTTTTTTCACGAGACCTGGGCATCGGCAGTGGTCGGGGCCGATGGTCCGACGCCTCGACCCGCCCCTTTTCTCGAGTTCCTTCTCTTAACGGTTGTAATACACCGTAATTCACCGGGATTATTACGGCCGGTAATAATTTCCCCGTAGCAACCCCTCGCCCGCTGTTTTTCTCCTCTGTACAGGCGACCATCGACGACGGGGTGAATCGTCGAGAGAGGGTGGCCGGTTGCTTCGCTCCTAGAGAGAGGCGGCTAAGTCTGCGCAGTCTCCTCTAGAACCGCGTCTCTCGGAATGGAATGGTTATTAGGCACGAAGACAACCCGACACCGACAACCGTCTCTCTTCGCCGCTGCCATTTCCTGGATACGCGTCCACGGTCGTTCTCGGGCCTCGGTGTTAGCCAGCGATCGCTCGCACCCCTTTTCTCCCGCGCCTCCGGCCGCCTCTTTCGCCATCCATCCCCCCGTGGTTCTTTAAAGGGACGTCAAGAGTACGAGCGAGAAGTTCGATTACGACAGTGCAGGATATCTCTTGTTCGCGCCATCACGACCCTCGTCCTTTCCGGTGCAAGCCGTGCCTGCGACTAGGTGGCAAAGAGCGATACGGAGCGGGGAGATATCGATAGGAGAGCGGAACGCGACAGAGACGGAAAGAGAGGCTCTTTGATGCCATCGGAGTAGACAGTGGTAGGTGCGAAGTGCGTATGAATTTCATAGGAGGGTTGTAAATCTTTCTCCTTTTATAATCCCTTCCACCACCGCTTCCTTCTTTCTTTTTCTCTCCTCTCTTTCTCGTATTTCTCGCGCGAGAGTCTCCGTTTCCTAGAGGGAGCAGCGCGCGTCTATGGGGGTTGAGTCTCGCGCTGAATGCATTCGAGTTCACCGCAGGGTGCCGCCGCCGCCGTCGTCGTGGTCGTCGTCGTCTATGGAAATAAGAAGGGTTCGAAGCTAGCTCGAGAAAGTATCAGAGAAAAGTGTGCGCGGAGGTGGAGAACGACGACGCGACGCGATGGTGGAAAGTATGTGCGTGGGATTACGGTAGCCGGAAAACGTCGACCGTACACTCTTCTGGCTCTTTCCACCCTCGCTGGATCCGCCTTGCGAGAGCCTTGTGTCTCGTCTCAATTATTTTTCACCCTTTGAGCCTGCTCGTTCAAAGTGGAATCCGTCCGCGTTAATGAGACACCGTTACGTAGTTTTTTTTTCTCTTCTTCTTCCTTTTTTTTTTACTTCCTAGGCTAGCACGACCGACGAGTTAGGAACCCCGGCGATAACCGCACCAGAGGCTCACCGGGTTTATGGGTCATAGAGTGAATGGGAAGTTGGGCACGGGTTTTATCGCGCGCCTTTGCCACACGGTCCGAGACGCGTTCCTCGCCGGGCCTCTTCTTCGATGTTCATGGGGTATTAACCGGCTCGAGGATGTTCCTACGCGGAAATTGTTAATAATACGAGGTTGCGCGGGATAATGAAACCACCGTCGCCTCTGTAACGCTCCGGTTCTTCGGCCGTGGTCGCTTTTAACACCTTCTCGAGTACTTTCGCGTTCGCGCGATTAACACGTTGAATGCTGTGTCAGTCTCTGGGGACTGACGGTATCAAATTTACGAATTAGTATGTTATAGATAATTCATATAATATTAAGAAATATTTGCACCATTTCAATAGATTCGATTGAAACGGAAAAGCACAAATGGGCTAAGCGAGTCTTTTGCTTGTGCATAGTTGCATTATTTCCGTTTAACTCCTTGGCCTATGACTTATTTTACGATAACAGTGAGCATATTTTCTTTGTCCTCCGCGGAAAGACAAAAAGAAAAGGCAAATATATTCTTACCGCGTGCCTAGATATTCTTCAATGTCCGTATACGATGAATAATTAAATAAAATGTTATTTCCGTTTAAAGAAAATTCAGGAAATACATATTCAGAAGATTCAGTTCGAAATCTTGATCACGAGTCTGACTCGTTGTTGTAGGGCAAGGAGTTAAAGGTAAATAAAATGTGACGCGAAAGCTAAGCAAAATGGCTCCGCATTCAACGCGTTAAAACGGTTAGATTTTCAAATGACAAAAATCTGAATCTCGATCCGACCGGCGAAAATAGACGTCGATCGATTCGATCTCACCGCGGATGTGAAATTTATACAGGTCAGTTTCCGCTCTTTAAATTCTTCTACACTCTTCGTTTCTATTTGGGACGCGTTTTTTCGCTGCACCAAAATAGCACATCCTATGCATTGCTTTTATCAATGCTTCGTTTATCAATGCATTGCGTTTATAATGCCGTTCCGTGTTTCCTTCGTGTCATGTCGAAAATAATTTAACCGAACGAGTCGAGCAGTTGTCGATTTAATTTCTAACCGAAATCCCGAGCTCGTTTCGCGTTAACTCTCGGGTTAATGAAATCACCGGAATAATTTATACTCGCGTTTTATCAATTTAAATAGCCTCGCACGTTCGGTTATAGTTGACGCGACATTCTATCGAAACCGCAGGAAAATTAATCCCATTTACGACCGAAGAAAATGGTCGACGCTGTAGGTCAGTGACGTTTGCGGTGTCCGATAAAATTAGCGCGATTTGCGGTCGTGGCTACTGCTTTGCCGTACACTAAATCCCAAAGAAATATCTTTACACGCGTTGGAAATTACTGTACGGGGGTATCCCGATGGGTTTTACGATACATTAAACCTCGAGGAAGCTCGGGTACACCGTTCAGACGCGAGACCGCCTCTTCCCGGTCTCGTCAATATTATTTTCAGCGATTTCGAAACCGTGGAAACGCTTATTCCGCGGGTCGACAACTACGTTTCGAACGTCTTGCCTGTCATAGCAGTCTCTTCGGGAAGTAGACGGTTGTCGTAACACTTGTCATTTTTATGATCTCAGTGGAAAGTAGAATTTCTGGCTTTTACAGTGGGTGTTCATCGTTTGTTGAATCGTCCCCGGTATTCCCGGAAACTTCAGCTTCTAGTTACGGCAAATAACGTTAAATTTTATTCCGCGCAATAAATGGATCCAAGAAAAACTCTCGCTCCATGAAAAAAGGAAGAAGAAGAAGCAGCTACGAATATTCATAAATCGTCGCAACTACGTACCCCTTTAAACGAATATCGTAGAGGTTGCGCCGAGGCGAGTTCAAGAATTGATCAGACTTGCGTTGCTCTTCAGGAATTCAAATTAAAAAGCGACACAATTTAAATTAAATCATCTTTACATTCATCCCCCGGTTAGTATACAGAGCACGTACGACACGGCGAAGGAATATTATCGTTGCCTTCGAAATTAATTATTTAATGCAAATTCGAGACGAAACTTGTTGTTCCGGTAACAAATACAGGAAACACTTTGCAAGAATCCCTCGGTATCGCAACGAAGTTTACCGATATCCGTTTGTTTGGATTCCGGGAGGAGTGGCCCCGATGCACCCGTTGCACCCGTTGCGGCGGCTCGTGCCCGGAAAATGAGTATCGCGTGCATTTAAACGGAAAGTAAAAGTTGATTGGTTCGCGGCGCAAGTGGCTGGCGTAGCGACCTTCAAGGAAGACGACTCTCGGTGCGCGCGAGAAATCAATTAAGCCGATGAATATATATTGGCTATTAGACAGTGGGCGTGTGTCCTGCGTACGTTAATAATGTATGACATGTTCTTGCAGTATTGCTTCGGGCGCGCGGCAATCATTTCGAGCCACTCCGCCCGGCAGCGCTAATGGGATGCACCCCTCGGAGACTTTACCATTGTTGTCCCATAGCTACGTGTATCTTCCCTGACCTTCGCCATGGGTTTCTACACCGGGGCCAGATTTCCCCTCGTAAAAGTTTGATCTCGTGATTACCGGCCGACCGGGAACCGAGGAAACTCGCGGAACTTCATCGGGATGTGACCCCGAAGGGCGCCGCCAACCCTTAAACGGTTTCCGAAGGTATTAAACGCATTTTACACGGTAACAAGATTTAGACTCGCCCACAGAAATTTATTGCGCCGATTACTCGCAACCCCTTACCGTCGCACCGGTGTTTGTCATTACGAAACACCCGCGACCATCGAGGATTCAAGATGGCGACCAAATTGTCGGCAAAAACTGGAACTCTTCGCTGGTATCAGATGTCGACTAACAGTTAGGCAACCCGCGATACGTTTCAATCTTTTTGTGTGTTAGTATTTTCTTGAAAACGGAATGTTCGGTCCGAGGTGGCGAATTGAAGATATTGTTAACGTTTTAACATTTTAACCCTTA
This sequence comes from Agapostemon virescens, assembly GCA_028453745.1. NCBI lineage: Eukaryota > Metazoa > Arthropoda > Insecta > Hymenoptera > Halictidae > Agapostemon > Agapostemon virescens. The sequence goes on along the minus strand of CM052090.1, from coordinate 10,911,374 downwards.
ACGCTCGAAGTGTGCCTCTCAGGCACCACCGATGTGCGGTTTACATCCCAAAGGTACTTTTAAGAAATTCCACACATTACTCAATTATAATTAATATAAATATTATAATGAATATTATATTACTTCTAAAATGAATAAAAATTGTTTTGAATATTATTATTTACACGCCATTGTAGTATTTAAAATATGACACTTAAAATTTTCCAAGTCGAAGTATGATGAGAATAAGTTGGAGTTGCCGGTCGATAACCACAATTAAAAGTCGGAGCGTTAAGGGTTAACATTTTAAAAAACAGAAGATCATTAAGCTTCTGCATTCGAAGTAACTTTAACCCCGAAATTAAGAAGTTTCTTTGGATCTAGAACACTTTCGCGCTGGGAAATCTCTGTTGCATTGTGCGAGTGAAATTGAACTTTCCACGCAACGGCTGAGTTTTTAGTAATTCATAGAATACAGAGAAATCGAATAACATAAATAACTATTTTCTAATTTATCCTTGCACTCCAGTGATTACTCTCGGGCGTCGCTAAAATTACCAATAAAGTTGTTCGAAACGACTTTCGCTTCGCTAAATTTGTATTTAATACAAGGCACGCGAACAATAGCAAATACCGTGGCACGTCAGAAATCCCACAAAACCGAATTCGAACAGTGAATACACAGGCTCGAGCGACTCCTCCCATTTTAATTTCTTCGGTTCCGAGGGCTCGAGACTTTCAGAGCGTTCCCAAGGGAACGAAAGGGCAGGCCGAGTGAAGAATTCGACACGAGGGGAAATTCGTTCGATTAGATAATAGACAGTAGCCCCTGGAGACAACTCGTTGAGCTCTCGAGGCCAGGGTAAAAGTGGAATGCCCTGTAAGGCAACGAATAACTTATCTGCATTGGTTGCGGCGCTGACGTTGGAGCACGCGGCGGTCGCTATGGTTTCGTCGTAAAAGCACAGCCGGAGTGCTATTTTATGGCAGGTTAAATATGGTTGTCATCCGGATGATAACTCAAACATTTCTCAAGTCGTCAAACTGTCATCCATCCGGGTATCTGTACCTTTCACTCGTCGCTATCCGTCTCGGCCTTTCGCGCGTCGCCGTCGCCGCGATGGAAAAAGCGCGGCCAACTCTTCCGGTTGTTACCTCGTAGAACAAAGAAGCCTCGATTTTCTGCTAATCCATTCGCTATTCGGGGGAGGAGCAAAAGGGCAAAACGTCACCGGACATTAATACACCTGTCGCGAGAGTAACGCGACAGTTGCCCGTCCCAACGTTACGTAGCCGACTTGTCCCGGGTAATTTTACATTAAATGTCACTGTGTTTCGAACAGGCGGAGCTAAGTCGCTCGGAAATAGTAGCTCGATATCGAGGACTCTCCCAAGCTTTCTACATAATTAGTGCTCGCCGAATCCATTTATTTTTCTTAAAGGTTACAGCAAAGGTTATGTATATCTGGCTACTAAACCGGTAGCGGAAACTCTGAATAAAAGATAAACTCCAGAGCGAAGATAGCTGAGTCTACGCTATATCCGCCGGAGCTATACGCTCCGTTGCAACGTCCACGACACCATATGCAACGGTCCTGGTTCTCGGCGAAAGACCTCTCCTCGCTGCTTCCCTCGATCGCTAATGAAATCGGGCACGTTAACAGTTTCCTATACAGGGTTTCGCAAAAATGTTCAAGTAAATGAAAAATAAAAATACTTCACTTCTAGCGGTCCAAAAACTTAGAGTAAACAGCGATCTCTGTAAACAAATCTTTAACAAATTCAACAAATTTAGACATGTTTTTTCCTCTACAAGATCGAATCGCTTTAACACTTTAACTGTCCAACCAACGACTTCGAAGATTCCATAAAGTCAAAGTGATTTATTTAATTAAGCAACGATTGATAATTTAACACTTTACCGACCGGCGAGTGTTCCAGAATATTTCAACGTCCATTGTCCATGATTGAAACCTTTTCAATGGATCTCTCAACGGTGACAGCAATGTTTATTGTAAATCAACATGGCATCCTCAGTAACGTTATCTAATAATTTGGTTACATATTAAAATGTAAAAGCAGTTTGTTAGGCTTCATTTTGTAACAGTACAATTATTGAAAGTCCTAATGATAGGCTTCCGGTCGGTAAAGTGTTAAAATGTACGACACATAGATATCCTTCAAGCTTCGTGCATTGTCCGGAGCTCAACTAAATTTAGTTGCCTCTTTTGAGGCAAACACAAATCATCAAGCCATTTTTGTAAGATGCGAAGCGCTACTCATGAAAGTCTGGCGAGTAAGTCGCATGCGAAAATATTTTTCAATTAGCAAGAAGCAAAATCACTTTGCGTTGCTTTGTTTTTCATATTCCGGTCGTCTTCTGGATGTTTCCCATGGCTTTTAAACGTATGGAAACGGTTTCTCGCGTCACATTTAATCGATCCGCGAGTTGTTGCGTTCGAGCGTCATCCTGATCCAACGATGCTTGCAATTCGCTGTCTTCAAACCTTTCCGGTAATCTTCCACGTTTTTCGTTTCTCATGTAAAAATCGCCACTTTTGAATTTTTTAAACCGTCTAAAGCCTAAGATTTACCAACAGCATGTTCACCATAATTTTAGATAAGCATTCGATTCCGCAGCAGTTTTCTTCAAAATGGCAACAGAAAATCAATGCTGTCTGCGAATCGTAGTTCCCAGATACAAAATTCGACATGTTCAACGCTATTAAAAACTAAGCTGTTGTATGAAACTTGCATGGTCGTGAGTTAAAATTCGTCAACCTCTTAGGTACGGTTGAATTTTGCGCGGGACTATTTCCCTGAACGACAGAGTACATTTTAATAAAGTCTTTCATAACTGAATTATAATTTTTTTTTAAAGATATAATGCATACACTTTAACTTTAATAATTTTTGTATATAGTTTTATAATTTATCTTGAAGATATACTGTATATATTTTAACTTTAATAGTTTCTTAATGAAATTTTATAATTTTTCTTAAATATGTGATGCATATACTGTAACTTTAATAATTCTGGAATGAAGTTTTTGATAACTAAATTATAATTCTCCTTAAATATGTGATGCATATTCTTTAAAATTAATAATTTTCTAATGAAATTCTATAATTTTTCTTAAAGATACGATGCATATACTTTAACTGTAACAATTTACTTTAATAATTAATGATACAAATGTGCTCAAGCCACTATAGTGGCGCATCGTAATATAAGATTACATTCGCAAAAGCCGCTATAGTAGCGCGTCGTGTCTAAGAGATTAAATCAGATGTCGAAACAAGAAAATGTCGTCGATGACACAGTTTAACGGTAATATTTACAGACCCGGTAAACAGCGCGCGGAAAACGGATCCCGTAATTTGGTCCGGGCTCGATCCGTGGAATTTCAGGTATTTCGCCTGTTGTTTCTTATCGTCCTCGTTTTATTATCACGGCGCAGATAGGTAAAAGTATCGTTCGGCTAAAATCTGCCCGAGTTCCTGGTATCTGGAAGCCTGAAACCAATCGCGAGCGACGCGTGTACAAACGGACCGAGGTTTCCCGAGTTCCATTACAGGAACGAAGGATGGACCAATAGACGAATGGACAGCTTAGCGGTCCCGTTATCTGAGGAAGGGTTTTAGAGCCTAATCTGGGTTCTACGGGAGGATCCGGCGTGTGTCAGTGCCTTGGTCGGGCCGTTACGTACGTATATGCAGAGACGCAGGTACCGAGATAGCCCAGGTATATCCTTCGACCGTACCGTCGAGGACGCATTTGTCACTCCGGTACTGACAGTGCCGAGACAATGCAAGATTACCAGCCAATACGGCCGCGGCTGTTTCGAGTTCAATGGCCAATGCGACGAGATGCGCGATTCTGGACCGATTCCGCGTATCGAGCAGAAGAACATCCGTGAAATACGTTTCGCGATGTATCGGGCACGATCGTCGCTCCTCTTAAGTGCGAAATTGTTATTCCCCCGATCCTCTTCCCGCCATCGCGGACGTTCAATTTCGAGGTATCGTCGCGATCGAGACACGGATCCACGCTGCAACGAGGCCGAGTCGAATGAAAACGTTAAACGTTCTTTTATCTCGTGATTTATTGAACGCCGGACGTACGCTGCGACGATTTCTTTTGCGCGGTGCAAAAGCTTCAGCGATTTGGAAGTGCTTGGATACCTATAAAACTAAAACGTCTTTTACCGCGCGCACATCCCTGCAAGACCGGAAAGATTTATTTCGCTTGTTCGCTTGTATTTTTATTTGCCGACCAAGAAGTTTTGCAAGGACAGATTAACTTCGTTTATTTTAGTCGGTAATGAATTTCGAAACGCTTCGCCCGGTAACTGTTTCAAAAATGTATAACCGAACGCGCTGTTCTTTCTCGGTTTACGCAACGAGGGTGTAGTGTCCTCTTTAAATCGCCTCTCTAACCGCTAATGTCAACCTACCGGGAAATTTCGCGAACTTTCAAATTTTCATCGTATACTCAAGGTTCCCGTTTCGCTCGGGAAAAGATGACGAAATATAGGGGCGTGGGTACAAGGAAATTCCAAGGATTCGGTTATTATTCATTTCGAAGGTTCGCCGGTTGAAAAGGTATTCGGGCAACCCTTTTTTTCTCCAGCCGAAAGAAACTTCGAAGTTCCCAAAAGACGTAATTTACAATTTCAATGGAAGCAGCCTCGTCCTGAAACCCCTTTCGTGCAACGTCCGTTCAATTACTCTAATAGAACATTATATATCCGGACACATACAACTATCCCGTTTCCCTTCAAGAAATCAAACGTTTACATTCCCCTCAAGAATAAGGAGCACCCCCCCCCCCTCTCGCCTGTATTTGTGTTCGCGAAGGAACCGCGTTTCCAATCAACAGAAAGTCCGTACACAACACGCGAAAGCTATCCTCGAAAACGTTCCTAATACAATCGGCGATGGCTGCTCGAGTGGCTCAAAGAGGATAAAACATCTCGTCGAATGGACTCCCCTCTTTTCCGGCCTCGGTTGAAAGAAAACTCCTCTTTCCTAATCGAAAACAAAAGGTTTCCAGGCCTGGATCCGTTTCTCTCGTCGGCAACGGCGAAGGGAGGAAAGACGAAGGGGAACGGAGAAAGACGACGGGGGTAGGAGAGACAAAGAGAGAGAAAACGAGAGAAAGACGGCAGTGGCGTGCCGGTTCCCTGATTAATTTCGCCTTTCCACGTCGATGTACGTAATCCGCCTAGTCACGGAAGTCTATTCGACTCCCCCGTCGTTCGACGGGTCGATGACGAGAGCATAATAACCCAAATCGCGAGGGGGACGCCACGCGAACGACCCTCCTCGGTTGCGATCCGGTGAAAGTATTCCAGAGAAATGGACCGACCGATTTTCCAGAGGCCGACGAGGCCTCGGGACAAGAGGGAAATTCTTTGGCGGTGGCTGTTCGACTCGGGAAAAGGGACAACATGGGGGACAAGGAGAAAGGGCGACGGCGACCGCAAGAAGAGAAAAGCGTCGTTGAAGCGTATTCTCGTGTCCGCAGATAAGATCTGTGGGATCCTTCTTGGCTGATACGTTCCTGCTGGAAAAAAGGGGACTTTCCGTCCTTAAACAGCGCGGTCTCTCGAACTTTTCTTCAATGGCTTTTTCAGCAGCCCCGGCTGGCGGATCGGCTAGCCGGTGTCCTGGGTTAGGTGGTACGGCTACCGGTCATAACGATGCCTCGTTAATATCTCGGACGATACCGCGACGGCGGCACGAGGGTGGCCCGAGTGTATTCCATGGCATTGTGAACGGCGGTCTAACCCCCGCGCGCGAATTTTGAAATATTCAAGCGGGCGTCGTCGTCGACGCGGTGCCCCGGGCCGGACTCTCTCTTTCTGGCTTTGTGCCGGCAGGTTTTGTCTTTCTTTTCTGCCCCGGCTCGTCCTATCGTCCCGCTTAGCCGAAAGAGGGGTCGGTAAATCTGATAAGGACTCTCCCGATCCTTACCACGATGATGCTAGCCGCCGGCTACGAGGATCACGGCCGTGGCTCCGTCGACTGGGCCCCGACCGAGTCCAGTCCGGTCCGTCCGTCGGCCTAGTCATCCTCTCTACTGCCATTAAATTTTTATTGAATTAGAGGTTCGAGCGTGCACGTGAACCGCCGCCCGTGTAATCGTGATTAGGTGTTCCAAATTGTTTGACTAAACGAGGAATAATGTGCTCGCCCTCGGACCGATTTTCGATTTCGATCGTGATTCCGGTGCAGCGATAACGCTCCGCCATGCTAATGATTATCGTCCTGCGCTCACGAATATCGTTATCCCGTGAGGTATGGCGAGGGCCCGCGTTGCTCGCCTGATTTTCGGTGGTTCTTCGAGTCCGCTCGTTAAGTATACGGTAATTACCTTGGTCTGTCATTTTTCTACTTTGTAATGGTAATCTCTCGTTACCTCCGGGGAACAACGCTGGAAACACCTGCTCGCGTCGTTTTATTTTAGTTATAGAGTCCGCGCTAGTCTGCCGGTTTACCGTTACAATCGGTTTCGAGCGTGCACTCGTTTGAAAATAATTAACGACGATTGATTAGCTTTCGCGTGGGCAGGCCGAGAGTGTCGCGCGCATAATTTCGGATCAAGTTCGATCGGGGTACACGTGTTACGCGGCGAAATAACAGTGGAGGCTGTCCACTTAATTAAGAATCTTTCGGGCGAGCTTGATTTCACCCACCGGCGGCATTTAAATGTCTTTCGATTCTCAATTAAACAAACTGAAAGCCCAGGAAAACGAAGCCATCGCGTACTTAAGGCGTGTTACTCCCGATCAATTTCGCTCGGGCCGAATTTAAACTCTCCATCGAATCCGGACGCATTAATTACTTCGGTTTCCTTCGGAGCTCAGCGTTAATTAATTCGGGGCAACCGGCGCGGCGCGGCGACGTGATGCAGCCGCTTCCGCTTTTGGCCCCGATTCCGCTTGCTGGCTCGTCGCGTTTACTCTCTTGTCGCGGCGGTCGTACATTCGAGCTTGGATACATCAACCGAGCCGGATCAATTCGCGCAATGGATATTTTAGGATTCCTATGCGGAACGATGCCGCCGCGACGGGGACATGACGTAACGAATCGTTGGAAACTCGTCGATAACACGATGTTAATTAACAATCATCCTCAAAGCTTAAGCTCCGGGTTGCTCAGACCGCGAAAACCGGCGGCTAAAATGTATCTTGGAAATTCGACGAGCAACCGAATCGTTCCCACGCGCAAAACGAAAGCAATTAGCCCGATGAAGGACCTACGGCTTCCCCGGAAGACTTAGCTGTGGCATCCGAGGAAATTAATTGCCGGATTTTCTTCGGATGCCGCAGTCGGGTCGACGATAACCGCGAAATGTAAAGTATCGATGTTACAAGCAGCAAAGAATCTTCGTCGCTCGGCAAAGTGCTCTCGAAATGCCATCCGCTGTATCGGCGACGTTATTACGACCCGCGCAAATTAATCTGGCTGCTGTAAAGTACAGGAAATCCTCTTTATACAAAACGCCACTTTACCTTCCTCAGCCATTTATCGGCACGGGTCGCAAAAGCGTTATTTTCTCTCCTGCTTATAGCAGTAAATCAATTTTTCTATTACTATTTTACGCGCAGATTTCGTTTAACACCGAACCTACTGGTTAAACCAACTGCTTTCTATGTTTCCTTTTTATAATCGTTTTATAATAAGTCGCATTCACGGAAAATAATTGCATAAATTGCCTTAACGTAGCTCGCGTTGTAATCAAAATTTATGACACTCTAAATAAATACAATTTTGTCATTTTCATAAGGCAATGAACAATAATCGCTTTTTTTTAGCTGATTTTTAGCAGTCAAGACAAAAGTGCATGGAGGACACAAAAATTATAGAAAGATGAATGGAATGTAAGAGTACTGATATATTATCACTCTGACAAATATTTCAATTTAAACAATTATTGAAAATAGCAAAGAGCCCGAGTCACTAACAGATAATAGTAACAGCTTTAGTGTCATGCGGTACCCATCGTAGAAAAAGAAACCGAAGATCGGTTCTCGAAAGGTTGAAGGAAGAATCGAGATTTTATTCATTTCTAGTACTTTGGATATAAAGATCCGCAATTTTATCATCAAAAGCGACGATAAATTAGAAAATCTTTAAAAAAGACGCCCTGTCCACCTACAAATTGCAACAATGGAGAATAAAGTAGCTTGAAAGATTAAATTTACAGAGGACGTTCATGCGAATAGTATTTTCGCAGTAACGTAATAGGATTGGGTGTAATCCGTTGCATTTCTCCAAAAGGAAGGCAGGAGCAACGATACACCTAGAAATTATAACAATAGCAACTTAAGTAGCACCGAAGATTAAATTTACTGAAAACGTTCTTTGCCGAATAAAACGTTTATAGGAACTCGATGCGATCCAGCATGGTCTTCGGCGATGCAGAAACGAAACGTGTACACCAAAATGGCGGAAGTACCGCGACCTTTGAAAACATTCTCGGATTCTCCGCGGTTCGTAAAGTAAATTCCGCATAAAATATGCAGTCCCGAGGAATTAGTTTCAGCGAAACTAAAAGCCCATAAAAGAGCAGTATCTCCTCTCGGTTGGACAGACGAGTCGAGCATTCGTTGAACCTTGTCTCTCCGAGGGTCTGCGAACTTGGACCCGCGAGATTCCCAATTAATATTTTAGCAACCCCTTTTCAAAGCGATATCACCGATGATTTATCGCTTCGCAACAACGGTTTCGTTCTACCGTTAATTCCTGGCACTGGTTTTAGCGTCCACGAACTTCGACCCGGCCGCTTCGTTTAGTCATTTTCCCAAGCGATCCCATTTCGAGACCTGTTTTGCGCGATTCATCGAGGACATCGTTTGTTGCGTGACCGTTAGGTATACAAATATGAAACCGGAATTTTAATATAGAAAATTATGCGAACAAATATAAGATTTTTTAAAGATTTAGATTTCTTAAAATTAAAGAAGCAAATCAGAACTTCCCACAAATGACGTTTATTAGGCTCAAAACTCAATATTTTCGCATGAAAAAAAAATATACGACACTGAGACACAATCGCTAATACTTCGAGGTTATGTTGTTGATAGATGTGCAGCCTTACGATACGTCTTACATCTGACACTAGCCGCCATAACTTATTGGATGCACTATTCGATTTCAAACGGCGGAGACTTATTTGTACTACCGATATTTTATTAGAAATACTGCCCCACCGATAGCTGTACATTTTTCCAGTTTCTCTGACAATTCGTAGATGCCACGCCAAAAAGCTATTTCTCTTTTGAGGCAAAAACATGTCATCAAGCCATTTTTGTAAGATGCGAAGCGCTACTCATGAAAGTCTGGCGAGTAAGTCGCATGCGAAAATATTTTTCAATTAGCAAGAAGCAAAATCACTTTGCGTTGCCTTGTTTCTTATATTCCGGTCGTCTTCTGGATCTTTTCCATGGCTTTCAAACGTATGGAAACGATTTCTCGCGTCGCATTTAATCGATCCGCGAGTTGTTGCGTTCGAGCGTCATCCTGATCCAACGATGCTTGCAATTAGCTGTCTTCACACTTTTTTTACAGTCTTCCAAGTTTTTCGTTTCTCACGTAAAAATCGCCACTTTTGAATTTTTTAAACCGTCTAAAGCCTAAGATTTACCAACAGCGTGTTTACCATAATTTTCGACAAGCATTCGATTCTGCAGCAGTTTTCTTCAAAATGGCAACAAAAAATCAATGAAATCCGCAAATCGTAGTTTCCAAGCATAAAATTCGACGCTTTCAACGCTATTAAAAACTATGCTGTTGTATGAAACTTGTATGGTCGTGAGTTGAAAATCTCTAACCTCTTAGATACGGCTGAATTTTGCGCGGGACTATTTCCCTGAACGACAGAGTACATTTTAATAAAGTTTTTCATAACTAAATTATAATTTTTTTTTAAAGATAAAGTGCATACACTTTAACTTTAATAATTTTTGTATATAGTTTTATAATTTATCTTGAAGATATACTGCATATATTTTAATAGTTTCTTAATGAAATTTTATAATTTTTCTTAAATATGTGATGCGTATACTTTATCTTTAAGAACTTTGGAATGAAGTTTCTGATAACTAAGTTATCATTTTTATTAAATATATGATGCATATCCTGTAACTTTAATAATTCTGGAATGAAGTTTTTGATAACTAAATTATAATTCTCCTTAAATATGTGATGCATATTCTTTAACATTAATAATTCTCTAATGAAATTGTATAATTTTTCTTAAAGATACGATGCATGTATTTTAACTGTAATAATTTACTTTAATAATTAATGATACAAATGTGCTCAAGCCACTATAGTGGCGCATCGTGCCTAAGTGGTTAAATCAGTTGTCGAAACAAGCAAATGGTGTGAATGACGCGGTTTAACAAGTTGAATGCCGAGCGAATTTTACGTACTTCGGACAAATTTCATTTATTTCATTTGTAAATGTGGTCAGTGTTATTAAATAGAATTTTTAGTTACCGTATAATCAAGCTCTCACCTCGTACAACAATCTGGTTATCTTCCACAATAATAAATCTATGTTCGATGCCTTTAACTCAACGATAATCATTCTTAAACGACGCAATGGTGTCGGTCACCGGTGACCACCGTGGCAATCAACGTGTTAAAGGTAATTACATTGACAGCTAACGCCACGTATGGGCAATTTCCGGTTTTATATTTACATACTTGGTAAACACATGGAAAACGGATCCCGTAATCTCGTCTCGGCTCGATCAGTGGAATTTCAGGTATTTCGATATTCTCGCATTTGGTATTTCGATGAAACAAGAAAATGGCGTGAATGATACAGTTTAACGGTATTTACATCGACGGTTAGCGCCACGTATGGGCTCTGGTTTCATATTTGCAGAGCTGGTACACGGCCACGTTGGTCGGACGTCGCGGAGACCTTCGTTGGGAGACGAACATGGGTAGGAAACGAGAATAAAAATATTTCACGCGTGACATCCGGCTGATACCGGCAGGTAGGTCTTCCTAACTGGTTTCAAACGCTGACAATTACGAGCGTGAAATATCGCCAGGGCGGACCCTGACTTCTAGGATCGTCTTCCTCGTTCAGAGATCGTCTTCCTCGTCCTAACTCGTTCGGGACCGACCGAGAAACCCTCGACCGTGATACCGTCGCGTTAAACGGCCACGATATCGCCTCGCGATGTCTTCTCCGCTGGCAATCGCTCTTTTTGCATAACTTCCCACGCTTCGCGGCCACGGCCTGCCGGACCAGCTGGCTTCGGAGTCCAGTTAGCCCGAGTTATTTAGCGGTCCGTTAATATCGTACCTTGTGTAACGACCTCGAGCGGTTTACTTTCGGGATCGTTCGCGGTCGCGTTAACTCCCAAACACTTTTCGCCGTGAGAACAGAGCTGGTTTTCGAGATGCAATTGCGGAAACAGGACATTGGAATTTGGAAGACTGTCCCGGGCCGCTTCGTTCGAGCGCATTTGAAGTAGACGGACGACTCCTTCAAGAATCGGTCTGATTATTCGAAAGAAGCTTAACCCCTTGGGTACGGATTTATTTGAGAAAATATTTGCATGTGGAACGGAAATAATTTTTGGTTGCTTGGAGTAGTATGTAAAGGCAGTACATTTTACGTAAGAATGTATTTATTTCTAAAATATTGGTGACATATGTAGTATTAAGATGTCTTCAACTAATTAGAATTGCAAAACAAAAATAAATTAATAACAACAAAATAAAAGTAAATGAAATAAATTCAAAGTTTAATTTTTGGTTTGACGTCTTAGACACGTCATCCGCTCTTAGGGGAAAAAAGTGAATGACGTGTCTCAGACGTCAAATGTACCCAAGGGGTTAACGAATTCCAAGTTCTTTCCACTGTGGTCGGTATTTTGAATTACGTTAATGTTGCCATAGGATTGCGGATTTTTATGGGACTCAAAATTTTCGTCCTTCCGTCGATACTTTTCAATTTGATAGTAAAACAGCGAAGTACGATCCAATTCAATCACGTGTAAAATTGATGTCAGAACAAATTCCTTACATCGCAAATGGTTTAAAAAATCCGTCGTAATCTGCGCGGGCTACTATTTCAACCGTTTGCGTTTGAAGTGTGTAACCTCTTAGGCACTACGCGCTACTACAGTGGCTTTTGCGGATGTCATCTTTCTGTACGACGCGTCACTATAGTGGCTCTCGCGGATGCCAACTCTCCGTTTAAATTAAACAATCGTTTTCACATATTGTTTCACACTTGTTTTGCCTTCACATCGATTGATAATTGTTTTAACAATATACGGCCAGAATACACAGTCTTTTCTTTATCTGCCAGTGTCAGGTCGTTCAGTGTCGTGTTGAACTCTGCCGTACAGAGAAACAGCCCCCGCGCAAAATTCAGCCGTGCCTAAGAGGTTAATGAAAGAATTTAAGAACTTTTGCGTTTCTTTCTATTCGATTCACACGAACGACGTAGAAACTGAATCTACTAGTCGTCGATTATCCGTACTCTGTCGAATAATTCGAAATTTACCTCTTAGGCACTATGCGCCACTATAGTGGCTTTCGCGGATGCCATCTCTTTAAACGATGCGCCACTCAAATTGTATTATTAATTATTACAGTAAATTGTTAACACGTTGAATGCTACAGTGGTCACCGGTGACCGGCACCGTCGTGTCGTTTAAGAACGATTATCATTAAATTAATGGCATTGAACATCGATTTATTATTGCGTAAGTTAACCAAATTGTATTAGGTAAATCGGAAAGTTCCGTCCGTTTTTTTTACAAAAAGTAAAGCTTTATTCATGAAAGAAAATGAAAAAGTACGTTAATCAAAATATTGTCCATCGTTAGTGATGACTTTTTCTCATCTTTCGGGCAGCAAGCGAATTCCGCGTCGAAAGAATAATTCATCTTTGGAGGTTATCCAGGCGGAGATCCATTTTTCGAGATCTTCGTACGAATTAAATCGTTCTTCAGCAAGTGCGTGTGCCATTGACCGAAACAAGTGGTAGTCAGATGGGGCACAGTCTGGTGAATAAGCCGCATGTGGTAGCACTTCTCAGCGAAGTGCTTCTATCGTTTCCTTGACAATTTTTGAGACGCGAGGCCGAGCATTGTCATGCAGCAACATCACCTTACGCTGTCTCGTTTCATATTGTGGTCGTTTTTCGTGCAATGCTCGACTCAAACGGATAATTTGTTGTCGGTAGAGATCTCCTGTGACTGTTTGACCAGTTTTTAGCAGTTCATAGTATACCACACCTTCCTGATCCCACCAAATGCAGAGTAAACCCTTTTTTCCGTGGATATTCCGCTTTGGCGTCGATGTTGAGGGTTGGCCAGGATCACAAATGGTTTTTCGACGTTTAGGATTGTCAAAATAAATCCATTTTTCATCCCCAGTGATGAGACGATGGAGAAACCCCTTTCTTTGTTGCCTAGTAAGCAAAATTTTGCAGATGGTTTTCCGCCTTTCAATGTCTCTTGGCTTGAGTTCATATGGGACCCACTTTCCTTCCTTTTAGACCTTCCCTAAGGCTTTTAAACGGTCGGAAATGACAGATTGAGCACAATTTAACACTTCTGCAATTTGTTTTTGCGTTTGACATGGATCTTCATCCACTAATGTCTGCAATTCTTCGTCTTCGAATACTCGTGGCCGTCCAGAACGCTCTTTGTTCTCCGAAGAAAAATCACCATTTTTAAAACGTCGAAACCACTCTCTACATGTTTTATCGGAAACAGCATTATCGCCATAAACGTCTACAATCATTCGATGAGCTTCAGCTGCCGTTTTCTTCCAATTGAAACAAAGGCTAACACTTCGCGCAAATGACGCTTATTCAGCTCAAATTCCGACATCTTCAATGTAGAAAAAAACGAAGTTATCGATGCAAGCGTAAATTGTTGTGTACTGAGTTTTATTAACAGATGTTCAAACTAAAAAGTTAGCCTTACTTTAGAGGTTATAGTTACCCACAGTTTGAGCTACGGCTACTCAACGCTAGATGGACAGAACTTTCCGATTGACCTAATAGTACGAGGTGAGAGCTTTATTATACAGTAATTAAAGATTCTCTTTAATAACATTGATCGCGTCTACGAATGAAGTAAATGAAACTTGTCTGAAGTACATAAAATTCGCTCGGCATTCAACGCGTTAAAGTCAACATACGTGTATCATATCTTTCAGAAAAATTATAATTTTACGATCAAACACTACATTCCAATGTACTCGTGTAGATAACAGCATTATCCGTCACACATTGCAGTGCTGTATCATTTACAGGTAATTCGCGTTGAACTCTGCCGTACAGAGAAACAGCCCCGCGCAAAATTCAGCCGTGCCTAAGAGGTTAACCATGGAAACCAAAAAATTTTCTCTGACTAAGAATACTTCCGTTGAACACGATTAAATCTTGATCGGTATCTGAGATGCAAGCAACAGCGACACAAAACATCTTTGAAATGATAATGTGACAATTTTTAGTCCTGACTTAGAGTTACCGTTCGAGCGGTAAGGGTTAAATCGCACGTGTTCGGTGCTGTCACGAGTGCATACAATCCGCAGTGAACCGTCTAGCCGTGTCGATTTTATTCCGCGCCGGTTGGGTATGGAACCGTGTTCAAACACCATTGAAGTCGTAATAATTTCCAGGTGACCGAGCACGAAGCCGTAGGTAAAAATTCGCGAAAGGATCCCTGCTGCAGGTGTTAATTTCGCGGCAATGTAAAAAGACGTAAGAATGCCGGTCGGACACGAGCCGAACGCGTGGGCGCGGCCGTATTTGCACAACGCTAATTTCACGTAATGAAGATCATACGCGGCGGACAAACGATCTTCGGAATACCTCGGGGGCGCGGGAACGTTTATTTAACGGGGCCCGGCCGGCCGTGCGGCTGTTCGTTGCAAAAACCACGGCCGTGAAACGTTCTGCGGTCTCGGGGCGTGATTCGCCGCGCGTGAGAAAAACCGTGAAATTGTGTAGGAATTGAGCGATCACCGCTCGGAGGATTTCCATGGGTTTCCTGGCTGGGTCCAGGATCGTCTCGTTCCTCCTACGTGCGCGCTTCAATTTCCCCAGGGATATAATTAACCGATTCCAGCCGAAGTGTACGCCTGACTTGGTAATTCGCGGACCGTTAAGACAATGAGGTTTTAACAACTATTAAGAACGATGATCGTGGAAAATCGAGAACGTATGCTGGGCTCGGCTCGCCCATTCACGCGAACCGGTCTCTGTACGCGTGTGTCTAGTAATTGATCGTCAGTCGAGAAACGAACCGTGATCCTTGATTCCGTACCTTTTATTCTCGTAATACTGATTAATGGATCGGCGAACCGGTGTTTCTGTTGATATAACCGACAACTCATAGTCTTTGACGTTCTGAAGGGAAAAAAGCGAAAGGTCTCGGTGCCTAAACTGTTTTATTAATTTCGAACTGGCGGATAGAGAAATATTAGGAACGGTTGCGTGTAACAGAGGTCCAAGTGTCTACACTGTTTCTATTAATTTAGAGTTGTTCTGCAGAGTATCAGCGGTTGACGTACACTGGATGTTCTAAGGTTTCTATGTCACTCGTCTGGGTTGTTTATAGAAAAATGCGAATGGTCTAACTGTTTAAACTGTTTTAGTAATTCAGAATTGTCCTATAGAGAATCAGTGATTAACATACACTGGATATTCAAAGATTTCTATGGTATTCGTCTGGGTTGGCCAGTGAAATAATGCAAAGAATCCAAATACCTTAACAATTTTATACATTTCGAATCGTCCTGTAGAGAATAAGTGATTGTCGCACATTGGACATTCAGTTTCTACGTCGTTCGTCTGGGTCGAACAGAAAGAAACGTGAAAGTTCTTAAATTGTTTCATTAACCTATTAGGCACGGCTGAATTTTGCGACCTGATTTTGAACGACCTGACACTGGCAGATAAAGAAAAGACTGAATATTCTGGCTGTATATTGTTAAAACAATTATCCATCGATGTGAAGGCAAAACAAGTGTGAAATAATATGTGAAAACGATTATTTAATTTAAACGGAGAGATGCCATCCGCGAAAGCCACTATAGTGGCGCATCACTATGCCTAAGAGGTAAATTTCGAATTATTCGACAGAGTACGGATAATCGACGAGTAGTAGATGTCTAAAAAGCTCCGTATTATTCGTGTAAATTTATTTGAAGAGTGTTGGGAGGAGCAGGAACGTGGAACTCGAAAATCCTCGAGGATCCGCGTTAAATCGTGCAACGAACGACTACGTTCGTGTCGCCGGCGCCGAATTCACGAGCGAAAAAGAATTTGCGGAATTCTCACGGTTCGATGGACACCTTCGGAAAGTTTACGCGGGAAACGTGTAGAAAATTTCCTCCGTCGGGACGTGGAAAGGAAACTCGTTGAAATGGGTCAAAGCAGATTCAGCGTGAACCCACCTGTTGCCCCGTCCGTCTTCGCATATATGTATACCTGCGCCTCGGTGCTCGTGTCTGCGTGTGTACATAGAGCCGTAGATCGCGGAAATGGTGGAAGTAAATGGATCCGTGCATCTACACGACGGATTGCACGAATTGTCGTCGATCGAGTTCTTTCCATCGTTCCGCGCTACAGGTGCGTTAACCTGGCCCGTTATCTGCCCGACAAATATCCATTATTCCTATGAATACTGTAATCAAGCTACAAATCTCCGAAAGAAATGGAAACTGGAATTGGATGCAATTTATGAGTGTTTTCCACGAGAGCTAGGAATATCGGTAAAGCTTTTTTTCTATTTTTTACCGGCGACACGATCCGCTCCCGAAAGTAGTTAAGATAGCTTTTCTTCTTTCAAATGTAATGTTTCGGAACCGAAAGACATTATTTATTGCCTCTGAGAATTCCTAAACGAATCGCGGTAGAAACTCGAAAGTTACATGTAAATTTTCGTTGATTGCATTTCTCCATGAGCAGATTTCTGTTCTTTATGCGAACTCTTTCTCGCGCAGATTATTTGTGCCCATAATTATGAAAGTGGTCTAAGTCATATATTTCTTGTTTCGAGATATTTAATGAATTGCATTTGAATAAATTAAAAAATATTTTTACATTATGCGACATTTTAATTTGTAGTTTTATTAGTCTTGATTAATGGAAATTTATTATGAATATGAAATTTTGTGTGAATTTCATACGAGAATGTTGTTTTTAAAGTTTGAACTGACTTAGACCATTTTCAAAATTAACTGAATGTCCTACAAATGACTTAAAGCAATAAAGAACTATGAGTTTTATTTGAAACAATAACTTTAATGAAATAATTCATGAACATTTATTAATTATTTTTAAAAATTAATCCATTTTTAGCATTTCGAGTTTTTATGATTCTTAAAATGTTCTTGACAAACTGGAGGGATGTATGGTAGTAAACACATAATATCTTTATGTTTTTCTTCCGTTACTGGTCTAGTGAAAGTCTCCTCTTTAGATGAAAGATCCGAAACGTGGAATTTAGAATCATCTAAAGAAGTTTTATAGAACATTTTATAAGGTTCATTTTTCAAGAATCTCATCCATTAAATTTGTAGCCAAGAGACAGATTCGCCCGCGGTATTTTTTACTCTTCTAGTGATTTCGTTGAAATAAAATCCGGCTGCGACATTCGTTTTATCGAAAATGTATTTCTTCTTCTACACTTTTCTACCAATTCATAATAATGCTCAGGGTTGTATAAGTAATTTGCTTTTTTTATTTTCATTTCTATCAACCCAAAATCACGGTCATCTGGTAGAAAGGAATGACCCGATACCAAAAATTTGTGGTCTACTGTTTCAATATTATTAATTGATGACTGAGCAATTTTCATCCATGTCAATGCTACTTTAATGTTACGATTTTGGCCTGAACAAGTATCACTGTAAGCTATTACATGTTTTTGAGTAGTTATATCCTCCATATACAGAGGGCCTCGCGCCATTTTCAAGTTATGTTTATATAATTTCTTTAAATTTTTGACTTAGACCACTTTCATAATTAACACTAAATGAATTCCATATAATGTTGAAATTACTACCACTATCTAATGGTTCATTTCTGTCGATACCGTAAAAATTACATTGAATAAATTTAGTTTAAAATAATGTGGTGTGAAATAACTGATAAACTCATTTTTTTTAATTTTGACCACTTTCATAATTATGGGCACATTTCACAGAAATCATGACAGAGGAAAAATTTGTATCGCTAACGAATTTTACGTAATAAAGTTAAAGAAATATACGAAATTTGCTGCATTCGAAGAATTATCCGAAACGACTAGAACTTGTATCTAAACCATTCTCGAATCAATTTATCTCGTATCCGATAAAAATCGTGACGTTCTCGACGAACGGATCTCGTGCGTTCCGTTTGCGCAGCACATTGCAGTGCCCGGTGTTCGCTGGCCAGACCTCGACCAGATGGAAACGATCAAAGATTTCTCGTAGAAAATTATGGAATCGTTTCGCCCGATCTCGCGTCCGATAAAAATCGCGGCGGTCTCGTAACTTCAAAAATTTTTCCAACGTGGCGCAGGGGTCGGGCACTCGATACCGCAGCATTAATTGCACGATGTTCGATACGCACTTTTACGCCGGCGGTTCCGCAGTATTTCTCTCTCGTCTTGTTCGCTAAGCGACGTATCCCGCGACACATAGAACACGTAATCGCCGGCGGGATCGGCTCGGAGCGGCGGGTAATCGCGCAAGAAATCCTTGGTCGCCTTGTCTCGTATCTCGTCGCGGTGGGTATTCAATGGTCGTGAATCGCGGCGACCGGGGCCGGTAACTCAGCGGGTAGCGTCGCGCGGCCCGATTGGAAAAGAAATGCTGGCGCTATTAGTTGCATAGGAGCATTTCAATTCAGCCGATCCGCCGATCGGTTTCCCCGCCGCGGTTGCATCGCATGCATCACCGGGCCCGCGCGCTACGTATCGCTTGTAGATGGGCCTTGCTGCTCGCGTTGCTTGGGTATCCGCCTCGTTTCTCGGATCGGACGGTCGACGCGGAGCCGCGTTTCTCTCGTTCCGGTGCTCGGAGGCCATGCCATTCCGCTAATTACTGAATAACTCTTCGACCGGGCCGATCCACGGCCGCGGCGGCGGTGCTTCGCTTTCGAGTGTCGCGTCGCGACGATCGACGTCTCTCCGGGGCCTCCGATTGTCCTTAGCGGGTCCTTTATCGATCGCATCGATCGTATCGTCGCGTCCTATCGCGCCGGGATCGTGAATCTCCGCGAACCACCGCCGGCAGAGCTATTGCCCGCGCGGCAAGAATGAATAGAGACACGAGAACCAGAGAAGTTTAGCGTCTACCCGCGCCTCTACCCGCGCTCCTCCCCTGCCTCGCTCGCGGATAATTAAATCATGCCCGTGGTATCTCGCTCTCGCGGACGATGCACGATCGGCTGACGGGCCAGCATCCTCCGCCTCGGTCTTGCCGCGGCAAACCAGTCGCGACTTTGACGTCTCGGACGTCTCGGACGTTCCGCTGACGTACCGCTGTCGCGGCGCGATTGTAGGTGGTCGATCGCGTGGGTGTGACGAACCGAGGCGGGTCCAGACGTTTTCATTGCCGATGCGATGCGCCACGATCCGCAGGTTCACTGTCGGAAGTATCAACCGCTTCTTTTCGCCGGCGAACTTTAGCGAGCGAGCCGTATTTCATAAATCGATGAAGCGATTAGATACATCATTGTTCGCTGCGATGAAATGTTTACGGAGGGTCGAGCGAACGTCGACGATCTTCGGAACGTCTGATCTTGGGAAAAGTTCGTCCGAGGGAATACTGTGAACGGAAAGTAATGTAGAGCTTATAATTGTAAAAATATTATTGTATATACGGCACGTTTTGGGAAGAACATCGGAGAATAATTTTACGTGCAAAAGTTACTCGACACGAAGAAATAAAATTTTGTTGTTTCACGTCTTATTCAGCGATTTCCATATTTCCGTGTGTCGAGTTACTGTAACTGGAAAGGAATCGCGGGTTAATCGAAGGTACGTCTTACTCGACTAAGATACACACTTATTAGCCAGCCTCGCATTCGACAGGGAATGGGATAAATGCGTATGCACCGCAGAACCAATTATCAAGATATGAAAATAGAAATAATAAAGATACCTATGAACGGAACTACGACGTACTTCATCCGGACTTAAATCTGCGCCGTGACATCAGCTTGAAGAAATTCTACTTCGAAGAATCAATTAATGCGAACACTCGAGGCGAAGCGTTGTAATCGTTCTATCGGTGTATGCTCATCGATAAGACTCGTAAGATGCGATAACCCCGTAATTCTTTTACTGCACCAATTAATAAAGTCCCGTTACAGTTTGATATTTTTGCTGTGAACTCGAATAAAGTACGATATAACCGTCGTGTCGAGTCGAGCATGCAAACGTTGTCTAGAAGCAAAAAGAGCGCATGTATAATTTAAAAACCGAAGAACCACATCCGATAATTTGACCGATATCAGAGAATTACCGCAAATAACGATAATAAACGCCGCGATAAATGAGAGAAACGAAATAAAAGGTTGCTCGGGCGAATTTCCTTATTGCGCGCTCATAAAAATCTGCTTAAACGAGGAGTCGAGGGGAGGGGCGCGTTCGGACGAGCAATTTCGCATGACAATGGTGGTCCGGGCGAATTAAAAACCGTCGGTTTACACCTATCCGTTTAAACGGTGGGTTATTTATGGTCGTGGAAATATGACGGACATCGGGTGGAACCGTTCGCCCGTGCGACCAAAATCTCCCGGTAACGAGACACGCCGGGGCACGGAAGGGACCGGGAGTAATTAGCGGTAATTAACGACGCTGCCCGGTCAGATACGACGGTTTTAATTACTTCGCGAAAGGCAGCGCTCGCATTTCCTTTCTTCCGTGGCTGACCCGCGCCGATACGGCCCGAAAGAATTAAGTGGCCGGCCGAGCGAGTCGATCTCTCCCGAGAGCGACCGCAATGACTTTCGACGTGTGCCCGAGCTCCGAGGACCCTCATTAATGGCGGCCGAGTAATTTGCGTGGATGACTTTGGCCCCGTGACTGCCCGCTCGAACCCGAGCGGCGATGCTTACCGACACCCACGCGGCGTGTTGCGAATCCGCTCGGTGCGTCGGACACGACGCGCTGCCATATCCACCGCGTTCTTGTCGTACGAGCCACTACCAAACGATCGTCGACCAGCTGACAAATCGTCCTTAATCTTCGGCCGGTCGCCATTAATCGTTCTTTCATTCATCCGTCGAAACGGCTCGCGAGATCCAAGGAATTCGTAGAACGAGAGAGAGAGAGAGAGAGAGAGAGAGAGAGAGTGAGAGAGAAAGAGCGAGAGCAGAGCGTGCCCGCGCTTTCAATTAAACGGGGCAATCTGCCACCGACGATTCTGATTGAACCGTCCAATTTATCACAATTCCAGCCGGTTTCCCCGTCAAAGTGGACTGCATTAATTCCCGGTTAGAATTCCGAATTATTCATCAACGTCGACCGAGCCACTGTGGCACGCACCGCGGACTCTCGGTTACTTTGACATGCCGGAAAATTTTCGATAATTAACAACGAGAGGAACGTTCGATCACCGGTCACGAGAAAAGAAAGACGGAGTGAGAGAAAGGGGGAGGGGGGAGGGGAGAGGGACAGACGGAGAGGAAAAGAAGAGAGGAAGGCCGGTCGGATGATAAATCACCTCGTAGGTAGCCTGTTCACGAAATTCGCGACCGCAAACTGGAGGTTGAACGTACCCGCGCGCTGCCCGGACCCTTAATACCGTTAGTATAACGAGAGGATCGGTTATCAGCGTGCGATCGGCCAATACTGCCGGGAATAAATGAAGAGGCGAAGATCCGAGGCGAAATCATTACAGTAACGAGACATTAACCAGATAAGAGTCGCCGGCCTTCGGCTCCTATCTGTCTCAAGCGTGCCCACGGACACCGGGGCGAGCGTACACGCTGCTGCTGCTGCTGTTGCTTCTCCGATCCGCTTCTGCCTCCGCTCCGGCCCGCTCCAACCCGCTCGCCCGCATGCCGATCCGTACACGGAGGATCCACGGGCACACCGGTCCGGTGTGAGTGCGGAACGGAATTCGCGTTATTAAAATACGCCTCTTTGCAGGTGGCCAGGCGCGTGTAAAAAATCTCCCGGCAATCTACGCGTCCAGTGCTCCTGGCCCCGATGTTTATTACGATACTCTTTTCGGCAATTTCCGCGCCGATGACGGACCCGCTCGACGCCGACACGCAGGTTGTTACCGATAGCGCGATACTCGCCGCTGCAACCGGTACCCTAATCGAGCACGCCGAAATTATAGAAATTAATTTTTTCACCGGCCAGCGGCCACGGACTCGCTAACCGAAAAGATATTGCGATTTTTTCGCAATTTGCGCTTTCGCGATCTCTCTCTCTCTCTCGTCGTCCGCGAAATTGATTTTGCAGCTCGTTTACGGCACCGTTGTTTTTTTGGAAATGCAATAAGGTCGCTTTATCGGCTGACTTTTTCCGTTGCGCGACTCCGGGATACTGCATGTGTGTATCTTTTTTTGTTACACTCGGTAACTGCAGGAAATGCACTGCTTGGCTTTTTTCTGACCAGCCTGTTACCACGCTGTGGATTTTATGCATTTGTGGTAAAAACGAGTGAGCAAATAACAAAATAGAAGAATTATTTTGCATGGTGAGGTTCGATTTGGAAGCAGTCCTCGAATATGAGGAGGGATTCAAATAAAATCGTTTTAACTAATCGTTCGAGAAAAACATTAGAAAAGAAGGAATATCGAGTATTTTATTTTAGTGAGAATTACACGACAAAATGCTAAAATAAATAAGATGCACTATAGAATTTCAACGTAATTTTTATCCGCAAAGGCTGTCACGTCGGAAACTAAAATTCCGTTCGATTCGACTTTCCTAAAGCTGCCTACACGCTCGGAAAACCGCATAAACATCAGCAACGAGGTTATTTTAGCTGAATTTGGGAGTAGCGCGATAAATTGCGAATACTACAATCCGTGTTCGACGCAATGGCTTATAAACAATGAAAGACAGAAATATCTCTTAATGAGCGAGCCCACGGCCTCTCCGAAACAAAATTCCCGTCGCGTTAAACACGCAATTCCGAATCGGTCGTAGCCACGCAAAAATGCGCGAAATCTGATATGCTTTTCATTATCCCAGCCCACCGTTCGGCCGGCCGAATATGTTAATTCCGGCGCGAGCGATGCGCTATCTTTTCCCGGAATAATGCATGAGGAGTGTTCGGATTGTGCAACAAGGCCGCCGTCGTTCGACTAGTTTCGAATCCGAGAAAACGAGTCGAGAACAACGCCCGAGAAAGACGAAATCCGAGAGAGAACAGAAGAGAAGAAGAGGTCCGGGTGCCGTTCAGGCAGCGACGTTAATAACTTAATTTCGCGGATTCGCGGGACGACGATGCACGGGAACGATACACGCGGGGACGATGCCGCCCCGAGTCGCGTAATTGCGATAGTCTGCGCGCACCGGTCGAGACGAGGCGAGGACTCGAACTCAATGGGATTCGATTCGATTCGATGGTTCCCCCTTTTCGATCCCGTGACTTCTCAGCGACCCGGACACCCGTACCCGTTGCTTTATCACCAATTTACAGAGGTGTTTTAAGAGCGGTACGCGGCCCCGGATCGGTCAGGGGGCTCGAGGGGGCGGGCTTGCCCGGCGGACGGGTCAGGTAGGTGATCTTGTTTGCTAATGGCGTACTCGTGTTCGAATGTAGTTGCTCCGCTATGTCCATACGTCTTCTGATTAAGATTAAAGAAACCGCGTATCTCGTCGAGCCGCAAGCTTAATGTATTCACGCGGCCGTGTAAAAGTTAAGGCTCGCCCGGGGCACGATAGACCTCACGAAACCCTCTCGTTCCTGTTGTGTCTGTGTCCCGCTCGCCATATTCGGATATCGATCTAATGCAATTACCACTCCGGCTACCGCGGCTACGTGCTACGGCCTATCCGGCCCGCCGCGGCCCGTTCCTTTCATTCCGCCTTCGTTCTGCTTTTTTTCCCATCGCCTTTCTCTCTTTATCTCTTCCACCTTTCTACCCCCCCCCCCCCTCTCACTCTCTCTCACTCGCACTCTTTCTCTTTTTCTTTCTCGTTCTCACCCCGCGCTCGTTACGATTCCCGTTTCGTAACAGCGTGTCGATACGACGCGCTCGCGAGAAATTTAACGCGGCCTCTGGACGCTGATAAAATCAGAGACGGCCGGGCGGCGGCGATTCCGCTCGCCGGTAGGCCGATTGCTTACCGGAGCCTCCGAAATACCTGCTCCGACGGGCTAGACGCCTTTAACGCTTTCGCTGCCGAACCGACACCCTCGCAAAGTCCAGAATATTAACCCTTTGCACTTGAGAACTTTTACGTGTGGACGAACCAGCAACTCGAGACGTTTCGGAGCATTTTTGGTGAATTTCTTACCTTTAACTTAAAATGATTACACATACAAATTAACCCTTAACACTCCGATGGCTCCTCTGAGGAAACACTAAAAATTGCCATACTATTATTCGACACAGCTTTTCTATCACTATATTTGCGTTTAAGAAGTTGCTAAAAATTCAAAAAGTGTCGCACGTGCGAGTTATAGTAATAAACTTTCTGTGCACGAAAGGAAATAAACCACGTACAATGGAACTATTGTAGATTGAAAAGCATAACGATTTTGGAATTAAAATTGCTCGGAGTGCAAAGGGTTAATGTATAAAATTTTTATATTTTAACATTTTGCGTATCTTCCGTTATCTTCCTTTTTCCATCTTGCGTTATCGTTCTAATCACCTTTAGGAAGATAATTTCTTAAACATTAATCTATGTAATTTTGCTTTGTACGATATTTGATGCAACAATTGCCAAGATGTATGCCCGGTTTGTCGAGACTAGTATTACAATAATATGTTGTTTGATGTCTTTGATTTGATTTGGCAGATGCTTCTTATTTATTAAGATTATAGGATTAAGATTAGGATCTTATTTACACGCCGCTTGTTTTTCTAAAAGCGCCAAGGAAACGTTTAAGGCAAGATAACGTTCTGGTGAGCGAAAGTCCCCTTTCGAGTTGCGGCATCTAATAATGTGGTGAGTGAGAATCACCTCTCGAGTGCAAAGGGTTAATCTAATTTTTCTAAGGAAGTAACCATTGGGAGTTTAGAACGTACGATAAGCAGTAGTCCTTCGATCTTCTTGCATCCTCCAGATCTCCATTGAATTTAGCGCGATGGATGTACCAACGTTTAAATTTATTTTTAAATCTGGACAAATAATTCCGTAATAGTTGAATGCGCCTCTCGGATCAAACGTATTGCGAATGGAAACCGTGCACACTCTGAAGGAATTGATTCGCAAACAAGTTTTATAAATCAACAAACCTATAAATAAGTTTCGACGTTCTGCATCGAATGTAGCTAATTTGATTAGGATCAGCAAACTACGAGAATGTTCAAGAAGTAATACCCAATTATTAGTTATTATTACTGTGAAGGTTGCATTCGAGTACAACAAGATTGTGAAAACATCCAAATCTCGTTAAAACGTCCCATCGAACATCACCGAACGCACACCCCAGAAAGTACACAGCGATCGCCGACATCCGTCGCGACGCAGTCTCGTTCCAGCAGCGTTTTCGAGCCCCCATTCCCGAAGAAAACCAGAAAGGAGACGCGATCA
>CM052090.1:10860400-10874164 GCA_028453745.1 Agapostemon virescens | reverse complement strand
TCAGACGAATCGAATTAATCCACTCCAGCTACTTCCTTCTTCCACGGCAATTAACAATCTTCCATTCCCGTATGATATATGTACGTCCCGACTAATATCGTTAATTGAGCGCAATTGGAAAGATCGAAGCACCGCGGCGCAAACGGGATACGGCTAACAAAGCTCTAACAAGATTCACCTAATCGAGACGCAAGGGTATCGGTCTCGGTATGACGAGAGCAGCTCGATCGCGGGATCGTTTCGCGAGATTAGAAGCGACAGTATCGGTGTTCGAGGATCGTGGAAATCCCTTAGCATGATCGGAAAGGACGTCGCGTTTCAACGGACCGTCCGGTTCGGCCGCAAACGACGAGAACCGTGGTGCGGCGAGCCTTCAGCGGTCGGAGCCGGCGGTCACCTCGACAACTTCATTAATGCTTCGACTATCGCGCTGCCAGGCGTCCACGACGGGAAATCAATCAGTTTCCACGTCTCGTTATCCGGTCCGCGGCACGAAACGAACTTCTTCGGCGACGAGGAGAGACGTACGAAAGGTAGGGAGGAATTCTTTGTCTTCGCGCACAAATTACTTGGCCGGAGGACGGTGCTCCTGTTCGATCGCGGACACGAGGAAGAAGAATGAGAAACGGACGCGAAGCCGAGGACTAAGAGACGAAGGAGAGAACGTCGAGAGCAAGAGGACCAGAGAAGTACAGAGAGAGAGAAACAGAGAGAGAGAGGGAAAGAGAGAGAGAGAGAGAGAGAGAGAGAGAGAGAGAGAGAGAGAGACAAGATGCAGAAGGAACGGAGGAGAGGGCCAGAGGAGAAAGAGGCGCATTCTCGACGGAGAGCCGATCCATCTCGCGGCCTCGTTAGGTACGTAACTGCACGAAGAACGAGAGACAGAGAGGCCGGAGGAGAGACGAAGAAAGAGAGACAGTGCGTGTATCGATAGGTGGGAAGGGAAGGCGGACCAGAAGGGTGAAACGGTGCCTCGAACTTCTCCCCGGCATCGTCCTTGCAACAAACAAATTGTCCGTCGTGCGGCGAAACACGCGGAAGTCCCTTTCGACGTGCCGTCAGGGCCCCTTTCGTCGAATTTCGTATGTACACGAAACGGCCGAGGAATCGAACTTCGGATCACGGAGGATCGATGAGGTGGACGACGAAAAAGGGAAGAAGAACGCCGGCTCGGGCTGGAATTCGAGCGTCTCCGAGTAAACGAAGCGGCCGGAGGTAAAATGAGAAGAAAAGCGCCCTCTCTCTCTCTCTCTCTCTCTCTCTCTCTCGCCGCGGGCAGGAAGGAACCGTTCCGAGTTCCATCCTTTGTGACGTTTACAATGAATTCCGTGGGACTCGGCCTCCAACCGGGAAATGAGCGTTCCGTATCAATACGGAAGATTAATATGTTGTCGATGACGGATGCCGAAACCGTTGTACGAAATCACTATCAGAAAATTAAATTTCGGTTTATGTTTCATTGCCAGGAAGCCGAATATCGCATCGCGAAGTCGTTGCTTCGAGACGGAACCGAGGCGGTTATTTTCTCGACGCTCTCATCGGCTGGCGACTCGCAATCGTGCTGTCTCATGGTGGAAGTTGAATGTAGTACACGGATAATGGCTACCTATCTTTCGTTCGAGGATGCTCGAGATCAGGGCAGTGGGACAGTCTTCGAGGTTGCGTCGAATGTTCGGAAATTGAAATTAAGTTGTAATTGTTTTATTAACACGTTGAATGCCACGCGAATTTTGCATGCTTCGAACAAGTTTCGTTTGTTTCATTTATAGAAATGATCAGCGTTATTGAACGAAATTGTTAGTTACTACAAATTAAAGTTTTCACCTCGTACTATAATCTGGTTAATTTTCCCAGTAATCCGTTAATGTTCAATGCTGTTAATTTATTGATAACCGTTCTTAAACGATGTAACGGTGCCGGTCATCGGTGACCCCCGTGGCATTCAACGTGTTAAACTTTTGCGTTTCGAGCCATTCCGGATGTTACCTACCAGCTACTCGGCATCATTTTGTCCAAAAAACGTTATATCGTATAGTATAACATTGGGACCAAGTAAAGTATTGTAATGATATTTGATTTCAATGAATTTGTAGACATGGATGAACAAAAATTTGCAAAAAGGCAATATATTAATTTTTATAATATTGTACTGTGTGATAAATTTTGAATCATTACCAATATGCATTGCAGGCTAATTAGTGGACGTTTCACGGTAATAAGTCGTTCGACGTCTTCCATTTGATGTTTTTCTGTCAAAACAAGCAATACGGTTCTGTTTCTTTTCTTCCACATTGGGAATACGTAGTTTATCGTTCAGTCTATCCGAAGAAGCGAACGGACGGTGTTCTCGGTTCTTGAAAATCACCTCTCAACCGATTTACAAGAGTTACCCTTGTGAATGAACCATAATTTGATGCGGTTTCTTGTGCCATTTCAACAGAAAACTTCAGGGATACAGGTTTCCGATACCATTTCTCAGAAAGTTGCGCTGTAATAAGTTGATTCCCCGTAATCACTAATAAACTATAATGTCCCCTCAGAGGGGACGTCCGAGCGATATGCTAGAATTACGACATCCCCTCGGAGGGGACAACGGAGTGCAAAGGGTTAAAATAGATTGCTACTTTCACGTAAAGTAGACCCACCGAGTATTCGAGCTGGGTTCTCGCAAAATCCCCATAGATTTTCTTTCCTATTCGACAGTTGTCGTGCGCCAACCAAAATGGCAAAGATAGAAGTGCTCGCTATAGGTGCGTACGAAGGAGGACGTTAGGGGGGGGGGGCAGAGAGAAATCTTGAAGCGAAACGAGCCGATACTGTAGACACAACATCTAAATTGGACTCCTCCCCTCGAAGGCCACCGACGAAAGCCGCAACGGAGGATCCCCTGCTCGATTCATCGTGGTCATAAGCGGCATCAACAACTCCCGAAACAAATGACATCCACGAGCGTCGAAGAGGAGGCGGCAGGCCAGGCGGCGGGGGGATTTAAGAAGTCGACGAAAGGGAAGAGAAAGTATATGCGCGTCGCCGCGGTGGAGCCCGTGCCGGTGCAAGAGAGAGACTTAGTGCTTTACCCGCGTCGCAACCGCGTTATTGTCATTTGTCATTGTCCCTTATGTTAATGTTTGCCTGCGCCGGTCTGGTGGGGAGTTACTAATAGCGGTAATTAGCGCCGAGGAGTCAGCCACTCCGTATACATCACTTTCAACGGGCTACGTTGTGCTTCGGCTCTTGAGGAACTCCTTCTTTCTTTCCCCGGTCTGTCTCCGGCCTGTGCACTCCCGGCGAGCGAGGGGAAACACGCTCGAGGATTTCGCGCGCGTTAGCGAATCATCGCGCGATCATTACGCCGTAATCTGTCGGTCGCGACAGGGAACGAGGGAGGGTGGGAGGGAGAGAGGGATGGCGGAGGATGCGGATGATTGTTGCAGGTCATCGCGCGGAATCGATATCGGGGAAACGAAGATATTTTCGACGGATAGCCGGCTTAATAATTATTCAGGTGGCTCGGCCGCTTCATTTGCCGTGTTACATTCGTCCAGATCCGAGCGGAGCATCGCGGCTCAACCCGCCGACTCATGATTACCCGGAGCTAACGTCTACAAAAACATCCTCCGATACCGGGCCCCGTAACGGTCGGGTAATTAGCGGCCGCGTGGGAAGACCGATGCATCGGTGACCTTCTTTTTCTTCGCGCATCGACGCAAATAATGGCCTTTATGCAACAGGATTTCGTTCGTGTTCGCGATGCTCGACGCGACGACTACGGGACGGTCTTCTAGCCGACGTTCTCTCCGTTCCTCTAAAACGAACCAGTCGCCTAAAGGCATCGCGCTTTGATGCTTCGCAAACGTCGGCGCAGCTTCGAGCGTGACGCTGCGAAGAACGAATCGTGCACTTTGTCTCGCTGTTGCGCATTTTATCGCGGCGAAGACGTCAAACATTCGGAACAACCGAGTGCTCGTCGTGTTATTTTATAGACTCGTATCTAGCCGCGACTAAGTTGCACCGTTGCAATCCTTTTCTTTTCTTTCTCTTCTTTTTCATTAATACGGCATTCTCGACGGAATGGAAATTTCAGACATTTTAATCGAACCCGACGGTTGGGAAGACCTCGTCTTTCCAGTATGGTGTGCGTCTTAGCTGTCCGATGCATTTAGAAAGTTGGAATGCGCCGGTCGAGTCGACGTTTCATGTTACCAGCAACGCTTCTGTCCGTTTTAGTTAACCAATAATCGAATGATTCATCGCCCAACGCGAGAAACTTCTCGCTGCCCCGGGACTTTAATATTCAATTATTTCGTAAGACATTTAATTATCGCGCGCGCGCGCGAGCGCAAGCCTGTTCGGCTAGAACTCGCGCGTATCCGCCGCGTCGAACCGAATGACACACGCCGTACGCGCCGGAGATAGACCCCATACTGTTTCCGACGCATCGATTGCAAACGATGACCGGCAACAATCGCGGCAATGCCGATCTCCGAGCAGCTGGCCGATCTAATGAACGAACGATGATTCGTCGGCCGAGCGATCAACGAAAATCCTTTCGTCGGATTTTCAGTCTGACGCAACCGGTCTACGATTAAATTTGTATTCTCCCCCGCTGATTTCGGAACATCGATTCGAGGACCGGTTGCTTTCCTTCGTGGTTTCTCGATCGCGCTTTGCGACGCGCGAATCGATCGGATGACTCCTTTGACAGGACAGCAATCCATTCAAATTTGAATGGTAAAGAGGATGCCTCGCATTCTTTGCTATTTTATAACTTTATTCTCAGGTCTGCTCCCGAAGGAACGGCCACGCTATTTCCGTCACGACGCCAAATAAGCGAGGCGATACGGTGTGAAATTGTATCCGTCAAAGATCACATTAGATTTAGTTTTCCGCGGTAGTCAACACTTTCAGCTTCGAGCACGGGAGAGCTGTTCCCGGAGTTTCAGCCACTCTTCCCGTCTATCGTGCCCTCGAATCTCGCGTTCGTCGGTTTTTCAGCATCCTGGCGTGCACATTCTACAAGACGGTTCGGCTCCGATAAGATTCACCTCGCCGTTTAACGAATCGGTCGTTGTTAACTAAGCGGGTATCCGTCGGGGAGTTGTTTCGGTGCCATAAACGCGGCAACAAATGTATACGAATACGCCATCGGGAGACGTTTCCTGCGAAGCGGAAAATAAGCGTGACCGTGTAAGGTGCACGCCCGTTGTCAATTACCCAGGGTTTCCCTGCGAGCGAGCCTAGCCGTGCTCGCTTAATATGGCGCGATAATAGTAGCGCGTTGCTCTAATTATCATCGCGCCGGTTTATTGCGTGCGGCCGGGAACGGGAACGGGAACGAGCGCTGCCAGGACCCTCGGTCAAGGAATCCCGCGTGCTCCGCATATTTATCCGCATCCTACTTTGCCACCGCGTTTACACCTGCTGCCTGCTAAGGTGCTCATTCGAGAAGAACCCCTTTGTTACGTTTTTCTACTCTCTTTCTACCGGGCCGCTCCCTTGCTTTCTCAGAGCACCGACTTCCGCGTTGCTCCGCCAATATTTAGACTTCCATCGACCATCGTTCATTACTCGCGCCAACCGTTTCATACGATTTTTATTCGCCCTCTTCCGATCGCGCATTAAATGCACGGCTACCGGCCTACACGCTGCGGCGAACCGAGAAAAACAGAGACGCGCATTCATAAGACGAGATGTTAGAGATGTTACGGTTTCGTTGGACGGTTTCTAAAAATACCGGCCGGCTAACAACGTTCGTGTCTTTTCAATCGATGGACAGATACGTCAAAAGAAGGTTAACGAGTGCATTATTGAAAGGAGAGTTGGAGTCGCATCGTCTATTTCTAAAAATACCAAGTAGCAAAGATAGTCGTTTCGATCGATGGGAAACGTACACGGAGTAGATCGCGCAACGATGTATTCGCAAATAAGTTGGTCTCTTAGGGTTTCCATTGATGCTTCTGACATCGAGACTGCGTTCGAGCTCGTAACTTTTGAACGCTTGTCCAACGAAACGAATGGACAGTTAAATGAGCCAATAATTTTTAGTTAATAATGTCTGCTCGATTAAATTCTCTTTAGTTACGGTCTCCGTTGAACAAGCTGTCGTTCGGGCACACATAAACTCCAACGTGACACACAACCTCTGCGCGTGCAATATGTCAAACGTTGCCACGAACTACCTTGCTCACGCGAAGTCGCCGAACGAAAGATGAAATATTGAGTATGAAACATTTGCACTTTGTGAAACACTTTGTATAAACCGGCAGGAATTTGTTGACAAACGAGATCCTTTAGTTCGTTTGCAGCTCGATAAAATCTCCGATTCTCGATATCGTATGAACATCCGCAGTTCAACGATCGGTAAAAATATCGAGATCGGTTGTTACGCTTTGAGACTCGAACACGCCGCACCTTTCGCGCTTCCTTAACAGTTAAGTGGTCCATAAACGACCGCGATTGTTAGTTTGGCCAATCACGATTGGCCGTCTCGCGCACACATCCCAACACAGAGAGTCTCGCTTTACTAGAAATTCTTTCCTCTCCATGTCGCGCGTGACACCTCGCAATAACAAAAATCTGTTCGCTGGCAGCGGTATAAGTTACCAGCATGATGGTGCAAGTATTCCGACTCGATGTTGTAAAATCAAACATGTTCAATCATTGCCCGATCATTCGCGCGACCCTCGAAGCACATCTTCACGTGATCGAAACGCTCGCGCGGCTGTGCGGTGATTGACACGCGTCTCTGACGGTCTGTGGACCACTTTATATTCCTCGATCCGAAGATAAGTTTCGGAGATCCGTGATTTGAGACTCGAATGAAATACTTAGCCTTCGGTAATCGCTAAATGATACACCGAAGATTCATTCGTTCGCGTTGTACACTGTCGTTCCGATCGGTTGTAGCGAATTTACATCGGATCGATCACATTTGCATCGCGTGTCATCATTTCTGAAGGCAAATGACGTAATCTAATTAGTGTGGGCATTTTTCAGGTAGAACGACCGTAGTAGGGGGTGAAAGGTCCGAACAAAGGGACGAGTTTACGATGCAGACGCGACGCTTAGTCAATTGGAGGGCTTACAGAAACGGCGACGAGTTTCTAATATTGTCAAGAGTCCTCCGAGTTTCTTAGTTATGGTCGCACCATAAAATTCTTGTACCCCAAACGATGCACCCCCGGTCCTTAGCCTTTCCTTACTCCGCTGACTTCGGAGGGCGAAAACGCCTACTGGATAACACCTATAAAACGACGCCAAAGCGGAAAGGAGCTATTTGACGTTTGTTGCTATTATTGCTATTATCTGACGTATTTTATGCTCCTCATGCGACGAACGACGCGGCATCTCGTTTATTTAATAATAATTTTATTTGCAAATTAACAACCATTTACAACATACCGAAATCTGCCATAATAGCCCAATGTAACCTCAAAGTTACAAAACTGTATCATAAAAAAAACAGTAACAAATTGAAAATTGAAATGCAAACAAATAGGTTGTTATTGATATACGAACCCTGAGCGATTATGTGCACTACTTTCAGTTTGGTAATCACTGACAAAAGCACAAATAATATCAATTGGTTCAAATGGTTTCGCTTATTTTTACTGCAGACAGTTTGCACAGCATTTATTTTGTTATTTCAGGTTGCTGAGCCTAGCAACGGTCATAAATATTAATATTGGTTGTCTTGGCAACGTTATAAAATTAAGATTTATACGCCATCTCATGAAAAAAGCTTTGGTAAAATGTTGATAAATTAAAATGTGACCTGAAAGTTACACGGGCCCATAGAGGGTTAAGAAATCTTGTTTCCACGTTAGAAATATTGATTTCTAACGACGCGAAGCGCACAGCGTTTTATAGCTGGAAACGAGAATATCGAATACAGAAGTGGAATGTTTAAATCCATCTTTCCGCAGCTTCGTCTACAAACGCTACATGATTACTGGTTCCCACTTTCATCTTCCGTCAAATGTCCCTTCATCTTCGGCCCCCTCGCCGCATTATTTTTATGCGCACGTCGAATCCAGCTTCAAAGCGAACCGATGCAATTTCGCCGGGGCGTTTCGCGGCGGATTCGAGGCGAAATCTTTGTTCGGGGTACGGTGGCAAAGAAAGAAAAAAATTGAAATTTTCGTTCCCGCGATATTCGATGCTCGCCCAGTGGGTCAGCCGATGGCTTCGCGTAGCCAGATCGGTAAACAAGGTCGGCGCAATTATTGCGAAAGAAGTCGGTAGTAAAAATTCGAGCCCGTCAGCGCGCTGCGCTATTTCTTTCTCTCTCTCTTTCTGCATTCCTCCCGTATACTCTTCTCTTTCCATCCGGGATGGAATTTATTGCTCTCGGCACTGGGAGGCTCGCGCTGGCTCCTCTCGCGGTTGCAAGTGGCGATTTTCGATCATTACGCCCGGTTAAGTGGATTTCGAGTGCCGGAAATTCGGCGCATAACAAACAAACGGCCGTTTTATGTATCTCTACATTGTGCCCGTCCGTTCCGCGAAAGAACCTACACACGTACCTCCGCGCCTCGTTGTTTTTGCGCTCGATTCTTTTCGATTTATCACCGACGCGCGCGAATTCTTTCGACTTTTCAATTGTTGCTTACCAAGGCCGGCGACATTAACGTCGAAGCGATTTTTCTCGACTTCGAGAACAAAGATCCGTTGCTTTGTTGCTCGCGTCCTCTGACCCACGGGATCGCGGTTGATCGATGCATCGTCCTGGATCCGACGCACGAAGACGCTTGTAAGCCGTAAGAGCATTATAAGACGAGAGTCGTGCAAACGGTCCGAAAAGAATGAGGATCGCGTGGGACGAGAGGTATGAATGAATGGCTAGACGGACACGCGCATTATGTTGTGACACGCGTCCTTAAATGGCCGACACTTAACATCCTAATTGTTCCGTATCCTGCGAGTCGCGTTTCATGCATCTGCCGCGCGAGCCGGACAGACTTTTCAGAAAATCGCCGACACAGAGCGACGGGAATATCGTTCGCGCTCTGCGATGCTTTATTCTCGACGGCTGCTATTTTCAAAAAATTCTCCGTGCCGCTGGCCATTGCTATTCCGTTGCGTGGTTCTTCTTCGAATTTGATAAATCACGAGCGAACGGATCGACGTTGCCGAATCGAGGTCTCGACAAACTATTTGAGGAGGTTCGATTAACCCGATACTAATTTATGCAGTGAAAATTGAATAACAAAATGGGCGATCAAGGAATCCATTTAATATTTCCAATATCCAATTAATTACATCGAGGAAAGAATTTTAAAAACCGTGTACCCGTTCTACGTGGACGGGGCCGTAGCTCACGAACGGAATTACAAATCGAGGTCTAATTGATGAAATTCGATGAACCTAACATTAATGTAAAAGTGAAATTGATTTAGTGAACAAGAAAACCACTTACCATTTAACCGATTGCGCTATGCGAAGAATCTTAAAGAGATTCTGAAAGATTTCCCAACCTCGCGCGCTCGTGCTCGTTCCAAAATGGCCGGCAGATGTTCAGCGGCACGAAGCCGTCGGTCTTTCTCTCGAAAATTTTTCTCAGCTAACGAGGACGAGCACCGTTCAGCGTCTCTTTTCTTCGGCGGACGGCCAGATAAGGGAAAAGAGACGCGCAATATGACAGTCCCTTTATGCCCGTCGCGGCCTGAGAAGTACTTAGTGGCTTGTATTTATGCGGCCCGGGTTATCTCTGCGGTCGGGAACCGGTTTCCGTTGCAAAATGCACTATTTTTCGATAAGCGTATCGCGCGCACCTTTCAGCCCGCGGTCCAGCTGTCGCGTGAAAATTCAACGGAGTTTCCTCGAGTGGGTCCAGCTCGAAAGACAGAGTCCGCACGGCCACGGCCGTGGTCGTTAAGTAAGACGGTTACATTGAGAGATGGCCAATGTAAATTGCGATGACGCATACATATGTGTCGCCCGGCCATGTAACGATATATCAACGTCAGCAAATTGTGATAAATAAAGTGCAATTGAAGATGGTGGAGGGCAGAGAACCGGGCGGAGGGACCCCGAGAACCGCGCACCTTTGCTTTTCCACCGGCTCCTCCGCTCGACGAATCCGCTCGAAAGAAGAACCGACCGGACAATGGGCGTATCAGCCCCGACCGCGAATCGATTAATCGTTCCGGGGATCGTAGATTCTTATTCAAGATCAATTTGCTCGTTGGCAAACGTAATTAACCATTCGGAAGATTAAACAAGTTTCATCGGTATCGCCGGATCTCGCTTTTCTTCGTGGATTTAACTCTTATGAATTATGTAATCGGCCATGATTAACTTTGTCTGCCGCGTTACGGCGTGACCGAATCGCCGCCTTTGAATTACACAGCCTGTCCGATTCGAAGTGAAAATTATACAGCTCGTTGTAAACAATATCTCTGGATGAATTTTATTATTTTTCTCGCGGCAGTCGCAAATCTAGGTTCTTCCGTTTTGCCGAGCTTAGCGCTAATCACCTTGATAAGCAAACATATTTTTGTCCTGGGATAGGCTAATCGCCTGAACAATCGTCTGAATGAAAACAAACGTTTGCGTACAAAACAAGCAGAGGTTATTTTGAAGTCTTTCGCACTTGGACCAATTTGACATTTCTGCCGAGCTTAGCACGAATGACCTTGATAAACAAAAATATTTTTGTCTGGGATAGGGTAATCGCCTGAACGATCGCCTAAACGAAAACAAACGTTCGTGTACAAAACAAGCAGAGGTTACCTTGAAGTCTCTCGCACTTGGACTAATTTGACACCATCGTTAAATTTCAGATGGATAATGCTTGTTAAAGCATTAATGTTGAACGTTTTCGGATGTAAACGGAGTACAGTCGTTCCCCGGCTATAATAACAACACACTTTTGCGGAAGCCTGTACAGTACAATTATTCGAAACAACGTGCTTACAATCGTGACACACGCCGCGTTCGTTAGCTAATGAAGGTAACGTCGACCAACAGTTTCGATGCGGAACGGTAAGTGTGATAAATAACAAAAGGGAATGGAAAAACGCTCCAATTTGTTCGATTCTCCAACCGGAATATAAATGACTCTCGTCACGAGCACACAATTACCGATGATTTCATCGGAACAATCAAACGTGCAATGAGATGAATCGCTTTTTTTACCGGGCACGGTACTTTGCTAATGCCATTTCATTTCGGTGTACGCGTTTTAATTCGATGACCCTTTGTCCTCATTTTTAAAGGATCCTCCGAATCCTTTTATCCGTTACACGGTCTGCTACAATCAACGCACTAAACCGTACACGCGAGCTTTTGACATATTAATTGCACGCATTAACATAAAAATCAAATCTTCCGCGATTTCAACTAATTCGTTCCTCATCCACTCGGCACAATGTTAAAAAATCATTATAGAGGAAAGACAAACGTTTCTGTCATCGGCAGATTCTCGTCCGATTCTGAAACAACAGCGCACGATTCACGAGTAGATTCTTTCTTAAGAGAACTTCCAGAGAAGGAATTCGTAAGGTTCACAATTTATCTTTCCTCTACATTAATTTTTCACGATTCTGCCAATTTGACAAGGAACAAATTAAGTTAACTCTATAAATTCCTTCTTTGGAAATTCCTGAAAAAGAAGCATGGGACGCGTGTGCTGTGCGTTCGGGATCGGTTAAAAAATGTGTCGACTGACAGGAACGTATGAGGGCTGAACAGTGAAAGTTCGATTGAAATATTACCCCAAAGAGACGGGTGAAAGTAGTCGACGACGTGGCGAGCGTATCGATGGTCCGGGTGACAAATCCGACGCCATCGGGCATCGGCCACGGCGATCGGATAATGGCCAGGGTTAGACCGATTTCCGGGGGCCGGTGTTGTGTCGCCTCGATAACGGTAAACGGTCCCGCATCGGCCAGTGTAAATAGGGGTCCGGTTAATTTTTAATTTTCAGCGATTCTTCACGGGCGTCGGCTGGTAAATACCTTGCTGACGAATCGACGGCCTCATCGGGCTACGCGACGGGGCGCTGATGGCCTCGTGGAAGGACAACTAATACCCCTCTTGACGTATCTTTTCAGAGGAGGGAATTAAAGCCCGGAGAAAGGGAGGGAACAGAGCCGTGCGGAGAGGAAGTGTTCGGACGGGGCCCGATCCGGCCCAGGGAGAAAAGAGGAACGCTGCCACCGCGCCGGTGGCGGAGTATCGATGCCGCGTGAAAGTTGCATCGCAACACCACCTTAGGGCAGCGTTCGAGCAATAATAATCGGTGGAAAGAAGTCGGTCGGGTCCGGAAGGGTGCGGGGGCGAGGCGAATTCCGGCACTATCTACGTAATATATCGTGAGTTAATTAATCGTTTAATGAAACAGTAGTTAGCCGCGATGATTGTGATATTTTATTATTATCCCTCGGCGAGAAAGAAGGTCGGCAGTCCGACGGCGGGTCGAAGGACCGGCCTGAAGGATGACCGTGAACGGAACGGAGAGAACACGGTCCCGCTTAGAGCGAGAAAGATCGAGAAGCAATTTACAAGGAAATCGGCGCTCGGTCGACTCTCCGGGCCCGATTGTTCCTGGCCGGAGTATCGGCAGAGGTGGATCGCGGATGGATTTCGTGTATTATCGCGAACGTTGTTTGAACAACGCGAGAAAGGGCTCTCTGCAATCGGACGCGATCGGTCGCGGCACCGTGGAACTCGGGAATCAAGCAGACGTCTCAACGCGACAGCTTTCCTTCGATACGCAAATGTTGCCGATACCCTGTTCGGGGAAAAATTCAGACAGTCAGAGCTAATATTGACTGTGACGCGACGAGGGACAAAGGATCGGTCCGTGGCGTCACGGTGCGATGTTCATCCATGTGCCGAGAATAACGCGATCTTCGCATTTAACCCTCTGTGCGCCCATGTAACTTTCAGGTCACATTTTAATTTATCGACATTTTACCAAATAATTATAGCTTTTTTCATGAGATGTGCGCATAAATCTTAATTCTATAACGTTGCCAAGACAACCAATATTAATATTTATGACCGTTGCTAGGCTCAGCAACCTGAAATAACAAAATAAATGCTGTGCAAACTGTCTGGAGTAAAAATAAGCGAAACCATTTGATCCAATTGATATTATTTGTGCTTTTGTCAGTGATTACCAAACTAAAAATAGTGCACATCATAGCTCTGGGTTAGTATATCAATAACAACCTATTTGTTTGCATTTCAATTTTCAATTTGTTACTGTTTTTTGTATGATACATTTTTGTAACTTTGAGGTTACGATGGGCTATTATGGCAGATTTCGGTACATTTAGGATAAAGCTTGTGCTTCCTCCTGTTTTCAGATTTATACATCATGTACCCAAAATATGAATACAAAATCAGATAGAAATAACAGAAGAATTAGAATTAGACGCATCAGCGGGAATAGATTCGATGATTCCTTATTAGATTCCGAGTCCGATGAAGATGTAATAGTATTTCTCCGACCACGGATAAACATCATCGACAGTGACGAAGAATTTAGTACTCGATCCTCGTCAGATGAGGAAGATGCAGGACCACAAAGGACTGTTTGGTAACCACTATCCCAGACGAATAATAATAGTTGTTATCGCCCTTGGAAAGGAGATTGCCCTAATGTCCCCGAAGCACCCCATTCTCCTGTGACCTATTTTCGAAAACTATTTGACAAGGAAATTATAAGCAATATGGTTGACTATGCCAATATGTGTGCACTGCAATGTGATCCAACAAAGAGATTTCAAAAATAAAATGTTTAACGTCAAGTAC
>CM052090.1:10850289-10860300 GCA_028453745.1 Agapostemon virescens | reverse complement strand
GTTGTTACCTGAAAGTCACATAGTGAATATATTGCAATAAAATTTCTCGTTCCCCCAATCTTTTGGATTAAAAACAAAAATTCGGCCTATAAAGGGTTAATGCGTATCGGCGCTCGCCGCGAAGGCAATCCTCTCAAATGCATTGAAAATTGTTTAAATGACTCGCGGAACCTGCACGTTCCGTGGAGGGTATGGAAATGCAGCTATTTTAGTGTATCGTTCCTAGCTCTGCTCCGAATCGATTCGACGATATCAATTTTCGACGACCTTACGGCAACTACGGTGGAATCGATTCAAATCTGTGCATGGCAATTTTCTTTTATATTCTATGAACTCATTTTTTAAAATTTGAATATGATTTATTAACCGTATAATTTGGCTGCTAGAAAATTATAAACCCATCGCGCTTGGCTACTTTTCGCTTGGAGGTCAGATTCAAGCTACTGGCTATAACGAAATTTCTCCGGAGCCATCAGCGTAGAATACAGGAGAAACTCGATTGCTCGACGTGTAGGAAGCAGGCACTTTAGAGAAGCGCCAATAGACATACGGGAAATGTTCCGATTGACCTACAAAATCTAGTGATCCACAAAAATAGTTGGGAATAGATGTTCGAAGTATAACTCGCTCTCATTCGCTGAAAGCATATGTCTTCGAATGCTCCATTCTCCGTTTCCCAGCCGTCGCATATTTCGCCGCGGTATATTTCCGCGTGATCATAGTTTCAGCTCGAGTACCTAGCGAACCATACGGTTGTTGGCATCCAGTTCCTCGCGGGTGTACACAGAAGCGGCGTTTACACGGTTCATTTTCACGGAGACGTAGAAACTGCAGGTCGACACGCGTCTGGTTTCGCGAAGGTACAAGAATTCGTGGCAAGCGGCGCAGCCTGCGCAGGTTGTAATACAGGCAAGCGGTCAATGAAGCGTTTAATAACGATGATTCGGTGGCCGAGTGGTTGCTTCTATCTCCATCTAGCCTGTCGGTTGTTCCCTCCTCGCAGCCGGTCTCCGTTTTCTGTCATTGTCCTTTTTCCTGGGCCTTTCTAACTCGCTTCTCCTTTCGGTAGGTGGGATATGTACTTCTTGTAGAGCG
Organism: Agapostemon virescens; assembly: GCA_028453745.1. Classification (NCBI taxonomy): domain Eukaryota; kingdom Metazoa; phylum Arthropoda; class Insecta; order Hymenoptera; family Halictidae; genus Agapostemon; species Agapostemon virescens. Next base: position 10,859,205 of record CM052090.1, on the reverse strand, counting down.
GGTGATTGATCGCTTAAAAAACTCCGTTCAGGACCGGAGGACTCCGCTGGCCGGTTCGTGTCGTTCCGTCTTCTTCTATTGCTCGCTTTCGCTCGTTCCCTTTCCTCGTAACCCTTTCTCCCCTTTCTCTCTCTCTCCCTCTCTCTCTCTCTCTCTCTCTCTCTCTCTCGTTTCCTCTCTCCTCCCGTTACCCGCCGTTCGCTCTTACCAGCACGTTCTCCCGGCTTCTTGGTAGCAACGTCGTATCGGCGCGATGCAGCTTCTTTCATTATGCCATTTTTAATCAGCCCTAAGAGCGGCTGCACGAGGAGCCAATGTCATTAGGTCCGTGCGCGCGCGTCCGCACGCTTGCCATCGGCCGTGTGTTGCCAGAAGAGAGGCCAATACACCCTTTCGTCTTCGGCGAGCCAGTCATCGGCGAGGCCCGCGGTGAATCGACCGAGATAAATCAATCGATATCGATACCCGCGTCACGGTGTCGATGCGTACCATATACGCGGCAGCGCGCGCTTCATTTTCATTGCATCGTTGAATTCCAGGACGGAGACCCCTCCGAAACGTATTCTAACCGTTCCACGCCCTCGAACTTCTTACTCCTGTTCTTCGACCGGTAACCTTTCTCCCGCTTTCTCGTTACCTGTTACTTTTTCCGGCGCGCGGTTCGGCATAATCGCGGACAGGCGATAATCGGTCGGGTACGCGAGCGCGTGTCCCGATTTGGCAACGTGTGCTCTCTCGGTCGTCCCCTCCTACGGCCCCGTAAGAAACGGATATAATTAATATGCCGAATTTTTTTCACCGTGTCCACGGGAATCGTTAGCAATTAGGGCCGCGCGAACACCGGCGGACAGTTTATGGATCTGCTCCGGTTTCGGGGGCAACCGGTGCCCGGACTCCGCGAAATGATAACTTTATATTCGGCCGCGGAGACGTACCCACGGCGATCAATATCTGTTGCTTCTTGCCGAAACGAATCTATATTCATTAGGTCGAAGAAGTAGGCCCCCGCTCGGCGTCGTTCCATCGACGTCGTCGAGCTGTTACTTTTTCTGACGTTGATCTGTGGACCGATCGTCTCCTCTCGTGCCTTTTTTCCCTTTTTCCCTTTCTCTCTCTCTCTCTCTCTCTCTCTCTCTCTTGTCCTGGATGGTATCGGCGGCCACCGCAACCCTCTCTCCCTCTTTCCTCTTTTCACCCGTTCGTGTTCCATTCGGTTGTTCGCCACCGGTACGAAATCCACGCCGCAAAATAGCGACGCGTAATAACCGGAGTTCCAGGTTATTAACTGCGCGAAAAAGAGACCGGCACGAGCGCTCTCTTCTCCGCTCGGCTCGGCTCGGCTTCGCGCAGCGCGCCTTTAAGTGCGCGCACGGTATCTCCCAGGCGAAGACTAATTTCCAGCTATCGATACCTGTTGCTCTTTGCAGCGCGAAGTCGTTAAGCACTTGCGTATTGACAAATGCCTTCGTTCCCCGGGCCGAGCGGCGCGCCGCGGTCCTGTTATCGCGTTCGAAATTGCGCCGCATTGTTCTCTCTCCCGGCCGCGTTTCTGTTTTTCTATTTAACGAGACACGGCCGACCGGTGGCGGCAGTGCAATGCGTAACAATCGCACCGCCAAATACGGCTCGACGTGTCGGCTGCTGCCGGCATTAGGATCGCTGCATGCGGATTTGCGTAAGGCTCGATACAGCGGGGGTGGCGTGAAATCGATTTTTAGACTGTTTAACTGTTTCTTTTTATATTTCCACCGGGCTAAGTTATTTATCGTTCGAACATTAGTTACATACTTCGCGGCTTTTGTTCGCGGACGCGCGTTGGTCGAGCTGTTCACCAGCTGTGACGGTCAGCCGCAATCTCGTGTGATTGTTTCGTCGACGCGAAAGAACGGCTCTTCGCGAATTTGTCGTTACCGTACGGTGTAATCGTTGAATAGGGACTATAAGCAATTTGTATCGGATCTTTCGGTCTCCTCTCTTTAACCCATTGACTGCTACGTAAATTTAATGCGTCTTGCCCTGGGTGCCACGGTTTTATTTTAACACTTTATCGACCGGAAGCCTATTAATAGGCTTTTCAATATTCGCGCTGTATCAAAATGAAGCTTAACATTCTATTTTTACATTCCAATTTGTAACAACATTATTAGACAATATTATTGGGGATACATTGTTGATCCGCAATAAAAATTGCTGTCAGCCTTGAAGGACCCATTAAAAAGTATTCAGTCATGGATCATAGGCCTTACAAAAATTCTGAAATAATCGCCGGTCGATAAAGTGTTAATATAATTAATTTAATATATAGTTTTAATAATAATTTTAATAATGAAAATTGATAATCAATATGTTCTCTACACTATATACATTTTTCATTCATCCTTTCTAATAGTTCCTAACTCAAATAGCCATTTGTAGCGAATCTAAACTTGCAGCACCCATTACGAGATATCTCGTAGCTGGCAGTTTTGGTACAGACGTTTACTACGAGATATCTCGTACTTGGCAATCAATGGGTTAACGGGAATAACGTCTATGCACTGTGCCGACACATTGGTATATTTAAAAATTCGTTATCATTACAAAATAGAAATTTTCTAAACACGTTGGCGGACACGGAAATTAGACGAACTTGAATTCTGCCTTTTAGCGTGCTTCGATTATTAATTTTTCTTATGAATATCTAAAACCCACAGTTCGTTCGATACGCATCAAATTATTAGCGATGCTGCGCTTTCACGTCTCACCGTTCGCTATATAGAATTTGAGAATAGCTATGGAGAATATCGAAAAGATTTAGAACGTCGATCGTACGAGAAGGAACCAATGATCCGGCAAAATCCTCGAAGGGGTTAACACTAGAATTACCGAACAATGAATCCAACGATATATCTTATAATATCTATTCCTTATAATAATAACGAGACTGCATCTATTAAAACTTCATACAATTCTTCTTGTAAGGTATATATCATTAAAGAAATACATCTAAAAATGTCTGATGAGAACATTGTTATAACTTCAATAATATAATTGCGAAAGAAACAACTAGGGACCAGTCAAAATGACTAGATTGGTAGTTCTAGTGTTACGGAAAGAGAACTATTCCATCTAGACGCAAAGCATCCCGATACTAGGTACTCCTAAATAACCACCTAAACTAAACCACCTCGATCAGTTTTTTGCCAGCAAAGACCAAAAATTTTATGAGCGTGGAATCATGCTACTACCAGAAAGATGGCAAAAGGTATTGGAGCAGAATGGCCAATATATAATTTAATAAAATATTTGTTCATTATACAAAAATTGTCTTTCATTTTCACAAAAGAAAAACGAAATTACTTTCCGAACAACCCAATATTTGAAGGATAGAAAGATCCGTTCTAATATTGTGCACGAGTTCGCAAAAATATCTTCGCTGTAAATGGGAATCGGGTATATTTCTGGATGTTGCATCGAGATGAAGCCGTCTGTTGCAACGGTTGCAGCGAGCGCACGCTGCGTTTCCCGGATCGTCGAGGGGTCCCGTTAAAAAATGAACGCAGAAAGACATTAACAAACCTCGCGTCTCCGAGGGGGAGAAATTGGCCGGCGAAGATAACTCGGCCTGGCCGAGACAAATTTCTAGCCATCGATATCCGCTCCGGCGGGGACTACCAAATCTACATTCATTAAGTGGAAGCGGTCGCGACTTCCCCATATACGCTTCTGCCATCGGTTCTCCGGTCCGATTCGTCGCGGGCAGACGCTTACACGCGCGCGCGCACACACGCACGTCCCCCCTAAAAGCGCGTAAACTGGCGCGGTTGGCGAGTGATAAATGCCGGAGAGAAGAGGATTCGCACGCCGCGCGATCTCTCCTCTTCCCTCTCGCTCTCGTTCGAGCCTTTTTCGCTCGCTCGTTCGCGTCAACTCGCTCGTTACCTTCTGCACCGCGTTTATGGGACAGCGTGGATGTGCTTGAGCATGAGCGCGAGGGCATCGGCGAACGCATATTTAAACGCGAGTGGTGTATCGCTCGTTGGAAAAGAAAGACTTCGCGCGAGGTTATACGCTATAAGCGCGTGCGCGCGAGTGCGAGCGAACGTTACAAGCACGCACGCATGTGCTGAACGACTCGCTCCTCTCTTTCGCGCAGGCGTTCACGATGCACGAGCGTCATCCTTCTTGCGAGCTACTGACGCGCCAATAAGAGCGCGCGTTTCAGTTGTAATTAGGGAGAATGTAAATCAAAGTCGTGGCCGCTCCTCTCGGCCCGAAACTGCCCCGCGGCTCTGTTCCTCTTTGTCTCACCGAGCCGCTTTTCGGCTCCGCCGCAACGCTGTTCGTCCTCCCTGGCGCGCCTGCGAGAGCGCGGGAAATTTTTTTAAATCACCACTCGATTTTGAAAGAGTCGTCAACCGTTTCGTCACGGACGCGCGTTTCACGGTAAAATTTCCTAAAATCGAGGCAATTTGTTCGCACCGTACAAAAATTCAGCCGTTTCAGCAATCGAGGCAACCTCTTTCGCTGTAATGACGACGCCGGCTCGTCATTGGGTAACTCGCAGAAGATAAACGTACTCGTTATTAACTCTTTGCAATGTCTCCTCCGAGGCGCCACTGGAGATTGCGTAAAATGCGAATCCTACGAGTACTGGTAATAACGATAAATTTCATTTGTATAAAATAGAGTAAAGCACGGACGGTGGAAATATTCTATGTCAAAAGAAATATTTATGATTTGAAATTAAGACAGCTTCGAGTACAATGAGCAAGTTAAAAAATGAAACACTTCGTATTTCGAACCTGTACGAGCGAATGTTTAACCTAGGAATGCTGTATTTCCAGTCTATTAAACTTTCACCAACTTCCGCGTCGTTCTTCAAGGTGTCAATTTATCGGTGAACTTATCGAGCATGAAAATGGTGTAGCATGTAATGTTTTATGGAAATAGCAGGATGGAATTCATTGAAACTTTGCGTGACTTTTATCACTAGATACGAACGTAACGAACCAGTCTACGCGAAGTCATCCTTGCAACTTCAACAATTGCGAAATGAACAATCTACACCTGGCCATTCGACGGGCTGGGCGTAGGTTCGGTATTAAAACCTGCAAACGAAGGTTACCTGCATAGGTTTCACCTACAAAGAGTATCTTCCAATAGCGTTCAAGCGAAGGATACGATCATCCTGCGAGAGTTCGATTCCCGGTCGCGCAGAGATCGATCGATTGCTATTCGGAATTACCGTAACGAATATTAGAGGATCTTAGATTCGAGTCCCGCTGTTGCGGGTACCCACCCGTTTCCTAAGTCCTTAACCTTTTCGCTTCGGCAGTCCAATCCACCGAAGTGCCGTCACCAACCGGAAGCACGCGCCAGAAATCTGCACAGTGCTCGTGGTTTCTGTATGTACGTTCTTCTAAGTCTTAAATCATTACTATGCTTAACCCTTTGGGTATATTTGACGAGTGAGACTCGTCATCTGCTTACTTGGCCGAAGTGTTGATCGCAAACAATTGCCTGACGTAATAAAATATAATATAATAATATATATAATTTCCTGCCAAATTATAATATCCGTGGGCGTTCTTCAAGAAGCGATGCGGCACATCGTTTTATAGCGAAAAATTGGGCACATTTTCCGGAGAATATTCCGGCAATAGAATTAAAGAAACACTCTACAAAACGGTATCACGTATGTTATAAACATAAAATAAGAAAAGAAACCACTTGGCAATGCAAACAGTGCCAGGTACCTTTGCATTTACCAACATGCTTTGAAAAATACCACACGGTACAAAATTATTAAACTTTAAGTTGGTTCTTGTTCTATATAAATATTTCTATTTTGTTTCATTTATATATTTATTTATATTTTGTAACTAAAATGCTGTTTCAAAAATATATTTATATCGCCAATATAAGTATATTCCAAATAAAATGTATTACTTTTACATATTAATCCATACAGCGACAACTTAAATCCGTCCCATGGGCATAAAAATCTTCAAATAATTCAGTGCTCAAAGGGTTAATAAAACAATTGTTGCCCCAATATAGTACGTATTCTTCACATTTTTAATATGGAAAGATGAAACACGTTTTTTTGTACATACATCATTATGGATGCCGGATATATCCGGCGTTCGAAGCGAAAGGGTTAAGGTATGTAACCGATCAGCTTCCGCGTACACCCACGACACTCTTCGGCTTTTCCTAATTTGCATATATATTTCGACCGAGGGTCCTGATGCTATGACATCGCATTTTCAAATTGCAAAGCGCAAAATGCAAAGGAATCGCGTTGCACAAACTTTCGATCGCCGGACTCCGCGAGACTCGGAGGCAGCCTACGAATCTCAATGTCCTCCTTTGACGACTCGTCGATTCGACACTGATTTCCGTTTGGTGCCTGGTTGCGGTGAATTTGAACGATCTGCTGATCACTCGTCTTTCCACGCGTGCTCCAGGCGAGTGGAAAGCGAGCAAACAGCGTCGAAGAAGTTCCAACTATCCGCGTTGCGTTTCGGGGTTCAGGAAACGCGTCGCGGTGCGTGAAACGCGTTGTCCCATTTCGCGTGCGATCGACACGGTCCTACCGGTTCTGCGTTTAGTTCAAAACCGACGGCTGGTCGTCGGCTATTTGCTCGGGAAGAGACGTTCGCAAAGCTCGACGTCCGCAAAGCTGTAGGTCCGCGTTCGAGTCCGAGCATTAGTTAGCCTCGCGTCCGTCCGGCTTCCAGGTGTCCGACCAGTTAAATGTTAATTTCGCGGCCGCGCTCGAACTTGCTCAATTAGGGAGTCGAGCGCGCCCCCGTGCGCACGACTTCATTTCGCGGGGACTTAGGCTGTTTGCCCGGAGTTGTCCGCAGAGTTCGAGTTCTCGGAGCTCGAACGACCATGGCATGGCATGGCATAGCACGGCGGGTCGAAGGTGAGACGCAAGGGATACGATCGATGCGCGTCAAAGACAGCCTGTATTACCCTGCGCGGCACTATTAAGGGGTATTAACGGGTATAGAAACGGCGAACGGCCGCATAACAGGACTCGATGTTCGGGTCAGAGCATCGATCAACTCTTCATCGGCGAACCTGTCGAGCTAAGATCGACCGAGGGAACTCCATTCGCGGAGAAGAGTCGAACGGTCTCGGCCAGGTGGCCGGTTCCGTTGCGGTAATAATAAAATCGCTGGGAAGAAAAGATCGCGCGAGAAAGAAGATCGACCGGCTCCTCGAGAGGACTCGGTGGTCGACTCTGTTCGAGACTGCTCCTCCCCGAAAACCTGAAGTGCCATCTACGCGCAAAGCGACCTTTACGGGCGAGTTGGGTATACGAAAAAGAAAGACGCAACCGCGGAGCTTTTCTATCGGCGGACCGCTCTATTTAACCGTGGGACACGACGATCTATGGATCGCCGCGAACAAAACCAGGGGGACAACGCGAACTGCGGACGGACCCAGAAACGGACTCTGGCCCGCTGTCCGCCGCTTCTCGCCCGGGCTATCCGTGCGAAAGTGTCACTTTCGTGCCGGCGATAAACATGTGCAGGAGTCGGCCGAACAGGACAGACGAATGGAAACCATTCCCGCGTCCCGATGCAAAAGAACGACCGAGAAAACGTCGGTGGCCACCTTTCTGGCCGAGGGAAAAGGGCCCGGTAGAGGGGCGAGAGACGAAGGCCCACGGAGGACAGGAAGAAGAAGTCCTCCGGAGATTCGGAGGCGCGAGAGGGCCCGGAGAATCCGCTCGCTCTGCTCGCGCGAGCAAGCGAGCGAGAGACTGTTCGAGCTTGGTTCGTGAAGCGCGCATACCTACCCGCGGAATGCGCATCCACAGAAAACGAGGGGAACAGCTATTGTCTTGTCAGCGGGAGCCGCTAAATCTGCCCGCGGATCTCCTCACGATCGTACCTGCCTCTCTCCGCTATACCTTCTTCGCCTACCTCCTTCGATTTCGCCTTTTTGTCCCCGCTCGTCGTTCCTCTTTGCTCGTTCTCGCCGCGTCATTTTGTTACCTCGCTTCTCCGTGCCGGTGGATTTTCGTCGCTCAAGGTCACTCATCCCGTTTTACACCCCTTCCGAGCATCGCTATGTTTCTATCTACATACGTTGTAATCTACTAAATATTATTCGTACTTTTTGCAAGCGAAATAAAATTGTGGACACCGAGGAAGAAGAGGACGCTGCCCCTTGCGAGACTCGAAACTACGAAATCAGTTTATTTTATTTTATAGAGGATTTACTTTAACAATATATTGAATTCGATGTGAGACTAACGAAGGAGACAAATTTTTACCAAACAAAATCCTGCAGCTACAGACGAGAAATTTATCAATAGTTTCAATCACGGCGATCAAAATTCATAGAGATTAGATGAGGTGAGGAGAGTTGCGCATCTTTCGCGCAGCGCTGCGCGTCGCTATATGTTAGCCCCGTGAGTGCACTCAGGGCTACAGCAAAAGCGATCAGGCTCCAGCACCAGGGTCCTGCTTTGGGGTCGAACGGTGGCCCTCCGAGCCTGATCTGACCCGAGCTGCTTGGCTGTCTTGGGGCTTCGTCTTGCTTGCAGCTTCGTAAGCCTTTATATATCTTGGCTTACTTTTGATCATTTTGTTCTAATGTGTACATTGTTTGGTTTACTTACGTGATCTGGTTAGTTAGCTAGGCTGTACTCGTGTACGGGGTTAGTTTGGCTCTCGAGAGCTGGTTGCACTTGTGTGCGGGGTTAGGTTGGCTCTTTTGAGCTGATTAGCTAGATACGTCGTACTCTGGTACGGAGTTAGGTTTGGCTCTAGTGAGCTGATCGCACTCGTGTGCGGAGTTTGTAGTTGAGCATCTCATCATTGGTTTTCGTTCAGCATTGGTACATTATCATCGTTGGTTATTTTTAAAAGCGTTGATTTTTCATAATTATCGTTGGTTTTTCATTAACAC
>CM052090.1:10788747-10813458 GCA_028453745.1 Agapostemon virescens | reverse complement strand
CTATGTAAAATTGCCGGTCAGCAAAGTGTTAACATCCCCGCCAGTCCGAGCGTATGGGAATCTGTAGAATCGACAAGACACAGAATCTGCAATCTTTTGGGGCAAGAATGCGTAATTTGCTAACGGCGTTCAAACGGCCCATCGGTTCGGCGTTCAATCATCGCGGATGAATTATTGTTTCGTCCCGCATTGAGAGTCACTCGTTCCCGTCTGAATAGGCAACAAGTGTTCCGTCGTTCATTTCTCACCCCAAATTTTTCGCCCCGGCCATTCCAGGCAGGTAGCGAACCGCGACGCGTGAAAACGCTTCGCCGCGGGACCGCCGCGCGATCATCCGGGATTACCTCATTACGTTAACGAAGCGGCCGCTCAACCTTGACATCATTAGCCGATTGTTCATCTAAGTCCAGTTGGTATTGGCCCGAGAATTTATCTTCCGCGCGCAAGATGTATCGTTCGCCTCTTCTCGGAGCCGTTGCGCGTCTATCATCCGAAGCCGCCGCGGGGATACCGAAAGAAGACGAAGAAGGACGCGTGTCGAGCCGTTGGACGGAGCAAGACGGAAACACGGAGAAAGAGCGAGAGAGGAGAGGAGAGGAGAGGAGAGAAGAGAGAAAGAGAGAGAGAGGGAAAGAGAGGAAAAGAGAGGAACGAGAGGAAGGAAGATAGAAGGTACCGTAACGAGACGGACGAAGGAGAAAGACGAAAGAGACGGTTGCGAGGGAGAGAGTGTTTCGTTGATCGATCCCGAGATTCCGTGGATACGAGGCGCGATCATCCGCGTGAGCCATGTCCGTTGATTGGTCGGACGAATAATCGAGCCGGTCGGCCAATAAGGGACGTATTTATACCTCTGACGAGGAGAAGACGAGAACGGATTGATGGACAGGTCGGTCGAACCCACGGCCACGCCGTGGTACTAATGAATCCGATTGATCCCGGTGAATCGTATTGTTAATGAATTATATATCGCACCTACCCCGAAAGATCTATGCCCCGTTCGCCCGAGGTTTCACGGGTTAGACCGGTATCCATCTCTGTCCGTTCCCCTTCTGTTCTCCCTTGACCCAGACTGATCACTGGACGGGTCCGTCGGGCTGCCTCCCTGTCGCGAAATCGTTTCGGAGTACATGTTCCACGGGGAACACAGTCCGCAACTAATCTTTCATTTGCTGCGGATCCGAGGAGAGCTAGCTCCTTTAACCCTTGCCCTCCTTTGTTGGACGGATCGTGAGCTATCGACGTTTCCCACGAAATGAGTCCTCCATCTTGGCGCAATCGATACGATAATGCGAAAAGTATGACTGCAATTTTTACTCATTTATCGCCGTCTCTCTATTTCACCTTACACAATCGTTTCGTATGATTTTTGTACTTCTACGTTGACTGTTAGAGCCGATTGTTACAGTTTCTTTTCTCTTGTGATTCTGCTGCATCCAAAAATATTTTATTGCAATCTTTGCTTCAATCCAAACCTTATAAACGTTCAATCTGAAGTTTAACCTCTTAGGCACTATGCGGCTTTCGCGGATGTCATCTTTCTGAACGACGCGCCACTCAAATTATATTATTAATTATTAAAGTAAATTGTTAAAGTCAACATACGTATTACGTATGTATACGACATACGTTACACATTGCAGTGCTGTATCATCTACACATAATTCGCGTTGAACTCTGCCATACAGAGAAACAGCCCCGCGCAAAATTCAGCCGTGCCTAAGAGGTTAATCGTTCCCTGTTCGAATCGTTAGTCGTTTATATTTAGCAAAAAGGCCAACGTTGATCTCAAAGAAAATTATTTAAAAAATCGTTGCATAAAGATTTCAATGGATTTGTATCCGGGTGTTGTAAGATCGTCAAGAAAACCAACACTGAATCTTAGGCTTAAACCGATACAGAATGTTTACCTAATTAAAACCATAGGAATTAAATACTTTTGGCATCTTATAGTAATGCAGACGTTAAAAACCCGACACTTTTAATCATCTGCTCTGCCAGTCTTTAGTTTCGTAGAACTTTTTTCGAAGATCCACGTATGAGGCCCAGATCTTGGAACGAAGTTGCGGCGCAGAGTTAGATGATTCTATTAGACGGTACCTATTCCAAGCTTCGCATTTCATTCGGCAGAACCGAGAAAGAGAACATACCTGGCGCAGCTGTTAATCACGGTAAATTTTCTCTACGATCAGGCCGCCGACATCGGTTTTAACAGAATCTCGGCCAGACTGAAAAGCTGGGAGCAAGAACGAGGGTGGGTCTGTGCCGCGAGGTGCCGCAGCCTCGTCGAAGGTGCGTCGAACCGGGATGAAAAGCGAATCGGTGCGGTAAAAACGCGCAGGTGGGAGGATTAGTTCGTGGCAGGGAAAATGGCCGGCGCCGTTGAATGTATTTGGATTTCGTCCAGACGTAATACTTGCGCTCTCGTGCAATGCCCATCGGGCCGTGGGCTACCCTCGGAGCCGAACTATCCAACCAACGAGCGAACGAACGAACGTATGAGCGAACGAACGAATGAACCAACCAATCAACCATCCATCCATGTATCCATCCATCCATCCATCCATCTATCCATCCACACATCCATCCATCCATTCATTCCATCCATATCTCGGCTCGCGGGCCATTCGCACTTTGCCAAGCAATCCTCATTCCCATTTATCACCTCTTCCACGGCACTCTTCCTTTTCTATCTGTCTGGCCAGGGCCTCTCCCTGTTCTCCTTCTGCGTATCTCTCTTTTTTTCGCCGAAACCCTTCGACTCCAATTGGTTTCTTTCGCGGCCCCCCTCGTCCTCGGCCTCTCCTCCCATAATCGCGGCGTTCCTGCTCGCGCGAACAGCCGTTCGCCCAACCTCTTCCCTCTTCCTCCGATTCCGTGGCCGCTCCGGACCGGACTACTCGCGTGTTTTCTTGTTTCTCGGCTACCTCGGAGCGGATAGCGATGGAACGAAGGCAGCCAGCCAGCCAGGAAGGAAGGAAGGGCGATCTGAAAGCAGCCCTTTCTCTTTCGCCGAGTAGGCAAAGCCACTGCCGAAAACGACCTGGCTCTCCGAATAGACGGAGCTCGCTCGTTCTCGCACGGTTTATTACACGGCGAACAGACGGCAGACGAACAACCCTACTCGCGCTGCTAGCCCCTACCCTCTCCTGTTGTGTATCTTTCGCGGAACGTCTGATAGTTGCACTTCGATCCGTTTAATGGCCGCCTCTGAATGCAAACTGCCCGAGAGAGCCAACCAGCCAGCGCTGCGTTTCAATCCGGAAGGGAAAAACCCTCCTCCTTGACTACGAGCCGGAGTTGTTAAACAATAAGTTAATCAATCTCTTACCGTGGACCCGCGGGAAGTCTCTTTACCTGCATCCTCTCGGAGAAACTTCACGGAGGATCGTGACCGAAGCCGATGTAATTTAATTGGGCTCTCCTTCCTCTTCAACTTCTTTTCGATGCTTCAATCTTCTCCGCGTCGCCGCGACTTCTCGCGACCAGTCGTTTTATGTCTTTGCTCGATTGTGCATCTACGAGTTGCTGCCTGACGAGACGTTTTCGGATCGAACTTTTAATTAACTTTTTTCCTTGGAACGTCTACGATTGAAAGAGAACTATTTCTCATTGGCAACGACTTTTCGCTGCCGGGAGAAGCAATTTAAGACCGTGCCTATGGGTAGTTTGTGGTTTCTAAAAATCTGCAGGCTCGAGATGAAAGTTTTTTAATGAAATCTTCCGCGGCAATGCGATATTCAATCGCGTTCGAAGCAATTACCGTTGGCAGTGCAGTCTAAGCATTTCTTTTGGGGAATTATTTATAAAAATTTCTTGAAGAACCTGCTCTTCCGGTAAACATTCATTCGTCTTGTACGTTGGATCCTTTATGTTCGTACAAGTGTGCAATAATTTAATGTCCTCGTTGAAGATATGAAATTGTGAATAAAACACAGTTGGTCGATTGAAATTGTGAAACGAGGATGAATGAATGGCAACGAAAAATCTTTCGCACAATTATTTTTAAGGATCGTGTGGTGGTTCAAAGAACATCTTCAAGCGTCTTCTCCATACGGTACAGTCATAACAAGCGTCTACGGTATAACAAGAATCATTAGTGTTGCCTTCCACGTTGCGAACTCGCATTTCAGACTTGTACTCCCGATACAACTGGCAATATTGATTCGAAAATATCCTTTCGAACGACCACTCTCGAAGCTACATTTTATTTACGAATTATTTCAAATTTATTGGAAACTCGAGAAGTTATTTTAATTAATTTTCGAAATTTACGGGGTAGTCTTTAACGCTAAATCTATCGCAGCTGGTGAAACGGCCGTTTCGTTTTTAACACGTTGAGTGCGGCGCCATTTTGCTTAGCTTTCGCGTCACATTTTATTTACCTTTAAACGGAAATAATGCAACTGTGCATAAGCAAAAGACTCGCTAAGCTCATTGGAGCTTTTCTGTTTCAATCGAATCTATTGAAATAGGGCGAATATTTCTTAACACATTGAATGCCACGGTGGTCACCAGTGACCGACACCATTGCGTCGTTTAAGAATGATTATGATTAAATTAATGGCATTGAACATCGATTTATTATTGCGGAAGTTAACAGAGATTATAGTATGAGGTGAGAGCTTCGTTATCCAGTAACTAACAATTCTCTTTAATTATGCTAATCACTTCTATGAATGATATAAATGAAACTTGTCTGAAGTACACAAAATTCGTACGGCATTCGACGTGTTAATATTATATGAATTATCTATAACATATTAATTTGGAAATTTGATACCGTCAGTCCTCAGTGACTGACATAGCATTCAATGTCGCGTAGCGAAATCTTTTTAGAAACAATGAGGTCCGAAGAACCATCGCTGGCAGCAAATTTCGTTTATTATTATATTGACCATAAGGAGTCAGATGTTCCGACGAATCGTTGCCAGCGGAAGGTCTGTTTTATTATCACAAGGCGCGGAGTCTCGGGCCCTAATTCTAATTTGCGGCTCTACCTGCGAGAGTCATTCGACGAGGCGTCTCGGACGAGCGTTCGGAAAAGCGGAATTTTCCGTTTTTGTCAACCACCTTTGCTCCCACTCCACGAGCTCTGATCACGGTTTCTAACCCCTCCATTTTTCCCCTACCAAATCAAATCTTTGTACCATTTTTGTAAACGCCCGAACGTAGCGAATAAATAGCAAGACGGAGCGGCGGACCGCGTAATTCTAATATGTGATTCTAACCAAGTACGAGGTGTGTTCAAAAAGTATCGCGAATTTTGTGTTTTTTCAAAAATGATTTATTTATTCATGAATACCTATTTTGTCCCCTTCAAAGTAATCCCCATGAGATATTATACACTTGTGCCAACGGTTTTTCCAATCTTCGAAGCACTTCAAAAAATCATTTTTTTTTATCTTTTTCAGCTCCTCCTTCGATGCCGTCTTTATCTCGTCAAGCGTAGCGTAACGTCGTCCTTTCATGGGCCTCTTCAGTTTAGGGAACAAGAAAAAGTCACAGGGGGCCAGATCTGGGGAATACGGTGGCTGCGGCATCATTAGTGTGTTGTTTTTGGCCAAAAAGTCGCGCACAAGCAACGATGTGTGAGCAGGGGCGTTATCGTGGTGCCGTATAAAAATCGAAGACGATCCAAAACACGTGCAAGCAAAGCAGCTGTCAACAATTAAGTGAACATTCAAAATGGCCGAGCTTGTCGGCATAAGTGAGAGACATGAGTACCAACATAAAGCCACAAAAAGATCGAAATTCGAATATACGTAACCCGCGAAAATTCAAAATTCGCGATACTTTTTGAACACACCTCGTATTCGTATCGAGATTTATCGAGAAGTTCTTACGGGATTCCTATAGCATTCGTCATTAGAAAAGGATCACTCTTGTAGATACAGTAGCGCACGAAAGTATTCGGACACTCTTCAAACCTAAATAACTTTTTCAAAATTGAACCAAACGACTTGACTTTTCTGGAGCAACTAGCAGCATTGATTTACTAAATGATATGCAAAAATAATTTTGAAATAATTCTAATTGGTAGAAATTACGTGGGAAAGTAGAAAAGACATTTTTTAAAACATTTTTATTTCAACTCGTAATGAAAATTTAAAATATGCGTTTTTCAGAACTGTGTTAGTTATACACATGCTGAAAATCTCACCGAAATCGATTGACGCGGGAAAAAAATGGCACGCGTAGAAAGATGTAAGAATTTCTGTAGTTTAAGCAGAAATTGATCAAGAATCATGACAAATTGCGATTTTCACCATTTTCGATGGCACGTAGCTCGTGTGTACGTCGATCGATTTTAATGAACTTTTCTGCATACGTATAACTATCATAGATCTACCAGATGCGTTTTTTAAATTTTTTGTGCGTGACTCAAATAAAAAATATTTAAAAAGTTCCTTTTTTATTGGTCATGTAATTCACATCAATTCCAATATTTACAAAATTTCTTTTGTATATCATTTATTAAATCAATGCAACTAATTCCTCAAGAAAAGTCAAGACGTTTGGTCCAATCTTAAAAAAGCTATTTAGGTTTGAAGAGTGTCCGAATACTTTTGTGCGCTACTGTATCAGATAGGATTTCTACACTCGAATTATATAAATTATAGTCTAACACCTCAACATCCGGTCAGCTATCATCAATAATACAGTCCACTCTTAATAGTAGAAGTGCCGGTTTCACCATAGCAAGTAATAGAAAATCGTGCACACAACATTCAACGTGTTAAAGTTATAAAATTGCCTTCATAGAAATCGATTCGACAGATTCGTATATTGTAATAAAAATCGCACAAAACTCAAATAAGTCGAATATCGTTATTTTTATGCGGCAAAGTACACGAGCCAATTTTACTGCTCGGTAAGTTTAACTTTAAGCTGTTCCGCGATGATTCGACGGAGACAGCGTCGTCGGTGAATTTCGCCGTAACCTCGTTTAATATATCACTCTAATATGGCATTATTCTCGAGGCCTTCCGCAATAGTCACGGTCGATTATTGTCATGCCGGCCACCTACCGAGTATTAATAAAGCCGAAGAAAGGTGGCAGCAGGTCGCCACGTTAACCCCGACTGCGCGGCTTGACATAGAGGAATCGAGATTTCGGGCTGTCCGAACCACCATCGGTGGCTGACCCTACCGTAGACTATCCATGGGGGTAGAGGCTCGGGCTCTTTGTCGGGGTCCTTTGGGATCTACGAGGATCCTTCCAGGAAGGCACCAACGAAAGAATGAATCTTATCTTTTGCGATCGCCGCGTTCGACCGGCAATCAATACTCTAACTCAATAATGACTCCGCAGTAGTCCTTGACGTTTTATTACTGTTATTATTTATTGTTAATTTGAGTTCTCCTGGGCGCCTTTGTTATCCAGAACAGGTGGTATAATAACGGCGCGGTCGAACAAGTTATATACGATCGTAACCGGTTCTTTTTACATAAGCTTGGACACTATACAACCCGAAGTGTCACGCATAAAAATCGGAATGGAATTGCAATTTTTCGTTCTGCTGTTTCTTTTTGAACAAAGTAGAAAGCGTGCATGTTTATTCATGCGATCGTGCGTCCGTTGATATTTTTTTTTTCTTTTCGTTTCGTTAATTGAAGACGGTTCAAAAGGAATCGGGATGCTTTCGATGCAGATCAAACGTTTCGTTATCCGCGCGTCGGTGACACGGTCAGTTGACACGTTAATGGAATTGTAAATACAATCGTGCGGTCTATTATTATCTGTGTATATTGTCGATTTTACCGTTACAACCGGGTAAACAACGGAACTCTCGTGTTACGATGCGCGGCGCAATTTAAATGCGCATTGCATATGCATCAATCGATATCACACGGCGTTCAATTAATGTTTTATGTTAATGAGGACAGATTATCGTCGTGGATTATACGCGGGACCGGTGACCGACGGCGTTTTGTCATTATTATTAATTATGTCACCGGTCCTACGTCGTGAGAATGAAATAACTTCTTATCGTAAACACGTCGTCGGTAATTATTGCTCGACCACCTAGGACCCCGAGAGCGATGCTTACCAGCGTAGAAATCTTGTTGAGGATATCGATAAATTAATCGCGCATGCGCGTATATCAATTAGGCGTAGGATGAATCATTAATTCGCGCGGTACTCGCCGTCCTGACCGTTCATCGTCGCTTTGCTCCTTTTCGCCTCTGATCGAGTTCATTTCCATACGAGCCAATCTATTCTCATACGACCAGAAACGATTCAACGACCGTTGGACACAGCACACTTTATGGATCGAGCATTTCTGATCTAAGCAAACTCTATAAAATGATTCGAGAAGTTGAAAGCCGAACGGTCAGGGCTCGTTTCAAAGTTATTTTTCAACCAGATAAACCTCGTTCCTTCGAAATCTCTTTTCCCGAGACCCCAAATTCAAACCAAGAAAGGAAAAGTTGTAATTGTCGACGAACTTAATTCGTGTTCTTTACGCTCTTTACTTAATACCTTTTCTTCAGACTGTTTGTCCTTTTCTCTTTTATATTACGTTACGCTTTCGGTATTTCTTCCTCTTTTTCTGTATTTATATTGTCTGCAGTTAGCGGATCTTCAACACCTTGTTAATCATCCTTCGAACGACCCGTAGACTTCGCTGTTAAATACGTTTATTAAATGTATGATTAGACCGTGAATTTTCAGCAAAATTCGTGAGAAACGAAAATTTAATTTTTAATGCTTCTTATTTTCCATAAAGATGTTCGCAATTTGATCCAGATCGACCTGAGAATTGGCATGCACATTGCCTACGCGTCTAGAAACGTGTAGCCAAAATTTAAAAAAAAATCGGTTATTCAAAAATTTTTTCCAATTTTTCCCCCTTTTATCACGAGGGGGGGGGGGTCGTCCCACCAAAAGTAGCCAATCTTTGTGAACGTGTCCCGACCAGACTGTCAGCGGTATCGACATGGTTCAAACGCTAAAATCTTCCCCAAACCTTCCTCTTTAAATATAGTACTGAATATCGAGTGTAACAATTCATGGGACTCCATGAAGCTTCCTTTTGTTAACCCCATTTTGCCCATTGTCGCGATTTCGAGCGGTCCGAAAATTTCAAAGTCGCGCCACGGCCACAATTCGATTCCAATCGAGCTGAGGTTTGAAATACACTCATCCTACAAGTCCAGTTACTTGTAGCCAAAGTTATAAAAGAATCGACGAAACTAAATTTTTTGGCCAGACCTATTCTAACCCTCTTCGAAGATTCTAACTTCGACAGTTGCCGACAGCCCGACCAGGAAAATTTCCGCATTTTGATTCCGATCGACTTGAAATTTGGTGTACAAAGGTTCGACGAACACAGCGACGGTTCAGAACGAACACATTTTACCGAGCGGTAAAAACAGGAAACAATTTTCGCCGTCCTTCCCGCACGCCGGTCTCTCTTTAACAACTTCAATCCGCGAAACAATTGTCACAATTACTAGCACCGGTAACAAACTCCACGTAGCCGCGATCAGAAAAAGCCACGCAATCATTGGCGGACCTCCAGGCCAATTTCTGGAGTTAATCGTCCACTTGATCCGACCAAACCGTGGCCATTGGAAGTCGATCGGGAGCTTTTCCCCGGACGGTGCGGTGGCTGGGCTATTTCCGGGCCGCTTTTGCGGAATATTGTTAATCCCGGCTTTTGTCCGGTTTCATTGTCCAGGACGCGGAAGACGGTGCAACGACGTGTCTATTGTGATCAGCGCGTCTACGCTCGTTGTTCGTCCGTCGGCCACGTAAGGTGAAACGGCTCGCAACTCGCACAAAGCGGATTCGCGCGAGCAGTTCCGCTCCACTCCGCTCCACTCCGCTCCGCTCGGGTCCGCGCCGCACCGGCCTGTTACCACTTCGACTCGCCATTGTGATTACGATCCTCGTTCTGCTGGCGCGGCCGAACCGCGAAATTTATCGCCGACGGCGCGGCGGAACGCCGCTCGAATATCCAAGGACGTCGTTCCGCGTCACGTTTTCGTCGGCTTTCGACCTGACGCGAATACCCGCGAAACTTTCTTTGGAGCGAGCCAACGCGGAATAAGAGCTCCCGCGATTGTTCGCTAATTGCCTCGAGTCCGCGCGAACGCTCGCCGCTTCGCGGAGAAATTGCAAAAGGACCTCGCAAAAATATGGCGATCGTCTCGGAATCGCGTGCGTCCGAATCCTGTCGGCGTACGCTACGGTGCGCTGTCGCGAAAATGGTTGGAAATTATTCAACGACCAGCAAGCATTGGTTTTTTAATGGAACTGCGCGGCCGAACGTTCGAACTTTTATTGGCTCGCGTATATATGCAATATCCATTCATAAAACCCTTTTTAACAATTCATGCACTCCGCGCACACAGATGTACTCCGCTGTGTGTAATCGTTAGTGTCGAGCGCGTTGCAGGCGACACGTCGATCGCTGCGAAGTGCAGTTGAGTGCATCTGTATCGAAGGTTGTTGATCCTGCTGCTTATGAAGGTAAATTAAATTTCTATATTATATGAATATATATTATATGAATTATCTATAACATATTAATTTGTAAATTCGATACCATCAGTCCACAGGGACTGACATATTGTAGCATTCGGTGTGTTAGACGAATAATAACGTGCTCGTATCTATTCCATTTAAACATTTGAATAGCTTCGCTCGTTCCATTAAACATTTCAATAATCGAGACCACCAGGGATAGACATCCTCTATATCCGGGTTCATCGAGTAACCATCTTCTTTTCGAAGTTGGTGAAAAAAATGGCTGAAACGTCTCGTTCACCATGCAAACGAGAATATCGAAGTACATCGTAAACCAGCCGACAATTTACAAGAA
This sequence comes from Agapostemon virescens, assembly GCA_028453745.1. Lineage (NCBI taxonomy): Eukaryota > Metazoa > Arthropoda > Insecta > Hymenoptera > Halictidae > Agapostemon > Agapostemon virescens. Next base: position 10,802,623 of record CM052090.1, on the reverse strand, counting down.
GAGAATCGCACGGGAGAATATTCTATCCCTTGGAAAAGCCAAAGGCTTCCTATACAATTCATTGGTCGGTTATTTTGTTTTTGCTCCAGTTTAATAACTATGATCGGAGAGCGCGTATCGTAAACTCGGTGTATTGCCGGTGATTATTCCGAGCCGTCGAAGTCCTCCGTACGGCGATCCGAGTAAATATCAATGGCTATCCGAAGTATATCTAACTCACACGTTTTTCTACTTGTTAGGAGACGCCGCGTAACTCAACGGGTCGAATTAAATGGGACAGTTCTTGAAGCCCGGTGCATTCGATTCAACGTTCCAATCAGCGAGCAACCGGTCTGGTTCTCTCTGCGAGCCTAATATACTCGCTGTCTGACTGGTCGCTAATAAAACAGCCGGTGAAAGTTTCCCGAGCAGTTTACTTTCCAGTGACACTCGTAACTTCGACTGGTTCGGTTCGCAATAAATACTGTCTCCTTCAATTTCACCGTGAATCCTCGCCGTTCACCGGATTCGCCGAGTTTTCCGCGACGATGTCTTCTCATACGCGAAAGATCTTCGGTCGGACATGATCTCTGCTCGTTCCTTTTGTGTGCGCCTGTTCTCTCTCTCTCTCGCTCTCTCTCTTACTCTTTCTCTCTCTCTCTTACTCTTTCTCTCTCTCTCGCTCTCTCTTACTCTTATTCTTTCTCTCTCTTTCGCTCTCTCTCTTACTCTTTCTCTCTCTCTCTCGCTCTCTCTTACTCTTTCTCTCTCTCTCTCGCTCTCTCTCTCGCTCTCTCTCTCTCGCTCTCTCGCTCGCTCTCTCTCTCTCTCTCTCTCTCTCTCAATATCTCTCTCTCTCTCTCTCTCTCTCACTATTTCTCTCTCTTTCGCGAGGGGTATCGCAAATCGCCGATGCATACTTGAATTAACGGAAAAGGCGTTGTCAATTTTGCTCCCATCAGACGGGCTTTTGTGCCCGCGTCGAAGACCTCGAAGTTCCAGGCGACGTAGGCGTGAAGTTCCAGCCGCGGGACGAGGGACTTCAATGTCCAATCAGCGGACAACCACGGCCGACACAACTTCTCTCCATTCCTCTTTCGGTCTTTCCCTCTCGCTCTCTCTCTCCCTCTTCATCTTCGTTCGGATATAACGTGACATCGGACGTTTATCGCGACGCGAACGGTAAAAGAAAAGACGGGGAAACGTGAGATACAAAGTGCAACTTTCGAGAACTTGAACAAATCGAATCCCCGGACGTCTGTCGCGATTGTCAGCCGCGCTAATCGGACGGCGCGTCTCTCGTCCTCGGACGAATCCTTTTTCAGTGTCATTGCTCGGTGATATTTCGCGGAAGATTAGGAACGTCGACTCGGGCTTTACGAGATTCTCAGAAAATCAATCTTGGGAACGCCGCAACCGGAATTGACGTTATCGTGCCTCGAAATCAAGCTTTCGATAAATGAACTTGTGCGGAGAGACGGTCTCTTATTTCAATCGAGGATGGTAATTGAAATGTATTCTACGAATTTTTTCACCGAACAGGAAATGGAAACGTAGCCGGCGATTGTCAGGGAAGTTTCCGTTCGATAACCGCTTGAAATTCATTTGGAAGCAATTGAAACTATTTTATTCCCGATCGACGCGTATTTAGAGCGCGAGACGAAGCGAAGCAGCGCGTTCGAATCCGAAATCTTCAAGTTAAAGCGTAACGCAAGAAGTTAATCCTTTGCCTTCGGAACTGATTCTTCTGAACTAGGATAATTTCATTCTACACGATTTATTTCATGCATATAGAGTTTTTTTACTATCACTCGTGCTTAACCTGTTAATCGGGGAATTCCCTTTTCAATTACGCAGCATATAACGGGCGCGAACTCTTTCACTAGGACGTGTAAATACGTCACGCCCGGATGATGTAATTTCATATTATTATTTTTTTTTATTTATGCTTAAATTCATGTCGAGACATGTATGGATGACTAATACCTTTGTTGTTCGAAAATATACGTCCTGCCCACTCCAGGGCGCAACGTATATTTCAAGGACGAATTCATATGTCCTACCCGTACCCGATATTGTTTACGTTTGACGTATTTATACGTCTCGCTCGGTTAACAGGTTAAAACAGTTAAACTTTTAGCAATGTCAAAGATAAAAGCATAGAGATGTAAAAATTCTTTTAAATAATAGTCTGACAATTGTTAGTGGTGCCTCGGAGTCACCATTCGAGTGCAAAGGGTTAATAAAATTCCAGTGAAGGTGTAAAATTCACGGTAAGGTGTGAAAATTCATTGATCGCGTGCAAAATGTTTAACTATGAGAACGACGTCTATCAATCGTTACAGAAAATTGTTCAGTCCCAGCGAACAGACGGTTTCTCAACGAAAGACCCCAAGTTCCAGTATCGCCGAACGTCTTTACAGCCGAGCAGTCTGTGGAAGGCTCGTCGCATAGTTTCGCACCAATTAATTAACCCGAGTTACGCGGGATACGCGCGTCCAGAATGCAAGCGCAACAAAGAATCCTGTTTCTGGAAATAACTCGAGGCGTTAAGTCGAGAATTTTCTCTCCCTCTCTCTTTCTCCCTCTTTCTCCCCATTTCTCCCGCTTTCTGCGTTCTCGGTATCCCGTGGCACGGCACGTTTTTCCCGGAGCCTTATCCTTTTTCTTACGGCCGGGCTGTACTTAATTAAGCAATTTACATCGTCTCCGTTTATTCCGGATACTTGGAGCGTGCGAGTCGACAGGAGTCGTTCTAACTCCGGTGTAAACAATTGAACGGATCGTGCGTTTTTTCCCGCTTTGATGTCTGTCGGCTCGATACGGAATTACACGGACGATCTTGGCCGGTAATTAGCCCGGAGGGAGGAGTCGGAGACAGCGGCGCAGAAGTCCATAAACGACGATCTCCAAAAATATAGTCGCGGCATCAAAGCGAACGGATCCATCCGGGATCCTTTGTAGCGTTGGTTCGCGCAAGGATCACAGGCGGTCGTTTCATTTCCGGAAATAACCCGTCAAAGCGAATCTCTGGGACGCGATGCGACGGTTGTTCCACTCTCGCGGAGCGCGACGACGACGCCTCGAGCGTGTTCGGGCTTAACACGCTTCCCCTCTCCCCCTTTTCCTCTTCGACCAACCGTTCCTGCCGGGGCCTTATCTCGTACGCGCATCATTACTCAATGACCAATGCGTTCGCCGGCGAAAAAATCATTAAGAACGCTCATCCATTATCGCGGCCGTGAAAGCCACCGTCTTCTCTCCTCGTGGCTTACGGCTGCGGCTCTGCCGCGGCTCGATGCGGCTGCAGGAGGCAACCGCAACCGTGTGTAACCACCTTCGTTTCGGTGGCTCCGGTGACCAAGGATATCTTTCTTCGCGAGACAACCACGCCCGCTCTTCGACACGAACGAGAATCGATAGTCCCGGGATCGCGCTGGGAAAGGATCCCCTGCGGATGGTATATCTCTTCTCGCCGCGCGCGGTTTCTTCCTGGCTGCCCCGGCTGGAATGCGGCAAGAAAGTCGGCCTCCTCTCGGAATCGTTTTTCACTCTTTATTTATGCCGAGCGCGACCGCGATCGCTTTCGCGAACGATATTGCCGGCGTGGCTCTTCAAGGTACTCGAGGGAGGTCGGCCGGAGCGTGTGCACCTTCCTGGTCGCTCGCCGCACGGGACCGGGCGCGGGAACTTTTAACGAACCAAGGTACCCGATCCTCGAAAATGGTACGCAAACTTCGATAGGATTTCGTTTCGATTCGATCGTTCGCAACTCTATGCTGTGTTTATGCGTTTCAAATTTAAACGCGATACTAATCGCTTCTAGATAACGCGACAATTCATTGCGAACTCGCTTAGCAATTGCGTCAAGAAACGAACCGACTCGGGTTCGTCGAAACGAAGCTAAAATATCGCAGCAGTCTAGCAAAAGAAAAGATAAAGACGCTCTCTCATTTCAAATCCTGACACTACTATACCACGCGAATTCAAGTAGTATCCGATCAAAGGACAATTTAAATGAAAGACACGATTCCGTTTCAAGTTCTAATCTCGACGAAATCGCATAACGCGTAATACTCAAACATCTTTGTTGTTTCTAAAGATACGTAAAATATGGTAAGGACAAAGTTGAATGGTACAATGGAGCTGACGCGATGCTATAAAAAAATTTTGTTTTTTTTGTAATTTTTTTTAGAGATATCAAGGTCACCTTGACTTTTTAAAATGGAACCACCCTTCTTTAAACACCTACAGTGATAGTCCCTTTCATTAGGAATTCAGTGACTATATTATTCCAAGGTCATGCAAGGTGAAGGGCAGAAAAAACGTATAAGATTTAGAATATGAAAGCAGAATACGTTTATCATGGTTGAGACTTGTAGTAAATAGTAAACATTCTAGGGTCAAGTTCAAGTAAACGTACTAAGGTCCTTCAATGTTACTGTTATTCAGCATTATTTACTATCAGTATATTTCCAAATGCGATTCCGCTATGTCTTATTCAAGACTGAAAAGTGTGATATGCAGTGCAGGCCCGATTACTTTGTGAAGAAAGGTACCCCGAGCGAAACACTCCTTCTAGACAGACTTTCATTAATACGTACAGGTTATTTTGAAGTACTGGAGGTGTACATGCAAGACAGTACAAACGGAAGAATCCCACGACCAATGAAGACAATGAAATTAATATTTCAGCAGCTATACCTGTCAATCCTCACGCGAGTACGAGAAAAATTTCCCGGGAAGCAGGCATAAGTCAAAGTAGCGTAATACGAATTCTGGCCCGACATAAATTTCATTCGTTCCACATATCGCTCCATCAAGAATTGCACGAGAATGATTTTCAAAATAGAATTAACTTTTGTCAGTGGGGATTGCTTCATAATCATTCATTTTTTTCTAATATCTTGTTTACGGACGAAGCAACATTCACTAATCATGGCTCAATTAATCTACGGAACGCTCATTATTGGTCTGTGGATAATCCGCACTGGCTGCGAGAAATTGGTCATCAAAGACAATGGAGCGTAAACGTGTGGTGTGGTACTTTGAACGACAGAGTAATTGGACCATATTTCGTTAACGGAACGATGACGGGACAGAAATACGCTCAATTTTTGCAAGAAGATCTGCCAATTTTGTTAGAAGATGTCCCTTTACAAAATCGCTATGATATGTGGTACCAACATGACGGTTGTCCTGCTCATTATGCACGAGTAGCTAGAGAAACGTTGGAATCACGATTTCAAAACCGATGGATTGGGCGAGGCGGAACTGTTTCATGGCCAGTACGTTCGCCTGATTTAAATCCACTGGATTTCTTTTAATGGGGTCTGCTAAAAGAGACAGTGTACATGGATGCTCCAACAACAGTTGAAGATATGCGTCAGCGTATCATCACAGCATGTACAAATATCACCTCGGATGTACTTATCAGAGTTCAATATTCCTTTAGAGCTCGTTTACATCAATGTATCGACGTAGATGGCCATCATCTCGAACATTTATAAAACACAGGTGTTCTGTTTCCATATTTTAGTTTTATACGTTTTCTCTGTCCTTGATCTTAAATGATCTTGGAATAATATAGTCACCGAATTCCTAATGAAAGGGACTATTATTGTAGGTGTTTAAAAAACGGTGGTTCCATTTAAAAAAAAAAGTCAAGGTGACCTTGATATCTCTAAAAAACTGACATAAAACAAAATTTTTTTATAGCATCGTGTTAGCCCCATTGTACCATTCAACTTTGTCCTTACCATATTTTACGTATCATTAGAAACAACAAAGATATTTGAGGTGCAAACGTTTGGTGACTCACCTTGTATAACTGAAGATAACAATTCCTGAAGAGACATCCTACCGAAAAGTCCACGCAACAGATTCTTTAAAAAAATGGCTCGCATAATAGAAAACGCATAAAATATCCCGAAAGGAAATACCGCGCGCATTTTTCTGACCTTCGAATATAAATAGAAGAAAAGCAGAACGTCGGCATGCAATCAGGAATCGTCCCGCAGTTTTGTATTTATAACGACGCGAGGCGTTTACATCCCTCCGAATTTTTGTTCGACATAATTCCCGGCGGGGTTTTATGGGCACCGTAAAATGATTAACACGAGCATGCGGGAAAAATAATTATCTACCGGTTCGGTGCGCGTCTGTTAACGGTGGCAGCCGGCTGGCTGAGCCGGGGAACTTCGTAGGGATCTCGTGTTACGTGGAAAGCCTGACGCTAATGAATAGTGGTAAACCGAACTAGAAATAATGATCCTCGAAATAGTTCGCGCATCCCGGGGGCTTTACCTACGCTACTTTCGATCTCATCTAACGGGAATCGGTATGTTTTCAGGTATACGTCGATGAGGCAAAAGGGGGAGGAGACGGACGAGTCCCTTTCTCGCGCAGACACCCGGTTGCTACTTGGCCACGTGTTTTTCAGTTCACAGCCGCGATCGTGATTTGAAGATAAACGGGGCTCTCGATGGGGATACGCGCTATCTTAACTACTTTTTTTCCATCGAGTCACGCTGATTAATGGGATTCCACGCGAAAATTATTTCCCCGCCGCGCGCCGACCACTTATGAAAGCATGCTCGAGATGGGGGCGATGATTGTTCGTAGGGAGTCGCTCCTGATCCCGGATAACTTTGGGAAATTGAAAAATTTCTGACGAACGAACGTCGGAGGCGAAACGAGCAAAGTTTGCTTGCCAAATTTCTCCTTGTACCATGGATCCGCCAAAAGTTGTATGACCTTCGTTCAACCTTGCTTGCTCTCTTCCGTTGTCACTACGATTAACGCTGAAACTACCGCAGTGGGTCAAAGGACCTTTTTAGATTCTCTATGTCGCCATTGTTGAAGTTATAAAATCGTCTTCATAGGGATCGATAGACTTCTTTATTCGATCATATCGTTGCGAAGGCCTCGGCTCCGCCTCGCCGGTGAACACATGTCAAAACTCTAATATTTAAACAACTCTTTATTTTCTGATAATATCTTGAAGAATAATAAAAGTGGGTGTTCTTGCCTCAACGGCTAGAGTGATTCTGTCGTCTTTCTTCTTGTTAATAACAATCCCGTTGGCCGGATACCAGAATATCGATCCGACGGCCAATTTCTCTCGATCTTCGCAATCGACTTGATATTCCATCAAAATCGTTTGATCTCGATCTCTGCAATTGACAGTTCCCAACGTAACAATATATTGTAATAAAAATCGCATAATTTCTAAATAAAGTATATCTTAGCAATTTTAACAATCATTCTTCGAAACATTGTCTAAAATCGAAGCAACGTAGTCATTGTTGTAGAGACTATTTCAAGAAGTCTTGTAGATCGTACATAGTCTTTCTACTTAAATAAAGAAACACGAATAATTGTCAACGTATTGTACTCTGTTGGCTTCATAATCTGCTGCTCAATGGCAACCACGGCATCACTATTTCTATTAGAATATAATAAATCAATAGCAGGAACTAAATTACACAAATCCACGAGTCTTTTCAGTTTTCTTTTCTCTCGCAACGGAACATTTTGTTACAAAAGCTGTGTCTGCCGATGGCGTCGAGGGATACGTCGGATCTTACATAATTAAACTTGTTATAATAAACGGCCAATGCGATCCAGCCTTTTTATACGAAATTCGGAGAAGCAATTTCGCCGGGATTATCTAGATTTCCAGAATTTCACGTCCAGTGAGATCGCCGGCCGGTTTAATCGCGGCTGGATCGTTCCTCGGGGAGAGTAATCGAGAAGAATCGAGTCAAAGGCGGAAGAAAGAGACTCGGAGATTTCGCGAGGACCCCAAGGAGCTTCGTTCCTTCGGAGGCGTCTTAAAAATTCATTTTACGCGAGATTACTCACTGTCACGGGTTAACGGAAATGGTCGCGCCTCGGCTGACGGAAGGAGCGCGAAGAGTCTCGGTTTTCTGTGGACCACGGAGCCGAAATTCGCTCCTCGACGTGGTCCGGGGCGTTTTTGGGCCCTCGGCTCCTCCGAACAGAGGCCCTCACGTACCAACGTCATGAAATGAGACGCGTAAAAGATGAGAAGTCGGGGGCGTGGCGCACGGGTCTTCCCTTCGCTCTTCCGTCCTCTCTTTTCGACGAGAGTTTGGCGTTTGCGACGACGGTGAATTCGCGGTTATAAAGCCGATGCCGCGGTAAATCATTAACGACTCCCCTGCCGGGTTCCCCTGGCTCCCCTCGCCCACCTCTAGACCCGTCCTCCACCACCCGGATCCGTTTATTTTCTTATTAAAATTACCCGACCGATACCGACTCGCCGAGATAAAAATCCTTCAATCTGCGCGAACGTGTTCCTTCGCGGGACACCGTTATGCGATAATAAAGCCCGACTGAAATATTACTTCTAAGATTTAATTGCTGCACACGCAGTCCTCTGCCACACCACTTCGTCGCCAAACACTTCTACCAATCACCTTACGCGCGAAAATCAAAGTTTTTACAAAAATTAGCCAACTGAAGTGCGTTGCCTTTACGAAAACTCTGTTTCACTTTCCGTGGACGAAACTAGATATTCAAAATGGTTCAGGATGACTATAGTAACTTCGTCGACGAATCTAGTTCAAAACAAAATTGCCTTCATAGAAATCGATTCAATAGATTCCTTTATTTAATCGCATATTGTAACAAAAATCAAAGGAATTCTAAATAAATTATATTTTGTCAATTTTACAAGCCAATATACGGCAGAGTTCAACACGAATTACGTGGAAATGATACAGCACTGCAATGTGTGACGGATAATGCTGTTCTCTACACGAGGACATTGGAATGATGTGATTGTTCATAAAATTATAATTTTTCTTAAAGATATGATACACGTATGTTGACTTTAACAATTTACTTCAATAATTAATAATACAATTGAGTATGGTACGTCATTCAGAGAGATGGCATCCGCGAAAGCCACTATAGTGGCGCATAGTGCCTAAGAGGTTAATGCTCGGTAGGTTTAGTGTTAAACGCGGAACGTCAGCCCCTTTGACGATATCAAGTTTACACAACAATGTACATTACCTAATTTATATAATATTAAAAAATATCTACACTATTTCAATGGATTTAATCGAAACAGAAGAACACAAATGGAGAAGCAAGCCTTTCGCTTATGCACAGTTGCAACTTTCCATTTTAATAAAAAATGACGTGGAAAGCTAAAAAAAATTGCTCCGCGTTTAACGCGTTAAAGACATTAATGTTTCAAAATGTTCTTCGCAAAAGGACACCGCATTTCAGTGTCCTGGTACTAAAAGAATAACTTCTAGTCGCTGAGAATAAGACAGGACATTAACCCCTTGCCATAATAACATTTCCCATTGAAATAACATTTTATTTAAATTTAATTCAATTTTAATAATAAATAAATTTATAATAATAATATAATATTTATTATAATAATACAATATCATATTTATAATAATAATATAATAATAAATAAATTTATAAATTCGTGTAATTTTAAATATAAATTTGTCGTTTCTTTTCGTCGTTCTGCGGAGGACAAAGAAAGTCCAGTCACTGTTATTGTAAAATAATTCATAAGCCAAGGGGTTAAAAGAACAAACTGTGTGGATAACTGTGACGACATACACGAATCAAACTCAACATTTCATTAAAAAATCGTTTTCACATGGTCCAATCGCTTTTCTACATAAAAAAGAAAAGGTTCTTCGCGCGCAACGCCAAAGAGATCCTGTTTGCGATGGATGTGCCAACAGTTACTCTTCGCAAAAACGATGGGAAGCTATATCAAAGATCTCATAATCGCTAGACGAACCGTTCGCATTACCTCTGTATCGCGTTCGGATACACAGATGGAAAAACAAAAATATATATTCGTTTCTACGAATTCTTCGCGGTAAGAAGCCAGAGGTAATTAGATCGAGCGATTTCGTAAGAGGTTACGACTGTGTCGGATTCGCTTTGGCGCCTCGCAAACGCATTCCTGTCCGGCGAGCAAACACGGTCAATTTGTAGATCTTGCCTGTTCATCATCGCATCGCGCGAAACATCATTTCCTAATTCCATTAAAATGTCTTCAGCGTATTATCCATCTTTTTGCGCTCGTTACGAGACGCACGGTACAATTGTCGCTCTGGGTATCGCGCGCGTTTAATGAGCCGCATCAGATAGGTAGTTACAAGGAGACGAGGGTTTGCATTCCGCCAGTTCGTACGGAATTTCCAGCGAAAAATTCATCGGGCCAAACGATGATAGCATACCATCGAGGCCCGGTCCGGAGGACGTGCACGTACTCCCCGGCGATTCTCTTCCTCGATTCCGTGCACCTGCACGATTACTCGTTTCTCTCTCTCTCTTTCTCGTTCGTTTATTCTCTTTCTCTCTCTTTCTTTCTTGTTCGTTTATTCTCTCTCTCTCTCTCTGTCTCTCTGTCTCTCTTCCTCTGTTTTATCTTCTCCTGTTTCTTTTTCTCGCGTCTCCGAAGCTGCTCGTCTCTCGGGACGTACGCGTAGGTGTACGTGCGTGAGCAGAGAAGGTGTTGCAGGTAAACGGTCGACAAACTGGCCCGCGGTCCCGGATAAATGAACGAAATCTCGCCGCTTCTGGCCAATCACGCGGAATCTCGCGACTCATGCGCGCCTACAGTGCCGGTCGAACAGTTTAACCCTTTGCCTTGTGATTTCTTTCCCATCCGCGCTCGTCAAACCTGCTTCATTCTTGGTAATTTGATACAACAGGAAAAAATCCAAGATCGTTCGATGTCCGTTTTCGTTCGAAAAAATTGTACCTACGATATTCATACGTTCCGAAGAATCAAAGGGTGCCCGTGCTCTTTACCGTAAGTCTGTTTCTCGTCTTAGCACGTCAATTTTGGGGAACTTTCAAAAATATACTCGGGAAGATGTTCGTGAAATTACTGCGAATACAACTGCTTTTAGTAAACGTATGATTTTGTAGCGATCGTCGTCGAGTAACTTCGAGAATTCGCTTGTATTATCGACAATGACAACAGGGATTTTTAGGAACGTAGTGAGAATTGTTGAAACAAAATGTATCGAGTTTCATTTTTCTGTATCGCTGAAACACTTGGTAGTTAGATTTATTATTCTTAGCACTTTACTGCGGTGAAAATGTGTATTGTCTGAAAGATCTCAACGGACGTGTATTCATTTATGCGGGTCACGTTCAACGATCTCTAGTAAGAATATCCGAAACGTAAACGTAACTCGAAATGAAACTAAAATCACGACAGACTAAAACGTACATTTATACGGTCCTGTCCCACTTGTAGGAGAACGTCAACCGCGTTCCGTGTTAATTAAGCAATGACGTCACCCAACGATGTTCGTTTTTCGGCGTGAAATATCGCACGGTTCTGCTGTTCGGGGTAGAACAGCAACCGATCGAGTTCCTGTTTTTCGCGAATCGAGGCGAGAAATATTCCGACGTGTACGAGAAATAATTGTACCAATTGGTCCCTTGTTCTCGGCCCTTGTGACTTCGGGAAGCTCCTATCAGATAAAAATTGCTTGGGTCATCTGTGTTCCTTGGATCCTGAGTGACGAAATAAATCTTGCGATACGATCGACACCAATTATAAGAAAACTCAGGATATTCTTGAACGCTAGTCTGAAAAGTTGATACATTCAGGAAACGTACGATTTTGAATAACTTTTTATAATTGGAGATTTCGTAGATTTTTATGATCTATTTTATTTGGCATTCAATAGGTTTCTTAAAGAAGATTCGTTAAGAAAATCTAAGATATTCTTGGACACTAGTTGGCATATTTAGGGAATATGCGATTTTTAATAATTATATACATATAAAATTTCGTAGATTTTTATGATTTTTATTATTTGGCATTCAATAGGTCCCTTAGAGAAGATTCATTAAGAAAATCCAAGATATTCTGGGACACTAGGCTAAGAAGTTGGCACATTTGGAGAATATGCAATTTGTAATTATATTCAGTTGAAAATTTCGTAGATTTTTATTATTCGGGATTCAATAAGAATCTTAGACAATCGAAATTTTTCGTTTAGTACAACTTCTGCAAATTAAATTTCTAGTCATCCAAAGACTGAGAACATCATTGAGCATTAAATTTTGCAGTCTGAATTTGGAACCTGCGCAGACGTAATACATAGTCAAAAACTATTTAATTTGTACAAAGTCGCTGTATTTAAAATGTTACATTCTAAATTCAGATGCGGTCAAAAGTTGGTATCAGATTCCCGAATTTGTTTTAATCTAGAAAATAATTGTTATCTATTTACCTTCCTTAGTTTTCCGTAAACTTCAAACGTAGTATTTTTCATATTTGCAATTTTGATATCGTAGTGCAAGAAAGTTATTTTTTCATTATTTTCTGCGAATTGTTCCCTTACCATCACAATTTCTTAGCAGTTTTCATAGTTAAAAACGCTTATTTTCTAAAGCTTAAACAAAACTGATCGTAATACTTCATATTATTCTTATGCACAGCAAACCTACCAATCCTTAACCTCTTAGGCACGATGCGCCACTATAGTGGCTTTCCGGATGTCATCTTATATTACGATGCGTCACTATAATAGCTTGAGTACACTCAACTGCATTATTAATTATTAAAGTAAATTATTAGAGTTAAAGTATATGCATCATATCTCTAAGAAAAATTATAATTTACTTATCAAAAACTTAATTCCAATGTGCTCTGCCGTACAGAGAAACAGTCTCGTGCCTAAGAGGTTAAAAGCAACTGGTACATATTGCTTTATAAAAATAACAGAGTTGAATTTATTTAAACTTTCCACGGTTCTCATTGTAATGTGTACTCTACCAACGATATTTGCTCAATAATTTCTTACGAAAGCATCTTCACAATCCCAACTATTTAAAAATAAAAACATTCTTTCTACAATAATAAAAAAAATTCGAATCTGCATCATTTAACCCCTTAACGCACAGTTTAAAAAAAAATAAATTTTTTTTATGTAAAAAAACACAATTTAGAACATTGTCTTGGCAAGAAAATAAAAGAAATAATCAAAATTTTCTTTTGATAGAGAATTTTGATATACTGTGCTTTTGTTCCATGGAAAAAGGCTATATTTTATTCTTGAATAAATAAGTGTTATAGATTACAATCCCATGTAAATGATAAATATCAATAAAACAATTTTTTTTCTTTGCTTTCACATTGATATTTTCAATTCTCGATTATATTCGAGTGTGAAAAATTATAGCAGCATAAAATACAACGCCGCTCGAATTATCTCGAGTGTGCACAGTTTCGCCTGTTTAGCGTGCTCGAATTAACTCGAGCGTACAAGTTAAGGGGTTAATCTAATCTTTCGTAGGCGCTAACCCTACGAAAGGTATAACTTTCTCAAAGTCGAAACCGAACAACAGTGCAACTGCATTTCGGAATTCGGACAGTACTTGCCGGTAGCACCTGTGAGGTACACCGCGGTGTCTCCGTCGGTCGTCAGCCACCCTTTCGTTTCTTCGTTGGTCGTTCCGCCGGCGATCTCGCTCGATTTTCTCCTGGTGTACGTTTCCTTCTCTACCATCGTCCCGTCTTCGTCCCTAGAAAGGCCGGTTACCTCCGCGAGACGTCTGACATTCAGCTGGAGGTACACCGCGGAGGAAGGACGCGGTGGAAGGACGAGCTTACACGGGGCTGAACGAGAAACCGGGCGGAAGATCGGTATCGCGATCTTGTTGGGCCGAATGAAGAAATGTAAACGCCAATTAAACATTTTATTGATATGCTTATGTCGTGTACGGACGTCTGTTTCTCTCCCGTGGCCCCTCTGGCCCCCTGGGACCCCTGGCCCCCTGTTTCGCGGATCCGGGGGACTAAAAGGCGATTGGAGTAACGCACACACGTCGCAGGATACAGTCGATTCTCATTCCTCTT
>CM052090.1:10727604-10788737 GCA_028453745.1 Agapostemon virescens | reverse complement strand
TCTCTCTCTCTCTCTCTCTCTCTCTCTCTCTCTCTCTCTCTCTCTCTCTCTCTCTCTCTCTCTTTCTCTGCGTTATACAGCGAGCGGTCCACAGCTCTGCCGTTCACGGTTCTAGCCCATTCGTTGTTTTTAGCTAATCCTCCCCGGGCAGATCGAGAGATCGAGATAGAATCGATTCCGTGACGGTCAGCCGTCCGGGGGACACTAATCGCGCCGAAGGAAGAGGATTTGCCGGACGTGTCGACTAAATGGTACGAATACTGTCAGTCGGGGATTAGCGAAAAACGGTCGAACCGATAAGCTAGATAACGTCGTTGCCACGACTGCATAATGAACACGTTACACGCGGTCAACGTGTTCCGAGAAGGCGGGAAAATCCGATCGTGAACGGAGAAATTCACTTTCAACGGGTTGATCGCGATTTAGACTCCATTGCAATTGCCTGATCCGTTCGGGAAATCAACGGAATAAATCACATCGGGCGCAGATAGATTTAGGATCCTATGTTCCCATGTTGAGGGTCCATTTTATCAAAATAAACGTAGGATTTCTTTCTCGAATAATGAAGTCAAGAGATCGTTAATTTCTGTAATGGGTAGGCGTGAATGATTCATAGCGTAGTGTCAGCTTTCAACTCGTGCTTCTTACACGAATATTCAGCCATCCCGTTATTCGACGTGTTCGATGAAACTATAGACCAGCGAATAAAACGTTCGTCGAGTGTAAGAGTAACGCAAGAACGAATGAAATCGTTTCTTGCAAGTATTCTCGAGGAACACGTGGCGGAATCGCATAATGAGAATCGAGATAACGCGCGTTCATTGCAAAAATAAATATCCATCGAACGGAGCGAATTTGCGAATTGGCGAAGGAAAAAATTGCATAAAATAATTTGGAGGACTGTTGGAATTTATTTCATAAATTTACCACAAAATAAATTTATTATTTCTTTATTAGGAAGGATCGATTAAACCGGCTGTTGAACCTATGTATGCATACATTGTATATTTTCCCGGCATGGGGCCCTCGATCCTCAACTGTTTATATTCGACCGTTCCTCTTCAGTATCGATTTCTTGTATCTGTCTGTAGTAACGTTTCTTTCGTAGAGTAAAGACGTGTCTCACAACGTGCTTCTAGAGAAGCTATTAAAATATATAAATTTTATTTCATATTTTACAATAGAGTGGAATTTTATTTTATACCCATAATTCAATAAGGACCATTGCCCCGTTACATTTCCATCTTCTACCAGAAAATTGCGAACAACCAGAAGGTAAGATAAATCGTCCTGCGCGGGCTTGAAATAATTTGTTGGAGATATTCAGGCTGATTGCGCCATCTATTGAATTCAATTACATTTTGTTTAGCACTGGCGTAAATATAATAGGTCACGTAGCGCTTGTTCCTTCTTCTTCCGCGAGCGGTCAAATAAGTAACACGTGTGCGAAGTCTCTATACAAGATTGTTGTAACTTTCTTTTTGTTTCTATCTACTGTGCAAATATATCGGAGAAGAAATAAATTAAGTTTCTCTGTAAGACAAAAGGAGACTCAATTTTTTCTTTTGTGAATGAAAGCATAAACGAGCATACATTGTTTTATTTAAACATATATATATTTTGTTATGAACGCAGTGAAATTTTCGATCTTCGTGCGGTTGACTTATGATTTCATGAATTTATCGCGAGAATTTTTATGGCTTCCTTATAAGGGAACATATTCAGATGCGAAAATCCGATTTTGATGAAACTTATGGGAGCTTATAGCTCTATTGTTTAAGCAAAAAACTTTTGTTAAAATTTTCTTGCGCGACTACATTTCTCATTGAAAACACAGACAATTTAAATAGAAATTCAAATTTTTATCAACAATTCGTAAAACGGATTTTCCGTGTAAACCGTTACCCGTCGTTCATGAACGTTTCCATGACTCTGACGGAAACAAGGGTTTCTCGTCGCAGTGCACGAACGCGACAGGGATGATCGCACGACTGCCAGTGTTTTCGAAAAAACAGACTCCCGAATGTATCGATTTTTGTTCTTCGACTTGTATCCGGGCGCGTAATGAACGTCTATTCCGACGTCTGCGGTATCGTCGTCGTACATTTCCATACGGTAGCACGTTCGGGAAGCAAACCACCAACTAACACGTTACGACGAGTACACTCCCCTGAAGACTTGTCATTACGGCAGGGCCCCAATTTGCATATGATTAATCGACACCACCTGGGTGGGGCAATCCGTGGAGCATAGAACCGGGCCAATCCCGTTCGAGAAAACAAAGCCGCGAAATTAACCGGTGATTCCCGCGTACACGTCGCGTCGAATCGACGCGTAAACGCGTCCGCTGCCAGTCAAGGCTGGCCCCGCGGGGTAATAACGAGCACCAAGGAAAAATCTGTAACAATGGCAAACGCCGGTCGCTAGCAACGGCGGCGGCTTACGGTAATTGGAGGATGAGCTATCCGCGGGATAATTAGACGTTGCCACCTCGAGCAACGAGGATGCAAAACACGCTCAAGACTCGTGAAGGGTAGCCGGCTATACTTACGCGATTGCGTGTTCGGCTAAAATAAAGCGCGAGCACCACCGGAGTACATCGGCAACGAAAGACGGACAGAGAGAAGAAAAGAGTCGCGAACGAATTGTCCGAATGATCGGTTTCGTTGTCTCTATCTTCGAGACACTCGAAACAGAAAAATATCGATATCGGGGTTCTCGGAATTACAATTAGAATTCGTCGAAATCCGTCTCGGATCGCGCCGATCGACGATAATCCCTAATTTTCGTGTCCCGAAATTACCGATCGCTCTTTTTCGCGTAGATTACCGGTCCGATCAACGAGTAAAACGAGATATCAGAACGGACGTCCAAGCGTAGCCTGTCCATTTTCGCGAAACCCTAGGGATGCGATGTACCGTTACGCCGCATCATCGATATCTTCGCCCTTTTTGCCCGAAAGCTGATTCAATTTTTGGCTAGGCAAGGAACGACGGAGATACTTGTCCGGTGACACATTTGAGAGCAGACCAAAGGTCATTGTAAAAGGAACCCTCTCGTTGAGCGGGGTTCGCTTCCCAACTTCCAGTTACGGTGTAAGGACGCATAATTTTGTACCGCAATTTCTTGCGGAAACACTCTGTAGTGGACCACCTAATAAATTGCAAGTTATCAAGAAGAAAAAGGATTATTTCTCGAGAAAATCGCATCCTTTCCTTCTTCACAGCGTAACAGTACAACCAGTCATTGAAATTGTTGAAATAAAGCAATGTATGCTCGTTTATGCTTTCATTCACAACAAAAAATTGAGTCTCCTTTTGTCTTACAGAGAAACTTAATTTATTTCTTCTCCGATATATTTTCACAGTAGATAGTAACAAAAAAAAAAGGAATTACAACGATTTTGTATAGAGACTTCGCACACGTGTTACTTATTTGACCGCTCGCGGAAGAAGAAGGAACAAGCTCTACGTGACCTATTATATTTACGTCAGTACTAAACATAATGTAAATTGAATTCAGTAGATGGCACAATCAGCCTGAATATCTCCAACAGGAATATTCTCGAAGCCTTTTCTTTTCAATTTATACAGAGGGTCCACGCAATTGTTTCAAGTCATAACTCCGTTATTATTGCATTTACGAAAAAATGCCACAGAAGAAAGATACATGGTTCGAAGAGCACTACATCCGTAGGCCTTTAAATTTTTTTTAGATACAGCAGTGCATGTGCAATTAACAATTGCATCATTTCTTTAAATAGAAATGCATATTTTTTTATATCATAGATCTATTCTTCTGTTCATTCTACCTAAAAAATGATTAGGGTACCATGGAAAAAAATTATTAGTTTTGCGGCGGCATTCAAATTTTTGTCACACAACACAAAAGTGTCGTACATATTTAGTTTCTCACTGTTAGTAAAATACATTTTTTTGTATTTAGTGAAATACAGTTACACTTTTTGAAATTCTCAGTTTCCGTACTCGAGTTACGATATGTGAATTGCTACTGAATGATGAAATGCTTACTCCTACAAATCAGTTTCTGTTATGATAACAATGTTGAAAGGGTGTTTACCTTTTCAACGTAGTTATGAAGTGTTTGAGTGTCTTCTTCAATGAAGATATTTCTTTTTAAATATCTCGAGATCTAATAATTTTTTTGCCATGATACCCTAATCATTTTTTACGTAGAATAAACAGAAAAATCGATCTGTGCAAAAGAAAATATGCATTTCTATTTAAAGAAATAATGCAATTGTTAATTGCACATGCACTGCTGCATCTAAAAAGAATTTAAAGGCCTACAGATGTAGTGCTCTTCGAACCATTTATCTCTCTCCTTTAGCATTTTTTCGTAAATGCAATAACAACGGAGTTATGACTTGAAACAATTGCGTGGACCACCCTGTATTGTCGAGCAACGAAGACGAATTGAAGATAGATAGTGTCTAATAGTTTCTCGAATGGTCGCGATGCCAACGATTCGTTGATAAATAAACCAGGCAATTTCAAAAATAAAATTTCTCCGACGGATATTTGAAATTCCTCGTCGGCGGGAAATCCGGAAGGAAATGTCAGCGATTCGAACGTAACTTACCCGCGTCGCGTTCGATGCGGCGCAACTTATACGGTTTACCTATTCGACGGAGAGCAATTGCAGCCGTTGCACACAGTTCCGCGTGTGCACGACATCCGCGCCGAGCCGAGACGTTTCAATTAACGAATTTCGCACGTAGTCTTGTGTTCTGCGTTGCGTGCGCCCGCAAATTGGCGGCCACGGCGCCGCGACCCCCCCCCCCCCCCCCCCGAGGAAGCGGCCAGACGTTATTTGACTTTCCTCGTTGACTTTCCCTTTTGTGCCACTCGGCTGGCTCCCGCTAAATTTAATTCATTAATACCGGCAGGCTTCGGCCCTGATTCCGGCTCCGTCGTCTTTCCCTTTACTTTGTGACCGGCGCGTCGTCGGATGAAAATTGTCTATCCAGACTGTCAGGGAGAGGAAGAAAGTGGGAAGGAACCCGATCCCGGGGATTCTCGAGAGCTACGGTAATGAAAAAACGGTGACTAATTGAGGGATCCTCGCGCGACGATCTCCTCCCTGTCGCGAGAAACGATTTCGGTATCGGTGGTTTATCGAGCGAGTCGTTCGGTGTTCGTTAACGGCGAGTCTCTCGGTCCCCGGGTATTTAGATTTCAGTTAAGCCCGGTAACATCCGTCGATCCCTATCTCCCGGGACTCGAACGATCAGCGCATGTAGCATCGCGCGCGATACCGTCTCGCCGAAAAATATTACCGGCCCGATTACGATCGGGAACTCCTCTAATTGAGACGTGTCCAAGCCGAGATTTCCGATTTTGTCCCCGCCGTGGGCGATTCGCCGGCGAAATGTATTCCGTGGCATTCGCGAACAGGTACCTGCGACTCGCAGAACGAATCTACGTTGGTCCGCGACTCGCGGACAACGGGCGGCTTACACTCGTCCACCGAATTTACACTCCGGCAACGTCATATCGCCACTCTTGTACCCATTCGAGCATATTCGCCGGATATCGAATGGCTGTTTTCTAGAGACACGTGTGCGACACCCGTGCGGGGACACCAACACACGGGTAACAGTTCGATATTTGGGCTGCGATTTCGACGCGGCGAGCAGGTGTGACGCGTTCGAACGTTCACGCACACGCGTCCCGACGATGGCGCGCGCGCGCTCGCGTCGTGTTGTACAAGCTTGGCCCGGGGCCAGGCAGAAACCTTTTTCTCATTTTCGTCTTTTGCGTTAGTAAAAGTCCATAAATATCCGTTAAGGTGTTAAGTTACCACCCATGGTACCGCGTAGCTTCGTTTCACGGTCCCCGCGAGAGCCGGTTGTGTGCGTTTCCCCATACGATCCCATACGCCACGAGCTCGCAGGAACGTGAACGTACACAGACGGCCGGCCAGTGCTAATCTGCGGTGGCATCGATGGTAGCCGAAAGTCGATTGGTACGCTCGTAATTCGTCGGCGGCCGAGATCGCACCTGCGGGAACGTTATCGCGCACGCGGTCCCCGCAAATCCCATTCGCCGAGACTTTCCGCAAGGAATGGGCTTCCTGTCCGCGATAAAAAGTACCAGGCCCCGCTCGCAAAGCCCTTAATGGGGACGCGATCGCATTTACTGTCGTCCGGAAAGACAAATTCCGGCCGCTACGAAGCGAACGGGGCTCCCGGCCACGATTAAACGGGCTTCGTCTAAGAATTTACTAAGGATCTCGTCCCTACCCTCCCGTACCCGGCCCCGTACCCGGTCCCGTACCCTCTCGGGAGAAGATACCGTGGCCTAACGAACGATTCTTCGGCTACGGGAGTTCGGTCTGCGCGAGTCTTGGACCCCTGCCGCGCGGAATCGTGGGCGATAATCATCTGACGATTATGGGAAACGCGAGATTCATTCAAAATTCTAGGACCTAGTTATCGTAAAAACTAATGTCAACGATATTTCAAGCACCGTTCTGTTAATTTCTTACTTACCGAAGATCGTTCGCTCCTTGTTATGATCGTACAGATTAAGAATCTTCTTTATCTCTTTGTTTCAGGTCTTGTCCGTCTCGTCGGAACGCGCGTGCACGATCGAGAGACTACCGATTTTCAAAGGAACCGTTCTCGACGCTCCAGGTAAACGATCGAAAACATTTCTTTGGTCGCTGAAACCATTATCCCGTATCTCTGAAAAATAACTTGGTACAAAAATTAATCACCGTACAGATGATTATCTTGGTCGAGAAAGGAAGTTTCCAAATACCGTTCAATCGTGAGAACTTTCTGTTCGAAGGTAGTTTGATACGAACGAGCAACGAGCCGAAGTTTAGATAACGAGAAAAATTTCTGATGCTTTGTGGCTCGTGTATCTTGTCTAATAGCCGCGGTACCGTATCCGTGCTATAACCTAAGCACTCTCGTTGCATAGGAAAATATGACGACAATATCCTGCAAAACAGTCTTAACTGCCAAAGAGATCGAGCAGGGAACATCCTCCTTACGCTCGTAAACACCCATCACGCTGAACGGGTTCGCTAAACATCTAACATCGGTTCTAGCGCATAGATCGCTTCGTTAGCGATTATATTTATTAGAGGAGTTAGGCTTCGCGCGAACCAACGCGTCTTGTTGCGAGGAGTACCCTCGGTTGAACGAACGGCGATGAACGTTGCCGGAAAAGTCAACCGATACTAGTTTCATTCGCGTTCTCCCTCTGTCGCTAATCCCTACGTTGCAAATCTTCAAAGTTATCATTCGATTACGGATTTCGCGCAAAGTAAATATTGTCCAAGCCGGTCGTAAGAAACAGAAGTAAGGTATTGGGTTGTTCGGAAAGTAATTTATTTTTTTGCGCCCAATTTCACACTTAAGCCGCATAATCATTATATGGTTTGAGAGCTGATATAGCAAGGCTTGTGTGTAAGTTGAGAGGTAATTTTCTTGAATCGAGAACGCGTCCATCCACATCTTCTGCGGACAATAGATTAGATAATAAACTACATATTCCTGATGTGGGACAAAGAAAACGGGATTGCATTGTTTGTTCTGACAGGAAAACACCTGGTGTAAGGCGTTTTACACCAGGCGTAAAACGACTTATTATTGTCAAACGTGAACAAATCAGCCTGCAATGCATATTGGGGATTATTTTAAGGTATATCACACTGTACAAAATTATAAAAAATAAAATATTGGTTTTTTTGCAAATATACATTTCTCGATGTCAAACAATTCGTATAAGTCCAATATCATTATAATACGTTACTTAGTTCCAAAACTATACTAAATAATACGAGGGTCTGTAAATACACGTTTCTGCCACGAAGTAGCGCTGAGTAGTTGATAGCCAACGTCCAGAATGGTTCGGAGTGCAAAGGGTTAAATATGGAGAGCAATAAGCAGCATTTTCGTCATATTTTACTTTTTTACTATAAAAAAGGTAAAAATGCTGTTCAAGCCAGAAAGAAATTAACCGATGTGTATGGAGAAGATGTGTTGACAGTACGCCAGTGCTAGAACTGGTTTGCAAAATTTCGATCCGGCAATTTTGATGTCGAAGATGAACCACGTTTTGGAAGGCTGGTTGAAGCTGATAAAGACACGATAAAGGCACTAGTTGATGCAAACCGGCGAATAACAACGCATAAGATCGGTGAGAGGTTAAATTTATCAAATTCAACTGTTTATGACCACTTGAAAGGCCTGGGTTTAACCTCGAAGCTCGATATATGGGTTCCCCATGTTCTCACGGAGAGAAATTTGTGTCGTCGCGTTGACGTCTGTGATTCGCTTCTCAAACGTCACGAAAATGATCCATTTTTGAAGCGCATCATTACTGGGGACGAAAAATGGGTTGTATAGAACAATGTCAAACGCAAGAGATCATGTAGCAAAAAAGATGAATCGGCTCAAAGCATTTCCAAAGCCAATATCCATCAAAAGAAGGTGATGCTGTCTGTTTGGTGGGATTTTAAAGGAATCTTTTTTTGAGCTTTTCCGGATAACACAACAATTAATTCGGAAGTCTACTATCATCAGCTGGACAAATTGAATGATGCACTTCAACAGAAAGGGCCAGAATTAATCAACAGAAAAGGTGTAGTGTTCCACCAAGATAATGCGAGACCTCATACAAGTTTGGTCACTCGCCAAAAGCTTTTACAGCTTGAATGGGATACAATGCCACCCCCACCATATTCTCCAGATCTGGAACCTTCGGATTATTATTTGTTCCGGTCACTGCAACATTTTTTAAACGGTAAAACCTTCGCTTCAAATGAGGAGGTCAAAAACCACCTCAATCAGTTATTTACCAGCAAAGACCAAAAATTTTATGAGCGTGGAATCATGCAACTACCAGAAAGTTGGCGAAAGGTATTTGACCCGAATGGCCAATATATAATTTAATAAAATATTTGTTCATTATACAAAAATTGTCTTTCATTTTCACAAAAAAAAAAAAACGAAATTACTTTCCGAACAACACAATAAAAACGCGTTTTTCCGTTCAATAATTTCAATAATTTCAACACAACGAAAATAAGATAACGAATTCGTTAAAATCTTCCGAATGCATAAAATCCGCAGTCTAGTTATTACCGTCGCGGTACGATACTCTGATAAAAATGAATTTCCAGCTGGAAAATTTTAGTTTTCCAAACTAGTTCATATAAATTCACAATTTTTCCCATTAGCATGTTAAATAACGAACAGCAGCTGGCCGGAGCTTTCTCATCAGCGACTCGAAAGTTTTCACCGCAGTTTGCCGCTAACTATTTAATATTTAATGGAAAAATCAAGGGGAAGAATTCGCGCGATGTTGTCGCGTTTCGGAAACGATCGAAATGCTCGTTGGTCGTCACCGCGTCTTCTTCGCCTTGTACACCGCTGCATCGTCGCATCTTCGGGGATGGGCAGAGGCAATTATTCGTGTCCGTTGCGGCGACATAATTTCACGCGGACGGCACCGTGGCGGCGCCGTCCGTGCACAAATCGCATCTATTAATTCCGCGGGCAACATTGTAGCTCGCGAAGAGGCCGTGCATAATTCGAGGGTCGCGATAATAAGTTTCGCGGGTCCGTGTCATTCCGCATCGACTCGTGCATCAGCCAGCCCGTTTTCCCCGGTGTTCGCCGTAGTCGCGTGAATTATCATAGCCTCGTCCAGGCGTTAAAGAACCGAAGATGGAATCCGACGATAAGCCGGATAGCCGCCTGCCGTCTCTGCGGATTAGAAGAAGGAACATAGACTACGCCCTCGCTCTCGCACCCCCTCTTCCTGTCCGGCATTCTCGTATTTACAGACATCGCTGCGACGTCGTACGTTGAGAAATGCTCATTGAAATCTTGTCTCGAAATCCTCTCCCGCCGGGAACGCCGGCCGGGGGAAAGGTTGAAGGTAAAACGGAACAATCGATGATGGCGAACCGTCACGGTCGCGGTCGACGCGATGGACGTTTTTCGTGGGCTTTGTGGGGTTCCTCACGACCACGAGCAGACGTGACCTCGGCCGCCACTCAGTCGGCGAGAAAAAACCAACCGATGGATATCTTAATGCCTTTCTGTGTGTACACGGACCCTCGGAATGCCGCGGTTCATCGCGGACTCGAATCAAGGATGTCGGATTTAAGAGCCCCGTGGAGGACCGCCGTTACGTCGTCGACGACGACGATCAACCCTTTGCCGACGACTCGGACTTTTCTTGTTCCGCGAAAATGCTGCACGCGATACAGTCTTCCTCTACGATCTCTAAAAACCAACGCGTCTCTTCCTATCTAGAATATTTCTACATGACGTTTCCACTTTATACGAGAATGTTACGTGCGAACATCTTCTAGCAAGTAATTTATTAAATACAGATTCGACTGTGATACGACGTTCGTCGTCTGATCGTGACAAAATGATCGATGACATGGAATTCGGTCGAAAGTGTATAATCCAAGAAGTTTCGTCGATCGCGAAGGTTCGAAGGCTGCGGGACTAGATCGAGGAACGCTATCAAAGCTT
Organism: Agapostemon virescens; assembly: GCA_028453745.1. Taxonomy (NCBI): domain Eukaryota; kingdom Metazoa; phylum Arthropoda; class Insecta; order Hymenoptera; family Halictidae; genus Agapostemon; species Agapostemon virescens. The sequence continues at coordinate 10,778,209 of CM052090.1, read as the reverse complement.
CGATGATTTGGTACTACCTAACCAAAGGTCACTGTAAAAGGAACCCTCTCGTTAAACTGGGTTTGCTTCCCAATTTCCAGTTACGGTGTAAGGGCGCATAATTTTGTTTAAAAACAGTCTGTAATGGACCACCCAATAAATTGCAAGTTATCAAGAAGAAAAACTTGAATCAAGGATGCCGGATTTAAGAGCCCCGCGAAGGACCGCTGTTACGTCGTCGACGATCAACCTTTTGCCGGCGACTCGGACTTTTCTTGTTCCGCAAAAATGCTGCACGCGATACAGTCTTCCTTTACGATCTCTAAAAACCTATGCATCTCTTCCTATCTAGAATATTTCTACATGACATTTCGAATTTATACGAGAATACTACGTGCGAAGGTCTTCTAGCAAGTTATTTATTAAATACAGATTCGATCGTGACCAAATGATCGATGACACGGAATTCGGTCGAAAGCGTATGATCCAAGAAGTTTCGTCGATCGCGAAGGTTCGAAGGCTGCAGGACTAGATCGAGGAACGATATCGAAGCTTCAACGCCTAATATCGAATTCCCATGATCGATTTCTACAGGCCAGTTAGAGTCTATCTCGGTTTCTCGGCGAGGATCCACATTTGTCGGCTTGGCGCGCCAGCAGCGCGGACCAAAGGACCGTCAAAGCGGCCGAATGTCGCCGGAGGAGCTCGCAGAATTTATTCTCGTCGGTGCGGCGCGGCGCGGCGCGAAGCGGCGTACGGGCAGGAAAGAGGTGCGTTTCTCGCGCGCTCGATTTTTTCCTATCTATCACACGCGGCCGCGTTCGTGGTGCTCGCATTCGAGAAGCGGCGCGGCGCGTTCGCCGCTCCCGAATGCGTTATTATCGCGGCGATCTCGATCAGATCTGCTCGGTCGTCCTTGTTCTCGGGCCGGCCTTCCTCCTCTCCGGGTCCCTCTGGTCTTTTCTCTCGGTCGGTGTTCTTCGCGGCGGGTTGTGGAGCGAGGGCAGAAAATCGGCGGGGAACTTTTAAAGCGGTCGTCGTCGTCGTGCGAACGCGCCGCGCCGGCGCGGGATCGTTTGGGAGGCAGCGGCTCGAACGAATCGATGAAAAATAACACCTGTCCCGGCCGGGCTGCCAAGATCGTAAACGCAGCTCGATATATACGTAGGCAAAAGGGGTCTCCGGGTACCGAGAGAGGAGATCCGTACCGCGGACGAGGGGCTGGCGGAAAGGGGGCGAAACCGTGCACGGCACCCCGCATACGTGTTACACGCACGATGCCGGCTAACGGAGAGAGCGTCTCAGTTAGCAGCGAGCCCTCGGTTTGGTTTATAGCCGTGCGTCCGATGACAATGTCCACGCGGCTTTAAATCTCCCCCCTGGCCCCGGCGAACCCGGCAGACCGCAGCGTTTCTTTTTTGCCTTTGCATTATATCATATTCCATCCCTTCCGTCGCGCGTTCCTCCGGATTGCGTCGCCCGTGTGCTCCGCCTCCTTCACCTCCGCCTTCGCTCTTCCTCCTCCTTCGTCTCCTTCCTCGGCCGCTCTCCGTCCCTCTCGTGATTTCCTTTTATTTTCCTTTCGCTCGCTCCTTCCACCGGTAACCCTTTTTCTCTCTTTCCTCTCCCTTTGCTCTTTACTTTATGCGTGCCGGTGTTGTCCCCCTTCGGCCGGATCCTCCCTGCCGCGTATAACTCGCTACGCGAGGGACCACGGCGCGCCGGCGTGGAGAACGAATGTTTATGCACTGATAACTGACAGCACCCTGGCGCGGGAAGTCGGTACCGATCGCCTCTCCTGGGATTCACCGCTGAGACCGGCCCGCGGGTCCTCGGACACCCCGTATTCCCCTCTCTACCGCAGGCCGAATCGCGTGACTTTTTAATGGCCTACCACCGTTCTACCGTTTACACTCGTAATTCGTCAATTTAGGGAGTTTCGTTATGTGCGTCGGACCCCTACCAACGCCGCGGGGATTTTTGCCCGTTAATACGATACTCTTCTCCGGCTCGCCCTCTTTGCGCGCTAGCTTTATGCACAATCGGAAACTATCCTTCACCGGGCCGACAGGTTCCGATATATATTTCGGCGGGAAACGTAATCATTCTGCTCTCGATTATCCATACATCGCAAGATGGAACAGAGTTGCGAAACATCTTGAATCTATGACAACCACTTTGTGGTAGGGCTTGATTATTTTTGCAGCAATTTGTGTATTCAACGGCTTTTCATCAAGTTTGTAATACGTAGGTTGCTAAAGGAGCGTGGACGAAGAGTGAAACTCGAGACTTTTCTATCAAAAATGAATTATAACAACTTTGCGCAGCGACGTGGGTGGTAATACTTTAACCTACCCCTTCAAGGAGCTCGATGAATAAAATGTGCTACGGGGAATGTTTAACCTGTTAACAGGGGCATAAACTTTTGTTCGACTTTTTTCTTTTTTTAATACTTATTGTTTATATAATTGTAAACTTATATAATTGATTTGCTTGAATAAGAATTACATAAAATGTAATGTGTTCAAAATATTATGGCAAATTTCCATGACGAAAAATGTCGTCATGACCATTCTAATATTTCGTCATACCCAGTTAACAGGTTAATTTACACTCACGTGTCTATCGTACCTGCCACGAATCTGCGGATAGACAACAACAATTGTAAACGGACGATATATTGAAAGACTCTGAGTCTGTCAACGTAACGCATTCAACTTTCTAAAACTACTGCATCAAGTTCTGAAGTAGTTTTCATTTCTTGTAATGGACGCAGATCGTTCTCACTGTTGAGGCGTCCGTCCCGCGGTTCGGGGAGGCGGTCGCTCAAGTACGATGATTGTAAGAGCACGTACTAGATCCAGCGCAAATTAATGGGAAGTAGCGTAAACGTTGAAATCTGAGACCCGACCAGAAGCTTGTATTTTTGGGTAGAAGTTTATTCTGCGTATTCGAGCGTGTACGAGCGTGTACAAGCGTGTCAGCGTGAGCCGACCGATCGGATCTGATGCGTATGGATACATTGGCTGTTTATATATTACTTTGGGTGTAAGTATAACGGATAATCGATTAAAATTCTCCTATCCGACAAAGACAATTCGCGGTTCTCGAAGACGCGCACGGTCCTCTGAAACGATTCCTTTCTCCGAGAATCGAATCAGCCGCCCGAAAATAAAGTCTCGAGAGATTCGACGAAGGCGTCCCGATTTGCGAAGCGAAACCCCAGAACGGCGTCGCGAGGAATCGGACGGTCGGCTCGGTGGCGCCGGTCTTATTCCGGAGGAGTATCCTCCGGCATCAGTCAAGGATCGCAAACGAGCGGGACGAATGTCCAAGAAAATCGGATTTCGTCCGTGCCGTGAATCACTCCCCCGCTAAAGACGCCAGTCCGTCGCGATCGCGAGAAAGCTTTGGTCGCGGACCATTTTACGATCGCGATCCGTTAATTCACCGGTCTGGAGGCGCTGCTCGCCGGGAGATTTACGGTGGTACTTCGGGTCCTGGCCTCGGTGGATGAGCCTACCCTTCGTTCTCCCGCCTATACCACCGCCATTCCTCATCCTGATCCACCGGTGTTCGTCCTCCACCGAGTCTCCGTCGTCCTGTGGCCCCCCCGACACATCGTCAAATCTGGTTTGGCTCGTTGCAGGGCCGAAAGGCTTCTCTCGCTCTCTCTCGTCCCGTCTAGTTTGACAAATGTTATCCCTGACAGTAAACGTCACTAGTTTAGGCGCGATGATTCACGGCCTCCTGGGCACAAGCGGGCGCGAACTTCCCGAAGGGGCTTATTTTATTTGCGGCTTAATTTTATGTGCGCCTCTACTCTCCGAATCGCCTGTTGCTCTCTCGGTCGAGTTGCCGCGTTATGCGCATTCGCCGCGAGATCGAAGGTTCGCCGTGCTGCGGGGGAACCAGTCGCGGCGATCGTTTGCCCGGGCACAGTGACACCGGTCAAACGGGATTTATCGTTGCTCCTCTTGTTAGGTTTCAACCTAGACACTCTCGACGAGCCCTATTCTCCTGGCCAGGATGCGGTGTGGGTGGAGGAACACAATGTCCGCCGGAAGTTTTGTCCACGCGACCGCCATCGACTCCGCCTGGGATACGCTTCGTGAAAACCAAGGGACCTTCCTGCAGTCCCCTGAAATGCTAGCCTAATTTTGGGGTGCTCTTTTTAAAGGGGAAGGTTTAAGGAAGATTTTGCCGTTGGGCTCATGTCGATAGCTCTAATAGTTTGGTCGGGGGACGCCTTCAAAGATTGCGAAATATCGCCAAATGCTGAAGGGACGACTCATGACCTGTCTAAAATCGCGAAAAAATGGGGAAAAAATTTCAGGTCTCCGATTGCTTTGTAATTTTGGTTACACGTTTCTAGACCAATAGACAGAGTGTATGCCAATTTTCAGGTCGATCGGAATGAAATTACGGAAAATGTGCAGATCGGTGAAATCCGTCAACCCCCAAACTGATACTTTCTGAGGGGGATACGACATCGGTCGAAAAACTTAGTTTGCCAGATTCTTTTCTAAGACTGGCTACAAGTAACTGGACGCATAGTAAGGGTGTATTTCAATTTTTGGATCCATTGGAAGCGAATTGTGGCAGTGGCACGACTTTGAAATTTTCGGTCTGGTGAAACTCGCGAATATGGGAAAATGGGGTTGATAAAAGGGACCTTCCTGCAGTCCCCTGAAATGCTAGCCTAATTTTGGGGTGCTCTTCTTAAAGAGGAAGGTTCAAGGAAGATTTTCCCGTTGGGCTCATGTCGATAGCTCTAATAGTTTGGTCGGGGGACGCCTTTGACCAAGGAGTCCATCGTCGACCAACGGAATTCCCGAGGTCTTTAAATCTTCTTTAAGAGCGCGAAGCCCCGCGGTTGCGGGCCCCTTTTATATTAGCTAAGCTGCTTAGGAGTCCCTCTTCTTGGTAGACCTTGGTCATTTTCTTTCATTCGTCAAACAGCAACGATTCGATTAGAACGCAGAGGCCCGTTTAAACGAATAGGCAAATCGTGTACGTTTCGTTTAAACAGATTTTCTGGTACTCATTTTACGACGATAAATAAAGAATATCTTATCGACGGGTTCCTTATACTCGCTCTATTGACCACGAATTTTAGTAAACACGAATGTAAAGCCGACAGTGTCTTCCTGATACTTAGTTTATCCGTTCTTCGTTGAAATAAGTTCTTCTTCGCCCGAACAAGAAATCTAATGGACCGGTGATGAAACTGCGATTTTTCCTTTGCTTTCATCGCCAAGGTTGCAGCTCCCGCTTGGAACTCAGCGAGAAGATTAAGTTTTGTTCTGTGCACAGGCTTCGTCGGTAGACTCGGGCTTATAATCGAGGATTAAGGAGGATCCTAAGAGTGGCCGGATCGAGATTCGCGATAAGGTAAACAAATCGGCAGTCGATCGGCCGGCTGGAAATCCGGTGAAATTACGATTGGAGGGGTTTAGCGTTCGGTGAGCGTGGCACAAGCGCGATCGGGTCGAGCCGGGGGTTACGACAGGGAGATTCAAAAGGGAATTATGATGTCGTTTTACGAGCGTCTCGTGGAGTCCGAAGGGATTAAATCGCGGCACGCTCGTGAGTCCGTGGCGAGTCCTGTTCGGTTGGGCCAGATCGATGAAAGGGATCAAAAGAATGGCCGTAAAAGGCCTCGGACGCGTTCTGGCCGATCGGCCCGAAGAAATATTGAGAAATCTGTTACGATCGGACGGCTGTTCGTCGCCGGTTGGAGGCAAATTCCTTTGGTTGGCGTGTTTTAAACGAAACGCTCGACGATGGACCCCCTCTGCGCGGCCTCGCCGCACCGAAACCAGCCTTCGGGTGTATGTAGGACGACACGGGAACGTCGTGTCACTCCCGCGTTCCCTATTGTTCCCAGACACAGAGATAGGACACTCACAATTGTATTAATCATGGTAGGTGAAACCGTCGACCGGAGGCCTGACCCCTCCGGCGATCCACGGACTTTATACGCGTGACCCGAGGAATCTCGGCTTATCTCCGATAACGTCCGACGATATCGATTATCCGCCTAACGCGACGCGTTCCGATCGAGAGATCCATTATTTTCTTTGGAACGTGTCTTCGAGTTGTCGCCAGCATCGATCTCCCGCACGTATCGAAAGCATTTGTTATTAGGAGAATCAGATTAAAATTCTCAACCGTATTTCACCGCGCGAGATCTTTTGCTCCCGCCATACTTCCATTCAAGAGTGAAACTCCATCCGGATCACTGCGATTTTTAACAGATCTGTACATATGAAACCGGAATTTGTCCATACGTGGCGCTAACTGTCAACGTAATAACCGTCGAACCGCATCATTCACGCCATTATCTTGTTTTGACATTTGATAAAGATTTTCAACTCACAACCGTACAAGTTTCATACAACGGTGTGGAGGAAAGGGTGATGCGTAAAATGACTAAGTCTACGTGCAGGTTTCCTCAACTCACATTTATTTGACTAGTGTGCGGGGGCGACTCGCGGAAGGTCTCGACTGTCTGATGGACGCGGTAGAAGCGATCTTTGAAACGGCTTGAGTAGCTCCTTAAAAACTCCCTTAGAAAAAGACGAAAATGAAGGATAGATGCGAAACGAAATAGTGGAAAATTGAGGAGAAATTTCGTAGCAGGCGTGTGTCATAAAAATAGAAAGTAACGGAAAGAGGAAGTAAGGAAAGGATCAGACCTGCGTCAAACCTGGTCGCCAAATACGGACCCAGGACTGACCGGGCCTGTGGAAAACGTTGAACAACTGGGCCAGGATGTAACGAAAAAAATGAGAAATATTTGTGACTGAAGGACAGCTGCGTGACCGCCGCGACTCTAACATTTTACGATGCTAATCGCGTACCGCTACAAACAGCATAGTTTTTAATCTCTTAGGCACGGCTGAATTTTGCGCGTGTCTGTTTCTCTGTACAGCAGTGTTCCTACCGCGCATGTTTTTGTTCATATTATTTTCTATTTCCGAGTCGCTCCCTGAATTGTAATAAATTGCTCTTCGTTTTCTACCTTGAAGCGGCATTTTAAGGTTAAGGCATTTAAACGGTGAGCGAGTGTGCTAGTAGAGTGCGCCACTATAGTGGCGCGTCGTTCAGAGAGATGGCATCCGGCGAAAGCCACTATAGTGGCACATAGTGCCTAAGAGGTTAATAGCGCTGAACATGTTTAACACGTTGAATGCCGAGCGAATTACGTATATTTCAGCAAACTTCGTTTATTCCATTCATAGAAGTTATCAGCGTTATTAAAGAGAATTGTTAGTCACTGTATAACGAATCTCTTGTCTCATAATACAATACAATCTGGTTACCTTCCACAATAATAAATTGGTGTTCAATGCCATTAATGTAGTGATAATCATTCTTAAACGACGCAATGGTGCCGGTCACCGGTGACCCCCGTGGCATTCAACGTGTTAATTTTGTGCCTGGAAACTATGATTTGTGGACGGCATTGATTTTCTGTTACCATTTCAAGAAAACTGCTGCGGAATCGCTTGGATTGCTTGTCGAAGCATTTGAGTGCTTTGAGTGGTTTAAAAAATTCAAAAGTGGCGATTTTTACTCGAAAAACGAAGAAAGTTGGAGACCACCGAGAAAGTTTGAAGACAGCGAATTGCAAGCATCGTTCGATAAAGATGACGCTCAAACGCAGCAACAACTGGCGGATCAATTAATTAATATGGCAGGTATGAGTTTTAAGGATATCGTAGCCAGACAAAGGTTCGAATGTGATGCGGCCAGAGTATAGATTGAGAATGAGTCAAGAACGAAACCATAGATCTGTGAAAGATTTTGAGATCTTTGGTAGGAGGATGGAATAATGTCGGCTGACCATAATAACGATCGTGGAATGTCGTTGGTATACGATGTAATGTTAACAAGTGTCACTGATAGTAATGATAATTGTAATAATACCATTAATAATAAACCTAATTAGAATTAACCCTTAACGGACCAATGCCGCCATATAAGCGGCATTGCACTTTTACTTACTCTAAAAGAATAGAAAATTTAAATCATATTGTTATTATTACCCTCTATATATATTAATAAATTTTCGCTAAAATAAAAATATTTCTTTTTCTATACTTGATTTAAAAATGTTTTACAGCTTCTCTTCATATGAAAAATAGCTGGACCTGGTGGGAAGTAAACTTGAAATACTTCCGGACCTTTAAGGGTTAAGACAAAGTGGTAGAATGTAACCGTAAACAATATTTTGAATAGCGGTATAGCAGCTTTAAGTGGCGCCAGAGAGTCGCCATTCGAGTGCCAAAAGTTAAAAAGTTTGATCTATCGAAGAGAGAAGGAAAAACGAACGGAAAGGATAGTTGAGAAGATTCGGTTGACGGAGAGGGGAAGATGTTGCAGCGACAAAATCGCAGGGAATGATTTGGAAGCCGCAGTAAATGCTTCGGCGGGTCCGTCTGCGGGTTGTCGGGTGTTTCCTCCAATTCCGAGAGCAGCGGGGCTCCCTTCCCTCGATTACGGGCACGATGTGCTTTATGTCCTCACGGATCCGTACTACGAAATCACCCCGGTGACCCCGGGTGCTCGTAAGAAATTCGAGGGCGTCGTAGCCGGTGCGTGGAAGCCGTTTGTTTCGTTGTCGTTGCGTCGTTTTGTGCACGGGGCGCCGTATACCACCGACGGCCCATCCGCCGCTGGTTCCTCGTTTTCTCTCTCGGGAAGGGACATCAAATAAATCACGGACTATCGTCTCTCGGTGGAACGTTTCACGTCTGCCGGCCTCGAGAGTCGGAGAGCTCTCTCGGCCCGGCTCCTCGCGGCAGTCGGCCCTTCGGCTTCTCGAATGGGGAACAATTCGAAATGGTTTCGTGCGCGAATTCAGAACTTATGGAATGCACTTTGAGAGGCAAGAACCTCGAGAACCAGAAAGAAGAAGAAAGGGAAACGGTACAGAGAGAAAGATGACAGTAGGGAGAAAGAAAGAGAGAGAGAGGGGGAGAAGGGGACAGAAAAGGGAAGAGAAGAGGAACGGCAGGAAACGAAAGAAAGAGAGAAGAGACGTCGGGGATTCTCAGGCAAGAGGCCCCGAGGAGCGCGCGTAGCTTTCGTTGCGAACGAACGGCTAGTACGATAGAAACGTTCGGAATCTCGGTGACGTGATTATCTTTCCCATCGTTCGCCGCTTTTGCAATCTCGGTTAGATAATTACGCTATAAATCGCGCCGATGAATAGAGCCTCCCTCCCGGTGTATTGCGCGCCGGAACGTTACAACGACCTTTTGTGTGTAGCCTGGTACGTGGCTGGCTCTCTTGCCGAGGCCCCGAACGAGCCTCGACCGGCGTCAGAGGAATCGCCGTAGGAAAATTTTGACGGGAGAATGGGAGACCGGGACGCGATATTTCAATTCCGACGCGGAATTTCTCCGCGACTCGGCTCGGCTCAGCTCGGCGTGGCGCGGCGTGTCCCCGTCGTTCGCGATCGTATCTGAAAAATCTACCCTGCCCCCGCCTCGCCAACAGCCACGTTGCGGCGCGTTGCACCGTGGCTAATCGTTTATTTTCCTCGACCTACGACCCGCTCTTATTCGTAGATCTGATCGGTGAGCGGGTGATATTAATAACTACGACGGTCAGGTAAAATTGCTGCGAGGAGACGAGACGTAGCGTCGTCGTCGTCGTCGTCCTCGTGGTCTTCCCTCGTTCTAGTTCTCCCTTTCTACTCTGTTGCTAGCTTCGTCTAATCGTGATCCCATTTTTTTTCCTCGAGCGTCGCGACGGGCCGCAGAAAGGCGGTCGTAACGTCGTTTCGCGCGTGGAACACGTTCGAGATGAGCTCGTTGCGGAGGATCACCGCGAAGCGGGGACAAGAAAAAGACGAGGAAGAGTCGATGCTGGGAGACGGACAGGAGAAAGACGCCACGGGTCACGGAACACCGAAGGGTTGGCGGGGGGAGGGAATAAGAGGTGAGTGGCAGGGGTAGAGCGATACCAGGGGGTTCGTTCTTCGAGCTGGAAAGAGAGACGGAGAAAAAGAGCGAGCAAGCGAGAGAGAAAGAAATAAAGAGATACTAGGCAGAGAGAGAGAGAGAGAGAGAGAGAGAGAGAGAGAGAGAGAGAGAGAGAGAGAGAGAGAGAGAGAGAGAGAGAGAGAGAGAGAGAGAGAGAGAAAGGGAAACAGAACGAGTTGGCCGCGATGCCAGCCAAGGAGAGAGGAGTGTACATTCGTTATCTGATCAGAAACTTAAGGCTACCTTGAATGAGATGAATGCCTTTACGTGTCTCTTGCACTTGCCTAGGCACATCCATTCGCCCTTTCATTTCAAGTGCTCCGCTGCCCTTTTGTGGGTGGCTGCCCTTTCTCCGAGGCCATCGCGGTGTACCCATCGCTCTTTCTGCCCCCCTTCTAGCCTCGGCCGCGCCGCGCCGCGCCGGTTGCGCGTAATTTATTGCATCCGCGCGAAATTTCGTGGCCACGGACCGCGCGTTCGTCTCTTCTCGCTCCGTGGTTCTGGCGAGTTCTCGCGATCGCTCGTCTCGATCGACGGTAGCGCGGCCGGTCTTTGCGGGCCCGGGGACCCTCGCGGGCCCTCTGACCTTGCGGCTCCTGACGCCGATCGATCCGGGCCCCAGATCCCCGCCACCGGAGTATATCCTCCTCTTCTGCCGTTCGTTTGCGGTCTCTTCGTTTCACGGACCGAAACAATTAATATCCCGTATCGACCGAGATTGCCGGTTTCGGCAACGAAACCCGTTCACGCCGAGCGTATTATCCTTCGAGGGAACAAGTTATCGAGAGGGAGGACCGGTGTTCGGCTCATCATCGCGCGCCATTATACGAATTCCATCAAGTTGCGGCCGTGTTAACGCTTCCTGAATCCCGGCGACATTGTAATATCGTCGAGGATCCCCGGGCTCGCCGGGCAATTCTCCGCGGGTGGACCGGGTCCGCGATTCACGACACGCTCGATGACAGGTTGAGACGCGCGGAACGCGGCGAGGTGTCTGGAATTATATCGAAATGGAAGCGGATCGAGGCCGGGACGCGCGGGACGAGCGAAACGAGGAACACCTCGTTCCTCCTCGCGGTGCGGAGCGGTGCCTTCTCGCCGATCGGCACTAATTTAACGAGGTATAAATAAAGCCGGAGGGCGAGCCGAGAGACGGAGGAAGCTGGAAAGACTTTGAGTAGGGTTGCGGGGCCGGACGAAGAGACCCGGGAAGGGAACAGGGAGAGGCGAACGAAGAAGCGTTCGAGCCTGCCGGCGAGTTAGAGGTGGTTGGACCGAAGGCTGGTTAGCTGTTTCGGAATGACAAGTTCATTTTATTAAGACGCCTTCAGCCGCATTATGGTCGTCACGTGTTATTCGCAGACCCGCAGCACACCCGACCAAACCTACCCATATCCTCAGCTGTTTCCAAGGGTCGTGGTCTGTGGTCGTGCGTGCGCGTATATATATAGGCTGATGGTGACACGGTCCACGGGCAGCCAGCGCAGGAACATTGGGGAACATTATATGAGTGCCGAGTGTGAACGGATATGTCGCCTTCTTTGATGTCTCCTTTCCTCCCTGTGCGAGCACCGACGACGACCAAGAGACAGCGACGAACACCACGACACGCTGCTTCCACTTCTTTCGGCCTTTTTTCAATGCCGACTTTCCTGCGCGACCGTCTTTTGATTCTGTGACATTTCTCTTCACCGCGACCGCTCGCAATGATTTCTTGAATAACGAGGCTGGGGGATAACGAGTCGGCTGATCGAAGGAATGCGGGCTCGATCGGTGTTCGATGGGTTTAACGTTGTTTAGACTGGATCTAACGGTAGGCGACTGATTCCGCTGTAAGGAGACGACGAGTTAACCCATTGACTGCTAACTACGAGATATCTCGTAATAAGCGTCTGTACCAAAACTGCCAGCTACGAGATATCTCGTAGTGGGTGCTGCAAGTTTAGATTCGCTACAAATGGCTATTTGAGTTAGGAACTATTAGAAAGGATGAATGAAAAATGTATATAGTGTAGAGAACATATTGATTATCAATTTTCATTATTAAAATTATTATTAAAACTATATATTAAATTAATTATATTAACACTTTACTGATCGGAAGCCTATTATTAGACTTTTCAATATTCGCGCTGTATCAAAATAAAGCTTAAAATTCTATTTTTACATTCCAATTTGTAACAACATTATTAGACAATATTATTGGGGATGCATTGTTGATTCGCAATAAAAATTGCTGTCAACGTTGAAAGAGGCATTATAAAGTTTTCAGTCATGGATCATGGGCCTTACAAAAATTCTGAAATAGTCGCTGGTCGATAAAGTGTTAAAATAAAACCGTGGCACTCAGGACAAAACGCGCTAAATTTGCGTGGCAGTCAATGGGTTAACGCGTCGATCGGTTACTCGATAACGAAGAATACAGTTCGCGTCAGAATTTACTTCGTCGCGGCACGAGTAAATAGATGTCCGGTGCTACCAGTGTTATGACAATCGTGTCTAAGCTAGTCAATAGCACCGGTCACCGGTGCGACCACCGCAGCAGTCAACGTGTCAAGCGTAAACAGCATTGCGTGTCCGATTGATACACCTGATTGGAATTTCTAGCTCTACTGGATGAAAATATCCTGTGGGCAGCAACTAGTTGACTAGCTACACGACTCTTCATTGTTTGCTCATCGTTCGTATTAATTTCTGGATCTAATCGCGTCGGCGGAGCCAGAAATGAAAATAGACGTGTCGAAGGATGAGCTAGGAATTTTATTTTGATTTCATCATTCGTGACTCGAAATTATGGGAACGCTAGAATTCAGACGTTTCCCCTAATCTAGAATATTTTTGTTACATATGCTTTTCGTTTTTCCCCGTATCATACTCGAACATTTAGCAATTTATGAAACGAAGAGTGACGTTAGTAATCTAGCAATTGCGGCGAATTATGGTTCAGTCACGTTTAGTGGTGTTTCAGGCGAGACTGTCGAGTGCAAAGCGTCGAAAGAAATCTTCATTACGAACCTAACTCGTTAGTCTGCAGAAAGGGGTGTAACACCAACAAGAACTAAGTGGGCAGAATCTAGTAACGTCAACGGAACAATAATGATAAATTAAACAATCCGAAACCGGTCAATTGACCATCCACGATAAATTTAACGTTAACCCTTTGCCCTACAAAATCGTGTCAGACACGCGACGTAGATTCTGAACAGAGTCTAATAAATATGTATATTATTAATCTCTCTTAAATTGAAATAATATTTTATTCGCTTATTAGCGTAAATTCATCGGAGAACGTATAGAAATTCAGTAGTTGTAAAACTTCTTTTTCTTACAACTAATTACGAATTACAGACATTCTAATCACTACAACCGTGAAAAGTGAGTCGCAAGGCAAGGTTTAAGATAACACGACGGTTATCGAGATGATCCACATTGAAATTATTATTTCGTAGTTCTAAAAAATATATTGATACCGATAAAATGATTTTGTCTTCTTGATAGACCTCAACAGACATTTTTCCTTTTTCTTTCTCTTTCTCTCCACCACACTTATTTCAGCAGCCGCCAAAGACATACTTCTGCAAGGTTTAGCATTAACGCGATAGTTATCAAGCTGATCCACATTGAAATTATTATTTCGTAGTTCTAGAAAATATAATACCGATAAAATGATTTTGTCTTCTCTACAGACCTCACTAGACATTTTCCCCTTTTCTTTCTCTTTCTGTCCACCACATTTATTTCAGCAGCCGCCAAAGACATACTTCCGCGAGGTTTAGCATTAACCCCTTGGCCTACGATTTATTTTCTGATAACAATGACTAGATTTTCTTTAAAACGACGAAAAGAAAAGTAAAATTTGTAGTTCCTGCGTGCGTAGCTATTCTCCACCGATTATATGCAATCAGTGATTAAATGGAATGTTATTTTGGTTTAAAGAAATTTAAGGAAACACATGTTTTAAAAATTCTGTTCGAAATCTTGATCACGAATCTGACTCGTTGCTGTAGGGCAAGCGGTTAACGCGACGGTTATCAAGCTGATCCACATCGGAATTATTATTTCGTAGTTCTAGAAAATATATTGATACCAATAAAATGATTTTGTCTTCTCGACAGACATTTTTCCCTTTTCTTTCCCTTTCTCTCCACCACACTTGTTTCCGCAAGGTTTAGCGTTAACCTTACGTTAGTGTATAATTTTACGTCGAACGCGTATGCATTGCATTATACTTTTGTCGCGATCCAGCAAGGTTTAAGAACAGCCCGCGGAGATGCAGAAACTGTTCTATTGTGGGCGTAGGCGACGATCAATCGCCGAGGACACGACTACCGTGTCGATTCGATTTCCGAACACCGCGGGGGTAACATAGGATCCCCGAGTCTATACATGCGGCATCGTTTTTTGCACGCGATATCAGGACCAGAAACATTCCTATCGTCAGCCAGTAACCCTGTTCTCTACGACTTCACAGTGCCCTTTCTCTCCGGCTTGCGGTCTTCTTCGACATCGTCTTGGCCACTTGCGCAGAAGGGGTCCTCCGGCTTCTCTTGTATCAGATCGAATCGGAGGAGCACCTTCTCCTCTGGACGCGGGGCAACAGAGTAGTCTTACCTTCGACCGGAAAACAACCGATGTGCCACGATAATTCTCTCGTGTATCGTCTGGTCATTGTGCTCCGTTCCCCTGCGACCCCTTCGTCACGCGATACTATATTTCGTACGTTTAAACGCGCGATCGAACTCCCATCCGTTTCCTGTGTGTCATATTTTTATCTTGCTCGAGGCGTTCGCCATCATTTTGTAAGATTGCTGACGATGTATTCGTCTGGCTAGCTACATTGTTCCTCAATCCCTGCGAATTCCTCTCAACCTTCCTCAAATTTTACATCTTTCCGTTCGAAGTTGCCCCGACTCGAAAACCTAAATGTTTCATCTGACTCAGGATATTTTCATTCTGTATGATTTATTTCATCTTATGCATTAGGATGTTTTTACTATTATTCGTGCTTGTAACGGTTACATTTTTAGGAATTTTTTAGATACAAGCGTATTTGAACAGTGGTAATTTTTACTGTCGCCTCAGATTCGCCATCCGAGTGCAAAGGGTTAAACGTCTTTAACCCGTTGTCATATTATGACGAGTCGGACTCGTGTTGAAGATATAAAATGAAGTCTAATAAATATAAATATTGTGTCTTTCTTTTCAGACGAAATCAAATATTTTTAATTTTTAATGAATATTTAAGCATCGAAGTAGATGTAGCTGTCTAAACGAGATAAATTGTCTTCTCTCTTATGTAACATTTTTAGCGTTGAGGATATTATAATAACTTTAGTTACAAAGGAAATGGTTTGGCAAATCCGTCTTGGATCGCTTATCTAACATTTTAGTTTAAAATTTTTATTACTGATTCTAGGTCCCGGTTGGTAAGTTCTGTCATAGATTTTTCCCGTGGAACTTGGTTGTATTATCTCCATATCTTATGGTTATTTTATCTCCATACTTATTTTCTGAAGTTAGAGGATCATTTTATACTACCAACGAATGAATTAATTAAATAAAATGTAGCATTAAGATCGAGGAACTTGGAGAAGGTACTTTCAAACTACGATCTCAAAAAGTAAAAGTAACAGTACCGTATCTATCGAACAAACGTCTACGCGTCGCTGCTCAAAGAAAAACGGATCAACGCTGAAAGTCGACGTTCGAACCGATTAATTTTGTACGAACCTCAAATTTTGCGGTACATCAAGGATGCGCCGAGTTAGCAGAAGATTTGCGTAGCACTGGCGCGATTATAATCGCTAACAGATAGATTCCGTTCGAAAAACAGGCCATTCAGCTGTCACCGGGTTCGCAAATTGTTCCATCAGCGACGGCCGTCGTTCAGGCTGCAGGAACAAGCTGGCAATGTCTGGCCGTGAATCGTCGGCCCCGAAGAACCAACCAGCAGCGGTCGTTCTCGGTGGTTCTTTGGCCGCTGATTGCGCTATTGACGGTGAGTTCCTTGCGGCTGTCCGGATCCCTCACGCGGGCCGATCGGCGACGTTGGGTATCGTGGCGGAGGCTCGCGATACGATACGTATATTAATTAAGAACGATCGCATCGGTGGCCGTCACCGGCAACTAATTAGCGGAGGCTGCGTGGTCCGGCGAGGAGGAGACGCGAGCGGAAGAGGAGGATTGCACAGGGGCGCGCGCGCGCGCGCTTCGGCTTGGCTATCGGAGGTTGATCCCCGGTAATCAGGCTAATTAATTAGCCCCTGTGTCACAGGGATTTTCCGATGCCGCGGTTTTGCGCTGCGCACAAAAGAATCCCCGACGAACGAACGGCGGCTGGAATCCTACGGCGTTCGGACGCGGTGCTCGGACGCGGTGCTCGGACGCCTCGGTTTCCATGGTTGTTTCCATGGTGCACCGGGACCACGGGGCTCCCGGCGTGCGTGCCTCTTTTACGATCCAGCCAAGTTTTTCTTTCGCGTAATTTTCACCGACGGCCGTGAAATCGTCGTCGTCGCACCGCGGAACCGGTTCTCCTTTCCGCTTCGCGCGTACCCCGAACGCGACGCCGATGAAACAACGCGACTAATAATGTATCGCTCGTACCGCCATCTTACCTCCGCTCGCGCCTCTCTTCCTCGCCGTCTCTTTCTCTCCGTTGCGCCTTTCCGGCTCCGTGGTGCTCGTTTTTCCGCGTTTTTGCTTGGAAGTCCCGAGCATGTAAGCGGGTTCACGTGCAGCGGTATCACTCACCGATGGGGAGGCCTCGTTTAATCAGCGTTCTAACGCAACAAGACGTGTGTTCGACGCGGTCGCTAATGTTCCCCGGTGCACGGGCCCTTCTCGATCGCCCGGCACGATGTAATCCTTCTACCTCTCGGGATACCCCCGGCTCTCCATCGTTTAATGAGGACGTACGGTTTTAAGTGAATTCGAAATTCTTCGGGGCTATAATTTATGGAGCGCAGCACCTTGCGAACATTAATGCGAGGTGAAACAAGCGCTGTATGCGGAGCTGTAATGGTAATTGTATACCGTGCAAGCCGGTGTACGCTAATGGATTCAGAAAACAGTCTGCCAATCAAAATTCGAAGAGGGCCCCTCGTGGACTCGCCCGATGATGTTTCCGAACCCTGGTGCACACGGTGATATTCAATTTATGAACTGGCCAGGCTTGCTGAAAGTCCTGTGTAAAGCGGCTGCGATTTTCTTAATGATGCGAGAAGGTGTTTAAACAAGGGATGCTTGTTTTGGTGGAACGAAGGTTCCGATAGGAAGGCGTTCTGGCGCAGTCTTGTTTCAGCCTCGATCGATCGCTCGCTATTTGCAAGATCGTTTCGTTTATAAGGGTTTCGGTGATCTTGACGGTTCCAGTCGAATTTGCGTCTGCTGAGGTATCGATACGGCAAGTACAAATGTGTTCGAGTCTGTTCATAACGAATTTCGGCAAACTTTCTTTGTCCTACTTGCTTTTAACCCATTGACTGCCAACTACGAGATATCTCGTAGAGAGTGCTGCGAGTTTAGATTGGCTACAAATGGCTATTCGAGTGAGGAGCTATTAGAAAGGATAAATGAAAAATGTATATAGTGTAGAGAACATATTGATTATCAATTTTTATTATTAAAATTATTATTAAAACCATATATTAAATTAATTATATTAAAATAAAACCGTGGCACCCAGGGCAAGACGTGCCAAATTTGCGTGGCAGTCAATGGGTTAAAGGTGCAAGTAAAATAAATGGTACTGTAAAAAGTTAAGCGGTTCAATGTGTTCGTACGAAATGCTGAAAAATGATCAATCAAAAATGACAATCCTCCTCACGGATTGTAATCGAACAATAGTAATCGATGCATTCTGTCATCCGTCGTTGCAACAGAGTTACGCAATCGATGACCAGAAGCAATTAGTTGATCGTACGAACAACGAACACACTTTCGAACATCAATCTCAGGGAACGTGAACGTCGTAGAAGTTGTCAGTAGGCATCGAAACATGAAAATCTTTTGATGTCACTAAAAATGATGAAGAGATTATAGGTTTCAGTCTGAAGCGACCTTTCCTGCGCATCACCTTGATTGTTGCACAAGAGAGCTCTTAACATTTACCGCAAAAAGGCACTCGTCTCTCGATAGAACTCTTCCGTCTCGCGAAGATTGTCGATCCAGTTAATCGAGTTTTCGGCGCGTTCAAAAAACGGGATTGCGCGGATCCATTGTGATTCTTTTGGGCAACGCACCCTTTGTACCATTGGTCCTACGCCATCATATTTCATATCTTGCCATCTTTAGCAAATCTTAGACCTAGATCGCAGCACGTATTTTCGGGTACATTCGGAACAACATCATACCACGAGGAACAACATCCTTCTTGGCTCTTTACCTCCTAGAGGAAATGATCCCCTTCCCGTAGACTAGGCTACGCCGTATAAACCCCACTCTTCGTAAAACATATATGTTAGCAATAAGACATCTATTTTGAATATTTATAGATTAAAAAATATATACTTTTGTACTTTAATATAGATATTAATAGATCCCAAAATTTCAAAAATGTACCATCATTTCTTCCTGTCGAAAAAAATTCCGCAAAATCTTGAAAATTTCTGGCTTCCAATTGTATTTCCCCCCTTAAAACTGTTCTTGTTTTATTCAGCACAGTTGTTATTTAAGACTTAGAAAAATGTATCTACAAAAACTACGCGCACTGTGCATATTTCTTCAATACCACCTCGTAAAATTCTTTTTACAGGAGTCATTCCTGCATAATTCCAATTGGTCAGGCATATGACAACCTTCTTGTCCTTCCATGCTAAAGCTAAGATACTTCCTTTGCGATATGTTACTGTAGATTTCTCGCGAAATTTTGCTTCTTTTATTTGATTTGGCAGGTGCTTCCTATTTGCTAAGACATAAAGGGTGTGACATAATGAGACATAAAATAAGACATAAAGGCTTTTATTCGCTATTTACTCTTGTTTCTCTAAAAACGCCACAAGAAACGAGTTTAAGGCGAGATAAGGTTCTGGTGAGCGAGAATCACCTCTCGAGTTGCGGCATCGAATAATGTGGTGAGTGAGAGTCACCTCTCGAGTGCAAAGGGTTAACTTGTTAGGTTTGCAGTCCCGCGACACCATCCTATTTTTTCGCCAGAGAGAAGAACGTCGAGTCGCGCGCGACAATGTTACACGTCTCGAAAGCGATCGCGTCTACGTCGACGACAGTCCTTTTTCCTTTTGTCATTCGCGAAACTCGACTGTCTGCTCGTTGTTTATGAATGCGAACCTGCGGGTGTGGGCGTGATCACCTGCTTTCGCGAGTAAGCGAACGAGCCCTCCTGCTGCTCGGTGCGCGTACCGGTATTCCGATCGGTATTTCGCCAATGCGCCGGACTTAATTTCGCGACAAGCTTTCCGGCTCGTGCGACCCTTTGGCCCGGCTCGAAATTCTGTCGCGAACGCGCGCGACAAAGCTGGGGCCCTCTCGTGTCGCGCGAATGTTTTCCGTCCGGTTGGAATTTCTGGCGCGGTGTTTAGCCCCAAACTCCGCTACGGGGTTAAATTAACCTGTCGCCGTTCTTTTTCCGACCCGAAATTTTGGAACCAGGGGCTGTAGGAGATCGGGGTCGGGGCGAGAGGGGAACGTTCGATTAATAGCGTCGGGAATTCGCGCCGCGTTCCCCGTCCGAACGAATTAGCACCAGAAATGTTATTGACAATACCTTTAATTGGAAATTCATTTTCTTTGTGTCTGCGTATCTTGTATTTTTTTCAGTAATTTTGTGTCCGACGCGATCGTTTCGATGATCGAATTCATATTGTGCAAATTAAGTGTCATTAAACTCTGGAATCTCACGCATGCATGCCATACAAAAATGACTTTCAATGATCACTCCATGCAGGAATTTAGTAATGCGAAATTCATCGAATGCTTTGCGAAGCATTTCCTAGCAATTTCACGATAGTCATCGGCGAATTCGTTGAATTTTTCGAAACCGTGTCTTTAACTATTTTTCTTGTGTCTTCTTTTGAGATCATCGTGGATCTCCATATTAGGGAAAATATCTATAGATAGCTACAGCTTGTTCTTTTTTTTTTTTTTTTTGAGTTAAATATAGCGATTAGGGAATCTTGAAATATTTCCTCGCAAGATAGAAACAAAAATCGTAAATCGACTATCAAGATTTTGAAACTGTTGGAAATTATTTAATAAATTTCGAACAAAATTAATCTATTATTTCTTTAAAAGGAAGGATCGATTGAACCGGCTTTTGACCTATATACAGCATACATTGTATGTTGTCCCCGGCATGGGACCCTCGATCCTGAGTTGTTTATATTCGACTATATTCGTCTTTCATTAGTAACGTTTCTTTCAAAGTGAAAAGACGTGTCACACAACGTGTTTCTAGAAAAGCTATTAAAATATATAAATTTTATTTCATATACTATAATAGAGTGTAATTTTACTATATACCCATATTCCAATAGAAACCATGATCAAATTTTTCAAGTGCTAAAATCATAACGAACGGAAGCCGGCTATCCGACGATATGAAAGATCTCGCAGTTCCAAGTAATTTTTAATCGAGCGAAGCCGCTCGTTGAAGGGAATAAATCGAGTGGCGTGCTCGGCAGCATTTCTTACGAGGGTGCGAATTCGTGAAAACACTTCTGGCGGTGTTTTCTATCGAAATAACATTTATCAGGATCGTCGGCACTAAGTCGGCTCGTTTGCCGGGGACATTAATGCGCGGTAATTGCATGTTCCACGGCGCAATTGAATCGACCGTGGAATCCTGGGTCGCGATTACCGTGCGGCCTGCGCCGGACGAGAGCATCATCAATTTGGCAGAAAGCTTGAAAGAATATTGGCGTTCTGTTTGGCCGGTAGCCGTTCAATAATTCATGAACGCCCCTCCGTGCTCGGCTCGCCGCCGCGCCGTGCGGGGCGCAGGAATTACGAGTCGTCGTTACGCGAAACCGCTTCCGATTCACGCGAGACGTTCTCGCGTCGGTTCGGACCCGGCATTTTTCTACGGTTTTAAACGGTAGAAAGCCTGGAACGGGTGGAATGCAACGACGCATCGACCAGATTGGTCGCAGAACGTCGCTGACCCGCGTCGTTTGCATGAATTTCCTCGGACCTTAGGGATCGCGTGCGCAACGCGACAAGATGCATCGCGCTTTCTTTTCCCTCTGACCTTTTTCCATCGACTTCCTCCCGTTCCTCGATTCCGTTGCGATTCTCCGCCTCTTTCCCTTTCACCATAGCCCTTCGTTCTCTTTCATTACCATTCGTCGCGATACTTCGCCTCTTTCCCTTTCGCCGTCCTCCCCGGTTTACTCACCGATTCGTTGCGACGGCGAAGAAACCGTGAACGATCAACGAAATCGCCAGTTTGCTAGGTTTTTAAATAAAAATTAATTAGATGCTCGGCGAGCGTGTTTATGCGACCGTTATTTATGGCTTATGGAAAATGGTCGGAACGGAGCCGCGCTCTACGAGGACCGGCTCCTCGAGTTTCGCCGCCTCGCCGATCACCGAGTTTCTTTCTTTTTCTTCGCCTTCTACGTTTCTCAGCAGGCTTGCTCGGTCTGCGAACATCGGTCACGGTGGCCACGAATCTGTCCAATTAACCGCTCGTCTCGTAACGAACCCTGCACCTTCGTTTCGCCATCGGTTGTTACGGGGTTCTTCGTTTACGCGAGAAAAGGTTGGGCCGTCTCCCCTATTTCGTTATATCCTGTGGTTAAAATTGAACACTTTGTAGAACACAGTTTGTCGAGCATGTTTGTAGACCTAAAATTCTAATAATATTGATTGTTTAACGTTTTAAATGTCGTGACTACCCAGAGGTGGAATTATTTGTTCATTTGCCTAATTATTTACGAATAAATTTTTGGTGTTAATATAGCGAATTATAGAATGTCCAATGATGAGCTGCAGAATGTTAAATGAGTGTAAGAGTATTCGTTGTATCGTTCATCGATTACATGGAATTTTTCGTGTTGCCGAGTGGCTACTCAAAGTATTAAAAGCTGCCTGTACGTTCGACCGTTTGAAACATATCTCTTCACCTAATCTCCGATTAGCTTCGACGAAGAAAGTTACGCACGAGTAACAGCGTAAATGATTTCTCTGAGAGTGTTCCAGGATCCTGATGACCGATGTCAGTGAAACTGCAAGTCTCTCAACTGTATCCACGGTACTTAGCACGGAATCTGGCTAGACAAAACCACTTCATGCTCCTTTCTCTGCGCATTCTTGGCACTCACACGTCCGGACCGTGTTTACCTTCGATCGTTCGGCGAATCTTAGAAAAATACTTGGAATTTCAAGTTTTTTCCTGATCCCGTTAAAGTGTACCAGTATTCTTTGGCCGATTTCTTTTCAATCGAGCTGAGGGAGAACCCGAAAATGCCGCGCACGAAACAAGGTGAAATCTGGAAAATTGCGAAATTCTCGGATACATAAGAATTTACGATAATATTCGATTGTCTGGTCAATAAATTTATTTACAATGGGGAAGGGTTCTCGACAATCTCTGGAGCTCGATATGCTTTGCAATTTTGTATATTATCGGAAATCTCAAAATTTCTGGAGAATCCCAAAAATTCTGTGAAATCCTACAAATTCTAGAATATTCCAATAATTCTAGGGAATCCCGAAGATTCTGAGGAATTCTAAATATTGTGGGAGATCCCAAAACTTTTTGGGGAATCCCAAACTTCTGATGAATTCCGGCAAATTTCGGGGAATTGGTAAAATTTTGGAGACCCCAAAATTCGAGGAAAACCCGAAGATTTTGAAGAATTCTAAAAATTCTGGGGAATCCCAAAGATTCTGTGAAATCCTAAAAATTCTAGGAGATCCTAATAATTCTAGGGAATCCCGAAGATTCTGAGGAATCCTAAAAATTCTGGAGAGCTCTAAAAATTCTGGGGCCTTCCAAAAATTCTGTAGAATCCTAAACATTCTAGGAGATCCCAAAAATTTTAGGGAATCCCGAAGATTTTTAGGAATTCTAAAAATTCTGAGGAATCTTTAAAATTTTAGGGAATTTAGAAAATTCTGGGAGATCCCAAAACGTTTGGAGAATCGCAAAGATTCTGAGGAATCCTAAAAATTCTAAGAGATCCCCAAACTTTTGGGAAATCCCAAAGATTCTGAGAATACCTAAAAATTCTGGGGATCCACGAAAGTTTGGAAGATTCCAAAATTTTTGGTGTATCCCAAAGATTCTGAGGAATCCCAAAAATTCGGGGGGATCTAAATAATTCTGGGGAATTCCGAAAATTTAGAGGAATCCTAATAATTCTGGGAGATTTCAATTATTTTGGGCAGTTCTGAGGATTCTGAGCAAACTGAAATTTTGGTGTACCGCACAGTTCTGTCTTTCGATAATCGTCGCGTCGATTTTTCTTCTTGTAAAGTACAAAGGAGTTTGGTGCGTCCGTGAAGCATCGAAGCTCGCGTCGCCTTTTTTCTCGGTCCCCCATGGTCCCGATCATTACCTTCCTGTGATCGGCCATGGAACACCACGTAGCATCCCGGCGAAGAAGAAGCTTTCCTGGGCCGTGTCTTTTTTTAACATCGGCCCGCAGGAACGTCCACGCCGAGCCGTGTATATTCGTCCGCGTAGCGGTATATACACGTCGCTGAATGCACCGTGCAGATGCCCACCGTGGCAGCTAAAGGCCTTCCTCGCGGCCGAGAACGATCTTCCAGGGATGGATCAACGACCTCCGACATGGATGCCTATCTACGGACAAGCGAGCCAGCATCGATATACCCACGAGCAAGACGAGGAACGAGCGAAACGGGAAAGAAAGGATCGTGGACGCGGCGTTTAGACGAAACGGCGACACGTTTCGCTGGCAAGAATCGCAGAAAAACGATGAAATAGATAATCCTACGGCTTAATATACGGTGACTCGCGTTTTCTGCATTCCGGCCGGACGTTAAATGGTGCTCCCAAGCCGGTGCTGCGTTTAAAAATTGTTTATTTATCGCGAGTGTCATTCCAGCGTCGAGGAAAAATGTCTCCGTTGTTGCGACGCTTGCATTTAAAGCGCGGCTGCCCCGATCGATTCGATTTCTGATTAACGGTTATGGAGAATTTCTGTTCTCCGACGGTGGAACCGAGCGCCTATTTGTCAGGATACCTGCAATCTCCTAAACGGGTTATTAATAATGTAATAATTTGCAATTTATGTAAATCGCTCGATCGCGTTCACTGAACCTAGAAAAACGGAGAAACCAATTTCATGTTTAATCATGATATCTGCTGTTTAACAAATTAAACTATTATTACACTCGATTAACATTGAACACGTTTTGCTCGAGCCGATACGATTTCCTTGATCGAACATTAAACGCTCCATCGACTCAGGATTTTGTAATAATTTAAATATCGAGAAGCTATTGAAAATAACTGACAAACGAAGTACGCAGCAACGGTGTGCCGTTCGTAGCAATTTGACCTGGCGTAATATATTTGACCGTACCCATCGGTATCCTAACGATGCACAGACGTTCCCAAAGGGTTAATCGAATTTCCCAACACGCTCACGAGAAAGAACAGTGCTCGGCATTCGGATTGCTCGACGAGCGGTATTAAACACGACATTGGGCAACGGCGAGGCTCCACAAAGGCGAGCTTATAGAGCCATCAGCTTGAAGAGCGAGGCATCCGAGGCTCGAGAGCAGTGTCAAGTGTACACAATCTCGCCCTCGTGCCGCGGCGCCGAAAAATCCTGACCTTCGATCGATAGCTCCTCCACAGAGAGGGAAATCGTTTGCTCTGGTAATGGCGGGGATGGGAGGAGGGCGAATCGGGTTAAGAGGGAGAGACCTCGTTGCCAGAGGAACGTCGAAAGGGTGGTGTGGCCGACCGTCGAAAAGGGTGAAGTGGGCGCAGACACCGGGCGAAGGAAAGGATGGAAAGGCGACCCCGACCGTGGACCAGGCTGAACTTTGATGTACTGTCAGGCGGACATCGTAAACGCATTAGTTGTCGGTATATACAGCTTGGCGTGGTGTGTCGGTCCCTGGGCACCGTATGATTCCGTTATAGACGTTCTACACCTAGCTATCCGTGGACTCGCGTTTGTGCACACAAGCTACGGGAACAGGACAGGACAGCACGGGAGATGAGTTCGTGGGATCGGTGAGCGCGACAGAGACGCGGACAGATGAGCACAATGAATAGAGGAGACCCGAGGGAGCAACATAGAGAGAGAGAGAGAGAGAGAGAGAGAGAGAGAGAGAGAGAGAGAGAAAGAGAGAGCAAGCACAGGAGGTAACCCTAGCGCATAACCGCGCGTATAGCTGGAACACCACGAAGAACCTGGCCGAACACGAGAGGTGATCGATGTCAGGCTTTAACGCGGCCCGAATCCTGAAGAATGTTTGCCTAACAAGGCAAACACGGGGCCGGCGATACGGTCGCGAGCATTGTCGGGGAAAACGAGCGACACAGCACAGCACAGCACAGCACAGCTCAGAGCGAGCGCGGGTGTATCGATGGACAGCGCTAAACACGAAGAGCCTGTCCGCTCCGCGTGAACCGGACCAGCTCCAATCGGCGGACGTCAATCAAAACCTAGACGAGGATTCGTTTCGTTAGACTCGACGCGGTACCTCGGAGAAACTTCTAGATCGAATCTCTCGTTTACACGGTGATCACGAGATTTCGTACAGTTATTCCCGTTGTTGCAATCGATCGATAGATCCGCGCGAGGATGATTAAGAAAAAAATAAATGAAAAACGAACGAAGACAGAAGAGACTCTGTGAAACATGTATCGCGTGATTCGAGTATCGACAACAGCAGGAGCAACAGCAGCGGCAACAGCAGCGGGAAATTGCCTGGGGTTATACGGTGAGTCGATTCGAGTTGGATACGTCTCGGGTCGATCGGCCGGAAAACCGCGTTCCATCGTAATTACCGATCGATTCCTGGTGACCATGACGATTGTAACAGTACCTCGACGAAACAGTACCCACCTCGACCGTTGTTCTCCGGCTTGGGAATGGAACGGAGGAGGATCGTGTGGCTCGTCGTCGAAGCATCGATCATTTCGCCAACGACCACACACCGCAGCGCACTCCGCTTGGGTACGCGCCGATCCGCGCCGATCCGAGGAGGGGACTATTCGATCTCGGTATCATTGCCGCACCGACTCGTTAAGCTGGCAGCGGCAGGCGTGCGCGCGCGCGCGCTACATGATTCATCGCGAGAAAGTCGGTAGGACTATGCGGAAACCGCGTGACGGGTCCCTGGCGCGGCGCGAGAACGATCCACCGGTAGAGGAGGAGAGATCCTTATTGTTGGAAAATCGCAAAGAAACCCGTTGGTAGGTGGGTGCCGCAAAAATCCTCGACGACCGTTAGCGCGGAGCGGTGCGAAGCGGCGTGACGCGAAGCGGTTAGGCGGTCGCTTGCTCCCAGCGTTAAACGTCACTGGCCGGTAGGAAGACTGGTACACACGATACGAATCATTGTGGCTGAGTTACGGCCGACCTGTTGGGACCTCGGATTATGAGGGTTATTGCCTGTGCGAGTATACTAATTAGCGTGGATATATACTATCCGCCTTACGGTAAATACTGTCGAGAATTTTCGCGTGATCCGCCGATCGTGTACCGAACGTAACACGTACGTTGCCGCCTGTGTGTACCGGCTCTCTGCTTCCTCGTGACTGAAACGACGAGAGCCTAGCCCGCCGTCAGGCAAATTATTTCGTTCTTTTTCACTCTCCACCCTACCGCCTCCTCCTCCTTCTATTCGTTCGTCGTTGTACTCGTCTTTATTCTTGTCCCCTTACGCTACTCGCGACGGCGGCGAAGAATCAACGCGGAACAGATACGGCTGAGAGTCGTCGCGATGAGAAAGATCGGCAGCGACAGGTACCACGGCACCGTTTCCGCATTACCCACGATCGACGCCCCTACGAGATTTTAATTATACCGCGAGATTTTACGTTCCGCGATCCCACCGCTGTAAACTTTCGGAATCGGTCTCGAATGGTTCTCGCCGGGGCCACCGAACGGCGGAACTGCGATTCGGAGCTTGGAACAGTGACTTTAACTGCCTTCCAACTCCTAGATAATTATTTTCAAGAAACCCTCCGCGCCGGGTTTATAATCTTCCGCTCGGCGGTGGATACTTGAGTTCGGCGTTTCGGCGAAGCCGATTCTTAGATCATAAATACAGGCTATTCGAGTACATAAAATTTAGCAGCAGATCATTAAGAAGATCACATGCTGAATTGAAAGATTCGCGTGGTATTACGGCAACCGTCGAGCAGTCTCGTTTTTCTTCTCGGAATGGTAATTGGGTGCACAAATAAACGCCGCGGAGAACCCTCTTCGAATGAAATCGACGATATTTAGAGTTTGCGAACTGTAATTTCGCTGCGTGTTTTTTAAACGTTCACCTTTTGCGTGTCCACGCTCGTAAGTCGGAACGGAAATCGTTTGATCGGTAATGGCAGCGAACGATGACGTAAAAAGTACGATCGGTAGATTCGTACAAAATTTTCGGTAGCATCCTCTCGTTTATCCCTTGACGCGCTGCAACGAGTCTGGTTCGTTACAAAAGATTTAAACAAAGTCTAACAAGTACAAATATTAGGCCTTTCTTTTTGGACGACATCAAATGTTGTTAATCTGTAATTAATATTTGAACATTGAAGTAAATTTGGCGGTACAAAAAATATAGATTGTCTTTTCTGTAACGTTTTTAGCGACGAAGACGTTACAATCATTTTAGTTATGAAGAAAACGGTATAGCAAAGGGTTAATAATATTCTTAAAAACGATTTCTACTATTCTGCATCATTTCTGCTGAAACTATCCAAAGATCCTATTCAAATTTTTATACGAGAATTTATTGACATTCTAAAGATGCATCAACGGGAAATTAATACGGTACGATCGGTAATCAACAACAACAATCGGTACAACCAAAAAAGGGGTGATGAAAGCAATGCATAAAACAGTAGTACAAATGCATTCTTCCAATTTCCGTCCGAGGACATCTAAACTAATATTGCTTATAAAACTGACTTGACGCGAAAATGAATCGAAGCAGTCGAATAATGAGTCGATAAAAGTTCGAGTGGTTTCGAATCGCGATGGCGCCGTTCCGCAAAGAGAATCGTTCCGCGCATACAAGCCTCGAAACAGATTTCCGTTCCCTGTAGAATTCTGTAGCAACTTCCTCGAATCCGTATTTCATGAAGCATATTAAATCGGTTTTGTCGAGCATGTTCGACGCGCGCGTCGACGAACTATCCCCGTGTTCCCGAGCTTGCTTGCATAACGCACGATCGCTGGAGCCGTGATCGATTCCGCGTCTTCTCGCACGGTGACCTCATTTCGCGCATACCACGAGCGAGGCAACACGCGCGATCCATTCGCGTTACTATTCAGAACACTCGGGGAACCTCGAGACCGAGCGAAGCTGTTCTCCGACAGACAAGCGGACCGCGTCCGTCGTTCTTGTAAGCAAGCTTCTTTTTCTCCCCCTCGGTGGAAAAACTGGCGTACGAATATGCGATGCAACGCGCAGACTCTGCGCGATCGGAATCGAGAAATCGCGCTAGACACACGTACGGGATCCGTCCGCGGGATCTACAGGTGGTCGGTACTGTCAGGCTGGTCGTAGCGGACCGGTTCGAGATCTCAGGACCATATCTTTCTCGGCACGGTCGTTCTGTTCCACGGGGCTCCTCGTCTGGGGCCTCTGGGCGCTAGTAGAAAGAGAGAGAGAGAGATAGAGAGAAGAGACTCTCTGGTGCATCCGACGCGGTGGCGTGGAAACGTAATACCTAGAAGGTGGCTGGTCGACAGGCCGGGCTTTTGACGTCGTGGTCACTGTTCCCCGGTCGGCTTGGTCCCGGTTCCCTGCTCGGGCTGCCTACCACGACGGTTTCGGTCGGTAGTCCCCGGCATTTAATATGGCAGCGAGCTCTCGCCGGAGACACTGACAGATCTCGGCAATTAATAAAACGTTTCCCTGCTTATTGTCGTGCGGCTACTTGGTTATGCTCCGTGGGCTACCCTTTTCACCGGTGCGCCGCGGAGCCGCGTAGTGGTTCCCGAGAGCTACACAGCCTCCGACGGGCTGCCGGGCCTGCCGTCGCCATCTCCTTCACGATCTCATCCCAACGAGAGGAGAGGCTTCTTCCGTAAGAGAGAGAGCGAGAGGAAGCCCCGGAACGTGCACCGGCAGCTACCCAGGCTTCTAGCTAGCGAGCAGCAAGGTGACGCACACACAGACCAACGGCCCAACGGCCGTTCTCAATGGACACGTATTAATTGGGCCTCGGCCAAGACTTGGCACTAGTGGATGTCCTCGTGTCGAGTTTCCACCGCGGCGATTGTTGCCCGGCTCGTCCACCAGAGATAACGACTATGGTTGTCGGTCCCCGGCCACCAGGACCTCCTAGGTTTACGAGATCGAGCGTCACTAGCTCTGTCCCGACCGCGACATCGCGGAAGATTGAAGGAAATCGCCCGCTGAAAAATCACCCGGGACCCCGAAGCACGGCTACCGCGTCCATCCGGCGTTTATACGCTCTCCTACGCCCCGACATTGTTGCGCACGATTGTACAACACCGGGAAAAACGATACAATCTTCGACGTACTCGATGTTATTAAGCCGGGGGAACCGCTCGGACAGAGGATGGACCGACGCTCGATAGGAGAAGAGAGGCCAGTCATGACGAACGGTTTCGCCTGGGATCCTATCTTTCGATGCTTAGATGGGAACAACAGGTACTTCGTGCTGGGCTGGAATTCGCCGGCGATCGAGACACGCCGGGACCAGTGAAAGTACGCGATTAGCATCGGGCCAAATTAAAAACCGCTATCAATTATCAGCGGGGATTAACGGGTCGGGGAACAACCCGTGTTCACCGACGGTGGAACTGGACGTTCACCAATGGCTCGCCACGATCTTGTGTATTACCGACGTAATAGTTTGCAATTGATATAAATTGACCGATTGTGTGCATTATGTCTCGACTGTGAACTTTACGAAGTAATGGAAGCTGCTTAATGGTATAATCTTGATTTAGGCTTTGTCGAAGTGGTTCACGAGGAAGAGGATTTTCAACGGGGACTTTCGTAAGAGTCTTTCGCAAATGAAGGAATTTTAATAATTCGGATCTGTTGTGTGACCGACTCTTGACCAATATGGACATCGCAGTATGAATCATCTAAACGCAAAAGCCATAGCTTCCAAATTCCAGCCCTCTTATTCACCCTGTACCTTTTTACTCACCCTGTATCCTCTCACTCATCCTGTATCCTCTCACTCACACTGTAACTTTATACTCATTCTGTCCCCTGTACCTTAACCATCCACTGACCATTGTACCCAAAAGTCATAGCTTCTAAATTCCAGCTCTCTTATTCACCCTGTACCCTCTTACTCTCCCTGTACCCTCTTACCCACCGTGTACCTTTTTACTCACCCTGTACCCTCTCGCTCACCCTGTACCTTCATACTCATTCTGTCCCCTGTACTTTAACCATCCACTGACCATTGCATCCCAGATCACTCTTCTTCATCCACATAAAAACCCCACGCATTTTTGGCCATCATTTCGGATCTCTGTATAGTTCGTGCTAAGATGCGTAACTTGCCGTTACGAGTTAACCTCTTAGGCACTACGCGCCACTATAGTGGCTTTCGCTGATGGCGTCTCTCTGAACGACGCGCCACTCAAATTGTATTCTTAATTATTAACCAGTTAAGTGTGTTTGACAACTATATCCGTCATGGAGATGTGGCAGAATTTTGTGTCATAACGATTATATCCGCCATGCGTAAAATTTTGTTACAATTTGATATTTAAATTGTAATTCTGGCGAAAACTAAATTATATTCGTAAATTTTAATATGTTTAAAATGTTTAGAGGTCAAGACGAAATGAAACAAACAAATGAAAATTATAAATAATTTGACATAGATTCATGCATGTCTGTACGCTCTGGCTAGAACTCTTGATTTTCGCGACACACATAGATGCGCGCTTTGAAAAGAGATTGCCACAGTTAACTGGTTAAAGTAAATTGTTAAAGTCAACATACGTGTATCATATCTTTAAGAAAAATTATAATT
The DNA here is from genome assembly GCA_028453745.1 of Agapostemon virescens. NCBI lineage: Eukaryota > Metazoa > Arthropoda > Insecta > Hymenoptera > Halictidae > Agapostemon > Agapostemon virescens. Next base: position 10,747,091 of record CM052090.1, on the reverse strand, counting down.
TTACGATCAAACACTGCATTCTAATGTACTAGTGTAGAGAACAGCATTATCCGTCAAACATTGCAGTGCTGTATCATTTACACGTAATTCGCGTTGAATTGCCGTGCAAAATTCAGCCGTGCCTAAGAGGTTAATAAAACTTAAGCCTTTTCAAAAAGTGTTGTTCTTAATCTTCTTAAGCTTCCATTTATCAGATCGCTTTTTCCTTGAATCTACTTTAGCTTATCCACTTTTAGCTCGTCTTCCTTCAGCTTATCGTACACCTATGTCATCAAGAAAATAAGTAAAGAATTCATTTATAGACAAAGCTCGCTGCAATGCCAATCACGCATTTACACTCTTATATGCATCCATCTCTCTCTGGGCCCTACAGTTCTGCATCAGATTAATTTTTGTCATAAACGCGTGTAATTCGCAATGTGGTAGTCCATCAAATCGATTCACTCTCAACCGTGTAACTACTCCTCGCTTTCCACAATCGCGAACTCGGACATCGTTCGCAAAGCGTCGCAAAGAAGCAGATCCAACGGAGTAGAGTTCAATTTTCGTGCAGAAAGAGCGAAACAGTGGCGGATTCATGGGCGGTTCTTCTTTTTCGGTCGGTTCCTGCGAGTGTTTTTCGATGTTCCGCCACTGCGGGAATCCGAACAAGTAAAAACATCGGTCCTCGCTAATTGGAATTATATCGGGGTTCGCTGGGGCTACAGGAGGCAGTACAATAATAGACGGCCGGGAGATACCGCTAGGAAGATTCCTGCCGTTTCGAGGCTTCATTCCACGGTTTTCGAACCGAGCAATTATTGCGGACGTTCCGTGACGGAGTCCCGGTTCCCGCGATCCCGCCCAGCCTTGGACAACGCCGGAATGTCACGGATTCTCAGAAGCTTTTCGCGGCGGGAGTCGTGGTCGACGATTACGTTGACTTGTTATTTTATTTACATTTTTTTTGTTTTTCATTTTCCGCCCCGTAGCGTTGCTTTCGAACACCGTCGACAAAGAAAAATCGCGGCGAGCGCGGTTACGCAAGAACCGCGGGTACGCGTTATTATTAACCCGTTACAGGCGATTCGTTTTTGCGAGAAGCCTCCGGAGCCTCCAGCTCGGAAAAGGTGCACTCTCTCTCTCTCTCTCTCTCTCTCTCTCTTTCTTTTTCCATCTCTTTTCCCGAGCTCACGAACGACGGACGTGGGATCGCCGTTGTACGAATATAGATCAAAGATCCGATTCGCTTTACGATCGCTGCTGCTCCGCGTCCTGCTCCTTTGTACGCCCTCTGACGGGCCCTTGGCTCGACCCCAGACCGGCCAGTAAACTGTATCAACCATCAGAAGCTCGTGAACCCGCTCTCGACAGTTAATTCCTCGAGCTTCGCTACCCGTTTTCCCGTCGACGATGTCGTTCGGACGTCGGGACACGTGCCACCGTCTCATCGCGACGAGCCGCATTCCTCGCTGGCGATAATTCGCCTCGTAGAACAACCACGTGACTGGTGTTAAACGTCTAGGAATCGTAGATCTTCGCAAAATGGTCGGGCAATGCCGAGCAGCTCTTCGCATCTCATAGACGAACATGCTGCTCCATTAAATTGTAATGCTTTGCAAACGCATCGACGACGGTCTTCTGGAACCTTCTGCTTCTATTCGCACACACGTGCACCGTTGGGACGTCGAAACATCTTGACGCGTTTTTGCGAGTTCTTTTCCGATAATACTGGAGTCATCGCATACGTCCGATAGCCATAATTTAACAATTGACAGTTACAGTGTTAACCCCTTGCCCTACACCAACGAGTCAGACTCTCGTGATCAAGATTTCGAACTGAACCTTATCCACATGTATTCCCTTAATTTTCTTTAACACGTTGAATGCCGAGCGAATTTTGCGTACTTCGGACAAGTGTCATTTATTTCATTCACAGAAGTGATCAATATTATTAAAGAGAATTGTTAGTACTCTATAATGAAGCTACCACCTCATACTACAATCTGACTAACTTCCACAGTAATAAAATAATGTACAATGCCATTAATTTAATGATAATCGTTCTTAAACGACACAATGGTGCCGGTCACCGGTGACCACCGTGGCATTCAACGTGTTAAACGGAAATAACACTTTATTTAATTGATGATTGTATACGGACATTGGAGAATAGCTAGGCAACTATCGACGATCTCAGCATCATTCGAGCGTCATCGAATACCACTTCGTATACCTTCCTGAGCGAACCTCAATGAATGCTCTTAACTAAATACAAATTTGTAGCTTCTCTTGTCAACCATTTATAAAACTATGTTTAACGGAAGTAAACTATGTACAACGAAACTATTTTGGATACAAAAATTGTTCAATCTTGACACTAAAATTGCAGCTGGCGTTGTAAACCGTCAATTTCGTCAACGCCTCTGCATCTAGTCGCAAGAGGAGCGAAATTTTGCGAAATCGAGGACACTCGAACAACCACGAACGAAAGCTGTTACAAAAATATGTCTCTCCGGCAAGATAACAAATCGACGAAGTCTCAACGACGAGATATCCCGTTTGAAAGACGTGTTGGCATGGTTGTTCCGATGTAAAAACGCACAAGAAAGTAATCTAGATCGGTTTAGAAAGGCAATAAACGAAACACAAATTCGTAGCGAACTCGACAGATGCGCTCTATTAGAAGAACGTAATGAATTCGCAGCGAGAAGGAGCGCGAATCCGCTCTGCTTTCGCGAGCTGCGTGATCGAACGCGACCGAAGACGCCGCACGGTGTTAAAAGGTGGATAATCGTATCTATGAGCGGATCGAAGAGGATTTTGCGTGTTCGGCTCGGGCAAGCTGCCGATGAAACGGCCCACGAGCGAAGATAAGAATCGACGAGAAGAATCGCTTAATTTCCGACGGCATGGTTTTCCTTTGCGGCGAGCGAGCGCCGTTATTAAGTCGTTGACGGGGTACTTGGCCCGGCTACGGTCCCGACGATTCGTTTGATCGTTTTCAGCCGGTGAGTGAGCCCTCGCGTCATTAACCGGCGCGATATTTGCCCGGCAGAAGTAGCAAGTGGGCGAGAAGTGGACGGTGTACTTGTAAATTGAACGAAGACGCCGAATGAGAAGACGTAGGAGAAGTTTCGAAGTCCCGAAAGATAACGAGAACGAAGAGAAAGAGGTTGACTTCGGCGCTTGGCCCTGTTCGAAATATTCTCGTTTCTCTTTCTTGCTCTATCTCTCTTTCTCTTACGTTCCCATCTGGTCCTGTTAGGTACCTGCCAAAGAGATACTGCTATCGGTTCGCGGAAATCTCAGAGCCCGCCTCGCCGGGTAATTCGTTTTCCCAAAGCTGTATCCAGATATTAAGCCAATCTATACGTTTCTTGGATTCGAGTTTACGTTATCGGGCTCGTTCGATCGGATACCCGGGCCCGCCATTATAAACGATACTCGGAGGCGACGACGATCGGGGCAACAAACGAAATTGCGGCCGGACGAGAGGTTGACCGGTTTGTAAATTTCTGGAACGACGGTATTACGCGCGAAAAACTGGCCGGTGCGAGGTGTCGCGTCCCGCAGTTACATTTCTCTTCGGTCCCCGGATTTGTACGATTACGCAGATTATGTTTGTAATTTTACCTAAAGCCGTCATTATTATCTCTTGAGCGGGTTATCAGACTCATTACCGAGAGAGAGAAATTCAGTAAATATGAATGCTATTTATTTGTTTGTGATCGAATAAACCCTCTATGGGCCCGTGTAACTTTCAGGGCACATTTTAATTTATCGACATTTTACCAAATAATTGTAGCTTTTTTCATGAGATTGCGCATAAATCTTAATTCTATAACGTTGCCAAGACAACCAATATTAATATTTATGACCGTTGCTAGGCTCATCAACCTGAAATAACAAAATAAATTCTGTGCAAACTGTCTGCAGTAAATACATCTTCTAACATTTTCAATTCATAATAATTGAGACTGCGAAGACGCATACGCGAGGAACCATTCGACGAATTGATTAGAAAGAATACTGGCTAACGATTTGGACAAATACGTTCTCGTTGTTTTTATTGAAATAAAGAAATGTATGCTCGTTTATGCTTTCATTTTAAACAAAATTGAGTCACCTTCTGTCTTACACAGAAGCTTTAATTTATTTGTTCTCCGATATATTTGCACATTAGATAGAAACAAAACAAAATTGCAACAATTTTGTATAGAGACTTCGCACACGTGATATTTATTTGACCGCTCGCGGAAGAAGAAGGAACAAGCGCTACGTGACCTATTATATTTACGCTTAGTGCTAAACATAAGGTAATTGAATTTAACCCTCTATGGGCCCGTGTAACTTTCAGGGCACATTTTAATTTATCGACATTTTACCAAATAATTGTAGCTTTTTTCATGAGATTGCGCATAAATCTTAATTCTATAACGTTGCCAAGACAACCAATATTAATATTTATGACCGTTACTAGGCTCATCAACCTGAAATAACAAAATAAATGCTGTGTAAACTGTCTGCAGTAAAAATAAGCGAAACCATTCGATCCACTTGATATTATTTGTGCTTTTGTCAGTGATTACCAAACTAAAAATAGTGCACGTAATAGCTCTGGGTTCGTATATCAATAACAACCTATTTGTTTGCATTTCAATTTTCAATTTGTTACTGTTTTTTCATGATACAGTTTTGTAACTTTGAGATTACAGTGGGCTATTATGGCAGATTTCGGTACATTTAGGATAAAGCTTGTGCTTTCTCCTGTTTTCAGATTTATACATCATATACCCAAAATATGAATACAAAATCAGATAGAAATAACAGAGGAACTAGAATTAGACGCATTAGCGGTAATAGATCCGATAATTCCTTATTAGATTCCGAGTCCGATGAAGATGCAATAGTATTTCCTCGACGATAGATAAATGTCATTGGCAGTGACGAAGAATTTAGTACTCGATCCTCGTCAGATGAGGAAGATGCAGGACCACAAAGAATTGTTTGGCAACCACTATCCCAGACGAATAATAATAGCTGTTATCGCCCTTGGAAAGGAGATTGCCCTAATGTCCCCGAAGCACCCCATTCTCCTGTGACCTATTTTCGAAAACTATTTGACAAGGAAATTATAATTTTTCGTTCCCCCAATTTCTTTGGATTAAAAACAAAAATTCGGCCCATAGAGGGTTAGAACGATATTTCTTTCGATATGGACGCTGGACTATTCGAATGAACGTAAGAATACGATACGTACAAACAATTATCCTTTCTCCGTAGGAAATTATCAACCCCAAAATAGCTACGGAAGAAAACGCGGGATAAGAAATTAAGTGAAACACAGTACTTACTTCGAGCCTTGGTGAACGAAACCGAGAACACTGTACTTCGCGAGGTGTACAATAAGGAAAAATGTGTATATCCGAGAGGGAAATAGAGAGAGAGAGAGAAAGACGCTCCGTTGGAAGGATCGCGATGTTGAGGAATCGAATACATGTTCTGGGGGCAACCTCTATAGTAGAGGATCGGAGGATTCCCAGGCTATGGTAGCGAAATAATAAGCAGCATTACGATTGGACGGAAGTCCGACGGGGCCCAGGGAATCGTTCGAAACACGGAGTTACAGAAAAAATTAAAGGAATACGACAACGGCGAAGCGAAGGGCGCAGGGCAAAAGGAGCATAAGCGGTACAGGAAGGGAGAGGAGGGAGAGGGTGGCGGCAGCTGACCTGGACGCCGGTTCATTTCGAGTTTGGGATTCGGGAATTGGTTATGAATAATGCAAACGTTCGCCGACCGGCTGGAGATCGAATCCGCGCTGGTCAAACGAAGGTTCCGGGTGAGAGGGCTAGCTGACTTTAAACGCGAAACGACGATGACAACGACCGGCTGGTCGCTCGGTTGTTCCGGTTGTTTCGAACGGTACTCCGCGATCCCGGCGTCCTGGGGGATAGTTATCCGGCGAAATAACCATCGCGGACCGGCCCCGGGTCCCGCAACTTTGTCTTTCGCCGAAATACTTTCGTGCTGCATGAATAATACATCTGTATCGCGTACTTGGCAGACGCTTTCAACATATATCAGCCGTGTAACGAGGATTCAAAGCGTGTTTCCGTTTTCGCGAGCTGTCGTTGATAAAAGAATGACAGTGGCCCCCGCGGGGAGAACAACAGACACCGTGCGCGGAGACGTTGAAACGCGCGTTGCTTGCAGTTCGCAGCGTGCACGCGAGAACGCGTCCGTTGCGCAAACGCGAAATTATAAATTCTTGTTTGTTCCGGCTTGGCGTCACCTATTTATTCCCTGTTCCCGGTATCTCGACGCTTTTCACGTTCTCGTATATCATCTTCCCTCCACAGACATCGGCAGAGCTTAACACACTGTTCTTCGAATCTTCTCCCTGGCTGCATTTGATAATGAGCTGGCAGTTTGCAGAGTGACGCGGAAATTTTCTGACTCGTGTAAATATAAATTCACCTTTCGTACTAATTATTGAAAACGGAAAGATTTCTTGTTGTTTAATTATAATTCAACACGTACCGTCTTTCTGTCGGCCGTTATTTCTCGGAGGAAGGAGAACATTTATGTTTTTCTTTGCCTACGTATTTTCAACAACAATATCGTTACATTTTATTTCAGTTTATAGAGAATCGAAAACTAGTGTGTTTGATAATGGCTGTTTGAAACCTTCGTCACGAGTCTGACTAGTTGCTATGTGGGTTAAGGAAACGATGGCTGTCCACTGCTGGCTCAATCTACTTACTGAACTGCCGATTCACTTTTCATTGACTTCGAAGATTGAATATTCACTTTGTGATGTTTTCTTTCAGCCAGAGTCTCTATAATTATAATATTGTGTTAGTTGCAATGTTTCTCAGTGTAAAATATGAAGGAAGATGTTGTCACAGAAAAGTTAGGAACCTTCTGAACAATCTGTCATTCGTTAGAATTATATATAATGGAATGCACAAAATTATTTCGACAATCTTCATACGATGTACAACCTCGCGAATGTTGCACATATATGTGACGCTGGTTGCGAACGCGTTAACACGTTGGACGCGGAACTATTTTCTCTTTCATGTTACCATTGTTGCTTTTCTGTTTCAATCAAATCTATCACGATAGCGCCAATATTTCTTAATATTATACAAATTATGTACAACACATTAATTTGTAAATTTGATATCGCCAGTTTCCAAGGACAGACACAGCGTTAACGTTCTTTAACGCGTTAAGAAACCGATGCTGCCTCCCTTTTACTGGCTGCCATCTACTCACCAGTCAGATGCTCCTTTTTAACTTACTCCCTCTCGGAAAGCCAACGAAACACATAAATAATTGTTCGAATGTCTTTCCATTGGTTTTACACGTTCGACTCGCAGCTGTTTTCTCAACGATTCTAAGCAATTATTCCTCGAATAAAGGAAATAATAAATATGATCGATTAGGAAATTGCCTCTGGACGTTCTTCTATTCTTTCGTGATTTGGGAGAAGGTGTTCCTTTGAAACCGCAACGTTTGCTGTCGTGAATCAACAACCGCAGTGACACGGAGCCGATTTCGCCCCGAGAAAGGAAGAACAGATCTCGCTTAATAAACAAGCTGACACGAGGCACGAGCCATTATGATTTACTACCCCAATTGTGACCACCAGGAGGGTGATCCCTACAGATATCTCGGCCCGCAGATGTTTTTCTTGCCCGACGTTTCGAGGAAGGCAATTTCGTGGCGATAGGTTTGCGTCTGGTACGCTTTACCGACTAGCAGTTTGGCTAACAGCGGCGCCTCACAAGTGGACCACAATTTGCGGACACATGCGACCGTTGTTCGAGCAACCTGGAGGAGTTACATATCAGGGCACTGTCCCTCGGGGTTGTTGGTGTACGGTCAAAGCCGAGGAAGTCACTTCTACTGCCAGATTTATCCGTGTCCTAACTTGTGTCCTGCCATTTCATCTCTTATCCCTCCGCTTCTTTCGAACAACGTAGTCGTTAATTTGTTATTAGAAACGAAGTCTAATATCTGGTAAAAATTTAAGTAATGTATACATGAAGATAAGTTGAGATAAAGGAATAATTTTTATGAGTGTTTCTACTTTATGTAAATCTTAACCTGTTAACTGGGTATGACGAAATATTTCGTCGTACACGAACTGCTACTTCAATGGACACGACTACATTTTTTGTTATGGTAATTTGCCGTAATATTTTGGACACGTTAAATTTTGTGTAGTTCTTATCCAAGTAAATCAACTATATAAGTTTACAATTATATAAATAATGAGTATTAAAAGAAGATAAAGTCCCCATTGTGAAACGAGTCGAATAAAAGTTTATTCCCCGGTTAACAGGTTAAAGTAGTTTCTCGATAATGATACAATGTGTGATCTATGATAATACACATAAAAGTGCGGTATATGTTAGAAATTGTCTTTGCAATATATACATTACTTTCTAAATGATATCATCTTTTAACCTGTATATAATTTAATTGTACGACACGGTATTGCTTAGAAATAGTGATACAATGAATTCTACGTGATCCATATATAATATCTGATATAATAATGTGTACAAGATGTACTGACTGACTCGGAGACAACGGCTTTGATTTTACATTCCCGCGTAGGCTCTTTCGTCCCTAGAAAAACCGGCCATTAACCTCTTAGGCACGGCTGAATTTTGCGCGAGACTATTTCCCTGAACGACAGAGTACATTTTAATAAAGTTTTTGATAACTGAATTATAATTTTTTTTAAAGATATAATACCTGCACTTTAACTTTAATAATTTTTGTATGTAGTTTTGTAATTTATCTTGAAGATATGATGCATATATTTTAACTTTAATAGTTTTCTAATGAAATTTTATAATTTGTCTACTTTATCTTTAACAACTTTGGAATGAAGTTTCTTATAACTAAGTTATCATTCTTATTAAATATATGATGCATATACTGTAACTTTAATAATTTTGGAATGAAGATTTTGGTAACTAAATTATAATTTTTCTTAAATATGTGATGCATATACTTCAACATTAATAATTTTTTTTAAATGAAATTGTATAATTTTTCTTAAAGATATGATGCATATATTTTAACTGTAATAATTTACTTTAATAATTGATGATATAATTGAGTGTGCTCAAGCCACTATAGTAACGCATTGTGCCTAAGAGGTTAAACCTAAGTACCTAATACCAGAGACGGTTTCGTTGCATTCGTACAATCGAGAACAAACTTACGCTTACTCTTCCGCCGACACTACTTTTCCACACAGAAAACTATGAACTTTCTGTATCGTCTACAGAAATTGCACGCGATACTTCTCTTTTCAACGACTCTCAATGTTTCGAGAGGATTCAACAAGCCGTTCCGCGAACGAAAAACGGTACCATCAATCACTGCGTAAGATCCGACCCTCGGATTGTCAGCGAGCGTTCGCCACAAAGCTCGTCCCGCGAACGAACCCCTTCAATAACTCTAATCCATCCGGTAGCGAACGCGGTCGAAGCCGCGTTCGAAAGACGCGTCCGTCAATGCACGGAGTTCCTCGGCCGCCGACTAATTTTGAATAGGAGCTCATTTGCGGAGCTCGAGTTTGCACGCGCGAGTGCTCGACGGAAAGCTGACCGGTCCGAAAAGGAACAAAAAAAAAAGAAATAGAGGAATCCTCTCGAACGCGGGTATCCTTCGAGGCGAGTCCTTCCGCTCGCGCGCGCGCGTGCGCGCTATGTGTCACGGCTTTTGAACCGGTCGCCACTAATCTTCGCCGTTCCACGAGGCGAACCATTCACGAGCTTTTCGAGGATTTTATGGAGCGAAACGAGTCATCGTCCGCGACCGTTCTCGCGCGCGAGAAACGATTCCTCCGCTCGAAGAATGCGCGGCTGTTCGAACGCGGAACGAAGCCCCGTGGCTCGATTCCTGACACGTTCCGACGGCGAACAAGACGAGACGAGACGAGACACGATACCCGGTAGTGTCGCCGTTGGAAAAATGTCAGAAGAGAGACTCGTTCGCGTTCCTGCGGCTTTTCCGAGAACATAACCGCTTGCCACAACGTATTGTTCCGCTTGCGTACTACGAGCCGCTCGGCTACGGTACCCGGTGACTCAAACCAGTTCGACGGTATTTTGAGGATTAGGGGAATCTCGCTCGTTCCGACAACCTATTTTACTCGCTTCTGACAAGCGAATGCTGCTGTTCTCCGAACTCGGTCGTTTCGGTGTCAATGGAGGATCCCCAACGGGATCGCGGGAACCGCTATTTTTATTTGTAAGAGAAACGAGGATGATCGATTCTTCGCCAGACCGAGAGAAGCAAAAATTTTCTGCATCGATTGTGTGAAATAGTTCTATATTCAGTCGCGTGTATATACATTGTGAAAATGATATTAGAAGTAGCAATGAATAATTCAGTTCTTCCGGAGCTCTAAGTACGCTTTCAACAGAGGCGAAGCAAATTTTTCAAAATATTCCATACGAACGGATGAAACCCTGCAATTTCTTCATCGCACTGAAGTAATAACCAGAAATGCAACGTTTTATTATTTCGAGATTGATGGCGTTTGTTTAAGATGGCGACTAGCAAGCCAGCACAAGTATAGTTCGTATAGTATTAACCCTTTGCACTCCGTTGTCCCCTCTGAGGGGACATTAAAGTTTATTAGTGATTACGGGGAATCAATTTATTCCAGCGCAAAGTTTTGACAAATTCATGTTCCCCTGAAGTTTTCTGTTGAAATGGCGCCAAGCATTGAATAAAAAATGGTACAATAACTGAGATAACTATTATAGATCAGTTGAGTGTCCAGCCACATTTTCGGTGGACAATAGACTGAACAATAAATTACATATTCTCATTGGAGGAGGAAAAAATGGGACTGTATTGTTTGTTCTGATAGAAAAATACCAGATGGAAGACGCCAAATAACTTATTATTGCGAAACGCGCTCTAATCAGCCTGCAATACATATTTGGGAATGCTTCAAAATTTATTATAGTGTAAAAAATTATAAGAAATAAATTATTGATTTTTTTGCAAATATATTTTCGTCAATGTCTACAAATACATATAAATCAAATATCATTATAATGCTTTACTTAGTTCCAAAGCTCTACTATATAATATAAGGGTTCGTAAGTACACGTTTCTGCGACAAAATGGCGCCGAATAGCTGGTAGGTTACGTCTGGGATGGCTCGGAGTGCAAAGGGTTAAAATATACGAAGAAAATTGACTGAATCGATCGAACAATGTTCCGCAAAGACATCAGTCGCGATTTCGATGATTATTAAACATTTGTTCATCCTTTAACACGTTGACTGCCAAGCTAACAGCCACGAAAATTCTACAAAATCGAAATGAGATGTTGAATGAAATAAAAATTGAAAAAATAAAATGTATAATGTAGAATCCTCCTGCTACCTTTCTTGCACTTTCTAGATCACCATCAACTTTGATACAATGAATATATCAACGTTAACATTCATTTAGAAACGATATAAATAATTCCGTCACCTATATATGGGTGACATGGCAATCAAAGTGTTAAATTGTTCCATGGTAGAATAAAGGATTCGCCGTATTGCATAGTGCTTTTTGAATGTAAAAGTTAACACTCCTGCGAATTTGTCTAACCGTCTTCGGAATTGTTACTTTTCGTACACCGCGTTCCTTCAGAGAAACGCGGTCGAATTTTTGCAACCGAAGGCAGTGGTCTACGACGATCCTCATTGGACCCACACTAATACAGACCGAGTATCTGATCACGTCCCTAAGTACCAGGCTCAAAGGCAATTTCAATCGATTTAGTTTCTTTGCGAAGTATCGCGGTTTTATGCACGTTTCCGTTCGAACGTACCGGCGTCCATCGCACTCGTGTTCGAAATAATGTTCGCAGGATCCTCCGCCGATGATTACAAGGTATCCGAGATCATGCGCGAGCCGTGTGGCGAGAATTTTTCCGAGTGTCGATGAAGTACCGCTAAGCACACGATTACGCAGCACAGGATCTATGGCATGGAAGGGAAGATCGAAGGACCTTGGCAGGATAGCGAGACGCGGACAGGACTTCGGGTTCGTCCTCGTTCGCCTGTTAGTCTGTCAAACGCGTGTCGTCGTGAGCTTGTAACTTCGCGATAATCGCTTCCCCATTCTCCTCGTCATCCGCCTGTCCTGCGGAACTCTAACGAAATTAATTTCCGTGAGTGCAAACGTTCCTTCATAATTAACGGTCCATTTAATCCGACCAAATGGATTAAGCGGACTGCGAACTCGAAGAAATATCCCGCATCAACCTCCCTGTCCATCTAATGACAAATAATTTTACCATTTTCTACAGAAACCGTGTTAAAATAGAACCACTCTGCTCGGTTTTATATTCGTTTCTGGAGCAACGCCAAACCGGCGGAATAGCTCAAATTATAATACACACATCAAAACAGTATCGATCCGTGTAAAACACTCGACCCTGTCAATTTTTCGTTTTCCGTTTTACTTGTTCTTCGATTATTAATTTTATGCAATCGAAATTGCTTTGTTTATTCCACAGTTTCCCGCAAGGTTCAAAGAAATTTTAAATGTGAGATTCCTGAGACCAATCAGAGCGCGGCAAGAGCTGGCGTATGCCAAGTTGGCGCCACGTCTCGGGAATAATGGCGGCTGGTCTAAGAAAGCGTAGTATCTCGTAGCAAATACACTTCGCGGACAATACACTCGAATAGCTCGTTGGTGTCTTTCGAAAACACGACTTTGCTAGTCCTTCGGCTTTAACAACTGCGATTTTTATGCAACCATATGAAAAACGAATGACTCAAAATACAAAACTAAGAAATTATTAAAAGAATCGAATAAAATACATTTCCACTTAACCTCAACTTTTTTACAATTGATTTATACAGTTCGTATGTTGCACAAAAATTCGCAGTTCAGTAACGATAAGTCAATCGACTATTTTTGCTAGAGATAATCGTGTATCAAATTTAAATCGTTCGTTCTTCCCCATATTTCGGAAGAATATGCAACTTCTAGTAGACTGTCCCAAAAGTATTTCAAAAGCGCGTCGGTCGCCATGAAGCGTGTCTTTGTCAACGATTTCCATCTTCCGAAAAACAGAACCCTCTTTATTGACCTCGGCATAGAGACCCTGAAGGGTCCAAAGCAAAGGCGTGTTACTCAACCTCTACCCTTCATTTGCAACCCCCATTCAGTCCTCGAATAAACCATTCTCCGCGTCTCACGGCAAAGAACGCGAACGTAAACTCTCTTCCGGCTGGGGCAGCTTCGCCGATAAATTCCATAAATTTGTCTTGTCCGGCTTTTTCCATGGGACGTTACGACGGGGGAAGTGCATATCTCAGGGGTCGATTTTTCGGGCGTCCGTCGAGACCAAACGCGTTTACGATACACGGTATATATGCGCGCGCGAGCGCACGTGCGAGGAAGAGAAGCGTTTCGTGTCGGTGTCCGGGTACATTCCTTTTTGCCGGTTCGACGGAGGTCAAATCGATTTCGGCCGGAATTGGAGATAAGGTTTACGGGCGCGTTTCAGCCGGGTCGTGCACCCTTAACGCGGACATTTCGACCGGCTCGTAAGCGATCCTCACGGTCCTCTCTCCGCTCCGCTTCGCTATTTCCGAGCGGAGCGCGCAAGCCGCGCGCAAAAGGAGGGGCCCGAGCTTTTGCCGTGAGTAGCTGGCCGACGCATTTCACACGTGTCAATCGCGCCAAGATTTACTGTCTTCTCGTTTCCCTTCGGTTCCTGCCACCCACCCAACCCTCTTCTGCCGTTCGCTCTCTCCTCCTCTTCTCTCTCTCTCTGTTTCTCTCTCCTCTTTTCTCCGTAAATCATCCCGCCGCGCTTTGCCTCGCGAACGACGTTTACGGGGACCGCGGTTATTGGACCACGCCGAGACACGCAACGGTGTCCCATTTTTCTGGAATTGACCCCTCGACTCTCGTATGCGCGCGTAACGAGGTGGCTTGCGCAACGAGATTGCAGGCGATCTTAATTTTTTACGCTGACAGCGAAACTGCACCTCGCGACGAGCAGCGCACACTGCGAATGCGATTATTGCGATATTGTTCCGTAGCCGCCGGGAACAGGATCTGTTAAATCGACAAAAATGCAGGGTGATCCTTGAGGAGGAAAGGGTGATGCGTAAAATGACAAAGTCTACGTGCAGGTTTCCTCAAATCAAATTTATTTGACTTGTTTGCGGGGGTGACTCGCGGAAGATTTCGACTGTCTGGTGGACGCGGAAGCTCCTTGAAAACTCCCTTAGAAAAAATCAAAAATGAAGGATAGATGCGAAACGGAATAGTGGCAGAAATGGAAAGTCAGAAGTGGAAAACTGAGGAGAAATTTTTTAGCAGGCATGTCTCATAAAAAATAGAAAGTAGCGGAAAACGGGAATAAGGAAAGAATCAGGCCTGCGTCAAGCTTGGTCGCCAGATCCTCGGACCAAGACTGACCGGGTCTGTGAAAAACGTTCAACGATAGGGTTAGGATGTAACGGAAAAATTGAGAAATATTTTTGCGATGCGAATCGCGTACCGCTACAATCCTAGCGAAGGAAATTGAAGTTGACTACTTTCTTCTAAGGATAGTAAGGCAGTACTAGGCTTTGTATGGAACTGAAGGGAGTCTGCTAAGAAATTACAAAGTCTAGCCACACTCTGTACCGCAACTCGGAGTTTATTTTGACTAGGTGAGAGTACAATGACTAGAAAGCCGAACGGTTGGCACGCGGGCAAGTACACAAAGAATAAAATGGCGGATACGTTTGTAAAAACGCGGACACGACTGGCGTTGACATAGCATCACTGTTAAAAACGCAAAAGAGGACTTCCGACGCTTCCAGAGGGCTTTTTATTCACCTCCCAATAGAAGGACAAAATGTCCTTCGAAGGGAGGTGGAACGCGTTTCCTGGAAAAGTCGCTTCTCGGAAAAAGGTCCTTGGCCGTGCGAGGCCGGCTATCAGGTACAGTGACTCTTATTAATATTCGGAAATTGTGCTATTGAAAAAATTGTTGCTACTTTCGATCGTTTGCAATACTAAATTTGGAGTTATTGTTTTATAATGTAACAGAACATTCATTGTAGTTTGTAATAACATAAATTTTATTTGTTTGTTGCACATACTTTTCTTAATACCAAACAATGAACTAAATTATCTCGAAATTTATCGTCGCAAAAATATTCGCACACATAACTTATTCTCGCATTTCTTGCGAATTACGACACATCACACACGCTTCACGATATCAGTTACTGTTCAAAAGCCGTTAGGATCAGTTAGAAATTCTAAGTATGGGACGAAAAAGTAAAAATACACAATTTTTTTAATAGCACAATGTCCGAATATTAATAAGAGTCATTGTACGTATACCTGACAAGGGAATACATTTAGATGCAAAAATCCGATTTTGATGAAACTTATGGGAGCTTATAGTTCTTTGAACAATATTTGACACGTATTTTTTTTATCGGCAACGATCCACTTTGAAGGGGTGAAAACAGCCCTCGAAGTTGGGGGTCAAAACCATATTTTTCGAGATATCTCGGAAACCAGAGGTCGAAAACATTTGAATTTCTTTTTAAATTGTGTGTTTTTCAATGGGAAATGTCGTCGCGCAAGAAAATGTTGACAAAAGTTGGCTTTTCGGAGAATTGCTTGTTACGACGGGGTGTATTGTATGATGTGCTTACCGGACTAATAAAATCGGTAAGCTAAATGGTGTCAGCCGAAAGATAATGGGCTCTGTCAACAGTCGAGATTTTCTATAGGTTTTAACGCTGGACACTTCGGACGCGTCAAATTCCATTTTATTCGTTAATCAAGGGGTTAACCGCCTTCCGATATATCTCGGCATGTATGGCAGAACGAAACTGCACTAAATTTACAGCCGCCAAACACTAATTGCAATAGTCCAAGCGTATCCAAGGAAACTGGCCTGGAAGTGTCCAGGAATGTCTAAGGACAGCTAGTAGCAAATTGTGGAGAAAGGGTTCCACCGGCTTTCGACCCGTGCAAGGGCGCTGGAGTTTGAAGAAGCTAGTTTCCCCGCTGATCGGAATTACAATTACGCTCGGCTCGAGAGGAACGCCCGATGATTTCAATATTATCCGGATGCATATAGCCGAAGATAATTGAATCACTCGACGCGTCCGGGGCACGGGAGCCTCGAATGCGTCCCACGTCGCGAGTGAAAATGTATTCCGATACGATGACCTTCTTCGCTCGTGAACGAATATTTAATTTTCCGTGCCCCGTCTCCCGGCGCATTGTTATTCTTCATATGAGAGGTAATGTTTCCTTGTTCGTGCCGCGAGGACGGCACGAACCGAGAGGAAGGAAGCTATGCGCCGAAGTCGAACCCCGTAGCCGAAGCTGGTGAACCAGCGAACCGCGAACCATGAGCAAAGAGCAACAAGAGACAGAGAGAGGAGTCTACGAGAGATGATGCGTCGTCCTTGCGGAACCAACGGTGATTTCGACGTCTCCCGAGTGGAATTTCCTCTTTGATGTTTCACTGGCAAACACCGCGTGGCACGAGCTCGCCACGGTGACAGGAATTCTTCGTCTAATAGCATCATCCGGTACACGGTAATCAAGGCATTCGATATACGGAAATTGGATGCAGCACGGTGTGTTCCTACGACGCAGACACAAAGTGCCATGGAAAATAGTTCGCAGAATCCCACGGGCTTTCGGCTGCAAATATTATGTAAGAATGCAAAATGAACGCACCGAGAGAATTAACGGCGCAAACTCTTGCTTTTTCCGCAGGTGCATACGCTCCTGTCTGATCTGCAGGAACTATCGCACGGCCTCTTCGTAAGCGCGCCTTTCCGACGAAATCGTCGATGCACAAACTTCGATACGATTCGACAAAGGTCCCGTGATTCGACGATGTAACAGCTCGCTTGGTACCTCATCTGCCTCGTATCCGTCGATTTTACTGATCGATAAATTTGAATCTGTAAGCTAGTATAGGCGAACCAGGGATTCAGAGATGACAGATAAATCATAGAGCACACGGTCTGATTAAGAACACTTTAACACTTTGACTGCCAAGCTAACAGCCACGAAAATTCTAGAAAATCGAAATGAGATGTTGAATGAAATAAAAATTGAAAAAATGAAATGTATAACGTAGAGTACTCCTACCACCTTCTTGCACATTCATCATATCAACGTTAAAATTCATTTAGAAACGATATAAATAATTCCGTCTCCTATATAGTATATGGGTGACATGGCAGTCAAAGTGCTAATAATACGTCAATCGTCATCGATCCTGCTTCTTTCAACTCTTAACGCAAACATACATATTTCCGCTTGCGTTCGAGGTTTTAACGCTTCCTCGATGGTAGGCGTTTCTCGCCTCTGCCAATTAGGTGTTTCTCAGGAAAAATGCGCCCTCGATCTTCCCCTCCTAGTACAGGCTCTATAGGGGAAACTCGCACCTAAGCGCATCGCCCCTTGCATTTCGCCACGGCGACTAGGTTTATGATGCGGCTATTCCGGACTCTCAGGTGGTCAAAATCGAAATACCCATTGTCGCTGGAATTAGTCTTTACTCTACGGAAAAACAACCGGTATCACGTCCGGGTCATAATACTGGTCACCGTCCTGGTTGACTCGGCTGTCGGACATCTGGCCGCTAGCATCAATAAATGCAAAATTGCCTACAATAAATTTGAATCCGTGGATTTCTCGCTAAATCGTAGACCTAGGTACAACGAAGCCATTCATCGTGCTAGCTCGCGATACAAACTGAAATTTGAGTTGCGCGTGTATGCGTTTACGAATTGGAACATTCGCACTGGTCGTTTCGAAAAATCCTAATACCAAAATGAATATAAAGGATGCAATTTATCTTCCCCGGTGGAAGTGATCTCGGCGAATAAAAAGGACAATCAAGGGCCTGCTGCAAACGCGAACGCGCAGCGGCGAGAGTATCCATCGGTGCTCGCGAGGCAGCCGAGGAAGATTGACAATCCAACGAAAATAGCCTGCGGACGAGCAGGTGTATAGAGTCGGTCGGCCGGCTTCCTTGAAAATTTTAACGCTCGATTTTCAGGTGCAGCTACGGCTACGGCTCGGCGCGGATAGATCCACCGCACCGCAACGCAGCTTATTCCGTGCACGCAGCTATTCCGTTAGGAATCTCATCTGCGTTCCCACAACAACGAGAGTACACGTCCGCGAACCGCGAATCCTCTGACCGATCCCCTCGGCGTCCCTCGACCGGTCTTCGCTGTCGGCGCGCGGCGGTTCGATATCGATGCCTAGCCGAAGCCGGAAGGCGAGAAGGTCGATGGATCTGTGGAAGATAGCCGAGCTCGGCCAGGTGGGAGGTGGACGAGGAGAAGGAGGAACCCGAGGAAAGGGTCGAGGAAGAAGCCGCCGGCAGAATTCTTCGGTGGATGCGTCGATATCGGAGTCATCGTCGTCCTCATCCTGAACCTCGTCCTCGCCGTCGTTCGGAATCGCGGGCATCGATCCCGACCGCCTCTAATTATTCCCGGGTAGATCGATTTCCTGCCCGCCGTGGATCGCGGCGAAGTTTGACGGCGTATCTCCGCCGAGGATAATGAGGGACGCGATGCCCGAAGATTAGAGATCTTCCCGCGATCCGGAACCGCGATTCCCTCGCCAGCAAAAAGTCCGTCGAGACCGGCTGATAAAACTCGGGCAAACACGATGATACTATCGCGGAATCTTTCCGTGTCCTAACGCGCAATGATTTTCATTGGCCCGTCATCGCGGCCGGCACACGAGAGAATCTTAATCATTCTCGCCGCGCGAGAACGCGCCGCTAAGCTTCCACCGGCCGGTTTACCTATTCATAAGAGCCTTTGCTCGGCGTTAATGAAAAATGCGGCCAGTCAGCTGGTGCACGGTCTACTATACCGGGTGACCCTGTTTGAAAGAGGACCCTGCTGCTTCGAACGCGCAAACTTGTTTTGCTTCCCTCGGTGCAATCTCTGCTTGGGGAAGCTCTCGACCCTTCGCGAAACTTTCAACCGGTGCAATAAAAAGTTTTGTAAGTTTATGGTGGTTCGATGTTGATGATGGAATCAGAATCTGGATTAAAAGGTTGTGTACCGTTCGGATGGTACGATTCTTGCGGGTGGGGAACGTTTTACTCTTTCCTTTTCGAGGTTTTAATGGTGCGATGTTAAATGGCGAAGAGGAAGATGGAGTTGGTTCTCTTCCTTTTCCAGTGGCTTGATAATGACATGTTGTACGACGAAGAAGTAAATACAATTTGTTTCTCTTCCTTTGTCGATGCTTTAACAGTTCGATGGTGTACGTCGAAGAAGGAGAGAAAATTGTTCCTCTTCTTTTCTCAGTGTCTTAAAAGTTTGATGCTGTATGAGGAAGAAGGCAATAAAACTATTCAATTTACTTATTCGATGTCTTAATAATTTGATGGTGTACGATGAAGAAGGGGAGAAAATTATTCCTCTTCTTTTGTCAGTG
>CM052090.1:10684998-10710412 GCA_028453745.1 Agapostemon virescens | reverse complement strand
TTCGTTCGGACAACGCATTCTTTCGGACAAGCAACAACTTGTCGTCGGGAATACTTCGTTTCATTCGTTTACAACTCATGCTTTTGCAGAACACACTTTTTCATCTTCGAAAATATTTAGTTTTATTCTTTACTCGTTATATTGTTTCGTAGACTATTAATTTTTCTTATTAGGGAATATTTACTTTTACTTTCTACGTTCTTTTTAATATCAGTCTTATTTTTCAGAAAGACAACTTATGTATTTTTTGTACTGTGATGTTCGTACACTTTCAACGGATTTGTTTGGACAACGCATTCTTTCGGACAAGCAACAACTTGTCGTCGAGAATACTTCGTTTCATTCGTGTACAACTCATGCTTTTGTAGAACACACTTTTCATCTTCGAAAATATTTAGTTTTATTCTTTACTCGTTATATTGTTTCGTAGACTAGTAATTTTTCTTATTAGGGAATATTTACTTTTACTTTCTACGTTCTTTCGAGATCAGTCTTACTTTCCAGAAAGACAACTTATGTATTTTTTGTACTGTGATGCATAAAGCGAGTAAAATATTTTTAGAAAGAATTTAACCAGTTAGCTGTGTTTGACGAATATACTCGTCATGCAAAATTGGCAGTATTTTGTGTCATGACGAATATACTCGTCATGCGAAAAAATTAGTTACCAATAGCAATTTAAATTGTAATTTTAGCAAAAATTAAAATGTATTTGTAAATTTTAATATGTCTAAAATATTTTTAGGTCAAGAGGAAATAAAACGAACAAATAAAAAGTATAAATAATTTCAGATGCATACATGCGTTTCCGTATGCTCTGGCTAAAACTCTTGATTTTTGCGACACACATAGATACGCGCTTTGAAAAAAGGCCACCACAGTTAACTGGTTAATTGATTTTAAAATGGCCTTAGAATAAATATAAAACAGCTACTTAAATACTTTTTGTGTTATAATAATCGTGAAAGAAAAGGAATTAGAAGGTATGCATCTCTGAAAGTAGGACCGACACTATTTATGACGAATTTCAGTTAACAAAAACGTATTAGTCTTGCTTAAAATAAAATAGGAAATGCTGTAATTACCCACACCCAATAACCACATTAATATATTGGTCACCAGTGACGAGTTAACTCATCTTTTCATACCCAAACATTTTTGACCGATGACGAGTTAGCTCGTCATTGCATTTGCACTATCTATTTCAATTTATGAAACCCAGGGCGATATTGCAAAAGCTTTGCACATCTTGTTTAGTCGTGTCCGCTGTATAATCATTTCATTCAGTATAAATAACATTTATTGGAGTTTATTTAGAATGTTTTATTTTACTTCCATATTCAATTACAAAATAATAGCCGGTGACACGGAATAATTTCTGTGTCAAATTTCTGGTCAGCAAAGTGTTAATATCCACTGCAAGCTGTTAAGCATTCGACATCTTGATCACCGTCAATCGCATTGCACATTTGGTTCATCGAAAGGTACATTCCTCGAATTATTAAAATGTTCTACTATCCAACCAAGAAGCGTAAACATTTAATTAGCAGAACATTACTTTTAATGACACTTTTGGTTTACCTGATGTAGCAGCGGAACAGTTTCTCAGGTCATAAACTCTGGAAGGGGACTCGTCTTAACGAGTCATTTATTTCTAATAGCTTACGCTTTTTTTTCTCCTAGAACGTTGGTAAATTAGCGTTGTCGGGTAATCGATAACCAGACACGAATTTGACTCCACAAATTTCAGTCGGGGCAATGATTTGCGTACAGACGATTCGTCGTGTCGATAAATTTCGGCTAAAGGCAACGCCCATTTCATAATTTTTTTGTCAAAGATTCATTGCTCGATCTAAGAATCGATTAATTACATGCAAAGCTTAAAAAAATGTGGAAACATCGATCAGTAAAATTAAAAATAATTCCATCGTTTCCGTAATACGAATTAATTCTGTTGCGAAGTAGTATTAGTCAGCCGTTGCCGGACATCAAAGTTGGCCGAGTGGAAATTGATTACACGTTACCGACGACTAGGCTGTAGTCTTTATATCTTGGTGATAAAGATGGCGACAAGATTGCGTATGTAGTTACGTTGTTCCCAATCAGTTAGTGTTATTCAGAGAAAATATGTATTTCACAATGATTATTATAAAATTAATACCATTAATTAATTTCTGAATACAGAACTTAACCAGATTCTGATGTAAGCTTTAAAATCGACTACTTAACAATTGTCGTTGATAACTCTTACAGCTTCTGTGCATGAAACGAGCGATATTTATGCGAAATGAATATACTTTGAATGGCCGTCATCGTGTTAACAAAAATTAGATTAGACAGACGAAGCAGGAAACAGTGAAAGCATCGAAAGAAAGAATCGATATTCTCACTCCACAGACATTGCTAAATGTCCAAATAAACTGTAAATTAACTCTCGTTTTATTCAATTGACATTGACAAATTTTATCTCGCGCGGAGATCCGCGTAACTGTTCTTGGTCCACAACAACGACTTAACCAAGCATCATAATCGACGATTCCAGAAAGTAGACCAATTCACAATCGAACGGGCACGCCGATTAATTTCAATTTCGCCCACATCCGGCGGTCATTTTTCCCAAAGAGCCGCGTTATTGCGAGCCGGTATCGTATTTCTAGCGCGCCATTCTAAATTCAAATTTCCCGCCATAAATCTGTGGGTTAGTATGAAATAGTCTCTCTAAAACTGTTTAATAATCGTCCGCGTTGCCGCCCATCCATTCAGTGATACTAGTTAACGTGCCACGTTCCACGGGCGCTCACGAGCGTCCAGCATTAGCGACGTTTAACAACTTGTAAGCATTAACATTAGGACCGTGTGCCGTAAGTACTGGCTGTATAAATCACCGGGTCCGCCCGCGGTCCACCGATCAGCCATTTGTAGGGAAATTAGACACGCGTTTGCTCCATCTTCCCTTCTCACTTTCAGTCTTCCTGTTCCCATCTTCTTTCCTCGAGAACCGCCGCTCCTCGTCCCTCCTCCACACCTTCATTCGTCACTATCCCCGTTACTATTTCCTGTCCGCTCGTCGATCCCATTTACCTTTATCTTTTCCACGTCAATTAATCCCTCGATCTCCGGCGCTCGGTCGATTCATCTTTATCCCTCGTTTCCCTGTTACTCTTTAAATCTCGCCTCCTCCGCCTCACGTTTCCTCCGGCGGTGTGTTTCTTCCTTTTCTCTGCAGCCCACTGCAGCTGCAAGTGCGCTCCCACCCAGCGTTGACTAATTTATGTAATTACGCGATCCCCGACGCGAATGTCCTCGCGGCAAACGCTGAACGCGCGCGCGTGGAGGAGGAACTCTGCTTTATTTAGCTCGATGTTTTCGACAGCGCCCGATCCTCCTTTTCGGGCATCGCTTCGCAGCGTTCGTTGACATTTAGGCAGCCACCGCCGAAGTCAAAGACGGCATATTCGGTTGGAGTTTAATTAGCAACATTAGTTGGAGACGTTTCTTTGGCGTTCGCCAGCTTTCTATCGCGACTTCGATTCAATTAAGTCGGCTGCCGTTGCCAGGACGGATCGTTATGCTAGCTCATAAACGAATATACTAATTTATAACGAGGACGGGGTTTATTCTCCGAACACCGGAGGTTTTGCTAGAGAAGCAACGTAGCGTAAGAAAGACTTTATAGAAACGTTATTATTAGCTCCTTGGCCTACGATTTATTTTACGATAACAGTGACTAGATGTTCTTCGTCCTCCGCGAAAAGACAAGAAGAAAAGGTAAATTGGTAGGTACAGTGGGGGACAAAAGTATTCGTACACTCTTCAAACCTAAATAACTTTTTTAAGATTGGACCAAACGTCTTGACTTTTTTTGAGCAATTAGTTGCATTGATTTAATAAATGATATACAAAATAAATTTTGTAAATATTGGAATTGATGTGAATTCCATGACCAATAAAAAAGGAACTTTTTAAATATTTTTTATTTGAGCCGCGCACAAAAAATTTTAAAAACGCATCTGGTAGATCTATGATAGTTATACGCATGCATAAAAATTCATTAAAGTCGATCGACGTACACACGAGCTACGTGCCATTGAAAATGGTGAAAATCGCAATTTTTCACGATTCTTGATCAGTTTCTGCTTAAACTACAGAAATTCTTACATCTTTCTACGAGTGCCATTTTTTCCCGTGTCAATCGATTTCGGTGAGATTTTCAGCATGTGTATAACTAACACAGTTTTGAAAAACGCATATTTTAAATTTTCATTACGAGTTGAGATAAAAATGTTTAAAAAAATGTCTTTTCTACTTTCCCACGTAATTTCTACCAATTAGAATTATTTCAAAATTATTTTTGCATATCATTTAGTAAATCAATGCTGCTAGTTGCTCCAGAAAAGTCAAGTCGTTTGGTTCAATTTTGAAAAAGTGAATTAGGTTTGAAGAGTGTCCGAATACTTTCGTGCGCTACTGTACCTAGTGCCTAGCTATTCTCCAATCGGTCACTTTCGTTTAGGGACTTGGATTCAGCCGGGAATTACGGAGAATGGTTATAAGGCAAAGTCCGGAGAAACAAACTCGTTTATTCAACCTGTAGCGAACGCTGAGACAAACTCGACTATATTGTCACGTATCGCGGCTCGAACTCGGTCGAATTGGTAATACAGTCGAATATCAGATTTGTTCTGATTTGTCGGGGTCGTGTAATGTATAAAGAAACCTCGGTATTTGGAAGTAGAGGAGTAGGAATTTCGAATATTTAATATGATTGGTTGTCGGAAAAGGGGTGGAAGTAGGAAAAAGTCGGAGTGGGAATGAAGAAGATGGAGGGTGGAGTAGGGTGGAGTTTGTCGTCGCCTGACGGAAAGCAATGAGTACCAAAAATGTGTGACTCAGCTGTGCCAAATTTGGATTTTTCCGCGTGGTATAGCTGCTCCTTTGTGCTCGGTACGGCGGCCCGTGGCCAGGTAAAAATTACCTTAGCTGACCGTGCTGGTCTCGCTGTATGCAGGTTTTAAGACGCAACAAACCGTATATGATCAACAATTAAATAAAATGTTATTTTTGTTTAAAGAAAATTAAGGAAATACATGTTTCGGAGATTCAGTTCGAAATCTTCATCACGAGCCTGACTCGTTGTTGTAGAGCAAGGGGTTAGCTTAGCTCGTTTAAAAGATCGGTTTCGAAGATGCTTAGACCTTGTAGCTTTTCTGTTATTCCCAATGTGTCAGCTTATTCGTTTAGTGTTGTGCTCCGAATCGAAGTAAACGTAACGCTCGAACTCCATCGTCGACAGATTAAACGAGACTCGGGGAAGTTTAAAGTCATTATTGCAAGTAATTGGAAGTCATCGGAATTAAAACGAACTTCTGCTTAATTGCTTTTCTCGCGAATCGATCTTTCGAGCCGGGTCGTTGCATAAGACAGTGGGTCCGCTAATTGATATTTCCCAACGTTGAACATAATTTCTTCGCCGGTTTAGGGGTTGCCGAAGCAATTTGACGAGCGAGTATACGGCATGGTTGATGCTCGACGATATATCGACGACATTTGGAAATATAAATTGTTCGACGATTCTTCACCGCAAACGACATCTCAATCTCGAACGGCAGTCATAAATACCGGTGGGGCGAGCTCGTTTTCAGGCATCGGTTCGTAAACGAGCGGCTGCAGCCTACAACGGTTAGGTTATTTTACGCGAGCACAATTAAAGGACTCGGCTCGTGTGTGCTGCCCGGTTGTATGTATCTAAACGACGGTGGCCAAGGTATCGCGGAACGGATTAATTTCGATAAAAAGCCAATTAAATCTACGCGCTGGTAATCAATACCCGGCGATACGCAGCGCCGGTTCGCTCGACCATAATTCACCGTCTTCTTTCGATCCTGGCTGAGCGGAGAAGCGGAGAAGCGGAGAAGCGGAGAGTGGTTGGGCCTCGGAGAGGAGGCAAGGAATTGCTCCATATCGTTGCCAGCTCGAGCACGAGAAGGCTGGCCACGAACGTATCTAAATCAAAGAAGCTTAATGAGCGGCAGATTAGTGGCCGGGTAACGCCGATACGCGTACCGCCGTATCGAGAGATAAAGGACGACCGGTTGTCGTACTCCCGTGCACTGACCTGCAAAAATCAATGATCCGTCTATCAGCGGATTCGAAATAATTGGATTGTCCGCGATATCTACGAGCTTGATCGATCGCCGGTCATGCTGCGACCTTGGGATCCGCGAGACTGAGCGACAATCGGAAATGTGAAACCACCGTGACTGGTTAATTCGCGGTGCCGGACTGATTGGACTGTGTCTTGGACTGGCACTGACGTAATTGACGGCGATAGCTTCTGCGGGTTGCACGTTGACGGGACCATTGGACGTTGCAGTCATACTTAGACTGGGAAAGTTACGGGAATTGTCTTTCAATGTAGTTCGATGAAGTTGCAAATTTGGCTGCAGTGTAACTTCGCTGAAATGCGTTTATTATACAGGGTGTCAACAAACGTTTGCACTTCAAATATCTTTGTTGTTTCTAAAGATACGTAAAATATGGTAAGGACAAAGTTGAATGGTACAATGGAGCTGACACGATGCTATAAAAAAAGTTTGATTTTATGTCATTATTTTAGAGATATCAAGATTGCCTTGACTTTTTGAAATCAAACCATCCTTTTTTAAACACCTACAATGATAGTCCCTTTCATTAGGAATTCAGTGACTATATTATTCCAAGGTCATTCAAGGTCAAGGACCGAAAAAACGTATAAGATTTAGAATATGAAAGCAGAATACGTTTATCACGGTTGAGACTTGTAGTAAATAGTAAACATACTATGGTCGTAGTTAAAGTAAACATACTAAGGTCCTTCGCTGTTCCTGTTATTCAGCATTCTTATTTACTATCAGTATGTTTCCAAACGCGATTCCGCTGTCTTATTCCATGACTGAAAAGTGTGATATGATCACGATTTACTGTGAATGTAGACAAAATGCAGTGCAGGTTCGATTACTTTATGAAGAAAGGTACCCCGAGCGAAACATTCCTTCTAGACAGACTTTCATTAATACGTACAGGTTGTTTCGAAGTACTGGAAGTGTACATGCAAGACAGTACAAACGGAAGGATCCCACGATCAATGAAGACAATGAAATTAATATTTTAGTAGCTATAGCTGTCAATCCTCGCGTGAGTACGAGAAAAATTTCCCGGGAAGCAGGCATAAGTCAAAATTTCCACATATTGCTTCATCAAGAATTGCACGGGAATGATTTTCAAAATAGAATTAACTTTTGTCAATGGGGATTGCTTCAAACTCATTCAAACAAACAAATACCATCTCGGCTATACTTATCGGAATTCAAGGTTCCTTCAGAGCTGGTTTACATCAATGTATCGACGTAGACGGCCATCACTTCGAACATTTGTAAAATACAGGTATTCTGCTTCCATATTTTAGTTTTATACGTTTTCTCTGTCCTTGATCTTGAATGACCTTGGAATAATATAGTCACTGAATTCCTAATGAAAGGGACTATCATTGTAGGTGTTCAAAAAATGGTGGTTCCATTTAAAAAAGTCAAGGTGACCTTGATATCTCTAAAAAAATGACAAAAACAAAATCTTTTTATAGCATCATGTCAGCCACATTGTACCATTCAACTTTGTCCTTAACATATTTTACGTATCTTTAGAAACAACTAATATATTTGAGGTGCAAACGTTTGGTGAATCACCCTGTATATATTTTTCGTGTATTTCGAAATAATTCGATAAATGAAGCATCGACACGGTCGGTCTTTTCTTGACGATATAAAGACAGGTCATTTCAATAGTTTAAACACTAGATTGCGTATTCTGTGCAGATGTGATAAAACCGAGTATGTTAGAGTTGAAACAGTGAAGGGATAATAAGAATTTAAAACAGTTCTTTTTTTCATATACTGCAATCGTTACATAAAGAAACGTGCTAGTATTTTGTATATAATTTTTTAGTGGTATATAACGAACCCTTCTGAACCAGAATAATCGTCGTGTTTGCCGGAGTACTTGAATATCCAGATTGTATAACTATGCTACTTTTTCAACCTCTTAGGCACGGTTGAATTTAATGCAAAGTAGTTTCTCTGTACGGCAGAGCACATTGGAATGATGTCTTTGATAACTAAATTATAATTTTTCTTGAAGATATGATGCATATACTTTAACTTTAATAATTTTGGAATGATGTTTTTGATAACTAAATTGTAATTTCTCTAAAAGATATGATCCATATATTTTAACATTAATAATTTACTGTAATAATTAATAATAGACTTGAGTGTGCTCAAGCCACTATAGTGGCGCATCGTGCTTAAGAGGTTAATTTACACAATAACGGAAGGACAAGAGATGTCGTTTAACGCGACAAGTCCTTCTTATTCAGTTTACATTCTTACAACAGATAAAATGTAAGAATGCACAGTTTATTCGATCAGATTTGCACAGCATCTCCGTGTGCTTCGAGTAATTTCGATATCGCCTGCTCAGAATGTTCCATAGTCCGCGATTCGCGTGTTCTCGTAGGGCGCTTACGAGCGCACGAATCTCTGCGGCGTTCGAAAATATGGTCGTTCGGGCAACATGAAAATTAGTCAACAAACGAGCGATCGTGTTTGACCGAGCAGCGAGTCTCTTCGAATGAAAGAGGTTTAACGAGCCAGGGATTACAGCATTAACGTCCATGTGTCTCTTCCGTCGCGACACGGAGCAAAGGATGATACGTCGGGTTTATGGTCGGGGCACCGAGTACGGGAGAAAGAGAGACGGAACCAGAAAGAGACAGAGAGAGGGAGAGGAGACAGTGGTCCTGTCGCCGGTCCCTCGAAATAATTGGGTCGTTCTTATTCTATCGCCGTTAAGGGTCCGCGAACCTACGAAGCCCCGGACTTATCGCGGAAATTCTTTTCGAGCTGTTTATTGCTCGTAAAGACGACAGTTTGCGCCCCGGTTGTATCGGGGTAAAGGAACGAGCCAAAGTCAAGTTCTCCGCGTCTCGATAAAATTTAATCGAGATCGTAAAGAACCGAGGAAACGTGGTACGCGCGGCCCCGCCGAGATTCGCCGGAAAGGGTTGCCGAGCAGAAGAGATTTCGCGAACGTTAGAAGAATGTCAAGGGAGGAGAGACGCAGTCGAGCGAAACAAAGAAAGAGAAAGAGAGAGAGAGCGAGCGAAAGGGAGGAGAGGGTGGGGGAAAAAAGTGGCAAAGAGAATGAAAAAGGAGAGGAGCAAGGAAGAAAAAAAAGAAAGAGCAACAAGGGAAGAGAAAGAACGGCGAGCCTAATGAGCGGCAGATTAACGCCTCGGTAACGTTGCTTGTCCTATCGGGGGATAAAGGACGACAGGTTGCGCTGGGGGGAACCAGTCGGGAAGAATCGATAATTCTTCTTCGTCTCTCTCTCTCTCTCTCTCTCCCTCTCTCTTTCTCTCTCTCTCTCTGTTTCTCTCTCTCCCCAGATACGTAACGTCGATCGAAATAATTGGATCATCCTTATTCTAAGGCTATTACGGTCGTACAGGTACGAGTCCTTATCGCTCATCGTAGATTGTTTCCAATTGTCCAGACAAGCGCACCCGCTCGGCGGAGGCCCGTGAAACACGAACCGTAAGATATTAATTTACGTAGGAGACCGACGTTCGCCGAACAGGAACATTTATCTTATCTCATTTCACTTAATTCCTGAGCCTGCAAATAGAACGTTACGCCCGTCGACGAGGATCCGACCTCGATCACGTTCGACGCTTGAAAACGAGAGTGAAAAGTTCGCCGATTCTAAATGATCGATCTTAGACAACGCGCGTAGCTTGCCGTTCGCCGTCGGTGTTCGGGGAAACTGCGAGAACCATCGGAGACAGGGTGATCTCGTTTAATTGCTCGATGACTTATCTATCAACCGTCGAGATCTTTATTCGCGGAACGAGCCTGACCACGGTAATCGTCTCGGCGCAGATCGAAACGGAAACGTAGACGATTATTACAGAGATTACGCGCTTTGTCCAAACGGGTCCTTCGACGTATCTTGTTTCCTTAATTTAATCCTGCGTCCTACATTCGATGGCGCCATACGCTCTCCACCTTTCGAAACTCGTAATCGGATGACACTCCGCGAGCGAAACTTCGCTCGGATCTTTCGCACGAAATTCAGATTCGCGCGACGCGACGCGACGCCTTGTGAACGCAGAAAACGAGAGATCTGGCCGAGTTTCCGACGAGTTTTGTCCCGTGTCACGCGACCGCGCAATCTGCGAAACCGCGTTTTATATGTAAATACGACTGCCGTGGATCTGGAACGCGACTGCATACGGGTCAATTAGGATCACGCACGTGCGACGACTGTAGGTGCGCAAGTGTTGACGCACGACAAACGAATTTCCCGGGGCATTATGCGCACGTCAATCCTCGACGGGACCGTTCCAACGGTCTCTTCTCCGCCTCTCTCACGCACAGTTTTTCGAGAAAACCGTTTGCGTGCCCGACAATATAACGTTCGCGCTACACGTATGAAATTACGCTTTCAGGCTCGCGAGCCACGGTTTTTTGCGCGGACCCGTGTAGCCTTCGCCCCCTTTTGTGCAGAAAGATTGACGGTGATTAAAATTATCAACGTGCTCTTTCACGCGTGACTTTACGCGGACATTTTCGTTGACCGAGGAAAGACGTAAAATTAATTACGGCACCTTTTACCGACCCCCGAACGAACCAAGGTTCGGGGTGTGAGGGACTGCAACGAACAAAAGGCTGCCGGCGCGATTTTTTGTAATGCCGTTTAAAACGGTGTCCGAAATGTGTCGCGGACTGAACCGCTCCAATGGCGGCCGTTATAAATAGTTACGGGGAAATATTGTTACCGTAGCTATTTTATCAATTTTACGCAATACTTTAACGTTATAGTTGTAGAAACGCAGTAGGGAAGAAGTGAGAGTAGACATCTCGTTCGGTTAGACATGCCACTTAGTGCAGTCTAGTTTGATTTCTGCAAGATGAACTGTAATCATGGATGCATCGTAGAATGGTTTGTGGAAGTACAGAATTGTAGACTTGTGTATTTCGTGTATCGCGAAATGAAATTTCAGGAATAAACTGACGGCCATAACAGCTGTCCACTTTGACAGTATAAATTGTTGAGGTAGACCTGACGTTTATTATGAATTATTATTACGGTAGCTACTTCACCAATTTTACGCGATATTTGACGTTAGAATATATTTATAGGAAAGCAGTAGAAAAGAAATTAGAGTAGATACCTCGTTCGGTTAGACTTTTCACTTACTGCAGCCTAGTTTGATTTTTGGAAGATGAATTGTAATTACGTGTTTCGTGAAAATACGCGATTGTAGACCGTGCATCACGAAATGAAATTCCAACAATGAACTGACGGCCATAACAGCTGTCCACTTTGACCGTATAAATTGTTGTAGTAGAGGGAACGTTTATTATGAATTATTATTACCGTAGCTACTATACCAATTTTACGGGATACTTGAATGTTAGAATATTATTTATAGGAAAGCAGTAGAAAAGAAATTAGAGTAGATACCTCGTTTGGTTAGACATTCCACTTGCTGCAGCCTAGTTTGATTTTTGGAAGATGAATTGTAATTATGTGTTTCGTAGAAATACGCGATTGTAAACCGTGAGATCACGAAATAAAATTTCAACAAAATAAATTGACGGTCATAAGAGTTGTCCACTTCGACCGTATGAATTGTTGAGGTAGAGCGGACGTTTATTATGACTAGCAAAATACCTCGCGTTCCTTTCTTCCAAGAAAGAAGCCCCGATCTGTAGCAGACAAGTGAGTGATATTATAGAAATAGTTATATTCATGAAGCCACTTTTAAGACAAAATAATAAAAGTGACGAATCGTACCTGCAAGGTGCCTCGGACGTTACAGACGCTTAAACATGTTATTTAATGTCTTGCATTCATTATCTCAGGAATAACAAGCTTCATGAATCATACTTCTTTAATACACCTCGCTTTCCCCATACCGCGATACATGGCAAAATTGATTTAGTGTCTCTTAGATGCATTAATTTAATTTTATTATGACATGTTTCTTGAACGAAAATACACGAGGTTACTTGATAGTCGTAATAAATGTCCACGATATCCCAGCAATCTGTATATTATATATGGACACGTATTATAACCATCAGTTTATTTCTCAAGCCTTGCGAAAGCAGCCCAGAATAAAATATGTTAACGATACGTTGCTCAAGAAAGTAGTTCGTCCTGAAATATTTCCCATGACAATCCTCTTCTCGGAAAACTAACAATACTATCAAAATTATTACTCAAACGAAATACCCGTTCTACACAGCCGATGAGTTGCCGAGAATCAATAAACTGCATCAACGTTGTAATCGATTAGGTTAATTCAGAGGTGGAGTGGTCAGAACACGTAAAGAATTACAGGATATAATATAAGTACATTTCTTAAGATTCGTTGTACAAAAATGATTATGCTAGAGAGGTTCGATTACGACTAACCGTCGTGACGACGACTGACCTTCATGACGACGACGACGCGAGGGTCATCTGTTTACGTTCGAGCCGAGGACCCTAGTTCCTTGCAGAGCCCCGTATCGCGTCTGGAAAGTATCTGTTCACTTCCAATATTACAACTGTACTATTACAAAAAATAATAATAGACGTTGCTATCGTGGGATCAGAACTATCAATGATCAGACATGTATGGAGAAAAGTCGAAGAGGTGCGCAAGCTGGATAGCTACGAATCTCTAGATGCCTTCGCTTTTCTAAAATCCCACACTATAATACTGTGTTGGTATGGACCAACAGTCGAACAAATGAACACAACGAAAACTCCAACAGATGAGACTCCTCGAAGAGTCTTAAGCTAGAGCAAGCTGCCCGGTCCCCTTGCTCCCATGCCATTCACTTTTGGTTGCAACTTGCGATCTCCAAACGGTAGTTGCATTCCTGCGTCAAAGTACCCTCGACTAACCAACGAGTACAACGACAACCGAGACCTTGAAAATGATCCTGAAGCAGGGATGGCCGGGAAGAATGATTCTTGCCAACAGTTGCACGCAACACAAAAAGACCACTGTGTCCCCAATGGACCACTCGTAGCAGGATGCTACGGTGTGGATCTCGCAGATGCGACCGGGGGACAGAGGGAAGCCTCAAGTGTCCGAAAAAGGTATTCCATTGTGTACGTGAAGGAACAGGGCATTACAAGTCACTTGACTTCGACAATGCGTAGCGTCGTCGCGTCGACAAAGCAATCGTCGTCTATTCTACAAGAGCGAGGCCGGCGACAGGCCGGATATCCCTTCCGATCAGCCGGAAGGGAGGCGAACGGAATTTTACGAGCGCGATCAGTCACGGGCGTCACGACGCGCGCCGGCGTCGAGCAAGAGAAAACTCTTCTGTCTCTCTCCGCCTGTCCTCTCCCTTTCTCCTTCTGTCTCTCTTCACGGTCTCTAGGATCCGGGAAGCGGATAGACGCCGAGGCGGGAACGCAATCCTGACGGGACTTTGTCAGTGTCCCGCACGATTAGTGGGCAAAGGTCAACCCCCGTGATATTTCGTGTGTCGGCGTCCACAGCGATTCTCTCTCGTGGTCTTCCTCGGCGTTTCGCCTCCTCTCGGTCCGCTTGCGACGTCCAGCGCCGAGCGGATCCCACAGTCCCCGGCGACGATGCACGAATTATTTCCGTGCTATCTCGACGGAGCAATTAGTACAGCGCGGAAGCCGCCCACGTTGTATCGGGCAATTAATAGACAGACCGGTAGGAGAGACAGAGAGAGAGAGAGAGAGGGTGAGGAGGCGAAAGAGGGGAGGAGGGATCCGCAATGCACGCGATGCACCACGACGCGAAACGTTGCCGAGGCCTTTGCCTCAACAATATCGTGCACGACCGGCCAGATAGCCTTTGAGGAATGGTCCGCCAGCGGACCGGAGACCTACCTGGCTGGAACGGGAGGTCTTTGGATAGATCTCTTCGGTCTAGTTAGGGATTAGCTGCATTGTGCCTCGGCTGCCTTGCCAACGCCAGGTCTCCTCGCAGTCACCTGGTCGACGACGTCGAATCCAGATCTTTGACGGAGGATACCCCGGCTAGACGCTAATTAAATTGCCACGGGACACGCTTATGATTTGCGACTCCTCCACGCATTTGATTAGCTCAAACCAAGACGGTAATAATACTGCTTCAAACGCAGCTTGTTGCTTTGGTTGTCCCCTTGATGGCTGCTTTTAGAGGATTGGAAAGCATCGATGCGTGGGGCGCTCGAACCTCCGCTTAGCCGATCTTGCGTGCACCTACATACCTACCATAAACAATCGAAATTTCCCCCAGGAGCAACACCTTGAGACTAGGCGCTACGACAACCCCCAGCGGCTACCTGCAACCGTGTCACTCCACGAAAGTATCATCGACCGCTGATTGGTGCGCTAGTCGTACTCAGAGTCGATCTAGACACCGAGTGTAACCCGAGCCGAAACATTTGCACAGTTTTATCACCGTAAACCACCGAAACTTCTCCTAGGAGCAACACGTTGAGATTAGGCGCGACGACAACCCCCCATTTGATGATACTCAAACACCTTATAAATACCATACACCTCTTCACCTCATAATCATTGTAACTTTAACCCTTTTGCTACGGGCATCAACGGGAGTACCGTGGCGGAGAACCCAAGCTGCTTGAATGTTTTAAACGAAAAAATTTTTCTCCAAAGGGTATTTATAAATAAAAGGTATTCCAGGATATTTATAACGTCTTAGCATGCGCTTTTTAATTTACAGTATGAGAGGAAATAACATTATGCAATATAATAAAATAATATAATATAATATAATTGTATGATTATAATGGCCTTGAATAATGTAACTGCGTATGATATTTTTTAAAACATGGTGTTACACACAGGCCAACATTGCAAATTTGGCATCTTATGGAGGGCCACTGTAGTGGCCCGTAGTACCTCAGTGGCATCTTATGGAAGGCCACTATAGTGGCCCGTAGTAGCGAAAGGGTTAAACGTCAACTAGTCGCCGTCACTGTGCACACAACCGCCGGGACACATTGTTCATAAGCGTCAACGATACATCGTCCACGCAGTTGAAGTAATCCGCGGCAATCGCGTTCGCGGTCTTGACGTAACAGTAAAGAACTTAGTGCATTAATAACCACGTAAAGTAACATTTAGAAAATCACAACGCTCGAAATGGCTAACCAATGCGTCGGTTACACTACGCGACTGCTGGGCTGCGAATTTGATGCGTCGACGACACGAATGGACGAGTTGAATTGAAAACAGCAGAAAGAATAAATGCACAGATAAATATCAATATATCTTTTACAATTCACAGAAGCTACAAAAGAGAGTGTTAAACTCGTATTTGGCACCCACAGTCTACAATTAACGCAAACAAGCGATTACCGAGGGTCGTTTTAATTTATTTTACGTTCATCGGTGTACGACTCAGAAAAACTCCTACCGATGCAACGAAAAAAGGAAGCTGGCGAGAAGATTAAACGAGTACAAGAGGATAATAATTTTCTGTATGAATCAAACGGATGCTATCCATGTGCTGCTGTATGAGAATTAATGATCGAGGATCCGAATGCTACGATAAATCATAACAAAGACAAGCGGAGAGCAACTTCAAGAATTTTCGCATTCAATTATCACTCGGAAAGAGAACCACCAAATATACGAATGTCACTACATTCGCGAACGCGTTGCTTCTGTAAATGGTCCCACGAAGATTTCAACAGGCTGGGTATATATACAACTGGACTTCGCCGAAGGCGTCCAAGGGTGAAACGAGATCGCACGTTTCTGGCAGTGTCGATTAAAAATTTCGGCCGTCTCGGATCGGAAAACGCGAGGACACCGGTCGTTCGGTTTTTACGGCTCGAGATTCTTCGTTCGAAAAGCAAATTCGTGTAGTTATCTCGTCTCTGGCGGAGTCATTCGTCCGAATCGCCTCACAAACACCCACGACGCGTCCGAAGGTCCCACAGCATCTCCGCACACACGATCGGTGGTCGTGGTTGTGTCCGAAACGTCGCGGCAAAAATCGGCGAGCGCGGCGCGGGAGAGCGCGTCGAATTAAAGCACACCTCTTAGCCGGCGAGGCTAATCCGGGCGCTCACTAAAATCGTTTACGAGGAGGAAGGAAGGAATCGGTGTCTACGATCGAAACGATGCGCGTCCCGCGCGCCAGCCCCTCGTAAATAACTCCTCGGAGCGATACCAATAAAAGTAACCTCGTCTAATTAGATCCTGTTTTTATTCCCCCCGCCGGGATTTCGACAAACTTCACCGTGACCGACGATCGGTTTTACGATCGGACGCCCCATCGAGACGGTTTCATTTGTAGTCCGCGAGGCGGGTCCCAGGTGCAAACGGACCACATCGATCCCGGGGCCCGATGGAAGCATCGATCTAATTTTATTTTTACGATTGTTCGGAATTCGAGCGAGTCCGTTCCGCGTTCGCCGCGGACCGGCGATGCTGAAAACCTCGAGAGAGTTTCTCTCTCCGGGTCCCTGGCTGGCCCGAAATGAGGCGCCGCATGAGGTCGAGACTCTGTGTGGTCCGTAGACTCTGCCCGACTTGTAGATTCATCCTAGGATCCGTCCGGATTGTTTAAGGAACCGTGTGGCTCGCCTGAAACGCCGCAGGAACAACCGAGAGCATCGTTTCGAACACGCCAAAGTAAACAAATCTTTCGGCCGTTTCGACGTCGAGCGGTTTCGAACAGAAACGAACGGGTCCTCCGAAGCATTCCCACGTCCTTTTCGCTGTTCCTCGAGGTCGTTAGGGTGTCGTCGCATCACCGACAAACCCGCGGCCTCGTCTCGGCGTAAATGGTTCAACGAGCGTGAGATATGCTCTCGTTATTTGCCCGTGCCATTCCTTTTTTAATAACCGGCCCTGTAGGAGGAGGCGATTTTTGGTGGCGCGACACCACAAAAGGGACGCGCGACCTTCGTTCCTCTTTCTCTTCGACGCACAAAAGCGTCTTGGAGCGAAGCTCGATGACTCAACGAAACGACCGATGTCTATTATTCCACCATGGGGGTGCACTCGAATTCGCCTCCTACAGTTTTTAATCCCTTCTTCTCCACTCGTCGTATCAAACATTTTTAATATTACAACATTCAGATTTACTATGAAACATACGCAATTTTTCGTTCATTTTCTCGCATTTTTGCTTTTTCACTATTATAAACCGCCGAAACTTTCCCCATATCAAACATCTTGCAATCAGGTGCGAGGAAAAGTCAGGACAAACTGCCTGCGAGCACCGCTCTGATTGGTGCGCTAGTCTGTATCCACATTTTGTATGAATACCACACATTTTTCTGCACTCGAATTCCAAATTCAACCCTTACCGAAACAACTTTCATCCAACTCGCACTCGATCATTTTGAACAGTAATTTGAAGTTTTAAACTCGTAACCGAGTCTATTAAAGTCTAACTGTTATTTTCAATCAAGTTGTGTACTCTGTAAAACCGTTAGCACCGCCCCTAAATATTCTGTCATTATTAACCTCTTAAGCACGATGCACCACTATAGTGGTGTACAGACTTGGCACACTCAATTCGATTATTAACTATTACAGTAAATTATTAAAGTTAAAGTATATGCATCATATCTTTAAGAAGAATTATAATTTAGTCATCAAAAACTTCATTCTAATGTGCTCTGCCATACAGAGAAACTATTCCGTACAAAATTAGTTATAAAATCTGGATTTTCAAGTATTCCAGCAGGCACAACGATTATTTTGGTTCAGAAGAGTTCGTTGTATACAACTAAGAGGTTAAGTTAATGCTGGAAGCGCACGAATAAATTCATCTCGATACAGTCACTTTCAATGAACTATTTGCGCGCGCTGAAGATCGGTTTTCTTTCGCGTTAGGAAAACCGTCGATAGTTATTAAACAATCCTGACGGAAATACTGTTGGAACAATGTTAAGTTTTGGTGGTACTGATGCGCAATCGTAGGAGTGGATTGGAAATTACCAATTTGAACGGTAACGAGTCCGAGGTCCAGCGGGGATTAATTAGGGTAGAAGATCAATACTTGCGTTCTGTGCTATCTGCAATATTTTTTACTGGATACTCCACAGCTTGTTTCGGTCTTGGCCCTTTATCGATTGGATGGGTGCCTCTAACCACCCATGAATTTATTTAAACAAACGGATCGTGCTTGAGCCGATCCGGCATAAAGGGTCGTTTTGCATTGAGAACCCGTCAAGAGTGGCGTCATTGTCGCAACACCATTCACGTCGTTGTAATCTCTACGAAATAAGTTGGCTCACTAAAAAGAAACTCACGCGATCCCATCTGAAATTCTAGCGACCCTACCGTTTCTTCTCGTCCGAAACGAGATAATAAAACGCTAAACAGCTGATAAATTAAGGGTTAACGTTGCAAAGCATTGTATAATGTTCAGGAAAAGGGATTTTCGCGCATTCGAAAAAATTCTATTCTTGTTTGAACTGCATCTCGTTCGATCGAACTTTTCCAGTTGAAAAGAACCGGCAAAATGAATATGCCGATTTTCCAACATTATGCGACTCAATAATCAAGAGAAAATGAGACTCGATCGAAAATTTCGCCGAAAAAACAAGCGTTTCGAGCATCGGTAGCCCGGGAACGGTCCGGTGAACGCTCCATCGAATTTTCAGTCCTTTCTTCCGCATATTAAGCCTCCCCATTATCATAATTTCATTATAAATTTCATTCATTCATGCGAACCGTACGCAAAGAAAAAAGGAGCCTGCCAACCGGGAGCAACGACGACGAGGGTTGATTATATCAGTTCGAAGCGAACTGGCGAAAGAAAAGAAAACTGGACGAGAGACGAGAGAGAGAGAGAAAAAGAGAGAAAGAAAGAGAGAGAGAGAGGAGAGAGAGATGATCGAACGAGCACGCAAGCAAACGTTCCTCGTTCGTTCCTCGAAAAACGTCGCGAGTCCGGTTGAAAATCCACGGAACGTTTTCTCTCTCCGTCTGGCATTCTGGAGCGAGGAGCGGCGAAGAAGTTCCGTGCATCGTTTTCCTTTCACCGGCATTCTCGTGCCCTGACGAATTCCGAACGGTGGAAAAAAAGGAGTGGAAGGTCGACGGAGGAAAGAGGAACACGTGGAACACGAGCAGGACAGGGAAAAAGAGGCTCTGTCCCATGGCGAGTTGTATGGGTTGGGCATGGGTCATTCAGTACCTCTGAGTGACCCATTGTAACGTAGGACAATATGGTGCCGCTCTTCAATGGCCGGCTGTTCCCGAGGTGTTATGTTATGTGTTGGCTGTTATTCAGATAGGTAGGTAGGCATTCAACGGCATTTGCCGTTGTGCCATGGTCTCGGTACCGTGGCAAGAAGCGTGCAGGTTCGAGGAGAGAGAATCGAGAACTGGCCTGGCCTGGCCTGGCTCGGGTTAGCTCGACTTGGACCCGGCCCGCCGCACAATGAAACCGTAGGCCACGGCGATTTGTTGGTGCCGCGAGTCAACAAATTGGATCACCTTAGACAAACTGTTACGCAATCTCCTTCCTCCGCCCTCGGACACCCGCGATACCCGCGATACCCGTGATACCCGTGATACCCGTGACACACACAGACACACACACACACAAATATATATATATATATAAATACACACTGGGTCTCAGCCGCGAGATATTTCATGCGTGTCACGAGTGCGCGAGACCGAGCGGTTATCTCGGCCGCGTGCACTTAACTCAGCAGGATAGTAATGGATTACTTGGTCGCCGCTCCGGGCCCCGTGTTCTCCATTGTCGGGATTCGTTAAGTGGATTTATCAAACCGTTCCCCCGCTGTAATGTTTTAATTAATGCCAGTGCGGCCGGTAATTGAGATCGAACGCGCGAACCCGGCAATTAAGCAACATGTGTAGACGCGATTTCACGAGGATCGCCGACGGCCGACCAGCTTTCCAATTTTTCAACACCGTTCCTCCGAGTCGATCCTGAAAGGATGAAGCCCGTGACGAGAACCGCCAAGTCGATAATTCAAGTTTAACAGCCTCGGCAACGCAGAGTAGTTACAAGTACAGGTGTTGAAACGACGAAGTTGTTGCGCAAGAACAGGTTCGTTCACAGATAGGGATTCTTGATTTTGGTTGCCTTCTTTCTTTTTTTTTTAACAGAGCAACGCATCCTTTCCGACGTCCGCGAAGGATTCTCCCTTGGGGGATGAACAATGTAGCTGATATCGATCAACTTGATTATAGGTTTCGAATCGTACCGGTGTAAAAAGGAAGCTTTCAGTGAATTTGCGGCAGGAAATGACTTTGTGTACGATTCAAGATATCTTCGGGCTATGGATGCGCAGTCTCACGAACTGATAGGATAATCCTCTTATACCGAGAACTGTTTAACGTTCGACCAACTAGATTGTACATTAGCGGATTGCCTAAAACGCTGCTCTATCTCTCTCGTACCGAGAACGTTTTCAGAACCGTGCAGCAGAAAATGATTCTGTGCGTGGATTCAGAAATTTCCAGGTTATACACGCGTATAATATTATCAATGGGCAGAATACGATCCTCTTGATACAGGATCTCTTCAGAATCTAGCTCATACGATTGTACACGTTACACGCTGTGTCTGTCTCTGGAGGCTGACCGTATCAAATTTACAAAATAATATAGTTGCATCTTCGCATTCGAAGTTAAATAAAATGTGAAATTGAAAGCGAAAGATATGTGCTTCGTGTATTTACAATTTTGTGAACTTATTAAGTTGTTTTATGTATAGCATTAAACATCTTCGGACAGACTATCTATTCGGCCAGATGGATGTCAGACATCTTCAGGATCCGCCGAAACCAACTAAATTACGCTCCAACAATTTTCCTACAACAAAACTGCGCATGAAGTATCCAAGAAATTCTCCAAGAACCATCAGCCAATTTTTACATACAATTTCGATACCTCTGACAAATTGAAAACAGAAAGAAACAAGAATTTATACGCTTCTCAAATAATTACGAGTAGGGGTGACAAGCTTGTACCCCTCTCTCGAACACCTCCCGGCGTTCCGGAGAGGGTGGAAAACAAATTGGAGTATCTAGTCATCGAGGGTAAAGAAGAGAAAGGTTTTCCAGACAGGTAGAAAAGGGAAGCCGATGAAAACGATGATCGTGGAAAAGGGTATTATCGAAGCTGCATCGCGTCGGAACGGCTGAGATGTTCGGCTATTCGGATCAGATGAGGAATAGATAGGCAGCCGAGGATAATTAAAAGAATTCAAAGGATCGTGAATGAGTCACTAT
Source organism: Agapostemon virescens (assembly GCA_028453745.1). Lineage (NCBI taxonomy): Eukaryota > Metazoa > Arthropoda > Insecta > Hymenoptera > Halictidae > Agapostemon > Agapostemon virescens. Next base: position 10,689,089 of record CM052090.1, on the reverse strand, counting down.
GGTCCAGTGACTCACCATCTAGGAGATCTGACCCGGGAGAGGCGGAGGGGTTAAAAGGACTGACCGTAGCCCAGGATCCGGCGCCCGAGGGCCTCCAGATCCTCTTCTCTCTCGCCGCGTTTCACCGTTCATGCTCGGGAGGGCGGAAACGAGACCGCTCCGAGGGTAGAGGAAGACGTCTTCGATGCCGACCTAATACCACGTTCCCAGAACAAAGATGCCCGGCAACGTTTTCTCCGCGGCAGCGTGGTATTTCGAATTAGAAGTCGGGAACGTAAGGGCGTGCACACAGACATTTGTCCTTGACAAGGAACGCATACCAAAGTATCGCCGGCGAGTTATGCGGTTTCGATGCGGATAGAACCGTGGCTGAAACGGCGAGATTGTACGCGCGCGGAGTTCCACTATTTTCCCCGGTAGGATCGGGAACGCCGGGAAACGGGAAATTACCAGGGTGATACGGTAACTTAAACATGAATACGATAGCGTCCCGGCGAAAAACATGCCGCAATAAAAAGCAATTGCGTTTGCAAAATGTATGTCCGTTCTCTCGAATTTAGCCGCAATTGCGGGATTCGTCCTTCCGACGCGGTATATAATCATTCTTCCGTGTCGATCTTTACAAATGGGGAGGAAACAGATGCCCGGATGGATTAACCGGTACGCGAATCCTGAATTTTACGTCTTTCACGCAGTAATAATATTTTTGAAAATATTAAAAGATAAGATTAAAATAAAATATTAAAATATTAAAGATAATATTATTTGAAAAGGTTAAAAACAGTTTTTAATCGAGGTATAAAGACAATATTTAACCCCTTGACTACTGCACACTTTGATACGCATCGGCCGTATTATACGGCAGAAATTGAGTTACGATGTGCGCCGGGATCAGCGAACTTTTGGGTGGGGATGCATTTTTGTGAAAACATATTTTGATATGTCAAAAAACTGAATTTCACTACATTAAAACGAATTGTTTATTTCTTTGGACCGAGTGAGTATAAATATTAGGAACTTAATATTAACGTAAAGTATTTCTCAAGATATTTTCACAAGCCAAACTATGTCGAGCGCCTATAGGCGTCCACAGTAGCCAAGGGGTTAAAGTAACTTACAGGTACATTTTACGTCACATTCGATTACTCTTGCGTACATGTGTCTCAAAATCCGAATCGTTAATTTTTAAGCAGCAATACCGATTTCAGTCATGGAGAAGTTTAAAAATTTAGTCTAGTTACAGAAACTACCTAAAAAGAACATAGAGGTACATTTTACGTCACATTCGATTACTCTTGCGTAAATATGTCTCAAAATCAGAATCGTTAATCTTTCAGCACCAACACTGAATTCAGTCAAGGAAAAGTTTAAAAATTTAGTCTAGTTATAGAAACTACCTAAAAAGAATTTCCAGTTACATTTTACATCGCGTTCGATGAATTCTACATAGAAATTCCAGGGCCTCTGCAGCTCTTAATCCGACACTGCGTCGTCGTTGAGTTTACGCGGCTAGCATATCTTATTCGCGATAAAATAAAGGCCGCGTGTCAGACTGCATATTCGAGTTGCCAGTTTCGTAGATGAAAAAAAGAAAAAGGAGGATCAAGAAATTTATTTGTATAGCTACCGCAGGCATCCCTTAAAGTTATCGGAGACGCGGCGGACTGGCTCGCCTTTAATCACACCCCGAAAAATCCGTAATTAATTTTCCCAGGTCCGGAATAGTATCGGGTTTCTCGATCTCGCAGCGTCCGCGCGGCTCGATCTCCTCGAGCGGTCGGTTTATTAGCAAATCTCTGTTCCCGGGGGAATGGGCGGTGTGCCAAGGATCGCTCGCATAAAGCAAGATGAAAACTCGAGAGAAGGCTGCTGCTACGATTCCCTGGGCCGTGGTGCCGGGGCCCGTAGGATCGTCGAGGCACGCAATGCGTGAAGTTACAGGCTCCGTCGTCCGCCCTCGCGTTATCCTTCTCGCTCGGAGGCTCGACCTCTCCGCGTCGAATGTCGTCGTATTTTTGCGTGTAGGCCGGCTACCAGAAGCGCAGGCCGCTCCTCGGAGAACAGAGGGACGCGGATCAGGGCCGGGGGAGGGCTTTATGCATTGGCAACTTTAAATCACGGCCTGGAAATAACTTACGTATGGATAGATAGCTATTACTATAAAGCTTACGAGGGACGTGCGTGCGTGCTCGGCAAGAAAGATGCGTGTTCCTACGAACGTCCGCGCTCGCGCGGGCGAGAGAGATCATTTCTGACCTTCTCGGCTTCTTCTCCCTCCTCGGGATCGTTCGATCCTTCCGCGCTTTGTTTCTCTGCTTCCTGTCGGCGATAACGATACCGATACACTCCGATGATCCGCGTTATTTATCGGCGTTTGTCGACACGCCGGATTTAATACCGAACTGTAACGTGAAAGACGTGAGATACGTGTGGGACGCGTGAGAATATCGGCTCCGACGAAGCGGTGCTCTCGCCAACGAATCGGGAAGATCCGTTTCGTAGACTCTGCTTCTCGAGAGCGTCGAGACGAGTGTTTACGCGAGAGACATCAACGCGCGCCGAGTAGCGCAGGCGATGTGCTTCTAGCCGGGAACCGCGTGACTACGCGCTCCTAAGATATGCCGAATACACAATTCGAATGGTACTACACCGGAACGTTTCGAATTTCTGTCGATCGGTGAATGAAATACCGGCGAGAGTGTCGGAGAGTCTATCGGCGTCGTTAATATTTAATCAGGATTAAATTGTCCGAGCGATTACGTTTTTTGTTGCCGGGCTAAGGCTCGTCGAAATTTATTAACCGCTCGACGTTAATCTTTAGAAATGTTTCTTTTTTTTTCTCTCTTTTTTCAAGGATCGAAGATCTTGTTCCCAGAGATTGATACTTCTGCGGATTCCGAGATCGGCTAATTTTATGCGGCACCGGCAGAAGCGTTATAGAAACGGAAGGTTGTTAAGGAGATGAAATATGTCGCTCGCAAATCAAGGACTTTCTGCTGGGACCTGAAAGGATCGCCCCTCGGCGACATCCGTTAAGTGTTAGCCGAATGAACACATCGGACCGTTTCCGTGAAATATCGTTATTGTATGAATTGGATAACATTCGCATAATCGACTAATTCCGATGGCTAAACCCATCCCAGATCACCGACACGACTGTCGAGAAGCGTCATCCCGCAAATATTCATCGAGACGAGCGAGACGCGAGCGGTGGAAGCGATCGAAAGTATCGTAAATTAATGCGTTGGGTCTCGGGTAAGTGCGTTTCTTTTTTCTTTTTCTTTCTTTCTCTCTCTTTCTGTCTTCTCTGTCTCTCTACGAGGAGAGATCTCGTTCGAGCTATTGGTCTCTCCTATTACAGAGAGACGTCGCTTATATAAAATAAATATTTAGATAAATTTTCCGCGTGCGCGATAAACACGCAGTCCTCGGCGTCGTTCGACCGAGAACTTCATTCGTCATTCCCGAATAAAAAATTTACTTAGTCCCAGGATTATGCTAATGTATGCTGTTACAACAACAGTAATAATGCAGAATACAAGCCTTAAGAGCGAAGAGGAGGAGAACCAGCCACGGGGCAGCCACGGTTTCTTCCGCTCGAAGGCTTTTAAGCCTATGGATTCCGGAGCCATTCGTAGGCGACAATTTGCACAACTTATCTCCTGTCGGGCGGTTACGTTTCTTTTTTCCTTTCTTTTCGTTTTCTTTGTTCAATATTACCCGGCCGATAACTGGTCCATCTGTGTCGAATTGACCACTTAATGATCGAATTTCAGTCGCAAAGCCGTAACACCTTCGAATGAGCAGCCATAATCGTATAGAACATTCACACTTCTCGCAAACAACCAATATACCTTAACGCATAAAAATATTTTATCGCTCCGGCTACGAGCAACTTGGCTCTCTTAGCTTCGAACGGATCGGTGACGTTTATTCGAAACTAGCCGTTCTAAACCAATATCTCTAAACAACGATCGTCGAGACTGATCGAACATCATTGAATTTTCGGATGAACCGAAGAAAACGCCTGCGTGAAATTCCTCGACTTGTCCACTCCAATTTAATTATTCTAAACGACGAGCTTGCAATAG
>CM052090.1:10626739-10684598 GCA_028453745.1 Agapostemon virescens | reverse complement strand
CAATGATTACGGAAATTGGTTAGACATCTTCAAATTCTCGAACGAACAAAAGAAGTCACCTGCATGGAATGCTTCAATTTGTTTACTTGAAATTAACTATTCTAAACGACAGACTTGTAGCATGTTTTAATGAATGACTGTAGTAATTGGTTAGGCATCTTCGAATTCTCGAACCAACCAAAGAAGTCACTATTACGGAACGTATTAGTTATGCTGTTCGAAATAATCTATTTTTGGACGACTAGCTTGTTAATCACGATTTTCAAGACTAAGCACACATCTCTGAACAACAGTCGTGTTAAATGCTGCCACCTGTAAACACTGTACCTATCGCATAAATATGAGTCTAAACACCAGTGAAAATTTGATAAAGGAGATAATACTGTGGCAGTTACTCCATAGTCACTCGAGTAATTAAAACGACTTTACCGAACAGCGTTTCAAACTTGACAGTATTCTTAAATTCTCAAACCAAAACGATCGGACATCTACCCAAAACGACTTTAATTTCCCTAGTAATATTTTACCTTGATCACGCTTTGATCTCGGAACGAGTAATCCCGCGCGCCATTAACGATTGCAATTTCGGGCGCTCAGCTCGCCGGCCATAACATCGCCTTGAAAAAGTGAACCGATAAAGGTTGTCGGGTTCCACAAAGCGGCGTTAACTGCTTCTGAAAGGCTTTCGGAGTCGTCGTCGGCCGCCACGAGAAAAAGGAGGAAAATCGTAACAAGGATTGATCTGAAGGGAAATGGCTCGTGTGCCGGATCCCAGTGACGGCAATCGTAAATGGAACATGTCTGATTTACGCACGGGACTGCGTGCGTTGGGTAAGGGAACAGACGCAGGAAACACGGCCGGAAGACGGAACAGCGAAACGGAGAGCGAGAGTGAATCCCAGGATGGGGATGAGAGAACGGGGTTGCTTCGCGAAGAAAGCTCGCGTCTGGTTTGGAGACTGGCTGCCTGCTGAATATCATTTTTTCCGCTCGAGGAAATTTTCACTTTTTCGTACGTCGGTGCGACCGTTTCGTCGTCGTCGTCGTCGTTGGCGTCGCCCTTTCAAGAGGATAGACGCAATATGAGGATGGGGGTGAGAGCGTCGCTTCCGCTTATACGTGACTCCGTCGTTGCCAGACGCGACGCGTCGCTCCTCGTTCTGTCGTTTGTCAAACTCGACGCAAGATCACGGCTCGCGAGAGTCCCCTTTTCTCTCCATCGTCCTCTCCCTTTCTCGTTCCGTGGCTCTCCTAGTCGACGTCGAGGGAAATCGGCACCGATCGAGAAGCTTACGCGATAATGTCCTTTCCAGCAGGCACGCCGTGTCAGGAGATAGCGAATGCTATCGGCCGACGTCGAAGAATGCGAGGACGCGTCCTTGCCAGGATATCGAGCAGACCTCGTCCTTTTTCCGTCGACTTGCGTGCACCCGCAATTTCAGAGCAAATAATTCCCTGTGTCGCGACCGTGGTCGTTTCCACGGTTACGCGTACCCGTTTCGCAGGTGGGCGTAATGGTAAAACACCTTGGCACCGAGCAGTTTCTCGTTTCTCTTTTCGATCGCGACGTTAGAGTTGCATAAATTATCGAAGAACGATATCAAAATTGCACGAGAATCTATTAAATTTAAACCGGCATGCTAGAATAGCAGCACTTAAACGTCGCTAAAAATATTAAGCACGTCTAAAATAAAACTGTTTAGATTCAATAAAATGTCCGTGTAATGAAATTAAAACAATTTCTAAAATAAAGGGGTAATTACCTCTATATGTAGATATGTTCATAGCAAAAGCTGACGTTAAAGTATGTAACGTTGCACGCTTGGAAAGTTAAATAAATCTGTGCAGGGATTCGAGGAGCTCGATGATTAAAAAGAGAAAAATATTTGTACGGCCTGAATAAAAATTTCAAAGGCACTTGCACCGCGAAAAAATCGCAGAAAGGCGTAGCTCGCGTAAAATTAGCTTGAGTGGTGGTTTGGAGACGAAACAGAGGGATGAAACGAGTCGGTGAAGAAGGGTGCGACAGAAAAGGGCGAAAATTCGGCGCGAGGCGCGGTAAAGAACGCTTTTGACGCCACAAAGTGGAAACCGGTTGCATTTCCGTAATTTATCGCGAGGGCGGCCGTTTAAGGGCCCCGTCGTTATTACACGTACGCGGACGCTTCAGACGAGTTTAAATTCTTCTACACGGCAGAGGTCGGAACCGATCCGCGCCGATACGGGCCAACGCGAAGCTCGGTCCATGGCAGATTCACAAAGCAGCAAAACGACCAAGCCGAGAGATGTGCCGCGCCTGCGGATGCGATATGCGAATCGCATTATTGCGCGAGGGGCATAAAACATGCGGATAAACATATTTAAAGTCGGGAACCGGGGGATGAGGGAAGAAAAAGACCGGCGCGGTTCATCGATTTGCCGGCGCGCTAACCGGTCGTGGCTTTCAAGGATATGCCAACGCGAATATCCGCGCCAATTCGCCGCGCCAAATGCGACGGCACCGATGAAAATTCCCATTGAACGCGACACGCAGCTCGTGACGGCCCTACCCTTTCCACCAGGGATTTTTAAATCCGGCAAAAGCCTCGCCGATCATGATACTAATTGCTCCGAAACGATATCAAAGATTCGATAACGGTCCGAAAACCTTTTGTGACGTTCGACCGCGTTAGGATCAAACGGTCCAATTTTAATTGGGCCTCGAACGGCCGACCCGTTCCACGACCACGCGAAATCTACATTTCGGATTATATTAATAAATTTCCACCGGATTGTGGCGGATGTTGCTTCCGAATGAATCGAATGATATTCCCGTTTATTGGAAATACGTTAGAAACGGGCATAATGTAGTATAATTTCCTTTAATTGACTGCAACGAACGCTTAATCGAGTCCATTGAACAAATACGATGTAGATTTATCACTGGTCTGCGAATTGTATTTGTATTTAAGTTCTGCTTCTCGCGAATGGTGCATACAATTTTTATTTTGCACAGTGATTCGCGGTTCAGTCGGTAGTCGTGTCAACCTCAAATCATTTACTTTTAATTATTACTACACGAGTTGCACTTCAAGTCTGAATTCAATGTAACTCCATTGAACGTTCACTCCTAAAATTTCTTTCACGTCGATCATACGAATAAAGCAACGATCGACTGTTATCCTTGAGGAGTAAAATCGTGTTCATCTGACAACTTACAGATCAACCATCTGTTCCAGATGTATTATCGAAGCATCTCGACAACTAGAAACGTCTACTTTAGCATAAAACTTATGCAAAAGTTGAATATGAAATATAATTCGCTTTTTAGTGGGAGCACATAAGAATTTAATGCTATATAAAAAATATGTGAAGCGAATTAATAAATTAGTTTTCAGTAGTTTCACAGGAATGGATTCGATATTAACCCTTCACACTCGAAGCGATTTTAATTCCATGATCGAGACAATTTTAATCTAGTTGTATTGTACATGGTTAACCTCATTTCGTTCGTTTTAAATTTATTACTGCAACTTGTTCGCGCCACACTAAAATTTTTACCGATTTCCTAAATGCAAACGTAATAATTCGCGATCACACCCTCCCCTGTTCATTCAGTTTATTCCACCGAGCCAGCTCAATCATATTTCAGATCTACGATTCTTGGGAAATTGCACTAACCACCAATTTTCATTATTATTTCGAACAGTCGGAATTCTACTGTGCAAAGATTTCATCCGATCGCGAAGGGTTCTGGGCTGTTTCTAAAAACGCAGTAGTTTCTGTAATTCCGCGTTACATGGTCGACGTAGGTTACGTACAGGCCCGTAATGAGAATAAATGTCGCGAGGGCGATTCGCGTGGCGATTTCCATCGGAGCAATTTGCTCGAGCAGAAATAGAATGATTTTTTAATCGGACTGCCCACGACGCCGGGGAAATTTATGCGGTGGTACCTTATCTACGATTGCTCGCGGACACATTGGATTTCTAGCACGTGCTTTCGCTTAGCAGAGAGACAGGACGCGACGAGTGCATACTGTGGGGGTCGAAGTGGATCGAGCAATGTTTATCGAAACCCTTCCCAGGGGCCCTCGGTATCCTCGGGAGGGAACGGTTCCCGAGCGAATTGCATCCTGACCTCCTCGCAACGCCTCGGGATCTTTCGGCCGTTAGCTTCGCGATTTTATTACACGCTTAAGCTTAGGGTAATGCGCTCATCCCGTGACCTCGGCTTAGACCCCGCTATCTTTGCCGTGCAACGGTCCGCGTGGGCGGATCGGAGCTCTCGACTGAAATAGTTCCTTTTTCTTAACGCGCTGTTCCAGTTACGAACAAGACTCGCTGTCCTTACCCGAGACTGTGTCAATCGACGGGAAACTTTGTTCTTCTCGGAAATTCATGAAAAAATACCTTGTCCCGAAAGCAAGCACGAAAATGGCCATTTAAAATATCTGGAAGTTCCGAAAGACATTTTGTTAACACTAAACGCACCCGGTATGAAAATTGACTGATTTAATTTATTTGGAATATTTGCGATTTTCATTATTAACCCCTTGCGCTCCGCTGTCCCCTCTCAGGGGACATCGTAATTCTAGCATATCACTCGGATGTCCCCTTTCGGGGGACATTAAAGTTTATTAGTGATTACGGAGAATTAAGTTATTTCAGCGCAACTTTTTGAGACATGCATGTTTCCCTGAAGTTTTCTCTTGAAATGGCACAAGAAATCAAATCAAAATATAGTAAAATTACTAAGATATATAGAAAAGTGTCAGCGGGTTTTGTGTCAGAAGAGAACGTGAGAAGCATGCTCACGACGACCCGAACACTTCTCGGCACCACTTGAAAAGAGCGATAAGGACAGTTTTTAAAAGAAAGGTGGGTATGCGAGTATACCTCGCACTGTATAGTGAGATTTATAAATATAAATAAACAAGGCTAAAACTGATGGAAAAGATTTTCAAAGCTGACCTCAGTCTGGTTTGAACCTTCGAGCGGTATAGATAGATCTAACGAGTGAGAAAATCGGAAATGTGATTCTTCTGTTGGTAAATAAGTTCTTTTGGTAAATATCATTTTGTGAGTTAGTAATAACAATTAGAAATTTTCAATTTTCAACCCAATTAGACATTTTTAAGACACTCATTGACCAGTTGAGAGGTGATTTTCGTGAATCGAGTACGCGTCCATACATGCATTGTTTGTTCTGACAGGAAAACATCTGGTAGCAGGCGTCAAACGACTTATTATTGTCAAACGTGCACAAATCAGCCTGCAATGCATATTGGGGAGTGTTTTAAGGTTCATCACACTGTACAAAATTATAAAAAATAAAATATTGATTTTTTTGCAAATATACATTTCTCGATGTCAATCAATTCGTGTAAGTCCAATATCATTATAATACGTTACTTGGTTCCAAAACTATACTAAATAATACGTGGGTCTGTAAATGCACGTTTCTGCCACAATGTAGCGCTGAGTAACTGATAGCCAACGTTCAGAATGGTTCGGAGTGCAAAGGGTTAAGTATACTTGAACAAAGAGATACTCCATCGCTACCGCGAAAATTGTTAGTTACCGCAGTTTCCGAAGGGTTGAAGGTCGCCTAAAATTCTTTTAGAGCTTACTCGGTGGAATAAACTGAATGAATAGGGGAGGCTGCGATCGCGAATTACTACGTTTGCATTTAGAAAATCGGTAAAAATTTTAGTGTGGCGCGTACGTGTTACAATAATAAATTTAAAACGAACGAAATGAGGTTAACCATGTACAATACAACTAGATTAAAATTGTCTCGATCATGGAATTAAAATTGCTTCGAGTGTGAAGGGTTAACTTCATTGCTACCGCGAAAATAGTTACTCATCGCAGTTTCCCAAGGGTTGAAGGTCGCCTAAAATTCTTTTAGAGCTAACTCGGTGGAATAGACTGTGAACGAGCAAAATATGCAATCGCGAATTACTACGTTTGCATTTAGAAAATCGGTAAAAATTTTAGTGTGGCGCGTACGAGTTACAATAATGAATTTAAACGAACGAAATTAAAATTGTCTCAATCATGGAATTAAAATTGCTTCGAGTGTGAAGGGTTAATTCCATCGCTACCGCGAAAATTGTTAGTTATCGCAATTTCCCAAGGGTTGAACTTCGCCTTTAGAGCTTACTCGGTAGAATAAACTGAACGAGCCGGGGAAGGTTCGATCGCGACGATCAGGAGTTCGCCGGGCCAACCCCTCCGCTTATTTACCTATCGGGGGTGGTTTCGGGGATTTAGTGCTTTTCGCGCAGCTCCCGGGGGTCGTCGGGACGGCAACGTGTTGCTCGTCCGCCTCTCGACGTCGGTTTTCGGGGAAAAATCCGACGTGTCCGTGGTATACCTGTGCTAGGGGTGGTTTCCGTCTGGCGCTTGTTTCGTCGGCCTTCCCTCTCGACGATCGTTCGCCGACACCGACACGTTTAATTACGCCCCTGCGCCGTGGCTCGCGACCCCTTTCCACGTTTATTGCATCGCGAACATCTGCCAGGATGAACGCAATACAGCGGGGAAAAGCTCTCGGGGTGGGCCCGACGTTATCGGTAATCGGGGAAAGGTTCAAGCAGCTGCCACTTACCTGAAACAGAAAGAGAAATGTCGTTGTGAGCAGGTGATTTTCAGCGCTGATACCCGCCGGATAAGGGAGCCCAACCCATATTATTCGCGATTCTCTTTTATTTTCTCTCGCGAGGCTCTCGAGGGAGGTTTCCCCCCTTCTCGACGCTGTTTGGAAGCGTAACGCGCGGCGCGGAGGAACGCTCGAGTGCGAATCCTTTGTTAGCGGATTTTGAGCCTGTCCGACTGCAGCTGATTTCGTGGCGAATCGATCGCTGCGACAATCCTCGATTGATCTCGACGCGTGACAATGAACCCGGTAATTGTATCGGAAATCATCGATAATGAGATTGTCAGACGCACATTGCGCTGGTCGCGTAAGAAATTGCTCGACTGTCTCGTCGAGCACAATGCTGCCAGTTTGATCGTTCGCGAGTGCACTTGAATTCCAAACGAATTGGTAGATCCTCACACGCAACAAACTACTAATTAAATTATAGATGTTCGTATAAATTCTCAATGTCTATAAGTAATTCTACAAAAATAGTAATAAGGATAAACTTGTTTGTACGAAAAAGCAGGTGTATTTTCGTAAAAGTCGATTAAAAGATTTGTTATTTTCTCGAGTACTCTGCGCTCCGAAAACGCATAAACCTCCATATCGTATGTCCAATGGTTTTCTAATGGGGCCGATAATTTATTCTATTACCTCGCTTCCTTCCCAATGTTGTAAAGCAAAGCTCATTTGCGTTCGCTGTGTACATGCGAGCATTAAATAGAGTTGTTACACTTTTATAGTCATTGACGAAGCCTGCTCTAACACCATTGCTGGGAATGGTACATACGGCTAACTGCTACTGAAATTTTTACAGACGCCATTAATACGAATTCTGTAATGTTCCCGCGAGAGGGAGGGGTGGGGGGAAGGATTTTATGTTCGTTTTCAGTTTCCGGCGCGTCATACATACCAATTTATCAGATAGTAATTATTCAAACGCTCGTATCGACGTTTATACCAATCGAATGACATATAACCTACTATTAACCGTTTAAACCCAACACCGCTACTGTTACCGTGACATTTAAATTGGTAATGCCACTAACACTGTAATGAAATGGCTCTAATTTATCACGCTAATACCGATAGGACGTTTCAGTCACGTTCAACGTAAAATGTTAATCTATGTGACACGACAGCGATACTCGTTGCATTCCGAAACGTCAACGTTTCCTATTTCCTTTTTCTTTGTTACTTTTATTATTTGAGTTCAGAGATCTTGCGGAGCAACCCCATTTCGCTCAGAGTCGCGTTACTTCGCGTCCACGGGACTCCATAAAATAGTAAAACGGGACTACCATTCCCACGTTACTACTTTTACGAGCTGGCAACGGGTCAACTACACGTGTCCACGTCTACCATTATCTGGACACACGAAACCCACATATCCGAAATATCCGTGGTCGCGCGTCATTAGTACCATATCGTGTTTCCTCGACAACCTATTATTCTTCTATTATCCCACGATCGACTCACGGCGCCGGTGTTATGTTCGAACGGCCGCGTCACCGGTCATTCAAACGAGAGGTTTCACCACGCAGGTGAATCCTTTCACACCTAATTGGTGATACGTGTCTTGGATTTCTGGACTGGTCGGATTCCGATACGACCGATCCGCACCGCCATTTTATTCAATTAACACTCGATTCCGAGTCTCCTAACACTAAAACTCACCGACGAGCGTGGCATTACAAAAATTACAACGTCCAGTTTATCTGGATGCTCCTTAACTTTTGCCGTAATGGCTGCTCGAGCAAAGAAATTCATTAGTTTATTCCCCGCGAATGCGTTTTTATAATTGTCAAGGGACTGCGCGAAATAAAAGACTCGCGCAGAGCAGAACACATGCATATAACTATATTCGAATAGGCGGTGAAAGGAATGTACGTAAAGATGCCAAGTGCGCAATTAGAACTGCAAAACGCGGTGACAGTTTGCACATTCGTATCTGGAATATTCGCAGGAATCCCTAAACCCTAATTTACCAATGTGTTATTGGAAATTCGGGAAAAAGGAATATATTAATGCCCGAAATTTTTCGGATGCGGAATTTTTGCGCGAAAGAAAATAACGTTCTGTGCACTTCAAATTAGTAACTATTTATAGTAAAATACAGTCTGGATTAATTTTTAATTTAATTTACTCTCGATTCTCTGTCGGTACATCCGTGACAACCCCTATCTTCTATTATTTTCTTTGGGGTTGTTCATCATGAAATAATTCTTCATTACAGCGACGCCATATGGACAGTAACAATATTAATATTGTACCCTAATAATAATTTTGGAAACTATCAAATTAAAAACTAAGCTTAGCATACAATTTGTTAATTGCGCCCTGAAACATAACGTTTGCACGAACATGTCGTTCCAATATAGAATAAGGAACAGAAAGAAACTATTGTTGCTTCTTTTTATGAATTCGGTAAATTGGAACTTTTATAAGAATTCTTGTGACACCGATGATGCTAGTAAAGAAATAGTTGCAACAAGTGTGATTTACACTTTTCGAAGTTGCTCGCCTCATTTTTATTTCATTCCACTGGATCGAAGAGTCTTCCGGAACATCGATTTAAACAATTCATGATCGCGTCGTTGAAATTTTATCGACATTCGGCGATTACGATTTTATAATCCGTAATTTGAACATGAATTTACTATAACCGAGTACGTCCTCTCGGATGGAAATCGCTTCCCGGAATTCCAACGAAATGTGCTCTAGATTAAACTCGAAATGTTAGTTTCTGTCTGTGTATTACATGAATTTCAAAGGTGTTTCGTTGAATAATTCAATTAGTGGAATAGCGATATAAATATATTCACAACGTTTACGTCACCGTTGCAGTTCCGTACTGCAAAGACATTTTTATATCCGGAATGAATTCGTATCAACCTAACTTTCTTTACAAATTAAAGAACTCGTCAAAGAAATATGAAATCTAAAACCAGAAATAATAAATATCACATTCATTTGATTATTTTTAAACAGTTCAGTACCGCGTACAAGTTTCTAACAGCACTAAGAGCTCTAACACAAAAAATAAAATTGCGTCTGTCGTCTCGTTCTTAACCTCTTAGGCACTATGCGCCATTATAGTGGCTTTCGCGGATGCCATCTTTCTGAACGACGTACCATACTCAATTGTATTATTAATTATTAAAGTAAATTGTTAAAGTCAACATACGTGTATCATATCTTTAACACTAGAACTACCAAACCAGTCATTTTGACTGGTCCCTAGATTTTTCTTTCGCAATTATTAAAGTTATAAAAATGTTTTCATCACAAGTTTTTGGGTGTATTTCTTTAATGACGTATACCTTACATTAAGTATTGTATGAAGTTTTAATAGATGCAGTCTCGTTATTATTACAAAGCAATGTGTATCGTTGGTCTTATTGTTCAGTAGATCTAGTGTTAAGAAGAATTATAATTTTATGATCAAACACTTCATTTCAATGTACTCGTGTAGAGAACAGTATTATTCGTCACACATTGAAGTGCTGTATCATTTACACGTAATTCGCAGTGAACTCTGCCGTACAGAGAAACAGCTCCACGCAAAATTCAGCCGTGCCTAAGAGGTTAACACTAAACCTACCACGGCGGGTCAAATGATCCTTTTCAGATCCTTTATTTTGCAATTATTTAAATTATAAAATTGCCTTCGTAGAAATCAATTTAATAGATTTCTTTATTCAATCATACATTCTGGTAAAAATTGCACAATATCTAAATAAATGAACACGTGTCGTTTTTATAAGTCTACGTATATTAGCCAATTTTAATGCTCGGTAGGTTTAGTGTTAAATCTACCGCCGAGAAAATCCTCGTAGAAAACAAGAATAAATTTTTCGAAATTAAAAATGCCACTCAGTTGCGATTGGTCGGATCGCGCCGATTTTTTTGGCCGAAAAAGTCATCGAATCTGCAACGAATTGCGCAAACCACGAACAAGCAAACCTCGCTAGGACGACGCCCGGCGTCGCTTCGGCGTCCGTACGTTTATGCGAAGGGAGCCAACTCTCGACGTGTGAGGTTTTTCACGCGGTTCACCTGGTCGACTCCGGTCGAGGTTTAAGTGGGTGTCCGGGAGATAAGCGGGCAGGACTGGCATAACAGCTCGATAAACTCTCGTGTTTATTGGATCGTCTCGGTCCGGCCTTTCTCTCTTTCTCCGGCTGGCACTGCCGGTTTTGAATTTAGCCTCGGCCGCCTCTTCGCCCGCGCCCTTTTCTCTCGTTTCGTCCTGGACCCTCAATTTCCTCGCTCGCCATTTTTCTCAGCGATTGACCCTTTCGCGCAGAGTATTAACCCCGGATTAGTACCGCGCGCGGAATTTCAACGCGAATCTACCCGACGACGTTTATGATTCGCCGTTCGTCCCTGGATTATCGTGCGTTTCTAAGCGTTTTTCTCGGAGACGGCTGAGAGATCTCTGCGAAGCCTGCCTTCGAAACCGGCGAGTGTAAATATCGTATCAGAAAACAGGCTGGCGTTAAAACCATCCCCCTTTTTGTCCGACGTTTACTGTCGCCACGCGAATAAATATTACCCGTTTTATCGCGACACCCTGCCCAATGAATATTTCGAAATTAATAATGCGATCCGCCGCGTCACGCCAACGGACAATCGCACCCGACATCGTAACAACGAAAGCCAGCGATTAAACGGCCTCGTTGTTAATCAATGGAATTTTTCCCGTTCGCGAAACGTTCCCGCGATTTACAGCCCCGCGTTCTACAGTTTTCCAGTTTCAATTCGACGCTCGCGAAATACTTTCCAATATAAATATTCCCTGCCGCGTTCATCGCATCGCGGAATTATAAATTAAACGCGAATTTAATACTAACTGCTTTAGCACTGTTTAACGTTGCCGGCGCAACGTTTACGTAGCTTCTGTTGCGTTTCCGAAACTTTCGTTCTCTCCATTATGATAAAAATGAATCAGGGCATGGTGAAATGCAAATTTCGATGAGTATGATGGACGCGGTAACGCGCACGTTCACGGCCGAATTATTCAACTGGAGATTAAAACTTTCATAGTTTTAATTCACGAGGTTCACGATGCTTTTGAACACTTTTATTGTCGATCCAGCAACCTTACTATTTTATTTTTGCATTTCGAAAATTCTATCCATGTCGAAACAAATATGAATTGAAAAGTTTAGACGTATACGATACAAACAATATTTTAAATAAAATATTGTTAAAATTTATAATTAAATAAAAATTGAAAAGTTACTTGAGTGCAGACTTGAATGCAACCAACTGAAAATCGATAAGGTAAGGTGTACAATAATCTAGGCAGTTTAGATACTTTTTCTTCCAATTTGCAGATCCGCGTTGAACACTAACTTAAATAAATAACAATAACGAAACCGCTCTCCCTATTCGAACTTCATTCAATTTTCATCGTAATATTGGGTTGGCAACTAAATGAATGCGGATTTTAAGTAAGAATGAAAATTCAAAATTTTTGCTTAAAAATGTAACTTCATTCAAGTAGATACTGTCCGTTTTTGTCGATGACCTTTTGCCATCGTTCAGGCAGTGTCACAATGCCACGTTTATAAAATTTCTGATCTTTGCTATCAAAAAACTGAATTAAGTGTGATTTAGCATCACTAGCGTCATTAAAAATTTTACCATTTAAGGAGTTTTGCATGGAACGAAATAAATGGTAGTCTGAAGTCACAATGTCAGGGCTATATGGCGAATGTGACAGCACATCCTAACCCAGATCCAATAATTTTTTGCGAGTGACGAAAGATGTGTGCTTTATTTCAACAAAAACATTTTTATAACTTGAACAATTGCGAAAGAAAAAATCGGGGACCAGTGATTTCGACTGGTTTGGTAGTTCTAGGCGTTAACTAACTTCGTCTAACGAACCGAGAAATACGTAAAATAGCTTTCGCTACCATTTCTGGAAATCCTCGCTGATAATATTCTTTGGCGAGCAGTCTCGGATTCCGGATCATTGGGAACCCACGGCAGGCCTCGGGAACCACTTAAAAAGTCGCCGGTAACGGAACCATAAATATTCGCCGATCACCTATTCGCTTCGTAACGGCGAGGCCATCGCATAGGTTCGATGATAGGCTCTCGCACAGTTGGCAGCCGATCAAATCGCTATTCTTCGCGCGGAATTTCGAGGTCAGACGCGAGAGCGAGGATCGCGGAGACTTTGGTAACGGGAATATCCTCGTGAATATCCACGCGAATTGAAATTCGACGTGCGATTCGCGAAGTCTCTCCGCGGCTATCTCCCGGTGCAGAGTCGAGATTAAAGGGTGGGAGGCCGATCTGCATTCTAACAGGCAGAGAGAGAGAGAGAGAAAACGAACGGTCCGTAGGTACGTCTTGTCGCCGAATACTCCTTGGTGCGTCTTTGCGACCGATTTACGATAGTAATAGGCGCTACGCTCTCCGCTCGGCCGTGAATGCTAATACAGCGTTTATAAAGTGGGCGTACTGCGGCACTCCGTAGCAAATCCAATCAAAGCCGCGCCAGGCGACGCAGTCTCATTTGTGCGCCGCGGCACGTCGACTTGCACCGCGCCCCGTGATCCTTGCGAATTACGTTCTCGCTTTTCAATTGGTATCGGGAAAGGAGAAATTGATTTCGGTACCCTATTTTCCATAGATACCTTGCATCGCCTCGTTACCTTGCTCGCGACACTCCTCCGAGCGGATAATTAACCGCACGGGGAACTCGTAGGGTTGCTTTCTCGCATCGCCGGCCGCATTTCTGTATTTGCGCTCGTGGAGAAGTTATGTTTATATAATTTCTTTAAATTATTGACTTAGACCACTTTCATAGTTAACACTAAATGAATTCCATATAATGTTGAAATTACAACCACTATCTAATGGTTCATTTTTGACGACATCATAAAAATTACATTGAATAAATTTAGTTTAAAATAATGTGGTGTGAAATAAGTGATAAACTCATTTTTTTTTTTAATTTTTTCACATATTCAACGTAGAAAAGAAAGTGTTGATTTTGGTATTAAAATTCCTACGAGTGCGTAGGTTTAAATTAAAAGTTCCATATAAATTGTATAAGTTTAGTTGTGTCTACGTCCGAACGAAAATACCAAAGTCGTTATTGAGTTACTCCATTTCGGACGTTCGAATTAAACGATCGACTGTTACGTTCGGAATAACAGAAAGCCCGAGGCTGCTTCGAAAAATTGCCGAACAGCGAACAGTGCTAAACAGTCGTAAATAACGTTAACCGTCGTGTGAGTCGACAAAGTTTGAAGACTATCTAATCTATAGGTGTCGGTACTCGCAACTTGTAGTCTCCGGGATTTCAGGATGCTAACAGAGACTGTTGCATCTGGTGGTGCGGGAGGCGGTATCCCCGGCGCTATATCACACGGGGATGTTGGAGCATCGACATAAAGACGTCGCGGATTCCTCGGACAGATCTCTGAGGCGCATGTTGCATCGCGTCGCAGGAGGCGAATCGAAGAAGAAGCGTCGGCCCGGTCGGCGCGTATGTTCGCGCGTACATCGTGAAAATTTAAGGCCGTCGCCGGACGCCCGGTTACGGGCGTATAAAGCATAAACAATGGCCCTGATAATCTGATCTCGCGACACCTTCCTCCTTCTCTTTCCCTTCGGTCGACGAAGAGACGCGGGCTTGCGTGCACGGTACACGGGCCTGAAACAAGCCGGGGTCCTTCTTCCAAGACGAATGCAACGCGATGCGCCACGAAGCGCGTTGCGCCGCGTCGCACCGCGCCGCGCCGGGAGCGAGTTGCCGCTCGAAGACAAAGAGCATAGGCAGAATGTATATTCATGAAGGCCGCGGAGCAATTTCAAGACTAGTCGATGCCGGATCGCGCCCGACGGTTAGTTAGAGGCTTGCGGCCGCCGGATACACGCGGCTGCAGAATTTATTCCACAGGAATGAATTTTTATGCTGCCACCGGCCCCCCGATGGAGGCTGGGGGGCTCTAACAGAACGGCCGATGTCTTCTGGCGAACTGCCATTTGTGTTTGTTAATCAAATTTATGGTACGGTCGGCGAGGGAACGGGAATTTAAATCGCCGACGGGATGCGGACCGTGTGCGTGCAGTTTTTGATATTCCGGTCATTTGATGCATCGACGACGCGGACTAGAGTCATGCGAATAGGTAAGCCGATTGTTCGCATCTTCGGAGTCGACTGGGAACGTGTACGATATTTTATACGCGTTATCGGGTACCAGCACGATGACATTCTAATGGGGAAGACCGATCGAAAACAGTTCCGTCCATGTAGGATTTTATTCGAGTGAATTTTATTCCGTTTGGTTTCATGCTGGTCTCTTGGTGGTACTGTTGATAACATTTAGAGGAAGAAATAGGCGCTGCCTAACGGTGATTTGAATCTCTCGTAATGATTTTAATGTAATAACATCTTGCACTTATCTTTGTGATACCTGGATTAAATACACAGTTTGATAACAAGTGTATAAATACAATTTTAGGCTTGTTTGTTAAGATGGACTCTTATTCTTCTTGACTGCACCTTTATAAGAAACGGTAAGTCAACTATGGCTATCCATCACCTCGTTAATTTAATATAAATTATTCAGACATTTCGAATCTCGTTTTCATACAAGTTCCGAGGTTTCACAACCCTTGATTCAAAGTGTCCACCCTTATTTATGAAACAGCATGACAGAATCTCGTTGTAGTCAATCCTCTTTGTATTCGATTCTCGGGAACGTTGTTAACAGATGTTAAAAGACGATAAACTAGTTCCGAGAATCCCAACCTCTTCCATCGTCGAATTAAGATTTATTGAGATCCAATTTCCAGCAACACAATCGTGTTTCAATTTGTTCCTGCCCAATTGCCAAATGAGTTCAGAACGACCGACTTGACAGCATACGGGTGATCCTAAACGGTCCATCAACCCCTCGGCGCGATTGGAAAAGGGCCGCCGCCTACGACACTAAAAACTCGTGTTAAATCATTTTTAGCTACCAGAACGTAACGCTTCCGAGAACTTTATTACCAAGCTATTCACACAGGTCTGGTCGTTGCGGGATACGTCGGCGATACGCGGTGTCGCGTCGAGAAGGGTTGAGGGCGACGCGCATTCCGCGCATTCCGGGGATCGGAAACGCATCCAGTTTTCACGCGCGACGTCGAGGGAGCGGATCCCGTTTCTCGAAACAGCCGCAACGGTCCGAAAGCGTATTCGTCGGTCAGGATTTTACGATTATGGAAGGGAATAAAGATTTCCGTGACTCATTGCGGAGCGGGCCGGGTCGGGCCGGGCAGTAAAAGAAACACGTCGATAGAGAAGACGAAGAGACGGTGGATTCTTCTTCCTCGAACGACTAGTTCGCTCCGAATCCTTTCGACGCTTTCGATCCTTTTCGGAGCCGTTTATCCGAAAGAGGACCAATGGAGAGATACTGGCGAATCGGCCCCGCCGGCTGGAAAAACCGGGAACCGGGTCCGCTCGTAAAAGTATTACACGGTTCACCCTTTCTCCCGTTCCCACCGGGTTCGGCTCGAATCGTCCCGTTCCCTGCCCCGTCCCTCTGCCTCGCCCTCGTAAAACGCCGTAAATTTGTTATCGTCACTTTCGTCACCGGTGTGCTTCTCCCTCTTCTCTCGAACCTCTTCGTCTGCCCTCTCGTCCCACCTGACCACGACCTTCGGACGTCTTTTACATGGAGCCACCTTCGAATTATCTTTACTTCACGGCTCGGAATGCGCCGGGTCCCGTGTATCGGGCGTAGTTTAACCCTTTCAGGCAGCGCGAGATAAAGGTGTCGCTGGACACCTTTTGTAAAATTGAACGATTCCGGCACCGCGTCATATCTGTCCGGCCGGTGTAAAAAAAATGCGGCGTCACTTATCTGTATCTCGCCGGTTGTTCCACGGACGACGGTTCCACGCTATCGAGCCTCTTTCGCCCCGTGATCCGAGGCGTGAAACGAAAAGCTGCTCGAGGATCGACGTACCGGAACCCGTTCTGTCTCCGCGTCCGGGATGATCGATCGTGCACAAGCCATCTTTCTTTCTCTTTCTCCGCGTTCCCCGCCGCCTTCCCTGCCCCTCTCTTCCCAACGTTCATCTCAATGGTGTACCCCTCTAGGCGAGCTCGCTTAATGCTCGTGCAAAACGCGAGACGAAACAAGAGGACGCGACGGATACCTGTCGATGTTTTATGCCGACCAGCCTACCTACCGATCTTCCGTGAAAACGGCAAGAAGCTCGCTCTTAACTCCCGTTTCCATAGCACCGCAATCGTTCTCGGCGAAAACTTGTAATGTTTCCAACCACTGACTCTCCGGTGACACCACTTCAGGAATATTTAATTATCCTGATCTCGTTCAGATCTCGAATCACCGAGCAGTTCTTCGGGACACCGTCTAAATTCGTCTGTGGTCTATGCAACGCTTCAGCTACCAGCGACGGACGATTGACCGTTCCTAGATTATTCACTTTGCAACCGTTGAGATTAGAAAGACTTTCTTGCAAGATTTGGTCGAATACAGTTTATAGATCAGGCTGTACCTCCTGCGCTCACCGACAGAGGGACAGTAGAACGAGCCTTTCTCGCTAGTACTTGATCCGCCTCCGATTGATACGTATATATTCATGCGCGTTTTATGTTCTTCATTCGGCGAACGATGCGGCATCACGTTTATGTAATAGATATGTATGTACAAGTTAATAAATATTTACAACATAAGTACAATCTTAGTACAATGAGTACAAATTTTGGCTTCTCTCGATTGTCTGTCGGTACAACCGATCCGTGACAACCCCGAACTTCTATTATTTTCTTAAGGGTTGTTCGCCATGAAGTAATTCTTCATTATGGCGACATATGGATAACCGCCGTAACAGTGTATACCGTCCTTAACGCTAAACCTACCACAGTGGGTCAAATGACTCTTCTTAGATTTTCTATTTTACTATTTTTTATTGAAGTTTAAAAATTACCTTCATAGGAATCGATTCCACAGATTCCTTTATTCGATCGTATACTGTAACTAATATCGCAAATAATCCAAATAAATAAACTCTTGGCACTTTTATAAGACAATATGCACCAGCCAATTTTGGTGCTCGGTAGATTTAGTGTTAACCTCTTAGGCACGATGCGTCACTATAGTGGCTCGAGCACACTCAATTGCATTATTAATTATTAACACGTTGAATGCCATGGTGGTCGCCGGTGACCGACGCCATTTCGTTGTTTCAGAATGATTATCATTAAATTAATAGCATTCAATATTAATTTATTACTGTTGAAATTAACCAGATTACTGTACAAGGTGAGAACTTCATTATTTAGTAACTAACAATTCCTTTTAATAAAGTTGCTCAATCTACGAAGGAAATAAATTGAACTTTTCCGAAGCATACAAAATTCCTTCGGCATTCAACGTGTTAAAGTAAATTATTAGAGTTAAAGTATATGCATCATATCTTTAAGAACAATTATAATTTAGTTATCAAAAACTTAATTCCAAGGTGCTCTGGTGTACAGAGAAACGGTCTCGTGTAAAATTCAGCCGTGCCTAAGAGGTTAACTGCCTTTGAGTCCTCTAGCAGAACCAGAACGAAACGCTGCCATCTTCCTTTTTTCCTTTTCTTTCTCTCTCTCTCTCTCCACTACGTTTACAGCCGCCAAAAAACCTATACTAAAATTACAAAGAATTTTAGATAATTCGGTAGATTTAGCGTTGTACCTGCTCCGATTATTCTGTTTTGTTTTACGTCTCCCAGTCTACGCTTCCCCTTCTTTGACGCAATTCCTCCATTTTCGGCGACGAGCATCCCCACGCTTCCGCCTTGGCCTCTTACATGACGCGTTTCGTCTTTGTCATGCATCTGTCGCAATATCGCGCGACTTGTCCAGTAATATCAGAGAAAGAGAGAGGATAACTGTGTTCCCCTATGTTTCACTGGCCTGGCGACACTATGGCTACCACGCGACACGTTACTTCGAATGGTAGACATTTCTCAAATGGAAACATCGTCAGAGAGTAAAAGACACATTTATTATGGTCAAATATTTTCTACCTCGTGCTGGATATTTATAAAAATAACGCATTGCATAACTTGAGTTTAGTACTTGCATTTTGCATTTTGCACATTCCATACGTCGCTAAATGTATTACTATTTTTTTTATATCCGGCAGAAAAATCTTTATACAAAAAAGTCTGACCACAAGCTATGTGTGAAATTTTGGAACGGCGTCTCGTGCAGTGGAAGGGTTATTTCTCCAGAATTCGTGCTTCCAACTTGATCGCGTATTACAAACATTTCGAAAATGAGTTGAAAGTATGCTTCGTTTTTTGATGTCGATCGTTTAGCGAATATTTCCGTGCAAAACGATACGCGCACCACTGATCACTGACATCGCGATTTATCACTTCCGGCGCCGCAAACGTCGAGGTTATAGTCGTTTTTTAAGTAGACGGTGTTGAAAGGATATTTTGTTTTATTAAATCCCATTTGATTTCAGAACTTGCATCGAAGATCGTTAAGAAACTTCGTTGATGTATGGGAAAACGCAGGATCTTAGGCTTGAGGTTTCATCCTAATTTCTTTGAGGGTTCGTCGATTCAGAAATGATTTTCTACGCACTTTGCTAAATTGCTCTATATTTGATCCGAATAGGGTGAACAGGGACGATACAATAGACATTGTAGCAATAAAGTGTTATTCTTAGGCTCCAAGGCTCAATCGTTACGATACTTATTGCTTGAAATTCGATTTTCTGCTGCTCGGTGATTGAAACTGTTCATCGAGACTGGTCGGGCTTAACCACATTTGCTGCTGCGAGGGTCGGAACAATCTTAACCGAAGGTTGTTTGTCGTGGTCGCTGGTGGTCCGATTGCTACAATGGTTATTTCATTTATAAATCGATTTTTGCTCGTCCTTTTATCGATTTTTTCCTGGGTGCATAAGTCAAGAGAAAGTGCAATATATAAATGCTCGGTTATGTGAAAGCGACAGCCGGCAACGGCAAAGAAACCGAGGGAAGCGTAAATATTGAAAACGCGAGTTTAAAGATCACCGCGAGACGGTTATTGAATTCCGAAACAAAGAGGTCGATGATTAAAGTCGAACAATCTGTCAGCGAACGGGTTGCTTTTAATGTCTAAAGAATCGGGACAGCGGATTCATTACGAAACACTAGAGAGCCTGTGTATTCTTTTATCCATTCAGAACCTACGAGAATGAAACGAAAGTGTTATTGAAAGTTCTCTCGAAACGGAGATCCCAGTTGACACGGTAAAAATGTTCTCTTTTATACAAAGCTGTCTTTCGATCGCGATCTGATGTAACGAATAATAAAGGAGTTTCAGAACAGTAGCGTTAAGTGGTCGCGATTCTGTATCGGAAAGTTTTTTAATTGGAGTGCGATAAGGCACGATTGAGATTGATACTCGAAAGCGGAGATTGAAAACCAGTTGACACAGCGTTCGATGCTTTCGGTGACGCAACGCGAACGGCATTGCGCTTTTCAAGCAATGACACCGGAGAGATATGGCCCTGATTGCGTAATCTGTTCTTCGAAGAGAACCGTTGCTAACTTGTGCCTCGGAAATCTTGTTCAGGAAACTCGAGACTTCTGAAATCAAAATTCGCTGCGAAATTTGTAGCGCGTCGTTCCAGTTTTCCTATCGATATCCGATACTCGATGTTTCCTTGTATATCACAGTCCGGAACGGTCGATCTGTTTCATATCTCTGTACTTGCGTGATCTACCATCGCGTTACTTCGTTTTCATTTTCATCACAGAAGCTACAAAGGCGTTGAACATTATTGAAATATTATACGAAATCAGGAAATGATTTGCTCGCTTTCAAAGAGATCGTACTCACAGTACAGGAAATTTGCAGGTAGCAAGACAAACGTTACTACAAAATCCAGCGCATGGTTAACACGTTAAATGCGGAGCCATTTTGCTTAGCTTTTGCGTCACATTTTATTTACCTTTAACACTTTAATTACCGAACCAACAGCCTCAAAAATTCCACAAAATCAAAGTAGTTTATTTAACGCAACAATAATTGAAAATTTAAATAGTCTAACACATAGTTATTCTTCAACTTTCTTACAATCTCCACATACCCAACTAAATTGAATACAATGAATATTTTAGAGTACAAATTTATGTTTAAACATGGACGAATAATTCTGTCACCCATATATGGGTGACATGACGATGACAGTCAAACTGTTAAACGGAAATAATGCAAGTGTGCATAAGCAAAAGACTCGCTTAGCCTATTTGTGCTTTTCCGTTTCAATCGAATCTATCAAAATAGTGCGAATATTTCTTAATATTATATGAATTATTTATATCATATTAATTTGTAAATTTGATACCGTCAGTTCCTAGGGACTGACATAGCATTCAACGTGTTAATGCAGAGTATCGGCAGCTTTGATTTTATTAAATTTCTCGAGTGTCCGACACCGAAGTGACCAATGGGTACACGCGTAATTAGTATCAATCGCTTTCTTGGTGAATTGGAAAGAACATAAGAGAACCAGCAGCGGTACCGAGAATTTTTCCTATCCACGCCTCTCACAATCCCCTAAGAACATTTATCCGCGAGAAACTCTGCATAACAGCCCACGCGGACGTCGTAGGTGTCGGGTTGCTATTATATCCAACGTCGCACGGAGTCTGGGTCCAGTGTATTAATAATATGCAATCGGAACGATTTTCCTATGATCGATAATCTCGAATCGATCACCGCGGGACCCGGCGACCGGTCGAACATGGAAAAATCGACCACCGAGTTGATCCATAAGGTTCCGATTTGAATGATCGAGAGCACACGGACGCGGACGGTCTCGACCTATGCTCGATCGCGCGACCACTTTCTATCCGCGAGCGTATAGCACCGCGAGAGGACCGGGTCCCGGAGAGGCAGCTAATTGCGTCTGCGACCATAAAGGATTTAACGGAGAAAACGGCCGATCTTTCGAAAGGCGAGCAGGAGAAACTCGACCGTACGCGGCTTCCACGCGCGTACACGGATACCACGGATCAATGAGTCGTATGCGGGCCAGTTGTAACCAATTATCCGCGGCCATTAGAGCAAGTAACGGTGACAGCTATGGTATCGCGACAAGCACGGGCCCGGTGAACGCCTTTAAATCGTTTCCGACCGAGCTCGCCGCATATTAATCGGTAGAAAGCAACCCGAGCTAGTGTGGGACCGGATCGCTGCCCTCGCTGGCCCCCGAATCGATTTCGTCGACGGGAAATTCGGCGAGCCCACGAATTCGCACCGTTGACTTTTGTGCTCTGCAAGGCATTTCGTAATGTTCGAATAAATTTTAAAGAAGATCCATTGGGTCTTCGAGGCGCGACTGCATAAAAATCCACAGCTCCCCGGGTCTAAGACGCTCCTAACAAACATCGTTCGTCAGCCTCATGAATATTCGATCACGATTTCCTAAAAATATTCAGAAACAGGGCCGTCTCAAGGTCGCCATTAAACACCGCACCTGTCCAACTTTCTCCTCTCCCAGCTGATCGGCTATCTCCAATAAAAGCCAACGACACGCAACCGACCCTGACGAATTCTCTAAAACCCACCAGCGACAACGTCCAGCTTCACCCTCCCGCTAATTTATCCCCGAAGTCCTCCCACGCGAGCGTCCGCGTCTCCGTCTCATCCGGTCACGGTGTTCCCACCGGGGCGGTTGGATCTAGAACTGGATCGTTGGATCGTGTCGCGGCCACGGTCGCACATTTCTCGGGTGATCGCGGCCGGACGGTTAACGGAACGTCGAGGATTTCTCCGCGGTGTTTATCCGCTCGGGACCGGCAGCGAGCGTTTTCGCGGTGTTCGGTTTCGAGCTCGTAGAAACCGAGAGGCTTTCGTCCTCGCGGAGCGGATTCCGGCGCGGGGACGCGTCTTCCGCTTCTTTGCCGATACGATAGGCTCGCATACCGATCGGCGAGAAAAACACGGGGCCGCAGACCGCAGAACGGTAGCCCATTCACACGGTCTTCGCTCCTGCCGGAGCGGCAGTTCGGTTTCGCGAGTCCCTCGACAGGTGAACGCGCTTGTATACCTGCGAGAAACTCGTACACCTCTCCTGGCTGTCACGTAGACGCACGTGCACACAACGCGAACCGCTCTCGCCTCGTCCCACCTTGCCGCACTGCGCCTCGCCTTGCCTCGCCTCGCGCCGCGCACAATAAACTCGCAACTCGCGCCAGGATAATGCCTTCCTACTGGAAGTGAAACAACGCCGAGGAGAGAGAGAGGGAGAGAGAGAGAGGGAGAGAGAGAGAGAGAGAGAGAGAGAGAGAGAGCGGAATTGCGACTCGTGATGGATTCCGGGAATCGCGAATGCAGCCCCGGGATGGAGATCAAGGCTGCCACGATCCTCCAACCGGAAGCGGAGCTATTGTGGTCGCCGTCGCTAATGCGAAAACTTTCGACGGTTTTATGACAACGCCTTCAGGACACGCAAAATCGCGACATTGTAAAGGAGCTTTCCTCGAGTAGTTCAACAAGTGCCCGCACTCGATGTATGTTAAGAGTTTGCGTCGGCAGGCGTGTTTAGCAAGCAACTTTCTATTTGATGCTGTTTTTTAAAGATACGTGACCCTCGAACCAGATCGAACCGTGCCAATGCAATTTTTCGCTTTTGTTAGAACCGCCTGTTGAGCTACCGCTCCACGTTTCTCTTTCATACTGCTTTCCGAAGCTAACGACCATATCAAATCATGCGACACCATTTTATTTTTGCGATACATCGATCTGTCGATTATTCTTTGAACGTTGCTCGAACTGTTCGTTTGATACTGTTTTCGAGAAGAATATCGTTCTCCAATTGAACCCCTCAAATTCGTGTATGCAAATCATGATATTCAAAATTTATCGTACATCCTGTATGAAGATTTTATTTTACATTGTTAAAGATATTTAGATCATCGAACAAAATATAACCACGCCAGATCGGTTCTTCGCCAGTCATATTTCCAGCAATGTGGCAAATCGAAGATAATTTTAAATAGAAAAATTGCAGCATTTTAGAATGCCCAGCTTCAACGTGGAAACGACGAAACGCTTTCGACACCGCGATGACTGCACATTTTTCTCGTTGATCGTCAATTACTGGCGATGTATCTCGAGTAAATCCCTGCTCTCCTACCAGCAGCGCTTTTTGCTTGATATTTCACAGTATAATCGTATAAGCCTGACTGCGGCCATCAAAGTGTTAAAACTGCCATTAAAAGCACAAATAAAACGGAGGAACTTATAAAACGTTTATACAGCGACGATTCGGGCAAAGAGTTTCTGCCGCGCCTTTATACCATTCAGCAACATAAAAGATCCTGGCGACACCTCAGACGAGTGCCACTTTTTCGCGTAGTAAAGTGACGAACGCGGTTTTCAGACAATTCGCCGTGCGTGTGTGTGTATTCGTGTGTGTGTATGTGTCGTGAGAAATTTAAAAACGAGGTTGTAGCTCGGTCGCGGATAGACAAAAAAAAAAGTGCATCCGCGACGTCGCATTCTCTCACGAGCTGGAAAGAGGAAAAACTGACACCACTGAAACGGTGCATTATATCCTTTTTCAGAACGCGAGCGGAGAGAGTGTGTCTCCAGCCATCCTTACGTACGCGCAAAGCAGAATTTAGTGAACTACCCTGTTGGACTCGGGGCCGCCTACGCTATAACGCACGAAATCTTATTACAGTTCCGAGTGACCCACTTTACCCGCTCACCTCATAAAGCGCAGCTTCGCTATTTATAGCCCTAATGAAAACGCTGCTACCGCTCTAAGCAATAAATTATCTACCGATATTAAAGCGATTCGAGAAAGACTCGCGCAAGAAAGGACAGTCTAAGTGGCCCGGTGCCATCGGGCGCAACGTTTAATAAATTCTTCTGAATAACTACGATTACTTCCGGTTGCTGGCCTTGAACCCGACCGTGCGCGCGCGCGCCTTTTCCAGACGTTAATTAAGAAACTATCTCGGCACGGCAGACGCTGCGGGGGAGGAGGAACTCGCGCGTACAAGAATCCCGGGATTTTTACCGACCGCACGATGATTGACGATGATCGATGAGGCTCCCATGAACTATGAACGTTTTCACGCGTCCCTGTCCCGACAGCACGCCGACGCCGCGACTGAAAGACTGCGGCGCATCCTGCTGCCTCTCGATGGAGAATTTGTCACCGGAAACCTTGAAGGGAAGCTGCGTAAAAACTCGCGGACGATGACGCCTTGCCTTTATTCGAATTCTCCGTGTCTGCTAAAAATTCATTCGAATTTTCGTGTCTGCGGTGTTCATTGGAACGCGAAGAATGTCGACGGTCTGCGGGGGAAAAAGGAGAAATACTAATTTTCATTCGCGCTACGATACTGACAGTGATGAAGAGCACGCACGGGGGCATATGAAAACGAATGTACCTTTCATATTCAAGGCAACCTCGCCGAGAGTTTAAACTTAAAGTGTCATTGTCTTTTTGTTTAATGGCTCGAAGCGTCCAGAAATGAATAACCGGCGCGAGTTGAGGGCCGAGTTGAATAGAGAATAGAACTTTCTTATTTTCGAGTTTTCGGCAATCGCATTTTTACGGTTGTACTTTTCGCGCGTTCCCGGACGAAATTGTGCCAGACACGCTACGATTGCAATTATAATTATTTATGTGACAAGTGGTTAAAGTTTCAGGCCGTGAAAGAGAACGACGAACAGGAAGAGATGCAAAGTTTTCAGTCGTTATCCTCCGCTTCGCTTGGCACGCTGAAAAGAATGTAGCACATCTTCCAACACCGTCGCTCGGTAAACCCGTCCATACAATTGCAGGGCGGACACTGTATCTACAATTTAGCATTTCATTAAGTGCATTAAAGGGAACGTAATAGTTTCCGATGCACATTTGCATACGCATTCTCCGGCGTAGCCCAAATACCAGGGCGCTCATCGAAATAATAGTCGGAAGTCCAGTAATTTCCACAAAGGGCGAGCAACGCGCAACAATAATCAATTCCGCCCGCAATAAGGTGATACCCTACGGTCACAGCGATTACCAAACACAGACCATATTTCACGCTACATCTCCTATTTCCCTCGCAACGGTTCGGAATCTCCGCGAGAGGGAGAGAGAAAGAGAATAACCATTAATCATCGTCGATCGACAAAAGGAACAATTTCCGGGCGAAAACGACTAATGAGCGCACCGACAAAAACGCGTATCCAAAATCTAATCAGTGTCGCCGTATCTGATCAAACATGCTAATAAGACCGGTTTATTCTTTAATCGACACTTTGGCAAACAACAAAGCGAAAGCAAAAGGGAAACGGCGGAAGGGGGTGGTGAGAGGCGAAAGACCATGAGAAACAGAGAAAGACGGAGAAACAGAGAAGTCAGTGTCTGGCAAGGAACGGCTTCGAGTTACGTTTCGATCCTCGTGTCCAGCGCGCAATTAGTTTCGAACGGTTTGATCTGTTTGCGGCTTATTTCCATGGGGCAGGCAATCAGCCCCGGAGCTAGGAGTCGCCTTGCTCTCAAGGACCCCACCGTTATAAGTACATCGGCTGCGTTCCGTTTAAGGAAGATTCTTAATAACGATCTACCGCCCGTCACGTCTACGCCCGGAGCAATCGTTCAATCGGCCGTTGGGACTCGTCGCGGTTCCAGGGAGGAACGGAGAACGAGAAAGCGGGAGAGAGCGGGAGAGAGAGAGAGAGAGAGGAGCAGACGGGAGAGCCGTATCCATCGGTGTCCCTGAACTTGTCGGCACCTCTATTCATCGGATCGGGTCTCGGTTTCGTCCGGCATCAACGTGTAAACCTAATGACGCCCGTAAATATCCGTTGATTCGGCGATCGCCGGTTCCGCGTTCGCGCCACACGCGCGCGGAATCGGCACGATATTCGCGGCGATCGCGACGCGGAAATTGCGGGATATTAGCCGACGACTTCGCTTCTAAATCGCGATCAATTACCGGCGGACGTGGGCGTCTGGCTTTCAGCGAATTAAAATTCCACGAGCGCGATAATACCGCTGTAATCTCGCCGTAGCCGGCCATTAGCGATTCGAACGGTGACGCGTGGCACCGCTCGCGCAACTTTTATGACGCGGTTCCCGCCGCGCTTTAATTAACCCGTTCCCCGTGTCCTTTTAAACAGATTTCTCGGTAATTCGCAAAAGAACAGCGACCGCCGCGCGGCATCGTCCTATTAAATCGGGAATCGATTTAAGGAGGTTGTCTCGTCTTAACGTACTCGCATTACGCGCACGTGCGTGTTTGAATTGTTGAAACTTCTGGTTAAAGTAAATGTGTAGAACGTTTGGGACGATTCGGTTTATCTTGAAAGGTGTTGCAACGGATATTTCGAGAGTCGGACATTTCTATGTGATGGCTTTTCCTCTGCCTCGCCGGTGAACACAGTTTCAATGTCTTGTAACTGTTACCAACAGTAATAATTGTGGCTATTGATTCTCAGATGTGTATCAGATATGTTGCAACGGAGATGTAAAAATGAATACACGAAACTGTGAAGACGTAAAATACGTTAAAAAAAAGTGTTATAGTATACTTGATCTGTGAAAATTATTTTAAAAAATGTTTGGTTTCATGTATGGCTTCGTTTTGTGGCGGTCGACTTAGTAAATTTGTAATTTGCGCGTAAACGCGCAGTTTAGCGATAACAGTTGCCGATATTGCTCGAATGCGAATAACAAACTGTTGTGCGAAATAGTGTCGGTAAAAAGACAGGTATTGTGGTCGTCCACGGTTTCCTCTTTGAAGAAGCACGCGACTATCGGGCAAATTGTAAAAATTGAAGCCATTAGCGATTCGAACACGTGGCGGAGCGCACAGAACTTTTATGACGCGCTTTAATTAAACGCGCGACGTCTCTGCGAAACGATCGATCGACGAATCGCATTTCGATCGTGCGATTGGCCGCAGCGTCCGGCTCTTTGATACACGAGCATTCGAGTCTTTATGATCGGATAGTGCCGGTTTGCAGGACACGTTAATGAAATTTCGATACATTTTGATGCGCCGTTTTATTCGAACCCTTCGCTCTGCGCGAATGAACGGGGAGGAGCGCAAGATGCGTAAGTCAGGCTCTCGAATAAAATCGTTTCTCGTAATGGAACTGTTAATGGTGTAATAGCCGCTCTTTTCATTTGTAAGCACGACGACGTTGGCACGGTCTCTCGGGTAGATTGCATAAATCTGAATCTAGTGGAAAGTAAAACATGTATTGTATAGCACGTTCTGCCTTCGCGAAGGTGGCATTATGTTTCAGGGACACGCAGAGCTCGTTTGAAATATGTACCCCGGTGATAACTTCTCTAAAACTTGAAGCTCTGCATATTGCAAAAAAAAAAATGCGTTCAACTTTGTTGCAACAGATCAATCTTGCACATACCAAATAGATTTTAAGTTTCTTCAAACGGGTGATGTAACGACCGTGCGACGCGGTAATAAAGTTGTAATTATACCACGTGTCTCGTAAAAGGTATGATATATGAAACCATAATACGCTTTTTTTATGAAACTACAGACGCTGTGACAAGCTTCATAATTGCCCACCTTCGGTCTAACCATTAATACTTCAAAAATTTTCTAGATGATAGATCGTAATTATAAAGAAAAACACATACGAACAACGATATTATTTGAACTGATTTATAGTTAATTTATGGACGATATCAATTGAATGGCTGCGTTACGAAGTCGCGTAATTCTCTGAAAAATACTCTGTTACATAAGCTTATTAACGCTAGAACTACCGAGTAATAAATCCGATCGATGTACAGTGCCTCACTAAAGTATTCGGACACTCTTTCAATCTAAATAACTTTTTCAAAATTGAACCAAACGATTTGACTATTCTGGAGCAACTAAAAGCATTGATCTACTAAGTGATATGTAAAAATAATTTTGAAATAATTCTAACTGGTAAAAATTACGTGGAAAAGTAGAAAAGACATTTTTTAAAACATTTTTATTTCAACTCGTAATGAAAATTTAAAATACGCGTTTTTCAGAACTGTGTTAGTTATTTACGTGGTGAAAATTTCACCGAAATCGAATGACGCAGGAAGAAATGACACGCGTAAAAAGATGTAAGAATTTCTGGAGTTTGAGCAGAAACTGACCAAGAATCGTGAAAAATTGCGATTTTCACCATTTTCGATGGCATGTAGCTCGTGTGTATGTCGATAGATTTCGATGAATTTTTCTGCATGTGTATAACTATCATAGATCTACCAGATGCATCTTTAGAATTTTTTGCTCGTGGCTCAAATAAAAAATATTAAAAATGTGTCTTTTTTATTGGTCATGTAATTCATACCAATTCCAATATTTACAAAATTCATTTTGCGTATCGTTTATTAAATCAATGCAACTAATTGCTCAAGAAAAGTCAAGACGTTTGGTCCAACCTTAAAAAAGTTATTTAGCTTTCAAGAGTGTCCGAATACTTTTGTGAGCCACTGTATATTGCTTTGTAATAATGACAAAATTGCATCCAATCAGATCTCGTACAATTTTTATCGCAATGTCTGCTTCAATGAAGAAATTCATTCGAAACTTTCTGGTGAAAATGTTTTTACAAATTCTGTTGGAGATATTCAGGCTGATTGGGCCATCTATTGAATTCAATTACATTATGTTTAGCACTAAACGTAAATATAATAGGTCACGTAGCGCTTGTTCCTTCTTCTTCCGCGAGCGGTCAAATAAGTAACACGTGTGCGAAGTCTCTATACAAAGTTGTTGTAATTTTTTTTTTTGTTTCTATCTACTGTGCAAATATATCGGAGAAGAAATAAATTAAGTTTCTTTGTAAGACAAAAGGAGACTCAATATTTTTGTGAATGAAAGCATAAACGAGCATACATTGTTTTATTTCAACAACTTCAGTAATTGTAAAAGAAAAAATCAGGAACCAATTATTTTGACTGGTTTGGTAGTTCTAGTGTTAAATATATTTACCTGTGCTGCAAAGTATAGCGAAATCGTCTTAAATGGGACGTTTCGACCAAAATTGGAGGGTAGCTTGATTTTATAAACATTAAAATGAATTTTTCATTGCGTAACGTTATAGCTGACGTTAAGACGAATTCAACGAACTATAACACTAAGACTTTTAGTCTCCAAATAACGTTGCAATAATTGCGCGTCTTTCGGACTAAATAGTCACTTTGCGTCGTCGCGGAGGGGTCGGATGTTGGTACTTGTCGACACTGGGGGTACTTTGTTAGATTGATCGATTTCGCGCGAGCAAAGCGAAATTTTCGCAGCTATGCGACCAGAAGGACCCCTGTCGCGAGGGTATCAGTCGGTAACAAGCCAATAAACATTGCCGGATCTCGCCGGTTTCCACCGTTAACTGCACCAGGAAGTAGTCGAGCGTACCTTTAAGGGTTGGATCGTGATCGGTTGGCTCGTCCTGCTCGATTTTCCAGCGGTCGGTCCCGTAACCGAGGATGCTACGTTACCATGGCCGCGATCGTGTCTCGAAACGATCGTTGGAAACGACTACGTTTGCCCTGGACGCGCCGCGGAGAGACCGGCGAGTCCGCGCGAAACGAGCGGCCACCGCGCCGCTATCAGATTCGAGGCGTTGCGGAACAATTTCGCGAATACATCAATTCCGCGTGCACCCGGCCCACTCCCCTGATTCTCTCCTCGCCGCGTGATCACTATAATTATCGTGCGGCTCGTTAAAGCGCAATGGTGAATGGCTAACCGTGGTCGACCGGTGATCCGATCGTTGGCCAATTCTGGAGAGAAACCAGCGCGTTACAGCCCGATACCGTTTGCTAATTCTCCGGCAAGGTTTGCGCACCTTCCGACGACATTTTGCACTTTTTTTCGGTAGCCGAGGAACTTTGCGAAAGCCTAACGTCTTTCCGAAAATTCGTAATTTTTGAAAACAGTTTCGAGAGTTCTGCAATGGTCAAGGATACTTCGTACATGATTGCATTGGAATACTCTGTAATCCCATCTTTGATATACAGGGTGGAAATTATGAAGCGTTACAGTCGAATATCTCCGAAAATATTGATTATGCGTGAAGATATTTCAGACGAAAGTTATTTAATACCGAGGGGGACACCATGTGGTGGAACTTTTATTTTTCCTGGTGGACACTTCAAGGTGAGGTGAAGGTCAACTTTCTTTTTTTAAATGGAATAATACGATTTTTTATCCACCATTAAATGGTGCGTTTTAAGACAAATTCAACGACCTATACACTCAAGATCATTCAAGGTCGTTTTATTTATACTTTAGTTCGTGCCTTCGAACATTCACACCAAAACGTAACATGTGTCAATGTCAGCATTACTCAGGACAACACCAACATCATTATCAACGAAATGAAAACAAACGTATTTACGTATTACTGTGCTCTTCTCCAAGATAGTCAGTTTACTTTCATTACCATTCGTGCTAAGATATTCTTTGTTGAACGACAGTACTTAAATAAGTGGTGAAAATGGAAATGTATTAAATGATTTTTATATGTTTAAGGTACTAGGAGAATGCAGGAAAAATTACAGAATGGCTGCTAATTTGTATGCACAACGCTACTCAGATCGACCATCAAAATCGCATCAAAACGATCACACCTTTTCTCCATTTCCCTGCAAGTTTGACCTTGCATAACCTTAAGTCATTGAATTTGTCGTTGAATTTGTCTTAAAACGCACTATTTGATAGTGGATAAAAAATCGTATTATTCCATTAAAAAAAAGAAAGTTGACCTTCACTTCACCTGGGAGTGTTCACCAGGAAAAATAAAAGTTCCACCACATGATGTCCCCCTCGGTATTGAACAACTTTCGTTGGAAACATTTTTGCATATAACCAATATTTTCTTAAATATTTAACTGTAACGCTTTACAATTTCCACCCTGTATGTACCGCTGTTAGTATGATACTCTATGTAGTATATTTAACCCGTATAGCCTAAAATGAAATTAAGACTGTGTATTAGCACTGAAAGAGAGTAAATGGTACACGCTTATTATCTGAATAGTTTACGATAATGACAGTCCTAATAATTTTGTACACGCTTTATTTTACATCACGATGCTTAACCCTTTCGGGCGGGTTCTCCGTCGCGGTACTCCCGCTAAACGGACCGCTGCGACAAAAATGCACGCTACACGTTACATCCGGGCTGCCTTAACAGTATTTTCAAAGAAAAAAAATATTTGTTTCGTAAGAAATAAATGTTGCGAAACAAAATACTAAAAGTGCACGTCCAGAGTGACATACTCGATGTGCCATAACTGAATACGCTCGTCGAATGCACAATACGCGGCACTTTATGGAAAGCGACTATAGTCGCTCATAGTACCTCAGTGACACCTTATGGAGGACGACTATAGTCGCTCGAAGTAGCGAAAGGGTTGAACTCTGAACGAGACTTTTTACTTCCATTTGTTCAACGTGTTTGTGGTTTAAATTTCGCGTACGCCTTTGCTAGAATAAAACGTCGTCGGTTCCCAACACTCAATTCGATTCTCATTAAACAAGTTTTTCGAGGGTATCTCTGTAGCTGGATTCCGGCAATTAATGCAGAGTACCTTTTTCAGAAGCGGTTTTTGCAAATCGATCGATCTTCTCGATCTCTGAATTCCGATTCTCCTGCTTTACTTATTCCCTGCGTGACTCATCAGCCTAATCGTCTCTCATCTTCTCTCTTTCTCTCTCTTTCCCGCTTCCGTCAAGGATCGGCCGTCTTCGGTCCCGCGTGGAATGTTCGTCGACCCACGTTCTATTAAGAAGTGCACGGATTCGCAAAAGTGGTTCGCGTGATCCCCACACCGGACGGACCGGGTAAACGTAGCTCCGGGAACGCTCGCAGCGTGTATTTATGAATTAAAATATACCCACGTGGAGAGTCCCTCCCGAACGAATTCCTCCACTGATTTCATCCTGCCGCGATTATTTCCCTTTCGATATTTATTCCTTTGCCCGCGAGATCTCGCGTAATTGCTGCCCGATGTATATGAATTCATGCATTCCATTGTCCCTTTCTATATCGGGCTACTTGCCAGATGTAATCATTGCAGATTTTACACCGTTCCGTCGTGGTGAATAATTCATCGCGGAATGTGGTGCCGTGTTTTTCGAGCAAAGAGGCCCGAGACACCTCGTATGGCCAGTTAGCGAGCATAATAACCGTGCCTCGTTCGAACGCAAACCGCAAGACGTACAAATAATTAACATATCGAAAATCATTTTTTCCCGAATTTCGTATGTGCTCGTGCCGAAGGCAGATGATCGTGGTACAGACCGTCCAAGGTCTCCTCTTTCGAGGGGCGAGAAGTCTCCTCAGCCGAGAAGTCGAGTGAATCGTAAAAATCGCTGGCTCGGTGACGCTAGTTTCAGCAACTCGAATGTCTCCGTTTTAATCCGGATTATCTTTCGTCGCGCAGATATCGGTAACGAGCGAGCGTGTATCATTTCTGAAGGGCCCAGGCCTGTCGGAGAAGCGTCGGGTATACACCCATCCGTTGGGCCCAACGAGGCTTCAGAGCGACGCGTTATTGCTTAGAACCCGTCATAAAATTTGGTCGCACGGGTCACGCGACGGTGCCCGAAAAATTTGTGCGACACCGGAGAGTGTCCGCGGCGGCGAGACTCACGACAGGGCCGGCTTAAAAAGAAGTCACGGCCTTTATCCGTCGTATCTTCTGCCCGGGGCTCCACGAGAGCCCGAGAGAGCGCAGTCTCTTCGTACCCACGATTTTGGCAGCTTATAAGCCTCGTTCCGCTAGCAACATTTCGCATCAGCAGACGCACCGTAACTTACCCGTCCCGTATCTCCTTACGCTTATCTGTGGAGAGCTCGTCGTACATTCTCGCGGGGCCCCGGCGTGGTTATCTGCGTGACGTATGCACGAGGCCTGAAGTCTCGCTAATATACGGTTAATGAAACGTTAAGTCGTGCGCGCACGCATATCCGCCACAACCCCCGCGGCCCCCTCGAAGAAAAACCGTCCAACGACCGCGACCGGGGCCCCGTAATTCGCGACGACAGGGGCCCCGGCCCCGGCACCGATTCACCGCCGATAAACCGTTCCGTCGAGTCCCAACGAATCAAGAGCTACCACCGGCAATCACGTCGCCATGCCAGTTTGATAATTAACGGCGAGATTACCGCGATGCATCAAGGCGGCTCGCGGAATCTCATTGTCCGAGTGTCACTAGCCGTGAAGGAATGCTCGGGAGTATCTCGGCCGCGGTAGAAAGTATCTAGTCTGCGGTTGCGAGGCCTGCAATTGCCAGGATACATGTGGAAATTACCGGACGAATGCTTTTACACCCGTTCCTCCAACGTACACGCAGATTTCAATCGCCCGCGATCCTTAACATCGCGCACAGGTCCAGAAAACGATAATTCACGGTCAATCCGGTTGTTCTGCTTCTGTGGTGGCTTTACCTCCTCCGCTCGCCTACAGAGGGGCGCATCGACAATTGGACGCTCTTTCTCGCTGTTGCCTGGTCCGTTGCCGATACCTATACGTACCGACTTTAACTGCCTTCCGATACCCTAGCGTTTAAGTCAGAATCTGCTAGGTAGCCTCTCCAACGAGTTCTTTTTCTTTTCTCCCCCTACTTCACTCATTACAGCCACCGCAAAACTTCAATTCACAATCATATTTTGTTTGGTCGAATCGACAACCTCGGTGTCACAATTTGGATAATTGACCTGTAGACTTTCAAGCAAATTTATAAAATGTTGGTCAGAAGTGATTGACGTCACATTTTTTCAAAACGAAGGTTGACATATTTTTTAACAAGATAGTATCAATTTTTAGTGTAATCTCCTGCAATTTATAGTTTAACACTAAACCTACCGAGCATTAAAATTGTATATATAGTATATATGTATAGTCTTATAAAAATGACACGATTTCATTTAATTAGATTTTGTGCAATTTTTACTAGAATATATGTTTTATTTTATAATAATTTTATAACAATTTTATAATTTCAATCATTGCAAAATAAAGAATCTGAGAAAAGTCATTTGACCCTTTCTGGTAGGTTTAGTGTTAATACGTACTTTCAGAAGTCGACGCTCGGGGACATTTAAAAGCAACGGTTCTTTTATCGTACATCTCTTACACAGTAGAAAAATATTTGTTAAAACCATAAAACTGTTTTTTTTCAAGAATATGAAACAAATGATAAAATAATGCTCGATGTACATTATGAATCTTCTATTAATACAGTCCACAAGATAGTTTATCTTTGCATTATATTTCAGGAATTTTCTCTGGCTGGTATTTCACGGCTGAAAGTAATTCGAGAGACAGAAAATTGGGTGAAGCTGTTAGAGCTTTGACATTCGCGTCTGCTGCAAGTAGAAATGGTTTGCACTAGCCAGACATACTACTAGGTATAGAGACTTTCGTCTAACGAGTCTCTAGCTTTAAAACATTACTTGCATACTTGAAAAAATGATTTAAAACAGTAGACTAGTAAAATATTCTTCATTTCCAACAGACAGAAATTCTGTAAGCAATATTCATCCGTTTATTCCTCCAAAGTTTGCAGAAATTCTACTATGAACGAAAATTAAGTATTACATTGTACAGTGAAGGTTTCAAAGCTTCGAACGTGAAAGATTTCTCTAAGTTATGAGTATCCCGCGAACTCTTACGCAAAATAAAAATAATCTAAAAAATTTCTATAACAGTCTAACAATTTTAATAAGTTGCTTCATATCCATTGAACTGCTTAAACTGCCGTTTTAAATGTCGTCTACTCATTTTCGTCGCATTTTATGCAAAATGCATAATGGCTAAAGTCTACCGACACATGTACAAAACAATTATAAGCGTATGAAATCCTAGTAAAGTTAATTAGGTGTTTGCCATCTAATCGAGTCGTACCATCGACTCAGCTGATCGATAATGCGCGTTAACGTAGCCACGTTGTCCGGATCAGTAATTTCAGAAGACAACGGATTGCGAAGATAATTTTTGGAGAAACTTGGCGTTCACTGATCGCCGCGTGGGAGAGAAAGATGAGAATGGAGGAGGATGCACCCTTCCAGAGTAATTCATTGTCCCGGCCGCTGGCCGTACGTATTTCCCAGCAGAGGCGCATCGCGCATTATCCAGATAATAGCATCCGAGATGATCATCTCGGATGACCATGCATCGGTTGACCTTGCCGCTTCAAAATGACACGCGTGCGCGCGCGCTCGCGAGCGGGCCCGCCGGTATCTCCATCTCATTTTAGATTCAATAAAGGATACATATTTCATTCTTTATCCGAAGGTCTTTCGTAATTCAAGGCTGGCCGGACGAGAGGCGTTCGCGATACCGCGCGTGTGAAAGTTTCTCTCGCGCGAACGCCGCGCGACGTGGCCCAACATTTTTGTTGGTAATTCAGCTAGTATACCATCGGAGAATCGAACGCGAGCTACAGCAGCGTGGCCTTTTATGGTAAAAAGACGGCAAAACAGGGAACGCGCGACAGTCTAATTTAGCTTTTTCGGACTCGTGTCGAAAAATCTTTTTGCCCCGAAGAACGTAACGTGTTACCGAAACGCGGTTGACAGTGGCGCGAAAAGTCGAGAACAAAGTTTGCGCGGGAACGTCTATCAGAGGACTCGGTACATGCATTTCATCGCGAATATTTCCGCAGCTACTGCGAACGCAGAAAGATACCCCACTGAACTTTTTGCGATTTATGATTCGTCAGAATCTACGGAATGGCAAAAAATCCGGAACAAGTTCTCCGTTACCGAACCCGAACACTTTATAATACCTATCTCGAGGTAACACGCGGACCTAAGCATTGAAATGGTAATGCGGCGAGCGTGGTCCACATTACTCTTCCAAAGTGTCGCGTCTGACAGCTCGCGAGACCCGGCTCCGATCTAGCCGGAGGTTTATGCGGCTCGGCGCGTCGATACATTTCGAAAACTCGGACGAAAGTGCAAAAACCGGAGCCCACTCCGCATTACCGGGGCACCGGGACAAGTTAATCCAGCAGATTTAGTTACATCAGGCGCGTTTTTTCCCCCGACGGGGTTCGAACAGAATCCTATCAGTCGTGCAACAACCGTTTCACCCTGTCGGTCGCGGCTTAACAACTTGTTTCTACCTCGAGTAATTGATCTTCGTTTTTCTCGTTCGGGCTGGACGAAGAAACAGAAAGAAAGAGAAAGACAGAGAGTGTGTGTGTCAGAGTAGGTGTGCCTGGAACGTATCAGTTTCCAGTCTCGCGTGTATTCATTTGCTTTCGCGGATTCCGGGATGCGTATGGACGAGCACTTCATCTTTCGTCTCTCGAAAGCGAACGCGCTTTCTGCCCCTCTTCGCTCGCAAACCGCGTCGAAATCCGTCAATAATTTTACAGGAATTCCCTGTATTCGGATAATCCCGTGATACGTATTCGTCGATAAATTCGCGACCGCGATTCGAACGACGCGTTTCTTTCGTTTGACGGCCAGAGTCTCGACGAAGGGATAGCTATATTTGTGCAGCGCCGTCATCGGCGTGTCTTCGAGCCGTCCGTTCTCCGCGTGTATCCAGGTTCGTTCCAGATGTAACAGAAGTTACATATTTTATCCTGCCGCCGTGCGGCTGGAACGAGGAAAAAATGCTTGTAATTCAAGGCTACCAGCCTGGGGAACGAGAGATCGTAACGGCGAGTGTAGGTTGCGGGAATCTACGGAGGACCTTGGGCGCGAACATGATTCCTGCAGTTTCCATTTGCTGTATTGACACACCTACGTCCGCGTTACGTCTGCACGGTAACCGGCCGTTTAGATTCGAATAATCGGATAACGTACGTCCAATAATAAAATATTATTTGACACGTCGGGAAACGTCGCCGTACCCTCGCGCCGGAGGCCTGCGCGGACACTTTATTTTCCGACGAGTACACAGGCCCCTTTGCATACGTTTTACCGAGCCACAATTTCTAAAAGGAGACTTCAACGCGCGCGTATATTACGGAATTCGGATACTATATGAAAATATGCTATGCCCGTACAATCTATGGGTCGTATATTCTCCAGGCCCGTTTAACTCTATTACGATAAAAGCATCGTTGATTATCGGCGTGTCGTTCGATGTCGTTCAATAAATACTTTAGCGAAGGTGTATCACCTGTTAGGAACAATTACGATGACAATGATATCGTTCGCATAAAAATAGTATGTCGATCGATTACGTTTGTACGAGATCGACGATCTTGCCGCGTGCACAGTGTGCAACTTCTGCGATCTCATAACAAGATTAATCTTTTTATCTTCTTTCGTAAATTTATTACTCGATTATTCACACTATGTTGTACACGTTTTTACACTCCGTTAAATACGATATAAAAATCGATGCATTTGTACATAATTTTTCTTTCTCAGAACATGCTTCTGCGAAAGCTTCGCTGTGACTATGCAAGAAAGATGAACATTAATTTACGCACGAAAGTATACTCTATTTAACGATACAATTACCGAGCCAGCCAACATAAGGAATTTCAAATAGTTTCCTCGATAATTCATAAAGTTATAAAAACATTCCCCGAATTAACTCTCTACCATACCTTTTTAAGCAAGTGCACGTTGCCATACAAATTCAATCGAGTCTAGATATATTCAATCAATATTTAAAAAAAAGGACACCAGTCTAGCGTTTGGTTCGCTAGTCCCAACATCAGCAAATAGAATACACGATTTTTGCTACGCACCTAAAAGAAAACAAACTAAAATTCCATGCATATCGCTACTCGTGACCGATCGATAAAAACGAACCCTCGTGTGACGCCAGCGCGGCGTCATCGGCCATAATGGTGTTAGCCCTCGCGGATGTCCATTATATAATATAATTTTCATCGTCGAAGCTCGGCTGAAAGTCTGTCACCGTCCTCGCGGAAATTCAATAAAATCTGTCTCGGCTATATCGCTCGCAGCACCGAAACAGCCCCTATCGTTAGCCCGTCGACGCGATGGCTTGAGCGTTCCGTTAATAACCGCGTAATGAAACCATAAGTGGCACGAGGCTCGCGTCTCCCGGTCGTGTCACCGTAATATCTTTTACGCAGAACCACGTGCCCCGCCCTGGCTGGACGTAGCATCCCGCCCACGCGAATCGTTCTACCGATAGATAGATACCGCCGCGAGAGTTTTCTTTGTCGCGACGACAGTGGCATTAGGCTTGCGCGCGCGTCCCCCGGATGCCGGAGAGCTGGTCCGTCGATGCGGCTAATAGTTGCCGGGAATAATAATACGGCGACGATAATAATATTAGCGGACGGCGATGTCGCCCGGTACCCACGGGACGTCGTTAATGGTGCCGGCGGACAGGCCAGCGGTGGTAATAGGAGGCAAGCCCCATGATATATGTCGCTCTTGGGTAGAGGCTAGGCCCGGTGTGTACGTGGTCATACGTGAGACCCTTGGAACAACAGGTACGCGTGGATACATCCGCGTGCGTTCGCTCTTGGTACGTACATCCCTGCCCGGGCACGAACGTCCACAGGCTCCGGCGGAAGAGAAGTCTTCTTTGTTGACGTGCGAGAAGATGTTGGCTCGCACACGAGAACCGTCGTAGCCGGAGCAGGCCGCGCGCGATGCTTCTCGCTCGGACATAAAGGTAATTGCATAATTTAGTGCGAGGCATTAAACATTCGCGTATCGCCTCTCGCTCGATCTTCTTCGAGCGGCGATCGGTCGTTCCACCACCGGCCGCCGCCATGTTTCTCCTCTCTCCAGGGTTCGTTCTCTTTCGTCTCTCCCTCACGGGCACGCACGGAGATCCCTTTTCCCATCGTCGTCACACTTTCTTCGTCACTCCGCCTGTCGGAGCGATCTCGCGAGCCCGATCTCCTACACCTACACACGGTACACGGTGTATGTGTTCTCGCGACACCCACGAACCCGCGACCAATACGATGAATCTCCGGCGAGATTATGCATAAGCGTCTATGAGAAAGCGTACGGAATATCCGTTCGGAGAAGAAGATAAGCGTGTAGCGGAGAAACGAACGGGTGGAAGCGAAAGAGAAGCCGAGGAGAGGAACGGAGAACTGCGAGCGAGAGAGAGAGAGAGAGAGAGAGAGAGAGGGGGGGCTGCGCGCAAGTACTAAGTGAGTTATGGTGCTCGGGCAGATATATCAACTCCTTCATTTCCGCCGCAGACTCGGCAGACCCGGGCACCCTGGCTGGGTTCCTCGGCAATGGCAAGCCTCGTCTCGTAAGCCGTCGATCTGCAGACGGCGCGTGCAGTTTCACGGGGTGATTCATGCTTTTTGGGGGAGGCGAGCTTTACCCAAGGCCCAAGGAAATAGACCCGACGCC
This sequence comes from Agapostemon virescens, assembly GCA_028453745.1. Taxonomy (NCBI): domain Eukaryota; kingdom Metazoa; phylum Arthropoda; class Insecta; order Hymenoptera; family Halictidae; genus Agapostemon; species Agapostemon virescens. Next base: position 10,644,631 of record CM052090.1, on the reverse strand, counting down.
CGAGAAAATGCTTTGACTTTAATGGCCTGTTCAGACCTTCCTAGGGTGTCCGGATAGTCCCTTCGCTTCGCTGCGGTCGCTACACGACTCGCCACTTCGAATCTCCCAAATTCGTGTACCACACGCAGGAATGTCCGTGCGTATATTCCCGATGTTCAACAATCATATTATTATATGACATTGTCAACGCAATCGTTTGTTCGGTTTCGTAAAAAAACACTTTGAATTTGCATGATGCGCGTGTTATAACGAGAACAGACTCCCAGAGAAGATTTTAAACAAAGTCTGAGTATTATAAATGCAATGACTTTCATTTGAGACGAAATTATATTATATTCTTTGGTAATGTGTATAAGTTTTGCGTGTGAGTGTACAGATTATAAATTGAACCACTAGAGGGACAGGACGAGCGAACATCGAAGAAAGAAAGAAAAATAGAGAGAGAGAGATTGATAGGCTAGAAAAGTCTTGATAGATTGTTTACCGAATAGACAGGAAGATCTTTTCACCATCGGAACCCAATAGTGAAAACAGTGTCCGCTATAGACTGGGTCTTATTCAATAGTTCCCGATTAATATAAGAGTGGGAAGCGTAAACATTTAATTGCTGATTCTCTATTTTTAGGTTAGGTGAACTCGTGTACATATTGTAATTAATTTACTTAATTTTCAATAATAATCTGAATACTCTATTTTTAGACGAATCAACCTGTGTTTATTTGCTTCAATAAACCTGCACATATTACGTGTATATGCAAGCATCGTAAATGTAGCTGCACAAGAATATATCGCCATAGTTGTAGTCGCAAAGAAAATTGTGTAAGAAAAGAATTTTTGGGACAGTCTAACACTTTCGGGTCTTACACGCATTATAATCGAAAGAGACTGATTTTGACTGAAGAATTGTACCTAGACCGAAGTAGCATCGGTCCAAGAAGAGAGCGTCTCTTGAATATGTTTTACAGCATCTCGAAGAGTGTCATCAGCGTCTCCTAATGGCGGTCATACGTTTTACGAATCGCACGTCTGAAACGCGTGCTGACATTGTCAATTTATTTGAACATTTAAGACAGAATGGATCGCGTATAGAGACAACGATTCCTCTATTTGACGCGAATGTATCCAATTCGAAGTTAGCGAATAGCGAACGAGATCGCGGATTCTGGTTTGGGAACGCGAAAAAATTGCTCTCCCAATCAGCGCGCGACTTCTTTCTTGAATGCCGTGCACTCAATTCTCGGCTGGACGAGGGCGCAAGAAAATAACCGAGGAAATTGAGGAGATTGGATGTAACCTGATGGTACTAGGCGATAAGAAGCGAAGTTTTCAGCGTGGCAAGACAATTTAACGGTAATACGCGCAAAACAGTATAACTTCTTCGGCTATCGTTCAGCTCGCGGATGCGTTCCGCTGAAATGATTCGCAGAAAAAATGACGACGGGAAGTATCTGTACTCCCCATTAGTCACTCCAAACGAGCCTGTCCGCAAAAACCCTCGGACATAGTCATCAGTGTAAAATACATAGTCGTGAACCGCTCGTTCTATGGCCGTCGTTCGCGCGTCGGCCGAGCCGCGTTTATTTTATTGTTTATTGCAAAGTGAAATCCACACTACGAGCGTACCGCACACTTTGTTCAACTGCAAATTGAAGGTATCGTATTAAATCAATTTGCATCTTATCATTTATAACATCCCCGTGCAATTCCGTTTCGCGACTAATGCTACATTAATCATGGCTCTTACCTACCCGCATTAACTTCTTAATCATAAATCATCGTTTGACAAAGAATTGAGCGGTCCGAGTTCGCTCAATCGGAAACCACCTTCCGATCCTTATTTGTATCTCCAATTACGGCTATCCCAATTTTTAATGATTCGCTTGTCGATCAAGATTCATTCCTCTTTCATATTTTCATTAAGTTCTTGACACTTCGGATCTTCGCTTTCGCGAATTAATCTTTGCGCCGAAAATTTCAACGGTTCCTATTCACAAACATTAACAGACCGCGTGTACGTTTCAGCACGAAGAATTCCAGTTAAAGAACGGCGGTCTTCTTCCGCGTGAAATCTACACGAACAATGTACAGAAGATAATAAAATCACTATGACGCGAGCTATCTAAAATTTATAGTCTGCGTCGTTTCCAATTTGCGGTCGCTTAAGAGTCCCTCGCGTCTTTCGATACAATGACGGTTCGAATTTTCTAGCGAATCCCTCCGAACCGAATCGAAACGACAAAAGAAAGGAGATCGGATCGGACAAGTGTGGACTGCAGTTTACACGCACATCCTCGCATCGCGCTGCTACCGGCTGATTGACTTTTTGCCACAGCGGAAATGACTGCAGCGTCGGCAGCATCTCGCGGAATAGAATCGCGGGGCCTGGAAATTACGCGATACTGGCTGGACGACGTGTAATTGTGGCGCGGATGCGAATCTGGCCACGGCAAATCTGGTTGGGCGACTCGAGAGCAAGAAACGCGGATGTAAACCGAGGAAAATAGGTCCGTCTTGGCCGGAGGGGTGCGTCACGACGCTCGAGGGTGAACGATCTCGGCGGAAGCGCTATCGCGATCTAAACGAATTGCGGATGCCCGCGATCTCGCTCGAGGGACGTCGAAAAATTAACGCAGCCTCGGCAACGGTCGCTGGAATCCAGAATATCTCCGGGAACTTTTCGAGCCGAGAAGGAAAAGAACGACGGCCGGCAGTTTCTTCAGCGTCTGGCAACCAGGTGGCCGCCGCTTGTCACCGAACTTTATTCCCTACGGGCTCGGAAGGTAGAATTCCGCGGCTTCCGGTGGTCCGAACAAGACCAAAATTAATGATTCGGTTAATCTTTCGTTTGATTCCTTCGATTCGTTTGCCGGTGCCGCTTGGAACTACGAATTTGACGCCCGCGAGGATCGGGAATCCCGAACCCGCGCGTTCTCTGAAATAACGAACATGATTTCGATCGGCTTCCTCGAGCGGTACACCTAGCCGGCGCGCGTCCTACCCGAATCTTAAGCCGAGAAACATTCGCGGCGATGCTAATTTTATATTTCACACTCGGAGCCCCGGGCCGGGGATATATGGTCCCGTCGTATTTAAAAATTTGCATAATGGCCGCTTGACATGTTTGTGTACACAGGTTCGGAGCCTCGCCACTTCCTCCTCCGCGTCCTCTTCACCTACGTGAGCATTATAAGGTTCACCGGACTGCGGAGGACGAGATACAACGCGAACGCGAGTCCACCGAGGTCGGGTTCCGGGGATTAAAAATCCTGGCATTGTACCGGAAGATCATAAATACGCGATTTGTCCAGGACAGACCACACCGCGCCGAGGTTAATATCGTCCGGTTTGTCTGGAGAGAGAGAGAGAGAGAGAGAGAGAGAGAGAGAGAGAGAGAGAGAAGGCAAGAGTTCTCTCCAGGTCCTCGGAGGTCCATGGGACCCGGGCCGACCCTAAGCCGAAAGCTTAAACCTCCGAACGACCGGCCCTTGAACGCTTAATCGTTCGCCAATAGGGTTTTCGGAAGTTGCCGCTCTCGCTAGCGGACAGCTGCATACACGTTGCATACACCTTGCCGCATGGGATCACGGGTCATCCGCATATTTCGTATCCTCCCTTCCCGCCCCATGGGACGCGCACGGGTCTCCGTTGCTACGGAACACGAGATCGACGAGCACGATAGCACGTGGTGCGAACGACGCGACCTGACTGTGGCATTTCAGCTTAATGCGATACTTCGACGAACACGGGCTACGCTGATCGATGCCAGACACTTGTTTGATGATTGTTCGCTGGTGCTTGGATTCATCTTGCACCCTGACGAACCAAGCTGTTCTCGGTTATGCGTACATTCCGTATATCCGATAACGATTAGAATAATAACCAGAAGAATTCAATTTTCTTAGCGGGATTCGTTTACGCTTAACCCTTTGAACAGTTGTTTCTGTATACTTGCTGACGCTTCTCTTTCTGATCCTCAGAGGGCTACGGAAACTTCCAAAATGAACCAGAAAAATGCAACGACTCGATTCACGCTTACGTTTCATCGAGATTTTTAGTAATTTTGTAATTGGAGATCGAGGTTATTTGATCATAATTTTGCTAAAAGCGGTCAGCATGAAACTGGTTTATTAAATAATTGAAACGTAACGGACTTAATTTGCTCGTAAAAGAGCGAAGCAGGATCGACAGTAGTAACAGATAAAATTAACGAGTGTCGAAAAGTGAGTGAAACGAAAACGATAAAACGTGTCGATAAAAGCTATTCCAAGCAGAGCCTTTCTACCGGATGTCGCTGCTAAAGAAATTGCAGGTGCGATTTGATTAGAGAGCTTTGATAAAGATTCTTTATGACTCCGAGTGTTTTCATAATTAGATACGTTTCTGATAAATACAGTTTAAGCGATATCAAGACAATCCGATGTTATCTAGCGCTACTTCCTTCGTTAAGATCGTGAATGGAAGTTTGAAAATTGCGGTGTTAATTAAACTCGATACATAGGAAGGCTTAAAAAAACATTTTACAATTGTATTCGTTTCACAAATAGTATTAAACGAATTTCACTGTTCTAAATGATCGGAACGGCTGCGTCGATACACCTGAAATAACCATCCGATTCGTACATACGGAAAAAGTAATAAATTTGAAGCAGAAGAACGGAGATTGTCGGATTCATTTAATATAAATACAGACAACATTGATGCCGGCCGTGCTTGCTTATCGTTAATTAACGTCTGCATTGTCAGCTTTAGCTTAATGAAATTATTTTCGGAGCAGCGCAAACAACAATGATGCGACGAAATGTAATTGAACCGATGCTAATTGAACATCTAAAGGCAAGGCATAAGCTCGGATATCGTTAGGACTCATTTATTTTACGAATGCAAATTAATTTCGTATTATTATGCTTTTATACGATAATATCAACTACAAAAGCATTCGTATAATTACATTTCAAGATATTAAATTATTTCCAGCTTGATGTTACGGGACTCGTAACGAGCCGCGGACTCCCTTTGGTACTACAAAATGTGGAAAATTATTTTGTATAATTTATTAATGATCGCTGATTAGATTACACACGCGGTTTCATATAATCTGCTGAAACCATTTTTAAAATAACGACTAGACTGTGGACCTTTATGCATTTAACAGTAAAATGAACATTAATTATGAGTATTAACGTCAGCGCAATGAAAGATCATCGACCCATTATTTTTCACGCGTCACTTAGAATTACAGTTCTAATTATTCTTCTTCTCTCGTAATGGGTGCGCGAAATTTTTATTTTGCATACAATCTAGACACGAGTAATGACTTTTCATATTTATATTCCCAGAATACCGTAGAAATGGTACATCGTACACAAAACCTACGTTGGTGATAAAAACCCTGTCGAATCTCTTCGAACGAAAATAAATGATTTCAAAAGGGTTTATGGAATTAAAGCGACGCCCTAGTTTACTAATCCACAGGGTGCCCCGTAAAGAAATATGAAATAGACGATTCCAATTCGCAATTGGACACTTTATTTTCGAGATATTATCAAGCACACGAACCAATCGTTGACTCGACCAACGGCAATGGCTAATCGGCAAAGAAAAATAATTTTTAGAATCGCCTCAGAAATTCACTTACTAAAATTTCTTTGAACTTTACGAAACACCCAATACGTATAGATCGTTTAATCCTTACAGTCACCTTACGAAAATAAGTATACGCATGAAGATCCATAGGCTGATACCAATGAATGTGATATAGGAAGAACAACCCTTGATGTCCTACAAGTACCAAAGACCTTCAGCGAAACCTTTTAATTTTTATTTCTCGATTTCAAACTGGAATTTTCTTTGACGCTTTCATAAGTTCCACTACTCGAAGTTGATAATTTTTAACTGAATTTGGTATTCCTTCTTAACATTATTGGTTTGAATATCCTTGACTTTAACATCGTTGGTTTTTATATGGTTCAATACACAAAATCGTGTCACTTCTCCATGATGAGTATACTCGTCAATCACAGTTAACTGGTTAAATAGCGTTACTTAGGAGGCTTTGTTGATTCGCAATAAAAATTGCTATCGGCGTTGAGTGATTCATGAAAAAGTGTTCAGTGATGGATTATGAACTTAAAAGATACTGAAATAATCGCCGGTCAGTAAAGCATTAACATTGATTTAGCGAGATCCTCGATAAATCAAGAAATGGCGAACGACAACGTATCGACGAACGAGATCGAGAGTCGACAAGAATCGCAGTACGGTACGGAACTAACTTTCGCTGTTCGAGTAAGTGACCGTGTAATCACGAGGGGCAGGGGATTCGGCCATCGAAATCCGCGTTAAATAGTCTGCGAGATCGTAGGAGTTGCGCGCGGGACATCGAGGTCACGGCATTGGAACTCCTGTACTCGGTCGAATCGATAACACGGTTTCGGTAATCCGCTCACGGAAGTGATAGCGTCCAATCAGAGAGCTTGTTACCGCGATACGTGGATTAGGATCGTCCCCGGTGGACGACGAATCGCGGACCGGATCGGATCGGCAGGGTCCCGGACGAGTCTGTGTTCCGATCGCTCGATCGATCATGCTCGGGAGCCACGGATGATCTAGGTTCATCGATTTCGCGCGGACGATTTCTTGGACGTAGGCGTTCGCTCTGCGTGCCTGCCGGGCACGCAATTTACAAGTTAAGCGTTCCCAGTCGCGCTCCAGAAGAGATGATTTGCGCAATGGAAACGAAACACGACGCCCGGTTTCGTACGCGAGTCACCCGGGAATCCGCGCGCACGTATCCGCTCCTCCTCGCTCGATGCGCACACTCGCGCACGCTTGAACACGGTTGCACGCGCGAACGAGCGAGCGTGCGAGCGAGCGAGCGAGGATGATACCGGACCGATACGTGTGACTGATGATCACCGCGGAGCCCACGATTTAATTTCACGGATATACAAGCCCGGAATGACTTCGCCTCGCGTTGCGGGCGGGTGTTGATCGATTTCTCGATCATCGATACCGTTCGCCGGCTCTGCTGCCTGATCTTTGGCAGCCGGACACGCAGCGCCCTTAATAACATGTACGGGATCCTTACGACTTTGGTAATCATTCCGGAGATTGGCAACCACGCCGCCAGAAAACGAATCGGTGCTTTCGACGCGTTCGCTGACACGCAAATTTTATACGCGGAAATTGTTCGATTCGATGATTCTTCCGCTGCGCCGCGCATTCTTTTGTCGCGACAGATTCGACAGCTACGATATTGAAATTGAATTTTATTTCGGGTTAAAGGGAACCAACAGGAAACGCGCATTTAATGGTTTCCGTTAGAATCTATTAACGTTATTTGATTGTATGGCGAGAGTTTGTTCCACTACCGGTTGGATAGCGCACAAGATTCGTAAAAAGGCAAAACCAATAGCCACGCGTCGTTTTCATATCGGAGATCAAGGATGCTTGTGGACAGACATGCAAAATGCAAAATTACTAAAAATACAGAACTATAAATACGTATATTTCAGGAAAAATCGAAACATTCCGTGAGACACGAAAAAGTTCTGCGATAGTGTTCGTTTCTGGGAATATTTCTGAAAGATTTGGGTTGATCCAATTATAATATAAAAGTCCCCGTTCGAGCGTATTTTAAAATCACTTTTCGCGAAACAGGATCTACTTTATTCTGTCCGGTAAAAAGACAGAAATTCGTTCGTTTCGATATCACCTGACCCGCTATTAGTCGCGACTATTTCTGTATTTAAACGACCCGCATAAGCGCGAAGACGGATCTTCCACGGATCTCGGATACTAAATTCATGAAGCGAGATCGGACATCGGTACATTCTATATTCGATTTCGAGCTCTCGAAGTGGGGGTTTCGACCGAAGGGTCAAAGAATTTGTTGGGAGCTGAATTCTCGATGCACGTGCACGCACTGGATACTGCGCCAGTGTGAGAGATGCATTCGGAGAGATCGCAGGAAAAAAGATCGTCCAGATTTGGCCGGACTGCGCTCGGGGCACACCACGCCCCGCGTGCACGCGTCAATGCGGCGTGTATACTTATTCATAATGCGCACGGCCAGAAAGATAAGGGGTTGCGGGTGGAAGCAAGAGGTTGGACGACGAACCGGCGCGCGAGCAAGCGAACACGAGCGAGCGTCTACGAGCGTGTGCGAGCATGTGCAAGCGTGTGCAAGCGTGCACGAGCGTGTGCGAGCTTCACTCCCCCGCCTCGATCGCGCGCGTTCTTCCATTCCACACACATATAATTAAGAGCCCTAAATCGCGCGAGATCGAGGCTCGAAGGGCGTGTCCGCGCCGCACGGCCACCTATCCATCCCACCGCGCTATCGGATGCTCGTCCGTTCGTTTCTCCCGTAGCCTCTCTCTCTCTCTCTTTTTCTCTCTCCTCCTCCTTTTCCTCCTCTCTCTCTTTCGCTGAACTCGCTCTCGAACTCACACCAGGCATATCTTATTGGCCTCTTTCGTGCTGCTGCGAATTAGTCGATTAACTGCGATTCTGTGTAAACTGAGAACGATCTTGATACTCCGCCCCTCGGTGACGGCTTTAAACTGCGGTTCTGGGATTCTTCGCCGAGCTGTAACTCCGCGAGCGGTCGTATTTATTCCGAGGCTCGCTTCAAACCTTTTAGACCAGTCATTTGTCTTAAATTTAAACCGCTGTAAAATGTTGCCTTCGCCGGCCGATTTTATTCGCGGCGTGTCCAACCGAGTGAATGTTTCAACCGCGTGTCTGTCAAAATTAGTATTCGCTAATTGGATTTTCATTTCCTAAGTGCTATTTCTGTAAGAAGGCTGCGTCACTGTAAAGTTCTTACATTCCGGAATACGATTCTATCAATATTTGATAAGTTCTGCTTGCATAGCCGGAATGAGATTCGAAGTGGGCCGAACGACGAATGAATGAAGGTACCTTAGGGGATGATAATTATCCAAACGAACGTACCGAGCATATAATAAACTTATCTCATTTCACCTCAGGTTTTCGTTCTCAAAGGAACAAATTTACAAATTCGATCAAGTATTTATCTTTCCGTAACGTAACGAGGGATGAACTGGATCGAAGAAACGAAGAATAAGGGTTAGTTAAATTGTCCAGAGTATTCTAATAAATCGTGTCATTACCTGTTCTTCTACTTGCTCGTAACCCATTGACTGCCAGCTACGAGATATCTCGTAGTGGATGCTGCATGTTTAGATTGGCTACAAATGGCTATTTGAGTTAGAATTAGAAAGGATGAATGAAAAATGTATATAGTGTAGAGAACATATTGATTCTCAATTTTTATTATTAAAATTATTATTAAAACTATATATTAAATTAATTATATTAAAATAAAACCGTGGTACCCAGGGCAAGACACGCTAGATTTGAGTGGCGGTCAATGGGTTAAAAGACCGCAGAATCGGTGGAGGGTTAATCAGTATGGAGAGCGCAATAGCCAAAAAGCTCGACGGAGTCTGCGGAAAATGAAATGGCGCGTGCAAATGGACCGGCTGGTCAGGAATTTGATGAAAGAAGGAGCGTAGTATCAAAGTGAAGTTTCGAGGCGATGTAATCCAATTCGCGAGCATCATCTGCAGCAGAGGATGTCGAGACTTTATCGGGAACCTGAAACGGAGCCCCGATTGATTTATAATGCGAAATGGATTTCGCGAGGAGGAGGCAACGACAGGCCGCGTTGGGCTCGATTAATCTTGAATTTATAGCCGCAATTATCTGTCTACGAATATTCGAGGGATACCGAGAGGATCGACCGGGAATCGTAGTCGGGGTAGAAAAAGGAGCCGCGAAGGAAGCAATCGGGAACGGACGATTTATCGCGCTTTAAACTATTTCATCCTGCCGAACACGTAGCCGGCGTGCGAACGACGATACGTCCGAGCACCAACAATTACTAAACTCGTCTTTATCCGATTTATCCATCACACTGGATTCTGGAAGTATTTTTCTACCGGTGACCCGGCAAGACAACGGCGCGCCTAATTGGTCGCGAGCGACTCCTTCCATCAAGGAAACAATCGATCTTCTCCGGCAGCTTCCATGATTAAGCTTTCCTACAGAAACGCTGCGCAAGAGATCCGGAAAGAGTGATCAGGACACGGCAAATTACAGCTGGAGACCGGTTAGAAAAAGTCCGACGAAGATTCGAATCCGAAGGAGAAATCCCGTTTAAACCATTAACGGAGCATTTTCTTTAGAGTCCTTCTCGAAAGTCCTTCTCTTGCTTTCCCCATCGGAAGCCGACTCCTTTGCAGATCCCGGGCACAAACTTTTTAAAGTTCACTTTCGTAATTGATTAAACCCGTTCCGTGTCTAAGAGTCAAAGAGGCCACCGAAGCACCGTAACCCTGTTACTCGGTCGCCTCTGGAGGTGGCACGGCCTCGGATCAAAGCGTTTCGCAAGCGCCTCGTACATCCCGGTTGTGCCCAAGGATGCCAGGATCTGTCAAAGAGATGATCGTCAGGATGCACTTTCACTCGGAACGATTACGGCGATTCCCTCGGCAAAACGGCGCGGTGTTTCGCAGTTTAGATCGCGCGGGAATTGTGCCGCGGTCTAATCGCGAAATTAGCATAACTCCGCGGCGCTCGGTCCCATCGGCGCTTCGGTCGCCAGACGCTCAAGCAAGCTGGAGCGAGTTAGAGCGAGTTCTGGCAAGACCGTGCGAGCCGAAGCGAGTCGAGGCGTTACTCGAGCGAAGTAGCATAAACGCGGGTCTTCGCGACGACGCCTTGATACACTTATCCTAGGTCCAAGGAACTCCTTCGGTCGAAGATCTGCGGCGAATTCGAAACAATACGGATCGGTAGATTCTCCTTCCAGACAGACGCAGAGTCCTCTTCGACCGAGATTTCTGATTATTAGCGATTATAAAGCGATTCGAAGCACAATCTCACCGGCAATTACACGCCCCGCGGATCTCATGACGATCTCGCGTGGTGGCAGCCAATCGGCGACGCCTAATTGGCCGCCGCAAATGTGTCTACCTACCGGCGCGAAGCGTTTCGCGGTAATTGGAATTTTTCTTCGGCGACCATTACATCGATTGCCGCCTAATAACCTTTAATCTTATTACCGGTTTTTTATCGGTTCAAGTAATTTCATTCGCGGAATCGCATTCGTAGGTGCGAGCGGCGATCCTCGTTCTTTCTTATCGGCTCTCTGGGTATTTACAATCAATCGGAGGCAATTATAAGTAATGTTAACATTATATCGTGACGCGCGACATAACTCAATTGACTCGGTGCAAGGAAGCTGTAAATGTAACCGCGCGGTCGTAGCTGGATGATAGAAAACCTGTTTTCCGAGTCCGGGAAGGTAGATTTTTTAATCCGTGAGTGCGTCCACTTGCATAAGTTAGAAGATAGCGGAATGGCGTCGTTTGAAATTATAATGATTAAAATTATAATATCCGCTCTAAAGAATATCGAGTATTTAATTCGACGATGTGATAGAGTGGCGTGCGAAAATATGTTAATAAAAAGAGATAAATGCCTGTAGAACAAAATTCGATTCTTAATTGACTAGAAAACATTTGCGTAGAACGTGGCACTAGTACTCGAGACAGGAATAAAACTGACCGATACGTTGCATCAACAGACTCGAACTTACTTATAATTTATTTAACAAATTGCGGTCGGCCATAGACCTTTGTCCTTTTTCATCTACGTCAATCGAGCGTTGGTTTGCGAAGCGACCCAATTGCGATGCGTTGCACGGCATAAAAATTGTTTAAATAATTCCGCCGATTTTACCGGAACGATCCTCGTGGCTATCGCGATTCTCGATCGAAGTCCGACTAGCGCGGAGCAATTTGAGCTCGCGTGTGGTCCGATGATACATAAACGACCCAGTAATAAAATGCACTCTCCGTACGGCGCATCCGTGGAATAAAAATTGAGGAAATCGGGTCGAAGAATTCGTACGATTCTTCTATCCTCGCCGCGGTAGCTGGCTCGGCGGACATTTTATTAAACTGGAACCCTCTTTCGCATAGTTGTCAAGGATTCCAAAGATCCGTAGTGGAATCGCGAGCATCTTTACGGAATTTTTTCGCGTGTCTAGCCGGGTGGTTGGGATTCATTGCGCCGGCAAAGTATTTTGTTTCATTCCGTGGCGTTCCGGTGGTGTATGATCGAGTTGATTCCAGGGCCGCGTCTCGACGCCGGTGCATCGATCATAGGCGTGCACAGAGTCTGGGAAACTGAGCACGATCCACCGGATTTATTCCGGTTTAGTCAGGGATCGGCTCGCCCTATAACTCGCGGCCCTCGTTGAGAATTCGTTCGCATGGCTTGGGAGCGTTAAGCGCAAATTAAGCCGAGTGACGCGATAAATTTCATTAGCCGGGCCCGTTCTGTGACGCGGTAACTAGAGCTGAATGGGGTCGAACCGTTGGAAAACACGGCGGCTCCTCAAAGGGCCGCTTATTTGCTCTTATGACGCGTAAAATAACGCCCCGATACGGCGATTCCGGCCACGAAATCGCGGGCATCGCTCTCCTCCTCCTTCTCCTCGCTTCTCGCGCATTTGCCGCAAGAACCCAATGGACACGTTTTTAGCAGCCGTTTCTTCATGGTCCTCCAACGGATGATTACCTTCATTCGTTAAACCGCGCAATAACTCGAAACCGGTAACCGAATACCGGAGCGTGACTACGCCATGCGAGCAAATTTATTCTGTCGTTCCGCAGGACGCGTTACCGTACCCCTATCATGCCAATGTTCTTTACACCGCAGAGTTTCGGCCCGTCACGATAATAGGAAAACGTGCCGGGCGATTTTTACTTTCTCGCGTATTGCAAATTACACCGTTCGATCTTCTATTACACTTAATGATCGGTATGATTCGCATTTTTCAATTTTCGGAAAGCACACCTCGATCCCTTCCCGTATCATTTTCTTCGCTGCCATAACGATTACGGCTTCTTCATTCTCAATAATTTCATAGGAGGGAGGAGGAAATTTATGTTTATCGCAGGTCTGCCACACGTTAATGCTTAACACGTTCGCGACTGGCATTTATTTTAGAAATTGCCGGCATGGGTAGAACTGTTGGACGACCAACCTAATGATTCAGCTTAGATAAAATATCGGAATCGATGTATATATTTGAAATAAGTTAGTCAGCCTGTTTTTCGCATTTCTCTACCTTCTCTACCGAAGTCCAAGAGACAGTTGGCAGAAACCCTATGTCTCATGTTAGAGTAGTTGGTCATCGGTAGCAAGGGTCACAGATAACCCCTGTTCGCCTAAGGAATCTGGTATATGTATAGTGGCTTTCGCGGATAAACCGTGTTTTAAGACGTACCATACTCAATTGTATTATTAACTATTAAAGTAAATTGTTAAAGTCAACATACATGTATCATATCTTTAAGAAAAGTTATAATTTTACGATTAAACACTTCATTTCAATGTACTCGTCTAGAGAACAGCATTATCCGTCAAATATTGCAGTGCTGTATCATTTACACGAAATTCGCGTTGAACTCTGCCGTACAGAGAAATAAGCCCGCGCAAAATTCAGTCGTGCCTAAGAGGTTAAAGAACATTTTGTACAAGTGCACATTAGACACTGTTATATATAACTGTAAGATATCGATAAAGTAGAAACATGTAATACCTGTCTAACGACATCTGTATAATTACAAATACAATATTGACACGCGTCTGGACAACGTACATGCGTTGACCTAGTCAGACGCTCTAGGACCTTCCTACCATAAACACGTGTATATAAAGTAAGATTGCTATGTAATATATTAATATCCACTGCCATACACCTAAATCTAACAGACACAACTGATTTTACAAGTACGTGTGTTTGATAAGAGCGTGTACGGCGAAATCCGAAAACTGTTTGAGATAGGGCATTGAAAAAGAATACACATATACTGCGAGATATAAATCACGATGCTATATTACTAATAAGTTGTCCAGTCACCTCCATTATTTATAATTGCTTGACATCTCCGATGCATACTTTCTACTAATTTTGTAATATAATCTGTGGTCAAAGACCTCCATATGAGTCGAATCTGTCGAGATAACTGCTTAACATTCCATATCTGTTTCCCCCGGAGCTTGAACTTCATGAGTGCCCAAACATTTTCAATGGGATTTGCAACTGGCGACTGTGCCGACCAATCCAATACGTCAATGTCATTTTCTTGTTTCCATGCAGTACAAAGATGACTCCGATGTTTTGGGTCATTATCCTCTTGCAACAACCAATCTTCATTTTTCATTATAAACCATCTTTGGGCAGATGGTAATAAAGCCTTCTGGTATATTTTGACCATTCTGGCAGCATTTAAATTGTCTGTGAAAGTGTGCAAATTGCCAAATCCCTGTTTTGAGAAACAGCCCCAGACGTGCACTTTTACCGGGTGTTTAACAGTTCGCTGGATGAAATACGTTGTTCTATGATCAAAGTCGAACGACGACTGATACTTTGTATGCACTGCATCTTTGTGGAAGTATTCCACAACTTGCTCACGTTTGAATTAACTCTATAACGGTTTTCAGGGAAAAATTTAACCGTACACGCTTCTATCAAACACACTAAATTATATTTAGAGTTTCTCCATTGAAAAATCTGGCGACAGCTTCATCTCCCGAGAACGCTATACGAGCTTTTGAATAAAATTGTGTACAAGTTCACATCAGACACGACTGATTTTACAAGTTTATCATATTCAGAATTCGTTCATCGTTGAAAAATCCAGCGACAGCTTCGTTACCCGTGAAAGCGATACGAGCTGTTTAATATAATTGTTCTATTGGCCAGGATACGCGCGTCGATCAAAATAGTTTGTTATCGGAGAGATCGCGCGGTTAAGGGTGCAGTTAAACCAGTTTATAATGAATTCTCGTCGCTCAGAACGCAGCCTGTGAAACCCAAGTGGATTTCAATGTAACGCAGTCGCGGCGACGTGTGGCCGAGCAATTTTGCTAGGACATTCAAGATTTCTCGTCGGATCGAAATCTTGACTGACCGATGATTAGAGGAATGATCGGTGATTTCGATCCGGCGTGTCTCTTTCGCCGAGTGGCTGCGAGGGAACTTCTTGTTCGACGGAATTAACTTAAAATTGATCCGTATAGCCCCGGTCGGTTCCCGGGCGTAACAACTTCCAGTCGAAAGTCCTAATACCAGGCGACACTTAAACGATTTCCATACCCTAATGACACCTTGATTTGCATATCTGCTAAACGAGCCGGCGCATTTAATAACAGGCGTCGCTCGCCCGGAACATTTAATACACGCCTTAATCACCGGCCTCCACCCCGAGTAATCGAGCCACGGCCGTTAAGATTTCATCTAACCGATTCGTCATTAATGCTCGATTAAATCCACCGAATCCGTAGAAGTGCTTCGGACGACGGAAATAGGGGATGAAAGCGGGTGCGAAGACGGGCCGCCTCGTGTATATGACTCGACGCTTTCTTGTTTCGGCCTCTTTCTCTCTCTGTCTCTCTCTGTGTCTCTCTGTCTCTTTCTTTCTCTGTCCGTCTCTCTGTCTCTCTCTTTTCCTTCCGCCAACTAACCACCGTCACCACCCTGCCACCGGTCAATCAGAAATTTTATTCAGTAAACCGCCGCGCCTTAACCAGTGTATCGCATTAAACGGAGTCCTTCTTGTAACCCCACCTACCGGCCGTACCGCGGATGAATTATTCATGCTCTCGACTCAATTCTGCAAGGGGGTCCGACTCTCTGGAAGTCAGTCAGAAATACAGGTCCAGATTATAATAGCGCGAGGACGGCCAGTCGACTGACGACATCGTGGAAACACTGAAAATCCTCTTCTGAATGAGTCGAAGCCTCGATCTACATGATTTTGGCTCTCAGGTCAGCTTTTCGAGGATTGAGACACTTCAAAATGCAGATCGGTGCGAGACGAAAGTGAAGAAAATCTTCTTCCTTCTCGTCAATGCGAGTCTTACTCTCTTAACTTTACTCTATTAACAGTTTATCGACCGGAAGCCTATTAATAGGCTTTTCAATATTAGCGCTGTATCAAAATGAAGCTTAAAATTCTATTTTTACATTCCAATTTGTAACAACATTATTAGGCAATATTATTGGGGATGCATTGTTGATCCGCAATAAAAATTGCTGTGAGCGTTGAAAGACCCGTTAAAAAGTTTTCAGTCATGGATCATGGGCCTTACAAAAATTCTGAAATAATCGCCGGTCGATAAAGTGTTAACACTTTAACTGCTAGAACAACAACCTCAAAAATTCGACAAAATCAAAGTAATTTATTTGATGAAACAACAATTTAAAATTTTAAATGTACGACACATAGTTATCCTTCGATCTTCTCGTGTTCTCCAGATTTCAACTAAATGTAGTGCAACGATTATATTAATGTACAAATTTATTTTAAAAAATGAACAAATTGCTCTGTCACCCATATGTGGGTGACATGACAGTCAAAGTGTTAAAAATGATTAGAAATATAGACCCAGTTTAGATAGTGGAACGATTGACACGGATCTTCTTCTGCTATTGTGGTAATTCCATTTTCACTCTTTCGATCTCTCGATTCTTGAGGGTTAAAGATGATTGGAACCAAGGAAATGAAACGTTATTACGTTAAACGTTATATAGGTCTGGATTATAAAACTGAGATAACCTTTCTCGTCTCCTCTGGAATTCAATTTCCATTTTCTTGACCAGACGATCAATCTTTAAGGGATGAAAACGACCAGAAATACGAATCCAGATTATAACGTCACTTCGCCAAAACAGATCTTCTTTCCTTCTTCTCGTTGATTTTCATCGGCAAAGGACGAAGATGATCAGAAATATAAATCTAAATTACAATAACACGATGTCACGAGAAAACTCTTTTACGCTCTTTCATCCCTAAAAACTCTCCTGTCGTAATTTAAAATTTAATTGAAACATAAATTTCATTTCGTTTGAATTTCGTGATATCAGGTGGTCAATGTTTCAATTAATTAAGCACCACTTATAACTTTTTCCATTTGTTCATCCTGTTTCGTTATAAAGTTTAATCCTCGTGTTTTTAATAATAAAAAAAAAAACATAATAAGTTGGATCGAATTCGCGTTTTTAATTGGCATCCTTAGTTCCACGAACGATAGCCTAGTTGCCTAGCGTTCTCTTGTTAGCGGGGAAAATATATTTTGGTCGTTGAACGGATCTGACAAAAGTTTCGAGGTTCGTGGAAAAAATAAACGTCAGAGCCGGGAATGATTTACGCAAGGAAGTAGGTCAATGAACGTTCCGTATCCACAATCTGTTTTATATTACGTAAAAGGGAACAGATGTGGTTCATACGCGGCGGTGCCATGCCGGTAGCTGTACCGGAACAACTGCTCGGACGAGGCTGTTCCGACGTCGCCTTTCGGAAATAAATATTTATTGTATGCCAATGGCTTTCATTTTGGGCTTGATTGGATTCGCGTAATTTATTTTACTTTTGTATGAATAATTGCGACGTAATAGCAGTGGGCGATACCGCGTTTCAAGCGACACGAACTGGGACTATGCGCAACGATCACGATTATACACAGTCGCGCATAGTGCCTAAGAGGTTAAACATTAAATTTTTATTCTGTACAATTTTCAGACTCCGTTTACACGAGGGAAACACATTAACCCTTTGAGTACTGAATTATTTGAAGATTTTTATGTCCATGGAACGGATTTAATTTGTCGCTATATGGATTAACCCTTTGCACTCGAAGCTGTTTTAACTAAAAGACTAGAGCATTTCTTCTGAGTTAGAATATTTTCATTCCACTTGAATTATTTCACCCTACGTATATACGGTTTTTTACTGTTATTCGTCCTTACAACAATTAAATTTTGATCGATTTCTTAAATATAAAGGT
>CM052090.1:10603835-10625160 GCA_028453745.1 Agapostemon virescens | reverse complement strand
GAGAGAGAGAGAGAGAGAGAGAGAGAGAGAGAGAGAGAGAGAGAGAGAGAGAGAGAGAGAGAGTGAGAGAGAAAGAGAGTGAGAGAGAAAGATCGGGGCTGTGGGAACAGGGTAACCGAATACACAAACGGAAACCCCCGATGCGAGAGAAGGCGAAAGCCCTTCTTCGCCCTTCCTCCGTACTGACACGAGCAGAGGTGATAGCTCGTGTCAGTCCGCTTTATCTGACCGTGACTATCTGCCATTATTTCTTTTCACGCTGCCCCGCCGGTGTCCGTTCGGTGAAACGGTTTCGATCGATCGGTCAACCGTAACTTTTGATCCACCACGCTTCTTCGCCACTTCCATTGACTCTCGCGGGATCTTCCGATTGACAGGGACTTAGCCTGACTTTTCGAAATGCTCGATTTTCCCCGATACACGGCCGAGCGTCGTTCATCCTTGAAGAAGAAAGCGACATTCATCGTGTTTAATTGAATTCCGAGCGGACACGATTCTCCTTTTATTTCGGTTGCCCGCGTTCGAATTAATTTGAATTTGATCACACGCTTCTTGTTTCCCCGGGAACTTCCGTTTCTGAAGTTCCCCGTCTCGGAAACGTTTCCTTTCGATTAGGGGAAAAAGCGTGGTACGTTTATCCGGTTCCTCGTCGAACGGAATGTTGCCCGGTTTCGAGGCGACGAGGATTCCGTGGAAAAAAAAATGTAGAAGAAGAAAGAAACTGATTTGAAGCTCACTTAATGAGAAGCGGAGCGCGCTGGTTTTCGTCTTATTGTTAGAACAGTGGAGCAAAGAGCTAATGGTGGCTCGCGCACGATATCTGCTGCCAGTGATCAATTAATTATCGGCCCGCGGTCCGCGGGGTGGAGTCAAAGTATTGTCGGATCACAAAAGGGACACGACTTTAATCTCGCGTCTCGCCGCACGATGCCTGAGCCATGACTGGCAGAACGAGGGAGGCAGTCATTATCAGATGACACCCATTATTTCATTCGTCTGTCCGTCCCGTGCGTCGGTATACGTTCGATTTAATTACACATTCAATTTGGCCCGACCTTATCGTAATCGCCCACGGGTTTGCCCAATAACGCGGCCCGTTAATGACTTCTAACTCCTTGAAACGCGCGGCGATCGCCCACGCGAAACACCAAAACAGGTGCAAACATATCGTTCCCTTGGCAACAATCCCTTTCAGTCGTCGAATAAGATTGAACATTAATCACAGCCGGGCGGAATAGTATTATCGTTTCCTCCATCAATCTCCATTGTCAGCAGGCCGACAATGCTGTACCCACTGTGAAATCTTTGTTACGGGATAATTAGCTGCATGCTCAAGGCCATCGAGGCATCTCCACTACTCAGGCCTTTGTCCACCGTATGGAAAATTCGATGGGCCTTGCTAATATAATCATACACGGCTCTCCTCGCTGTTTATGCAATTTTTAAAGAACCCAAATTACTCTTCCCGTCGCTTTCAGTTTGCCAAACGATTCTTGCGCGAACTCGAAACCGTTTAAATCAATTCATTTTTAGGTGTACCGTATATTTTTATAATTCGTTTGTAATTCTTGTTTCGTTAAGGGTTAAGTAACCCTTAGTAATTCTACTCGTTATTAATCCTTTAGCACTTCGAGCGATTTTAATTCCAAACTCGAGGCATTTTGTAATGTAGAATTGTTCCATTGTACGTGCTTCATTTCCTGGCGCGTGCATACAATTTATTATTATTACTCGTACACGCAGAATTTCAATTTTCATCGACTTCTTAAATGCAAACATAGTGATGCAAAAGCTATTTTAAATAATATTAGGTCAATCGGAAAGTTCTGTCCATCTAGCATCGAGTAGCCGTAGCTCGAACTGTGGGTAACTATAACCTCTAAAGTAAGGCTAACTTTTTAGTTTGAACATCTGTTAATAAAACTCAGTACACAACAATTTACGCTTGCATCAATAACTTCGTTTTTTTCTACATTGAAGATGTCGGAATTTAAGCCGAATAAGTGTCATTTGCGCGAAGTGTTAGCCTTTTGTTTCAATTGGAAGAAAACGGCAGCTGAAGCTCATCGAATGATTGTAGACGTTTATGGCGATAATGCTGTTTCCGATAAAACATGTAGAGAGTGGTTTCGACGTTTTAAAAATGGTGATTTTTCTTTGGAGGACAAAGAGCGTTCTGGACGGCCACGAGTATTCGAAGACGAAGAATTGCAGACATTGGTGGATGAAGATCCATGTCAAACGCAAAAACAAATTGCAGAAGCGTTAAATTGTGCTCAATCTGTCATTTCCGACCGTTTAAAAGCCTTAGGGAAGGTCTACAAGGAAGGAAAGTGGGTCCCATATGAACTCAAGCCAAGAGACATTGAAAGGCGGAAAACCATCTGCGAAATTTTGCTTGCTAGGCAACAAAGAAAGGGGTTTCTCCATCGTCTCATCACTGGGGATGAAAAATGGATTTATTTTGACAATCCTAAACGTCGAAAAACCATTTGTGATCCTGGCCAACCCTCAACATCGACGCCAAAGCGGAATATCCACGGAAAAAAGGCTTTACTCTGCATTTGGTGGGATCAGGAAGGTGTGGTATACAATGAACTGCTAAAAACTGGTCAAACAGTCACAGGAGATCTCTACCGACAACAAATTATCCGTTTGAGTCGAGCATTGCACGAAAAACGACCACAATATGAAACGAGACAGCGTAAGGTGATTTTGCTGCATGACAATGCTCGACCTTGCGTCTCAAAAATTGTCAAGGAAACGATAGAAGCACTTCGCTGGGAAGTGCTACCACATGCGGCTTATTCACCAGACTGTGCACCAACTGACTACCACTTGTTTCGGTCGATGGTACACGCACTTGCTGAAGAACGATTTAATTCTTACGAAGATCTCGAAAAATGGATCTCTGCCTGGATAACCTGCAAAGATGAATCATTCTTTCGTCGCGGAATTCGCTTGCAGCCCGAAAGATGGGAAAAAGTCATCGCTAACGATGGACAATATTTTGATTAACGTACTTTTTCATTTTCTTTCATGAATAAAGCTATACTTTTGGTAAAAAAACGGACGGAACTTTCCGATTTAATAGTATAGTAATTTTTAGTGTCCCCTCAGAGACACCGTTGGAGTGCATCAATTAACATCAACGTAACTATCAACACTCCAATGGCTCCTCTGAGGCGACACTAAATATTCCCAGACTATTTTTTAAAACAATTGTTACATCACAATGTTCATATTTAAGAAGTTAGTAAAATGTAAAGCGTTGTGCGTACGATTAACAAATTTGATATGCACGGAAGGAAATGAACCGCATACAATGGAATTCTTCTGGGAGGAAAAAATGCTTTCAAATTAGGAATTCAAATTGCTTGGTGTGCAAAGGGTTAATCCTCTCGGATCCCATGATTTCGCATCATGCGTGTAAAGACTATCTATGCCAGCTTTATGTACGAAACGAGTTAAATTTACTTTTCCTAAGCGCATAAGCGTCCGACAATGTTTAACCTCTTAACAGAGACTGTCTCTCTGTACGGCAGAGCACATTGGAATTAAGTTTTTGAGAAATAAATTATAATTTTTCTGAAAGATATGATGCATATACTTTAACTCTAATAATTTAGTTTAATAATTAATAATGCAACTGAGTATGCTCAAGCCACTATACTGACGCATCGTAATATAAGATGACATCCGGAAAGCCACTATAATGACGCATCGTGTCTAAGGACAAGTCGATTACAAGGACTACAAGTCGACTACAATCGCACGGACAGATAAAAAGTATCGAAGAAAAAATTAGATTCGCTCTACTTTTCTTAATACGGTGAGTTTCCTAATCCAGACAAGATATTCTCCATTTTCTACGAAAATGTCTTCTCTACTCCAGAAATGTAGTCGTTCCTTCAAATAACGCACGAGTCGTTACACTGGGGAAAGAGTCGCGGCCATTCTCGGTAATATCCATATTCTTACCATAAAGGGATACCGGCTGCAATCCCGAAGCTCTATTATACCGGCGTTAAATCCGCTTTAACTATCACGACGATTATTACCATCCGGTTGGCCGATAACAGGATCCCAGACCGGCGGCACGTCACAATGGCCGCAATGAACAAACCTATGAAGACGTTTTCGTTAGTCTGGCTGGCTAAAGGGTGTCGCGAAATGAGCCACAATTACCGCGATTATCCGCGACAAAGGAAACACACACTGGCGGGGTCGTTCATCGCGACAGCATCCAGTCACCGTGTCCTACCGTTTCTTCTTTCTTTTTTTCTTTTTCTTTCCAGTCGCCTTTGAGTTTCGTACGCGAAAGACACACGACCCGCGAAGAATAAAAAGATAAAGAAAGGAAACCGCGCGCAAGAGAGAGAGAGAGAGAGAGAGAGAGAAAGAGAGAGATGCTGGCCTCCACAAAGGAAGCTTTGCGAGCACTCCAGGCTATGGTCGAGCGAGAAACCGAGCACGGAGAATGGAATCCTCGCGAGGAAAGCGCAATCGAGCTGTTCCCCACCCTACGCGGCCTTGCTTTGATGGAATCATTTACAATTACATTTTCGTTTCCTTCGAAAAATTCAGGCTACGTAAATTTTCCCTATCCGACGCATTCGTGTCTTTGCTGAAGTCTGCATGCTGCGTCGTTCGAGTCCATGCAGACTTTCCAGCTTCGAGAAGTCACAAACAAATTTTGAACGCTGTTCCTTTCTCGTAGAATATCTATCACAAATTCCTCGATACACGTTTCTACAACACCGTCCACACTAGATTCACGGGGCGTATCCGAACGACATCTTATAACGTTTTTAATTCACAAATAATTGAGACTGCGAAGACGCATACAGTGGCTCACAAAAGTATTCGGACACTATTCAAACCTAAATAACTTTTTTAAGATTGAACCAAACGTCTTGACTTTTCTTGAGCAATTAGTTGCACTGATTTAATAAATGATATGCTAAATGAATTTTGCAAATATTGGCATTGGTATGAATTACATGACCAATAAAGAAGGAACTTTTGAAATATTTTTTACTTGGGTCACATCTGGTAGATCTATGATAGTTATACACGTGCAGGAAAATTCAATGAATTCGATCGACATACACACGAGCTACATGTCATCGAAAATGGTAAAAATCGCAATTTTTGGTCAGTTTCTGCTTAAACTTCATAAATTCTTACATCTTTCTACGCGTGTCATTTTTTTCTGCGTCATTCGATTTCAGTGAAATTTTCAGCATGTGTATAACTAACACAGTTCTGAAAAACGCATATCTTAAATTTTCATTACGAGGTGAAATAAAAATGTTTTAAAAAATGTCTTTTCTACTTTCTCACGTAATTTCTACCAATTAGAATTATTTCAAAATTATTTTTGCAAATCATTTAGTAAATTAATCCTTCTAATTGTTCCAGAAAAATCAAGTCGTTTGGTTCAACTTTGAAAAAGGTATTTAGATTTAAAGAGTGTCCGAATACTTTCGTGAGCCACTGTACGTGAGGAACCATTCGATGAATTGATTAGAAAGAATACCGGCTAACGATTTGGACAAATACGTTCTCGTTGTTTTTGTTGAAATAAAGCAATGTATGCTGTCATTCACAAAAAAAAAATTGAGTCTCCTTTTGTCTTACAGAGAAGCTTCATTTATTTCTTCTCCAATATATTAAAACAGTAGACAGGAACAAACAAAATTACAACAATTTTGTATAGAGACTTCGCACACGTGTTACTTATTTCACTGCTCGCGGAAGAAGAAGGAACAAGCGCTACGTGACCTATTATATTTACGCTTAGTGCTAAACATAATGTAATTGAATTTAACCCTCTATGGACTCGTGTAACTCTCAGGTCACATTTTAATTTATCGACATTTTACCAAATAATTATAGCTTTTTTCATGAGGTGACGCATAAATCTTAATTCTATAACGTTGCCAAGACAACCAATATTAATATTTATGACCGTTGCTAGGCTCATCAACCAGAAATAACAAAATAAGTGCCGTGCAAACTGTCTGCAGTAAAAGTAAGCGAAACCATTTGACCCAATTGATATTATTTGTGCTTTTGTCAGTGATTACCAAACTAAAAATAGTGCATATAATAGCTCTGTGTTCGTATATCAATAACAACCTATTTGTTTGCATTTCAATTTTCAATTTGTTACTGTTTTTTTATGATACATTTTTGTAACTTTGAGGTTACAGTGGGCTATTATGGCAGATTTCGGTACATTTAGGATAAAGCTTGTGCTTTCTCCTGTTTTCAGATTTATACATCATATACCCAAAATATGAATACAAAATCAGATAGAAATAACAGAAGAATTAGAATTAGACGCATTAGCGGTAATAGATCCGATGATTCCTTATTAGATTCCGAGTCCGATGAAAATGTAAGAGTATTTCCCCGACGATGGATAAATGGCATTGACAGTGACGAAGAATTTAGTACTCGATCCTCATCAGATGAGGAAGATGCAGGACCACAAAGAATTGTTTGGCAACCACTATCCCAGACGAATAATAATAGTTGTTATCGCCCTTGGAAAGGAGATTGCCCTAATGTCCCCGAAACACCCCATTCTCCTGTGACCCACTTTCAAAAACTATTTAACAAGGAAATTATAAGCAATATAGTTGAATATACCAATATGTATGCACTGCAATGTGATCCAACAAAGAGATTTCAAAAATAAAATGTTTAACGTCAAGTGCAAATTGTTTTATGTAATTTCACGCTTAAGCTTTTATGCACAGAACTGCAAACTTTATAGGCCGTTGTTACGCGAGTGTCACATAGTGAATATATTGCAATAAAATTGTTTAAACGGAAATATTTTTTTTCATTTGCATATATAGGTTTATAATTTCTGATTTTTCGTTCCCCCAATTTTTTTGGATCGAAAACAAAAATTCTGCCCATAGAGGGTTAATATACAAAGATGGCGCAATCAGCCTGAATATCTCCAACAGTTTCGATAAAGTTAAAGCGGTGACGTTTAGCGCCGCATGTAGCTACCGTTAATTTAAACAGTTTTAAGAGCGCAAGAACGGTCCCGCTCGAAGGCGACTCGGTATGCAGATGCAGGGTCAAAAGCGGCGGTAGAAACTCGCTAAAAGCCGAGAATTGTCGATCGATTAAAGGGCAAGAAAATGTGCATGTTATCGAATCTCGAGCGCGCTAATGCGACAGGTTGATTTTTCCTCAACAGCGGCACGAATTTTTGACTAGCCTGTGCACCGATTAACCCAGTTCCGTGTCGAACGTGTGTCACACACCGGTGTGTCGCAATATCGACGCCACGATTCTTTCCGGTACGCTGATCCCGCGCGACTATTATACCGCCGCGGGCTTTAATGTTTAATCAAAACAAATTAGTCGTCCGAGGTAGCCTGGCGTGTGCACTGATTCATTGTGCACTTTTGTCGCTGGTTCGGGAATCCAGTTGGCCGCGAATGAGCGCGCACGCTTTAACGAGCCAGAGCTGTCGGTTTAGATGTTTAGGGGGAACCGCGGCACGCCGGAAATCGGACATGACAAGTGGCGACATGATGCCGGCGTTTTAGATATTAATGCTAATAAATCTGGCAATACGCCTACGCGGCGAAACTGGTAACTGTACGGCCGGGGTTCCTCTTCCCCGCCGCCGACGGGAAAGATGAATAATAGAATTACGCTCTAGCCTGACTTTCGACTGACGTAATCCGGCTACCGACCTAATCGACCGTCGCGTTTCTCTTATTCGACGATAAGAATTGCCAGGAAACGATGCTCGTTAACCTTCTCTGGCCCGGTGCCAGATCAGACGCGAGAGTGTACGCACTTCAGGTAAAAATGACCAAAGCAGATGAACCATCGCGGTTCGTCAAAGGTCGACGTCGATTTATCGTTTTACGGTTACCAGACGTCACCGACGTCACCGAGGCTGAAGCTTGGAATTCGACAAATTCCAAGTGTATTAATCCTACCTCTAACACCTACGGATGAAAAAGGAAAATAGAAAGGGCACGCGATTTTTGCGAACGGCACTGAACTGTTTTGCGCAGCAGTCGGTTGCGAAACAGTATTTGTAAGAATACCATCTCTTCTGTTGAGCCCATTTCACACCTATTCCATTTTAAATAAACTATATTGTAGGTTTATTTATAAAAGATTAGTTTAATTAATTATAATAGAATACTGTCAATGTGTGTTCTTTCCGTCGTTTTGATCTGAACTGTCCATAGTCATAGAACTGTTCATAGTCGCCCTTGCTCCATCCATACTCGCAAGTCATTCGTGTTATCGTCCAAACGCTTCGCACACATGCGTACAAGAATATAACATATTTATATTTGTTCTTCGCTAATCTTGACATTGCTCGACCGAGTTCTACGACAGGGATATTTGCATCAATTTATTGTAGTGGTAAAGTTCTAGGAATATTGTTGCGAAAAAATGGCCCTTCGAGAACGACTGTCGACAGTTTCACGCCAGCACGTCGAATTCTTAAGACCAATAACAAATAATTCAATTAACGACAAAAGATCATTACGGTAGAACATCACTTGCCGCTCGAGGTAACCAATCAAGCTTTCGGGTTTCCCAATTTCTCACTCCGTATTTCCTCTACGTAGCCATCACGATCTCCACCACTAGTTCTAGAACTTGCAACTCTTCGTAGTGGGAATCTCTAGTATGCCTCGAACGAGGAGAATACTGTGGAATAAAAGGGGTTGCAACGAGCGAAGATTCTACCCTACATATCTTCCATCTTTTCCAATACTTGAAACTTCGATACACGATCTTCTTCTCCTAGAAATATGTCCTTAACGTTTCAAGATATTTCTTGCAGTGTAGTCCATTTATTAACATTGTTTTATCGAGGATCTTTAATCTCGGAATAAGGATTGAACTCAATCGACTTGCAAAGGAAAGACTGTTTATTAACACTAGAACTACCGAAAAATAAATCCAACGATATACATTGCTTTGTAATAATAACAAGACTGCATCTATTCAAACTCCATTCAACTTTTTTTGTAATATGTAATTCATTAAAGAAACCGATTCTTTTACAACTCTGGCTACACGGAGCTGGACGCGCTAGCAGTACGAGGTGTGTTCAAAAAGTATCGCGAATTTTGTGTTTTTTCAAAAATTATTTATTTATTCATGAATACCTATTTTGTCCCCTTCAAAGTAATCCCCATGAGATATTATACACTTGTGCCAACGGTTTTTCCAATCTTCGAAGCACTTCAAAAAATCATTTTTTTTTATCTTTTTCAGCTCCTCCTTCGATGCCGTCTTTATCTCGTCAAGCGTAGCGTAACGTCGTCCTTTCATGGGCCTCTTCAGTTTAGGGAACAAGAAAAAGTCACAGGGGGCCAGATCTGGGGAATACGGTGGCTGCGGCATCATTAGTGTGTTGTTTTTGGCCAAAAAGTCGCGCACAAGCAACGATGTGTGAGCAGGGGCGTTATCGTGGTGCAAAAGCCAATTTCGCGGCGACCCGTCTCATGCCCAAATCATTGATAAAAATCGAATAGCACGAGCCAATCGATATGTTTAGATCCTCAGCAACTTCTCTAACGGTGATTCGACGATTGGCCAATATCATTTTCTCCACTTCATTAATTTTTTCGTCTGTTGTTGAAGTGCTCGGGCGTCCGGCACGCTCTTCGTCGTTCACATCTTCTCGGCCTTCTGAGAACATTTTGTACCACCGATAAACGTTGCTTCGGTCCAAGCTAGCTTCTCTGTATGCCACAGTCAACATTCGGAATGCATCCGCGCACTTAATTTCGTTTTTCACACAAAATTTGATACAGGTTCTTTGATCCATTTTTTTTAATAGGTAAAAATCGAAGACGATCCAAAACACGTGCAAGCAAAGCAGCTGTCAATAATTAAGTGAACATTCAAAATGGCCGAGCTTGTCGGCATAAGTGAGAGACATGAGTACCAACATAAAGCCACAAAAAGATCGAAATTCGAATATACGTAACCCGCGAAAATTCAAAATTCGCGATACTTTTTGAACACACCTCGTATGTACAACAAATTTCAGCTCGATCGGGATGGAATTGTGGCCGGGGTGCGACTTTGAAATTTTCGGGGTGTTCAAGATCACGAAAATGGGCAAAATGGGGTTGATAAAATGAAGCTGGATGAAGTCTCTCGAAATGCTAGCCTCTATGTGCGGCGAATGCTTAAAGCTTTCAACCGAATAGCAGTGCAATTTTAATTTTTATCAGTGCGTTTTTATACCTTGAGCTGACCCTACGTTGGGCAGAGAGAGAAGCAAGTGGCAAACATGAAATTCAATATATAAACTATTCTGGATATGTTGAGCGAAGCAATATATTTTAGTCTAACTTCTATCTTTTGCGATCGACTCGAACGATTTTTATTTTATACAAAAATTCCGCGGTCTAAGTATGAACTATGAAGTGGTCCACCGATTAAGTACACTTTCTACGACATTAATCCTACCTTTGCAACGCTTACGGTTTAATAGCCTAATTTAATTTCCATGCAACAATGACATTAAAGAATCGGCATAATATGCATTCATCAATAATAAGCACACGTTCCTCGAGCAGTTTGTATCAGCTGCAGCGACAGATTGGAAGATTAATCACTACGGGAATTTCTTTCGTAACATATATCCGATAGTGTTCCCGTAACATTTCGCCATTGAATCGGTATTCAGTGTTCACCTAATTTTCCTTTCAACGCTCGGTATGTATATCGCTGCTTCGCGCAAATCAACGCGACTGTCAGAACAATGGCAAGACAGTCGAACGGTTAATTACAACAAGCGAAACGTAACACCGGGCATACCGGTTTTTCGATTCAGATAGAACCACCGTAATTTATTGACGTTCCGACAGATTTAATCGGGGGACCGAATTAAATTCGCGACGTTGTTAATTAAATTACTGCCGCTGGGTTGGACGTTTCAAACGCTTAATCAACGTCCCTACGGAACAAGAAAACTGCGATGGTTCCGATAGTTCCGAATCTTTTTGACATTATACCGGAAATAATTCCCGCTTCGTCGATGTCACCAGGAAAATTAATTTGGCGAAATAGAATCCCGCGCTTGTCATTTGCCGCACCAATCTAAAGGAGAAATTACTTAATCAAGAAATTACCTCCGAAATCTTTCGGACTTGTCAAATATATATTATTTAATTTCGGAAGATTCGGAAGAGAAGAACCGTGTCATAATTGTATAATTTAGTGGCCACTTTACTGAAAATAGATATGCATTATTTTAAGCTCTACTGAAAGTAGATACGAGTTCATTTAAAAATGGTTTCCACTTTTAAAAATTTCAACCCCGCGTGATCGAATTATCGAAGCTTCTTACCGAAGAAACGTTATTCTATTTCCCATGATTGCTTCCATAAAAATGAACTTGCCTAAGAAGCAACATACTGCACACAACAGGTGATTGCTACAACTGACATTGACAGTCCAAACGACTATTTAGAGGAAAATTCGTGTAAGAGGTCGAAAGTTGACCTTATCGATGCATGTTCGAACGCAGAAGGACAGTTACTACGTGCGAGCATCGTTTAGGGTGGCACGTACAAGGGGAAAAAAGGAAAAGACCGAGGAAAAGTGTGAAGAAACGAGGCACCAGCCACGCCTTCCTCGGGATACGGTATTTAAAGTCGTCGCCCCTCTAGCCTAGAAACGGCTTCGCATCAGTGGGAAATCTTTAGTGCCTGCTGGAATCCCGCTGCACCCGCCATTTTTAATTGGTTCCGATTGCTGATAATCGGTAATTTAAACTCCCCCTTTCTGCTCCGATTGCGTGACGTTACGAATCCCTGGTTGCCGGGGGAGCGACTGCGATTCGCGTTATCGGTGTCGCCGTTTCAATTTTCTTAATTGAATGCCGTAAATCGGCGATAGATTCGTTTCACCCGGCTACATTACATTACCGGAACAATGTCGTCTAATCGTTGTACATTCGGACAGAATATCACAGTGCACGCTGATAACGTCGGAAAAAGAACGGGGAATCGTAAGGGGCGAGGGTGAAAATCGGAATGAAGTATTGGGACTACAAATAAGTCTCCGCCGTTTTTCATCTTAACACTTTACTGACCGGAAGCCTATTAATAAGACTTTCAATAATTGTACTTGACAGAATGAAGTTTAATAAACTACTTTTACATTGTAGTTTGTAACGAAATTGTTAGTTAACGTTACGGAAGATGCCTTGAGGATTCTCAATAAAAATTCCTGTCAGCGTTGAAGGTTCGATTGAATAGTTCTCAATCATGGACTGTGGACCTTGAAAAATTCTGAAATACTCGCCGGTTGGTAAAGTGTTAACACATTGCTGACCGGCAATTTTACACAGATACTATGTCATGTTACCGGCTATTATTTTGTAATAACCTAAGAAACTTCTTCATATCAATGAAATTGTTCTTCTTCCAATGAAATTGTTTCATTTGGAAGTGGTATAAATTGGTTTGAGAAACAACTAAATGAAGAAAAGTCGTTATCAAAAAATAAATCTGTTACTTCACTGATGTTACATCACTTAATTCTACAGTTACACCCGAAATGTTTGAAGAATCCTCCAAAGAAGGTGTAATGACAATTTCAAACCAATCTTCGAAATCACTTTCACTATCAGATTCTATAACATTTCTTCTTTGCCATTTTGGTGGTATAAAGTCAGATTCATCACTTTCCCAATCACTACAATTTATTTCGAAATCATTCGGACAATCAGATAAAGTATCCGCGTATAATTCATTGAAATTTTCTTCACCGTTAATTACTAAAATTGTGATAAAAACCTAAATACCAAGAAAGGTATTTTCTTTTTTATAAAGCGGACACGACTAAACACGATACGCAAAGCTTTTGCAATATTCTATATCGCTCTGGGTTTCATAAATTGAAATAGATAATGCAAGTGAAATAACGAGTTAACTCGTCACTGGTTAACAATGTGTTAACACATTGAGCATTTAATTAATTATAAACTCATTTGCTTCTTTCTGAACAATGAGTAGCCAAAGAAAATATTTAGAACCTTATACATTTTCGTAAACTAGTATATTTTTCTCATGTACAATTTAACAGAAACACAAAATAGAAACAAAATCGTTCAAGCTTATGGTACCTTATATTTTATTCATCTCACATCTGACACTAACCGCTATAACTTACAGGTTGAGCTTTTTGATTTCAAACGGCGAAGACTTATTTATACTCCCAATAATTTCATCGTGGTTGCTCAAGTGCGAATCTTTAGGCAAAATAAAGATAGTCGAAATTAATCGTAAGAAACAGAAGTTAAACGACTATTATACGAACGTCGATCGATTCTTCCAATGTCTCTAGAAACTTGTATTCCACTAATTAATTTGTACGATAAATGCATAAAGTACGCAGTCTAATGGTTACTATTAATTATCGTGCAGTTATTATTCTCATTTGCGTCACGGATTAGGTATGCGCGTAATGCATGGTTTATTGTATTCGAATTCTACAATAACGAGGCGAAGCGCGAAAGATTCGATTACGGTTACGGTGTTATAGGGTATCGATGCTGAAGTTTGTAACGTTGAATAATTACGTGACCCAATAACGGCAACGATATTGCAGAGGGAGGGATCAGAATTTGTGTTGTTTTCGATGCAACGAGAGAATCGATGGATGCCGTGGACCTGCGGATGATTAGGTTAAATAGAAGCACGATGCAACGTCGGAAGTTGCAGCTCACGGAGTATACGCGTGATAATTCACGAAGGTCGTTAATGCTGCATTGTATTGTGTCATATCGTGTTCCTGCATCCTACACGAGGGCGCAACGGAATGTCTAATCTACCCTCAGCAGCACAATCAAGGCTCGCGTGCAATCTTCCTACTGGCAATCGGCCACGTACGCGCTTGTTTCTCGGACGACCCATCTATTTAGCGATGTGTGCTGCGATCGAAAGTGTCTCGCTGTAACGGATTGCGAATTCATTCAAAACTTCCACAGAAGATTAATGCGTCGGAAGAACACGAGAATTTGTAGTTTTCTATTTTCACCGATCCACCGGCGTGTCGGCTTTAGCTCGCGAAACAGAGTCGCGTCTGATGAGAACTGATCGCCTGGTATTATTCTGCGCGATTTATTCGCGATCCCAGCGAATGAACTTAAATAATTGGTCGAAATGGTTTCTGGAAGAAGAGTTACGGGTTCGAGAACATCGACTATCTCGACTGTGATACGCTTAATTGTTGGCTCGATTCAACGGAAACACGTTTAATGGCACATTTGATATTTATATGGAAATGTAACCGCTTCATTAATTAGGAGCGACTTTCCATTGCAAGTGGCTCCTCATTAAATGCTTCCAATTAATACAAGTATAACGTTACGCTCGCAATTTGTCTATATACTCGGTAATCGTAGAAACGCAGACTTAATGAAGTTGAACTGCACCATTGCGTGGCTCAGGATCCTCATTAGCGTAAGTAGACTCCGTAGACCCCTAATTCCCTATGACTTTTATCCCTGTGAGCGAGTCTCTGCAGTGTATTAGCGGGTTCCAAATTTGTGAAACTCGATTATCCTTCTCTCCCTCCCCTCCCCTTCCCCCGTCGCCCTTCCCACCGCCCCCACAGGTTGGGAAAACTGGGAAAACCAGAAAATCGTTATCGCGAGTGGATGATTCGAAATTCCATCGAGCTCATCCATATTCCCTTCGGTACTTTGTTGCGGATCGAGGCTGCGCGCTCCTAGCTCTCCCGTATCCGAGCTACAGATAACGCGATCTTCACACGCGCCGAACACGAACAGGATTTCGAACATCCTTGTTTCCCGAAGCGGTCGGCACTCGCTCGCTCGACCCGAGCCGCTTCGTTTTCTACGTTTTTGCGCTTCGAGCGGATAAACGCGCGCGTCCGACCAGATCGCGAAACGCTCCTCCCGCTGGAGAAACTGTTATCGCTATTAAACGGTTTAGCTACGCATTGTCCGCGACTTATGCGAACGTAGGCGAGTCACGGGGCTCTCCGCTCTCGCTTTCTTCCTCTGGTCAATGGAGGTCTAACGACTCTTAAGCACCGTTGATTCATAGACCTACTTTTTCTCGGCGGATACAACGAGGCCGAGAAAACACCGTGACATAAAGATGATCAAAGAAATCGGGTCGAACGTATGGTAATTATGCTCACTACGGGATCGCGTGTTGGAAGACTAATCGGTTCTCTGCTGCATTGCGTTCGGCTAATCACGACTTAATTAGCTTTTCATTAGGACTGCGGCTTTAATCCTCCGACGGAACCTGCATCGTTTATATCCAAAGCGAAATATCATTCTTTAATTCGTTTTCCTCTTATGCTTATTATTCTCCGTTAATGTCTTAAATATTTAAAGTTCCGACGATTATAGAGTGAAACAGAAAGAAGCCTGGAACATTAATCGTGCACGTAAATGACTCAGTATGCAGAGATTGTCGATAAAAAATTAGGTTGCAGACAGAGGATTGGATAGTCGACGATGATGAAAGCTTACCAGAAGACACAAGTGATACGTAAACATCGGTTTTAATATTCACAGTGTTCATTTCCTTTAAAGTGTCTAAGTCATCCTTGCTATGACTAGAATATCTTAGAGACGATGCTTAGCTACGAACTTTCATGATTAATACAACACTCGAGAATCTTTTTCTCAACGATTCTAACCCGAATGCATTTATTTGGAATAGCGCGAATGCTAAACAGATACTTGAAAATTGCTGGTTCTGTCGTTTTAACCCCGATTTCCAAAGCGGCCGCAACAACGATTGATGACCCAATACCGCGAATCCTCGAAAGAAATGTTTGCAGATATTTCATGGTCACGAACCTCTGACCAAACACGGGTCATCGAAGACAGTCTGTCAGTACATCACAGACAGTCGGTTACCCAATATTGGTTGTCTCCGTGTCAATAGAAGAATGCGAGACAGTGTTTGCCCAGCCGCAAAAGGAAACACAGGGTACGGACTAATATTGAATTCGAAAATTCGAAAAACCTTGCGCAAGTCCGAGCTTGAACAGGGCACGGTAAATTTTTGGAGCATCGCTGTTTTCGGAGGATCCATGTTGTCTTTCTCACGTGTAGTCGCGTTTACACGTTATCTTCGAATGTTCCGTAATTCACGGAAGAGAGAAAGACAGAGAGAGAGGGAGAGAGGAATATACTAGATCAGTAAATATGAAAATGAAATTTGACCATACGCGGCACTAATTGTCACTGTAATTATCGTCAAACCGCGTCATTGACGCCATTTCTATGTTTTGACATCCGTTAAAGATTTTCAATTCATAACCATACAAGTTTCATACAGCAACACCATTGTTAACACATTCAGCGCCGGCAACATATGAACCATTTAATTAATTATAAGCTCATTCGATTGTTTCTGAACGACGTAAATTTTACGTTCGTAAAATAGTATGTTTTCATTGAATATTCATCATGTACAATTTAATAGAAACAAAATCGCTCAAGCTTTCGGATTCAATTGAAGTGGCAGGCTTACAAAACCGACATTATCGCGGGGCCGGTGCTCAATGTGTTAACCCTTTGTACTCGAGTGGTGACTCTGAGGCACCAGGGAAAATTGCCATATTATAATTGAAAACAATTTTAACATCGACATCTTTGCTTATAAGGAATTGTTAATAATTGAACGCTTATAAAGACGAGTAACAGTAAAAGAATCCATATATATAAGGTGAAATAATTTATATAGAATGAAAATAGTCTAGGTCAGAAGAAATGGGTTAATAGCATTGAATATATCGAATTTTGTGTCTGGAAACCACGATTTGCGGACAGAATAGATTTTCTGTTAACATTCGAAGAAAACTGTTGCGGAATCGTATTGAATGCT
This sequence comes from Agapostemon virescens, assembly GCA_028453745.1. Classification (NCBI taxonomy): domain Eukaryota; kingdom Metazoa; phylum Arthropoda; class Insecta; order Hymenoptera; family Halictidae; genus Agapostemon; species Agapostemon virescens. Next base: position 10,608,253 of record CM052090.1, on the reverse strand, counting down.
TGTCGAAGCTTTCGGTGAGCATGCTCTTGCTAAATCACACTGTTTCTAGTTCTTTAAAAAAATCAAAAGTGGTGATTTTGATGTGGGAAACGAAGAACATGGAAGAACCACGGTTGACCACGAATTGCAAGCATGGTTGGATGAGGATGACGCTCAAACGCGACAACTCGCGGATCGATTAACCTCTTAGTGGCTTTCGCGGATGCCATCTCTCTGAGCGACATATCCTACTCAATTGTATTATTAATTATTAAAGTAAATTGTTAAAGTCAACATACGTGTATCATATCTTTAAGAAAAATTATAATTTTATGGTCAAACATTTACAGTAATTCGTCAGTGCTGTATCATTTACATGTAATTCGCGTTGAACTCTGCCGTACAGAGAAATAGCCCCGCGCAAAATTCAGCCGTGCCTGAGAGGTTAAATGTAACACGAAAAGCCGTCTACGCGCGTTTGAAAGCCATGGGAATGATTCAGAAGACGACTGGAATATTTAAAAAGACAATAATACACCATCGCACATAGCAAAACCGATCAAGAAACGGATCGAGCCGTTTCAACTTGTCAGAGAGACAGGAAAAATGTATAGCAACAGATGGTCGCTACGTCGACTAAAATATTTTGTATAATTTTCATATGATAAACGTGTGTTTTCTATTAAAAATATTTCGATTTCATATTTACATGCTTGGTAATACATCTACGACGTAGGTGTAGAAGCATTCAATTGTCATTGAATTGTAGCGAAAGAGGATTAACACGAACCTCGCTGTAACCAGGATTTTTGTAAGCATCCATTACGGCGATAAATAACTTTTTACCCCGCGCGATGTATTTCTACGGCGCACCGTGATTTGTGTGCGAGATAACGGCGCAGCAGTTAAAAAAGAATTACGACATCTTTATCCATCTACGCGGTCCGAGCTCGTAAATTAAAAATCAACATTCGTCTAGCTCTCAAGCTCCCTTGTTAACGTCGCGTGACTCGGAACGCAACGAATCGTTGTCGAGCTGTATGTGTGCACTAATTCCTGTTGGTTGACTCGATGATTTAACCCTTTCTGGACGAGAACTGTTTCTGTTGCATTCTCCCATCGGTGTAGCGTACCTGTTTTCCCTGCGAAATAAGCTTACGTACGTACTGCAGTGCTAAATGCGACGCTCGAATAGAAGGAAACAGAAATTATCAATTTTTATCCGATTGCGAAAACAATCGAGGTCGTGTACTCTCTTGTTTCGGTGATCAGAATTGGCCCCCTAGATCGTGTGATTTAACACCATTAGATTTCTTCTTATGGGATTATTTGAAGTCAAAGGTCTATGTCAACAAGCCCACAACCACCCGTGCATTACAAGAGGAAATTAAACGCTGCATCAACGAAATTCAGCCACAATTATGCAGAAAGGTGATGAAAAATTTCGATAAAAAAGTGCGTATGTGCCAGCATAGCCGTGGAGGCCATTTGCCCGATGTGTTATTCCATAAGTAATCCTATCCTATGTACTTTATGATTCAATGAAAAAATAACAATTTAAAGACTGAAAACTGTGTTTTCTATTTAATTCAAACCTTGCATTAATTTTGAGACACCCTTTAGCATAGTACACGAAAAACCATAGACACACCGCACTTAGGACATTCATTCGCAAACAGTCCCTCGCCATAATACATTTTAGAGCATGGACTAAGAGTTAAAAGTCACATTTTATTAAAAATCGATGTCAAAGAGCAATGTTATCCTTGAAATCTGATCAGGTTGTAAGGAATAATTAAAAAACAAGTTGTGAGGAACGCTGGGTCGAGGATTTACGACCGTCGACGACGTTGAACATTCGAACCGCGCCTCGGCGCGATTCCATCGAACAAGTTAACGGAATGAAATTTGTGTTTAACATCGAGGAACAACTTCGAATGGCAAAACAAGAGGGAAGAACACGGTCGAGCGGAGTTGCGGATCCTGCTGCTTTGAAGCGTTTTGCCGGAGTAATCAGAGAACCTCGGAGAGGTCTATTTGCGAGGTAGCAATTAGTTTTTCAATTTCCGTGCGAAAAGCGTTCGGTCGTTGCGTGCGTTCCTATACTTTCTCGAAGACGGTCAGAGGTGCAGCGCGTAATCGCAGGAGAACCGTTCGAGAGATCGCAGCCCCGAGGTCGTTCGTGGCGAGACCTCCATTATTCTCGAACTCGAGCGAAATAAGAACCGGGCGAGCTCGAATGTTAAGCCACTCCCACGAGTGCGAATGCCCGGGAATGCGGAACAATGATTGACGGAAACTCGGCCGACATTCGTCGTTCGATAATGGAACAAACACATCCTTTAAAACCGAACATTTTTCCGCGCGCGCTCGCTCGCTCGCGAGAACGCGTCGATGTTTCCTTTTGCGTTGATCGACGCGGCTGCTCCAGATCATCGCGAGAGAGCAGATCGTCTTTCTCCGAAAGGATCTCCGAGAGAGAACCACCTAGTCATGCGAGGTGAAATCGGTCGGTTGCGCGGTGATCGAACCGATCGATCGATCGTTTGCATTCGGCCCTCGACCGTATCGTGCCCGAGAGCCCGATCGTAGATCGATCGATCAAACGATCGGACCCGATCACCGGCCACGATAGAAAGGAAACGAACTTTATCAACGATGTTTAAGCCCAAGTTGCCGATTGTTCTTCGACCCTCTGTTTGCCGGGACGAACCGCTGCAGGATCCTTTTGTTTTCTCAGAGAGTAAGGACCTGGTGTACGTTTCAGGGAATTAGATTTCTGCAGAGTTCCACTCCGCCGATTGCAAATGCAATAGTGATACGTCGTTTCTACGAGATGGATAAATCCATTGTTGGTGGCTCTCCACATTTTTCCTACGCTTCGATTTCGGTGGATTACGCTTTAATCGTTATCTCCTGTGAGATAGAGAATGCTTACAATGATCGAACAAATTGAGTATTATACCGCAGCACTGACGTTTCTCGAATTATTCACGATTTCATCTTAGAAACTAATCGTACGAAAACACGAACGAAGAGGAATTAAGTGTTTTAACTTTCAGTATTAAGTTTTTTTAAGTTTGACCAGTTCCGAGGGCAATCCCCCAATGATGGAGATAAAAGTTTGACAGTTACGGAAGGAATACTGTAGCGGAATAAATCGATAACATCTCCTTCGGAGGATCGAATGAAAGGGAGGATGGGGGAGTAGTGATTTCGGGGAAGAACACGGAATAATCAGGTTTCGGTTACACGGCGAAGCAAAGAGTCGCGCGAGTAATTTCCATCATCGGATCGAGACCGAGGCTCGTGTTTCACCGTTATTTCTCGGATCACGGTATCCGACGAACAGCATCCCTAACGCGTCGGATTCAAAGAGCCACGCAAATTACATGGTGCGTTCTTCGCCCGCTAAAGATAACGAGGACAAACTCGTCGACGAGATGGAGGGTAAGACCCGAACAAGGGGGAATCCGGTGAAGAAAAAAGGTTGCCTGCATCTCCCCGGCGGGGCTTGAGCTGCTTCGACGTGGCCGCATAATTCGAAAGACGCGAAAGGTGCCAGGAGGTGTGTTCGTTTCGAGAATCCGCCAACCCTCCTTAGACTTCCCGCGCGAAATCCTCGAGCGGCGAAACTCGGCGTCATCGTTTTGGCCTTGTTTCTACGATTCGACGTCGACAACGATACTCAACCTGGTCATTCGTCGTTCGAGGCGGTTTTTTACCTAGTTTCAGACAAGCATCGCGGGTGGTCTTCGTTCGCGAAACCCTTTGAAACACGAGTTACGAGTAATTTGTGACACAGTTCGCCGAAGCGGTTTGTACAAATTAAACCGCGCGCGATCAACGGAGCACGTTTTAATCACAAAACTGGGAGGGGATAAGGGGAGTGTGATTGCGGCGGAACGCGATGGATATGAATAGAATGTTATTATGTAAAATAATGCTCGTCGAAATTGGCGAAACGTAATGGCGGTGCGCGCGGCGGAATTGGTAAGTCGATACATCAAAAACACTCGCGGAAGTCTCCCGCTCTGGTCCTGATGGGGAACTGTGCATCGTAATTGGACCTCGTTGCGTGTAATCAAAGATTCCTATTTTATTTACATTTTTCTGCGTGTGCGATCGAATGTGTCTCGAATCCAACACATCTTTCGATATACTCGTCTCTATCCATTACTACGATTTTCTTAACGCGTTCGCATTACTATCGTCGGGCATAACCAATCCCTAATATTTTAAGGTTCGTTTGTAATTGGTCGAATTGATCTTGTGCATATTAACGTTTAACGCTAAAATAAGCGCGGCCACACCAGTTTCCTATTTCACATTTATTCAAAATATGAAAACGCTTTCGCAAGAAATTACCAAATTGACTTTTTTGTTTACGCATTTTTTGAAATGGAAACCGTACAAACTTTCAGTAAATTCAGTCTTCC
>CM052090.1:10588136-10603825 GCA_028453745.1 Agapostemon virescens | reverse complement strand
TCCTTCTATATGGTAACCGCAGTCGAACGACCAGTTTCCCATTTCACATTTAATCAAACTGTGAAAACGCCTTCAGAAGAAATTACCAAATTGACTTTTTTTGTTTACGCACTTTTTGAAATAGCAGCCGTACAAACTTTCAGTAAATTCAGTCTTCTTCCTTCTATATGGTAACCGCAGTCGAACGACCAGTTTCCCATTTCACATTTAATCAAACTGTGAAAACGCCTTCAGAAGAAATTACCAAATTGACTTTTTTGTTTACGCACTTTTTAAAATGGAAGCCGTACAAAGTTTCGTTAAGCTTCTATACGTTTCGTGTATAATAAATTTCATGTCAAACGACAGAAACGTTATTCGAAAGAACTTCGTTGTATTTATTAAAACAATATAATCATGAAGCTAAACTGGCGATGGCGAATACGTGAATCGATTCGCGCAAGCTAAATGTAACATAATTTTCAGACACAAGATTTTAATTTTGTAAAATAGGGGTAGTTCACGATTGCTACTTTCGGAAACTTCGACTAGGAACTTCCGGCGTCAGCAAATGCCGTAGAATATTGTCAGCAATGCCAAAATCGAGAAAAGTAATCCGCAGTTAACGTAAGCGCGCCCGTCACCGGAGTGTAACAGACTCACGATCGTCTCTTACCGTGCCAGCCAGCAACCGAGTAGGGGTTGTTTACAGCGAGCCCGGTCCAGGCATTTAATATTACTCGGTTTTCAATTAAGCGAACCGTTCAATTGATACCGATGGTAATTCATATTATCGATGACTGGGGGGAATTGTCGATGATTATCGATTAATTTATGGCTAAGCCCGGGCTCTATTTTGCGTGGAACACGAAGACGCCGCGGCGCGCCGCGCGGATTATGTATACGGAAATCCAGCGGGCGCAGAAGTATTCAACGAACGGCTCGTAGATCTTATCGTGTTGTTGAGATATCGCGGCGACTGAATTATTACCGAGGAAAAATTTGTTTAAACGGTAGATTCGCGCCGATCGATATGCCCGTTTGTTACTCGCGTCGACACCTCCCTCTCGCCTCTCTCGATAACCCCTCGATCGCGCGGAGAATAAGCTGTACCGGGGGACAGACGTTGCCGCACAGTGAGCTTATTACATGCAAATTACTGGCATATTGCGCGTCCATAGTCTGTCGTAATTGTGACATAATGCATAGGCCCGCGTTTGCGTGCGCCAGACGTCCCGCGAGCCAAGAAACTTCGGCCTCCGTCAACCGTGTTGCGGAAACTTCTTTTACAAACGACCAGAAAAGACGCTTAATGTTCGTTCGGAACTATATATTGTACACGCTCGCGCCAAGATAACTGCGTATGTTAATTTGCCAATAAAAGCGGCAGAAATCATGGCTGATTTAGCGAAAACCGAACGGACAAGAAATTATGCACGTCCCGATGCCATTCACCTGGCATCGACGTGCGAAAGGTTAGTGATCGATAGACTGTGCATTTATTTCAGAAATAGACTGCTACAATTTCAACCGGCCGACGGATTAGAAGGATTCAGGAAGGTGTGAAATAATTACATGAATTTATCACACGATTTTAAACACGTCGATCTCGGATCAAATTATTAGACGAAGAATGTAATAACTGTTCGGCTCCCGTTTCTTGCCGTCGCTGTAAATTACCACGTTGCAACGAAAGTTCGTTTCGTTTTCGATTAACGCAGTACCGGATTGCGTACTCTGGAGGCCCCGAGCACTTAAACCATCTCGAAGCTTCTTTACACAGAATCGCTTCGATCGGTTTGCACGATTTTTTAAGCTTTATTAACAAACGTTAAAATTTCGTTTGCTCGTTGATGGATTTCATCTTTCCGTTCACAGACGTATTAATAGTTTAATTTTGTTTAGAGATATCCGGTAAGCTCTGTTGTCCGAACTGGTCGTTTTTTCCAAACGAACTTGTACCTCCGACGTATTCGGACGAACATTGTTAACCCGTAGCGTACGGTTGTGCAAAAATCCCGATGTACGGTGCGACGAGGAAACTGTTCTTTCGGAGAATGCATCGGATCTCTGCAATGCCGTGCAACCGTTCGGAACAGTCAGAGTGCACATTCCGATTGGAACAGTCAGGCCGCAGCCATACTCGCTAGCCGGAGACGAAGGAATTCCGGCTGATCTTTCGTTCTTATTACAACGGGGTGTTGCTCACGGACTTCCTCGTTGAATGAACAACGTTGATGGGTTGCGTTTAGCAACTAAATCGAGCCGCGGTCTCTGCGTGCACGGCTCGCGAGCGGCAGCGCGTTTAAGAGAGCGCGGCATCATCAAACATCTCACCGCTAGGCGAAGCGATGATGGATAACCCGTGATGAAATCATTCATGCATCAGCATTCTGCCCGCTGCGCGGGAGAGGGAGAGAGGAAGAGAGAGAGAGAGAGAGAGAAAGAGAGAAGAAAAGATCGAGAGAAAGAGAGAAGGAGAACGATGGATCCCGTTCCGAGTCCAGGCTGGTGGTCAGTGCATGCTCATTTACCTCGTACCGTTAGCCTTTAATTACTCATTGATTTATTATTGACCACGGTGTTAGGTGCAATACCTTTTACACCTATCTTTTCACGTTCGTCGCAGGGTTGCCGCAACATCGCGTTGGAAAAAAAAATATTATCCGCTGCTCCCGCCGATATATCGACGGCTTTCTCTGGTCGATTAGATCCGAGACGACGGATCACGCGCTAATGCGAGTGTCGCGGCTGCATCTCGAAACCCTGGCTGCAATTAAACGCACTCGCTATAAATCTGTGTAGCCCGCGAGGCATTCTCATCGGAGGATTTCTTTCGCGATGACTGCGATTGCGATTGACTCTCAGATGTCAAGGGTGTAATATGGTCGACCTGCTGCATCCGATGGGGAATCATCGTGATGTAACTGGCATTACGATGCACTTCGGACACGGCTATAGAAATTGTGTTCGCTGTGGACACGGGTAATCGTGCTATTCGATTCTCTTTGGAAGACGCGTGCAGCGGGGATTCAGCGGACATTGTAACTGCCGAAGACGAGGCGATCGAAAATATTCGTAACTGAAAATGAATATTACATTCTAACAACGAATCACGTTCGTAAGCAACATTCAGACGTAAACGCGTTCTTATATTTCATCAATGCGGTAATGCTACGAATGCGTAAAGACACGCTAGGTAATAATTGTCAGACTTTTAATTGAGTTGCGTTGCGTGGATCAATTGCATATTCTTTAGCTGAAAATGGTACTGTGCACGTGGATCGATAATCATGTTACTGACCATGGTAGAATAAAATTTATTTGTTCTCCGATATATTTGCACATTAGATAGAAACAAAACAAAATTGCAACAATTTGGAATAGAGACTTCGCACACGTGTTACTTATTTGACCGCTCGCGGAAGAAGAATGAACAAGCGCTACGTGTAATCATTTTAACACATTGTGTACGGCGCTCTGCGCGTTCAACACGCGCTCAAAGCTCGCACATTTTCGAACGCTCCAGAAGCATGGAGCTTCGAAACACTACATGCTTTGAATGTCAAAATTCAATTATTTCGCTCATCGTTTGTCTTAAGAATGGAAGAGGCTTCGTTAGCCTGGTAACGTAACAAAAATATTTGCCGCTGGTTGTTTAAGTTGCCGATTAAATCGAAAAAAAAACATTAAAACGAGATATCTCGTGACCCGTACACAATCTGTTAAGTTAGAGGTAAGAAATTCACGAAAAATGCTCCGAAACGTCTCGATTTGCTGGTTCGTCCGAGCAAAAGCGGTCTCGATTGCAAAGGGTTAATAGTTCTCTGCCGACAGTTATTCGAAGACCGTCCGACGAGCCGCCATCGATGGCCGGCTCGCGTCTTACTCCGATCTCGAAGCGCCGATCGAATTTAATCCGGCTGGTCCGGTCGACGCGAGTCTATCAGCGATATTCGAGAGTGCCGTGACCGTGGCGTCGAACAAATCCAGTTACAAACATCTATCATCGTTACAGAAATAAACGGCGGTGACCAGAAACACAGGGTCTCTCGTTAAACCGTGAAACGCGCGGAAAATCGAGGCAGACGTTCGCGTAATTGATGGATAGCCGGTCGTCGTAGTCGCAAGGACACCGATCGGCCGTGTCGCTGGCTGACAGCGCTCGTTTCCCGAGGCCGTGTCGTATCTAATAGGTTTTCGTGTTTAAGCTGAAAACAGGATGACAGTGTTTATACGGGGCGAGTCTCGCCGCCGCGCGGATGCGCTTCTCTCCTCTGTGCCCCCGTCGTCGATCCTTTTCGGTCCGCTTCTCGCCGTTGTTTCTCGCGCTTACTTTCACTCGCGCGAGAGGACGCGGAGCGAGTACGAGGCGGGGTATTTCCTCTTTTACTGCTCTCGCTTCGGGAACGCGGTGCTCGCGCGGCGCGGCGCTGCGTCCCGCGTTATTAGGAATCGTTATCGAAGACAAGTTTTCAACGGCGCGGCTAACCGATATTGACTTTTTGCCGGCGCGAAGGCATGCATACAAATTACAGCCATTACAGGTTCATAGGAGCGTTCACTTTCCAGCGACACGTAATAAATTGTCTTCTCTTCGAGAAAACAGGCGACGGAAATGTTGGTCTGCTATCGGTCCCCGGACCTGATTTTATATTTCCCCGATCAACCATGCCGGGGACTCGAAATGGTTCGGACCACTTATCGAACGGCGTAGAATGACAGCCCCGAGGGACACCAACCGGATCCTATGAACTATCAGAGAGAGAACCCGGTATGGTCCTCCGCGTTCCTGTTTCTCCGCAGATTGCGTAGGTCCCTCGCGAATCTGGACGAGTCCGTGCTCATCTGCTCTGCTCTTATTTTTATCTGTCTAGCTTGCGTCGCTTTTTGTGGGCATGCTCTGGATCGCCGATACGATGTTATTGAAACGAGTTACCACTAGTTGTCGAACGCTGCACAGAACTATCTCGAACAGGATAGATTCGAAGCGACAAATATTTTTGTTCGCGATCGAATATCTATTACCAGCCAGTTGTCCATTCGTGTTGACGTTTCAGGATAGAACACCATTAACAAATGTAACCGGTTGGTAGATCACACAGGTATTTTAAAAATTAATAAGTAATTAAGGCCAGATTAAAGAAAGCTGCAGTCGCTTATAACTAAAACGACAGGGAAGAACTGTTGAGTCTATAACCGATATTACAGATTAATAAAAATTCACCGCGCACGTGAAATATCAATGACCCCGTTACATCGCCAGCTGAGAAATCACGGCGATGTAACCGACGTTCGAACGAAGTTAGGCAAATTCTATTCACTGTGAACACAGGTAAATATACTATCGGATTCTCTTTGGTGTAGCGCAGCGAGTAGAGTCAAAGGAAATTGTACCGTTTGAACACTCGATGGAACAGCGAAATTATTCGTATGCGCTTTCCAGCTGCTATTAGAACATCGATTTTCTAAATCAACTTGCTCCTTTCTAAAGATCAACAACCTTGAAAAAATCAACGGTTAAATTATGATTTCAGAGCGAGAGCTCGTTGTCCCGCTCCTCTGGGAAACTATTTACACGTCCAACTCACGATCATGCCGTTAAATGATCATAATTCAGTGCCTGTATGATTAGCGATGTAAAAACAAAATTCCATCGATAACAAGGAAGTAGAAACAACCGTACGGATAGTTATTATAAAGTTGCGACCTCTCGATACGCTCGGTAATGGGATAACATGCCGTAGCTCGCAGAACGCGGATGGAGACAGCCGTTTGGCAACGTTAATAAAGATATATATTATTTCTAATATAGATATTATCTCGGAACCTTAGGCGCGTTGCATATCAGAGATACCCTCGTCTTTCGCTAATGCACACTTTCATCTTTTCTTTTTTTTTCATTTTTTTTTTTGGTCCACGGGTGTTGCCCCTAAATTTCGCAACGTGTCAAACGGGTCCGCGGTGTTCTCGAAGCGCTCCCGGCTACTTCCGCGAAAGATCTTATCGGACTTATTACCGTCGCCGATAGCGCCTGATAATTCATAACATTTGCCGGTCGGCTCGTTACGGGGCTGAATTCGAGGAATGATTCAGTGTAGCCGATACGACGCTAATTCGACGGGCTGTCCTTTTTCTTTATCGGAGTCGGTCTACCGCGACGCGTAGAGGCCCCTCCGTTAATTTTGTTTCTAGCGTGGAAAACGTACGGTCGGATATTAGCGGCCGGGCGCGAGAAGTGGAAATCTCGATACACGCACGTGCCGGGATCGATAAATCACGAGGCGTGGCGTGGCCGGCCCCGTTACTGCACTTAGCCAGCATCTAATCTATTATTGAGAGTGTCATTCGGCTCGCCCGCGCGCTCGCATTAGCGCCGCCCGTTTAAATGTCACCCCGATATTTCGAGTGTACGATGTTTCGGCAGCGCACGAGCGAGCGGATGCTCCGGACGAGATGTCCCCTGATTTATTTCTCTCGATGAGATCGAACGAATCCCCGCCCCTCCTCCTTCTCAACGGAGCACTTTACTTTGCCGGAACTCACCTTTTACAGATTAGGCCTCTCCACCTTCTTTCCCCCCCCTCATCGCCCTAACCCCTTTATTTCTTCACACCTGATGCTGGCCCGATGCCGTTGTCGCCGGACATTTATTACCAATCAACGGCAACAGCTTCGTCGATTGATAAGCTAGGTATCTACGGCGTCCCACGTTGCTTACCACTACGATTTCATTGTTCCTCGGTGTATCAGGTTTTGTCTCGAAGATTTGTCTAATTCTCGAGCCCAACTTGCGGCAAAGAGTATTCCGAAATCGAATCGAATGAGATTGTTCGCGTTGGATGACCAACCTAATGATTCAGCTTAGATAAAATATCGGTATCGATGTATACAGGGTGGTTGGTAACTGGTCGTACAAGCGAAAAGGGGATGATTCTACATGAAAAAGTAAGTCGAAAATATAGAATAAAAATTTTTCGTTAGAGGCTTTGTTTTCGAGAAAATCGACTTTGAATTTAAATTTTAATACTTTAAAACAATCGAATACGTTAGAAAGTGTTCATAGAAATTTAATTAGGAGAGCAGAAGTATGTGTTCGGCAAAATGGGCAACATTTTCAGCAATTTTTGTAATAATAAACTTTGTGATTACTTCGTAATTTACGTGTCTCATCGAGACAACGATCTACAGTGAGATCCGTTATAACGAGACATGATCAAGTGCACGCGTACTTTGCGAAAATTCAAAGTCGATTTTCTCGAAAACAAAGCCTCAAACGAAAAATTTTTATTCTATATTTTCGACTTATTTTTTCATGTAGAATGACCGCCTTTTCGCTTGTACCACCAGTTACCAACCACCCTGTATATTTGAAATAAGTTAGTCAGCCTGTTTTTCGCATTTCTCTACCGAAGTCCAAGAGAAAGTTGGCAGAGACCCTATGTCTCATCTTAGAGTAGTTGGTCGTCGGTAGCAAGGGTCACAGATAACCCCTCTTCGCCCAAGAAACCTAGTATATAAGAACCAAGTACCTTCTAAAGTCAGAGATTATTCTTTCGATCCTTCTGCGCGACAGTTTGTCATTTTTCTGCAAATATTCATTGTATCCGGAGTTATACTTTAGAAACGTCTGCGCGTTTCTTATCCGGATTCCAACATTCGTGTCTCGGAAGAATTCACAGGTACTTGTGAAAAGAAAGTGAACGTCCCAATTTCTTCGACGTTTTTATCATGTAAAAGGACACTTGAATCGACGCGTTTCGTAGATCTACGTCGATTATGCGCACGGCGAACGTTCGAAGGTGATCGCGAAAATGGCGGAATCTCTTGACAACGCCGAGAACACGCGGCTGTCACCCTTGCGCTTTCATTCTATGAATTCTATTTCTTTTTTTAAAATTCAAAACGAAACGACGCGGACAACGTGAACGAACGTATGAATTATTCCATCCGGCTTAAAAAATGTATAAATACAACTGTCTCAGGACGCATCTCGAAGAGTAGAAAATAGCGGTTCCGAGAGCAGACGCGATCGATGCCTGGTCGATAAAAGAGCCGATTTAAGAGCATTCTACGTCCCGTTTCCTTTTTACATAAATGCAAAGTGATTTCGGGAGATAAGCCCGTTTAAAACGGGTCACTCGTCGGCGGTTGGTTCCCGGGATGTCGTCCGCTAAAAATAAGCTAAAAATCCTGTCGTAAGAGGGAAGCGTCGTCCCAAAAAAGGGGTCAATGCCGAAGGCGCAAGTGAAAAATTGCTGGTCGACTGCTTTCGCCGCAGCACCGTGGCAGAAAAAAACTAAGTGGTTTCTGTGTTATTACAAACCAGCGTCTAACCCGACGCGTCCCGTACATTATCTCAATCTACGGCGCGCGTCGTTAATTACGTGTCGTCAACCGGAGTCGACGTCGCCGTCGTCGACGGATACAGTCACGTGTCCCACGATCCGGTCACGCAGAACCTGACCCCATCCATTCAGGCCCGTTTTCCACGAGTTAATTTCGTACACGCGATAAATAATAATTCCTAATGGAACCGGACGCGGCTGTCGTCAAACAAATCAAACTCCATTGAGTTGCTTGATCTCTCTTAATGCGACGATCGTGTGCATAGTAGGATACCGGGGATCCGAACGGAGGAACCCTTTCGGAGTCTTCGACAATTTTTTACGATACCCAAAACGAGACGTACAAACGGAAAAGGAACTTGAACGAACGGCGAACGCGAACGGCACTCGCGCGGATGGAACTGTAAAGCAAAAGGATTAGGATGTTGTGATCTAAGGACATGACGATCCTAAGGCCATACTTGCAGCGACGAATTTGTAGGTCTGTAAATACGAAACCGGAATTTGCTCATACGCGGCACCAGCTGTCAACGTAGTTACCGTCTTACGGTGTCGTTGACGCCATTTTCTTGGTTTGACGTGTGATCAAGATTTTCTCACAACCATTCAAGTTTCATACAACGGTATAGTTGTTAACACTAGAAGTTGCGAGTAATAAATCCAACCGATGTATATTGCTTTGTAATAATGACAAAATTGTATCCATTTAGATCTCGTAAAATTTTTATTGTAATGTCTGCTTCAATGAAAAAATTCATTCGAAACTTTCTGGTGAAAATGTTTGTATAAATTCAATAATTGAAAACGAAGAAATCAGGAACCAGTCATTTTGATTGGTTCGGTAGTTCTAGTGTTAACAACGTTGAACATGTCGAATATTGTGCCTGGATTTTCTGCTACCATTTGAAGAAAACTGCTGCAGAATCGCATCGAATACACGTCGAAAGTTACGGTGAGCATGCTCTTGGTAAATCATGGTGCTTCGGGTGGTTTAAAAATTCATGACTGGCGATTTTCACGTGAGAAACGAAGAACGTGGAGGGACACCGAGAAAGTTTGAAAACAGTGAATTGCAAGAATTGTTGGATGAGGATGACGGTCGAACGTAACAACAATTTGCGAATCAATTCAATGTGACACGAGAAGTCGTCTCCATACGTTTGAAAGTCATGGGAAAAATCCAGAAGATAGTAAAATGGAATTAAAACTTGTTTGCACAATAAATCTAACGATATACATTGCTTTGTAATAATAACGAGACGGCATTTATTAAAACTTCATACAATTCTTATTGTAAGGTATACGTCATTAAAGAAGTACATAAGAAAATTTCGGATGAAAACATTTTTATAATTTCAATAATCCTGAAAGACAAAACTAGGGACCAGTCAAAATGACTGGTTTGCTAGTTCTGGTGTTAAACAATTTTATTAATAATGTAAATTCATCAAAAATTTTCGAAAATAGTAAAACTTACGTGAAACGTAGAAAATTCGCATGGCAGACGAAACGTCGGTGACACATTTCCCTACAGCTTGCAATAAATCTAGTGGGATTTACTTCACCCCATTCGAACAGGGAAGAGCTAATGTGACAATCGTGTTCGTAGCGTATCCACGGAGATCTAAAGGGAGAACCCTTCCGGAATGTTCAACGATTTTTTGCGGCGGTCGGGAGAGCGTAATCGCGTAGTTTCAGGGTATCTCCGCCGAAAACGAGAAGGAGAGAGAAAAAAGAAATATATGGAAAATGAACCTGAGCGCATCGGCGAACGTGAGTGGAGCACGTTCTAGGGGCCTAGTGCAGCGTTCACGTGTGCGATCCAGGCTCGTCGGAGGTTCCAGCTGGGCTTAGAAGACCAGTTGCTCGCGATAAATACGACACCGAGTGGGTTTCGGTGCACGTGCGTGCACGGCCAAGGGAAAAACGAACTTGAACCGCGGCGCGGGCACGGGGACCTCGTTTCGCCGCCGCGGAACCTCTAAATGGGACTCGTAGACCCGCCGATCCGTTTTCAACTGCTTGAAAAAGAGCAAGGGTAGCATTAGCCGGCATCAAAGCTAAAGGAGCTGGTTGAAGGAGTGTCTCGCGAGTGCTCTTAACCCAAAAACGTCGAGTCCGTTCTCGTCGCTCGGTGAATCGCTCGCGCCAAGCGACCGAGCCAGGCCGAGCCGCCGCGGAGCGTCGTGTTGTGAGGCGGGCGTTTCGAGATCGATCGACCAGGGTTTGTGCAAGCCTGTAATAATTTTTTTCAAAAGAAAAAACCGGCCCTCTCGTATTGCAACGGCCGATGTAGGTCGTTCGTTTCGTACGAGCGCGCGAAGTGTTTCACGAAAATTTCAACGAGAGGCCTCGCAGACGGCAACGCGCGCGCTCTGCCGTTTCAGGCCTTTCATGAAGGGGCCCCGCGAAACACGGCTCTCTCATTTCGAGTGACTCACTTTTGTAAACCCGACCCGCTGCTACACCCGTGAGCTCTCCGTTTTTCCTTTTTTCTTTTTTCGTTTTTTTTTTTTGCATTTACTTAGAAACGATAACAAAGCGACGCGCGGCCGTCAACGCGCTTTGTGTTTGAACGATCTAAGTGTACACGGATCGGTTGAGACCCGGCGACGCCTAGGTTCCCGGTACGAGATCGACGCATCGTGTTATCGTATTAACGACGGATAACGTTTTCACTTTCATCTAACACCGGCCGGAACGTTCCTGCTCCGGGAAATCGTTATCTATCTGCGGTCTCGATGCTCGAAGGCTCTGTGTGCACAACATGTTAGAGCATGCGTGTCGGCGTCCGTTTCGTTTACACGTTACTAGGAAGACGTTCATTCGGAAAGATTTCCGTGATACTGTATCCAGTCGTGTGCGATCTATCGGAACGAATCATATTGTAATAATTCATTCATTCGGGTTTACATGTTTTAGGATGTTCGTGAGAGAAACGTGAACATTTTATTTTATAACAAATTCTAAAAGGTTACCTTCTCTTTACATATTTTTACTTCTTTTTTTAAGACCTAATTAAGAACTATTCAACCGAGAAACAAATCGGTACAGCATTTTGGATAATTGATGAAATAATGGCTCGACGAAGAGCCGAGTAGAGCTTCAACATCTTGTAACAATAAACAACCAACGCACTCGCGTTGAACTTTAATTAAGTCTCGCCAACAGATTATAAACTGGTAAATGGTAAAAATAAGAAGTCGATGAATAATCAAGTAGAGCTTCAGCCTCTTAGAAACGTAAGCAACCAACTCGATGAAAAGACTTTTAATTAAATCTCACCGAGAAATTATAAAGTGATAGAGCACCTTGCGCAAATGGTAAAAATCTGAACTCGACGAATAATCAACTAGAGCCTCGGCCTCTTGTAAATGTGAACAGCCAACTCGATAAAGAGACTTTCAATTAAATCTCATCGGGTAATCATAAACCGATGGAGCATCTTGCACTAGTGGTAGAAACAAGGAATCGATGAAGAACCGAGAACACATTCAGAGCTGACAAGAAGTCGTGCGGGATTTTAACAGGGTATGGGAGACAAATGATGGCTCCGCCTGTCCCTAACACCCACGCTTCTGCAAAAGGTCTTTGAGGGGCCTATCGACATAGTCGTAGGATCTCTAAACTTTCATGATGCGTTCTACTTACTGCGCACGCACTGCGCACGTACTTCTGTACGCTTATCGATTACAGATCGAGATGCTTTTCTCGCTAAGACTCGCGCAGAGTGATCGCTCTCATTGCACGACCGTTTCTGTACACCAAGTATGTAAATATTTTTTTAATTTGAGTTTATTATATGAAAATGACACAAAATATTTTATTCAAAGTATTGCCCATCGGTAGTTATAGAATTCGCCCATCTCTCTGACAATTTGTGAATGCCACGCCAAAAACACTGTTCCCCTTTTGAGGCAAACCAGTCATCGAGCCATTTTCGTACACTTTCGTAAGATGCGAAGAGCTGCTCAGCAAGTGCGTGTCCCATCGATGCAAATAAGTAATAATCGGATGGAGCCAAGTCTGGCGAGTAAGCCGCATGCCATAGTATTTCCCAAGTAAACGCCTCGATCGTTTCCTTGACCGGTTTTGCTGTGTGAGATGCTGCATTATCATAAAGAAAAATCACTGTGCGTTGCCTTTTAATCCCATTTTCCTATCTTCTGGATCTTTCCCATGGCGTTCAAACATGTAGCTTCTCTTGTCACATTTAACCTTTTGCACTCCAAGCAATTTTTATTCCAAAATTCGAAACACTTTTTGATCTGGAATAGTTCCATTATATGTTCGTTTCTTTCCATGCATATACAGTTTTCTACTATTACTTGTACGTGCAACACTTCGATTTTCAACGATTTATTAAATACACGCGTAGCAATGTAAAAATTGTTTTGAATAATAGTTTGGAAATTTTAGTGTCGCCTGAGAGGAGCCATCCTCATCCAACAATGCTTGCAATTCGCTGTCTTCAAACCATGTCGGTGGTCTTCTACGTTCTTCGTTTCTAAAAATCGTCACTCTTGAATTGTCTAAACCACTCAAAGCATTCGTTACGATTCTGCAGCAGTTTTCTTCGAATGGTAACAGAAAATCAATGCTGTCCGCGAATCATAGTTTCCACGCACGAAATTCGACATGCCCAATGCTATTGTATTAAACTTGTATGGTTGTGAGTTTAAAATATTCATCAACTATCAAAACAAGAAAATGGCGTCGATGATGCGGTAAGACGCTAACCACTTTGATAGCTAGTGCAATGTATGGGCAAATGTCGGTTTCATATCTACAGACCTGGTATGCGACTTTCTACACCAATAGCAAGATAACTTTGAAAATGCGTATGAAATTAGACACGCGTATGCCTTACAAGCATCTTCTCGCGAGCCCTGAATAGTAGATCCTGAACTCGTTGTGAAACGCTAACCCCCCAGCTCCGTAATGAAAAGAATTTCAATTAAATCTGTCGAGAAATTAATTGATGGCGCGCGTTGCGCAAGTGGTAAAAGGACTACATAGTAGGTTCGGGTGAAATATAGAAATTTTATGCGGTATTATACAGTCCGTCTTTCCCTTTCGAAAAAGCTGCTCGCCGTTAAAGGAGGCATCGACAGCAAAAGTCGCGGAGCGGGGCCTTGGAATTAATAAATTCCCGATTCCGTGAGCCGCGAGAGAGAATTTATAGCGGCAACCGGGAGAGGATGGAATCTCAGCTGTTCCTCTCCGGGTTCCTCTCCCGGGACCGAAACGCATGGTGTAAGCGTCTTCGGGAATGCAGCGAATTAACACGTGAGCGCAGCGAGCGCGAAGTGCTGGCAATAAATCTCCGGCACGTTTCAGAATTCCGAGCGTGAAACCAGTCTGTCCTTCATCGAGGTTTCGTGTCATTATCATTAATGCGTGAAAGGCACCATAAGGCTACGCAGAGACCAGCGTTCGCGCGCACGCGAGCGAACAGGCGCAGACACCGACGCAGGTGTGCCCGCGTTCGACACAGCGATTCACACGTAGCGAACGGTGTGAACCGCACACACCGGTTACTCGGATAGCGTTTTCCACTGTGGAAAATCATTATCCGTTCGTCCGTTTCACAACTATCACCGCGGCTTCCTGCGCAATAGCAGACTTGGCGGCGTCCACCTCGACGACGCCATGGGAATCTGCGGTCTTCGCTCGCTATAGTTGCATGCACTCGATAAACACACTTTGGACGATTTTTCGTAACAGCCATCCTCCAGTGCAATTATTAGACTGCGCACTTTCCATCTTCTCGTTCGGATATAATGCCAGGCAAATTACATGTGATCACACTTTCTGCAAACTGTGTCCAACCTCTTCTGATCGCAAGAAATTGAAGGTAAAACGCTGGATAGTTGCATATACCACAAAGATATTGCCGCCGAGGATTTTACGACCGATTTAATTTTTGAAGAAATTGTTTGCAAAACTTTCTATGTTAAATTTCTGCACCGTAAACAAATACGAAACACCTGAGGTCCGATTTTCTCGTTAAGGATCCTCGGTGCGCCGATTAAAGTTTTATTTTCGATGAACGGGTTTCAATCAAGTTTGTTTAAACACGCTGTTGTTACAGAGTTCGTCACAGTCGTTGATCCCGCGTTGATTTTACAACCGATCCGGAGGGATACGATGTTTTCTGTCTCAGAGTCGATTATTTCGCGGGGTTGAAAGTAAATTTGCGCAATTGATTTTGCGATCAACGTTAACAACGTCGCGATCTATCCGGTCGTTGTATAATTAATTGTTTTTTAATCTTGCTCGATTTCACCGTGCGCTTAGTCTTTGATCTCGCGACGGTTTGCTCGTCGTAAAAATGGCACGTGAGAGCTGCAACGAGCGTTGGAATGTTTGCACGAACGAGCGGAAATAATTTAATTGAGGAGAGAATCGCGCGTAGGCGGCTCGACTGAAAAGAATAATTGCTGATAACTGGTTCCTGGAAAGATACGAGACAACGTCGATTCTCTTTGAATCTAGACACTTTTATTTGAAAAGTATCTACGCCAGAAATTGCCCGACAGATACCGTTCTTCGCGTACTGCTCTCTTTGCAGTCCTGATATTCAATTATTTTAAATATCTTTCGCCGAATCATTTTACTAAGACAGAAATATGAAATTCCGCAGGTTATATAACCCCTTTATCTCCTGAAATATTTCTGCTTTTTAATTATAACCGAGATAAGAATAGTACCACTCAACTTTACGACTTAAAACATTTCCATAATATTCGAAGAACGGAGATCCTTTAAATGGCGAGAAAAGTGACGTTTATTCATCGAATGCCACACCGACTATTATAATTGAAATTGCAATTTGTGGTCTCAGAGACCAAGGAGCAAAGTTAACCCCTTGGCCTATGACTTATTTTAGAATAACAGTTCCTAGATTTTCTTTGTCCTCCGTAGAACGACAGAAAGAAAAGACAAATAGCCTAGCTATTCTCCAATGACCGTATACGATCAACAATGAAATACAATGTTATTTCCGGTTAAAGAAAATTAAGGGAATATATATTCAGAAGATTCATTTCGAAATCTTGATCACGAGTCTGACTCGTTCTTGTAGGGCAAGGGGTTAATTCGTCCCAAGAATCGATCGCATTGAGACAGCGATAAAAGAAACGAACAGAAATACTTCAGATGACAGGAAGAAGACGCCAGTCCCTATTACTGAAATTTCACGTACGATTTTAGTCGTCTAAAGCGCAGGTTTATCTCCGCAGAAGGACGACAACAAAAATACTTCAGATAATAGAACACGCGACGCGTATTCATCGAACAAGACATGGCAGTTGGCATAATTGAAATTTCATTTGTAGTTTCATATATCCAAGGAGCAAA
>CM052090.1:10462330-10572756 GCA_028453745.1 Agapostemon virescens | reverse complement strand
GCAAGGGCTTCGTCAAAATTGAGAACGTAGATCGAATGGAATCCGTAAACAAAGTTCTCCATTACGATTCCGTTCGAGAAGCTTTGAATTTCTGTTTCTAATTGATTGTTATTCATAATCAGAAAGATGTCAAGTGCACGAAGAGGCACGTCAGCCTATTCACATCGAACTTAGAGGTGCACATAGTTGTACAGGGTATCGATAATCCCTGCACACGAAACATTCTCTCTAGAATTTCGTCAGACTGGATGAAGCGCATTCGGAACGACAACCCGAACACTCCCATTTATTTACGATCGGCAAACGAGCTGCTCCGACTCGGAATTCCTGTAGCACGTGTTTCCTAATTACTCGCAGCTTCTAGTAATTAATGTAGCGACACGGGCGAACGTAACCAGATACACGTTCGGACATCTAAGGTCGGTTCCCAGTCCCGCCTCCGAGCTCACCAATAAACTATCCGTTCTTAATTCCGATGCTTCTTAATTCCGCGCTTCCCGGAGCTACGACTCTTGTTACCGGCGGCGTCGAGGCTCGAAAATCCGGTGGCCTTAACGACGAAAGAAATCATGGGAAATCGTACGGGGTTCGTTGGTAAAGGCATCTCGGCGACCCTTCGCCGAGGCTGACACGAGTCTCGGAGCCGCCACGCGGAACAACCGGCCGGGTCCTTTTATAGTTAAGGCTGTTAATTAACATTTCTCGATGACCGCGGGGAGCCCTACGACCGCGTCGCACGTCACTCCCGTTCGCGCTCTCTAGCCACGCCGTTGCTTAACCCTTTCGTATGCGAGCCGTTAGAAAAACGAGTTTACGAACCATTAAGACGTTGCGGAGTTTGATAAACGTTTCGCCGGCCGGCGATCCTCGAGAAAACGCACCTTGGCTCTCGGTTTTACTGCGGCCGGGATGCGGTGTCGTAACCGCGTTAACCGCGCTCGTCGCTTTTGGTAATGCCGCGCGTAATCGGCCTCGTTAATGAATGACGGCGAGTTGAATGGGGAGAGGCGTCCCCTGGCAATCAATGTCAATCACGTCACCGGGCTTTTTGTTGCCGCGCGTGTGCCGATACCGATCGGCACCGAGAGGATCGGCCGTTCTGAAGAAATTAACGCGTGACTTGCTACTTTCGACCGCGATTAGTTTGATGTTTTCTTAAACGCGAAAGACCCTTACGGCCGTGTTCGCTTACGCAATTCCGCAAGAACCAGAGCCCGTAAAACGTGGATGCGAGCCTCGAGTCGTTTGGCGAAACCACTGTCTCCCGTTTTATTGACATTGCCGGCGAGCGAAGGGCTGCCGTGATTGCTTCGCTTTCCGCGCTGTTTTTATCCTTTCCCTATCGAGAAAGTGACTCTGATTGCTGATAATCTGAGAATTTCTGAAACTTCGTAAACTTCTTGTTCGTTGAACTTGTTTCGGCACTTTGTCTCCAGTCAAACACGTTCTTCGATCTTTGACGCTAACTCTACCGCCATCGGTCGAAACGACTGGTTCCACGTTTTTGATGTCATAACTAAATTAACCATTAACACTCCAACGGATCCTCCAAGGCAACATTAAAAATTGTCAGACTGTTATTTAAAACAATTATTACATTATGTTGAAATAAAGCAATATATGCTGGTTTATGCTTACACTCAAAAAAAAAATTGAGGCTCCTTTTGTCTTTCAGAGAAAATTAATTTATTTCTTTTCCAATATATTTGCACAGTAGATAGAAACAAAAAAAAAATTACAACAATTTTGTATAGAGACTTCGCACACGTGTTACTTATTTGACCTATTATATTTACGCTTAGTGCTAAACATCAAGAGATGGCGCAATCAGCCTAAATATGTCCAACACATTATAATGTTTGAATTTAAGAAGTTAGTAAAAATTAAAGTGTTGCGCGAACGGTTAATAGTAACAAATTTTTAAATGAACCGCGTACAATGGAATTCGTCTGAGACAAAGAAATGCCTTGAAATTATGAATTCAAATTGCTTTGAGTGCACAGGATTAATAAATTTAGAGTACTTGTGTATTTTAAGGTAAACGACAGATAAGTTTAATCTTGTCAATTTTATAAGGAAACATTTAGCAATTATTTTTGAGATTTAGTGTTCGCTACTTAGAAGATTTACGATTTCCGATTTACAGAATTTTTTTCCTTAAATGCTGACATTTTTAAAGATTTCTTCCTTTTCTCCTTGTCGCGCCTTTTTTTCACGTTACATCTTGCCTTCAGCGACGTGGAAGATTAGTTCTATAATGTACATATCAACGCGACTGATCAGTCACGATGTCGTCTGGAAAGAGGAAAGAAGTGGAAGATCACTCAATCCGTCCGACTTCCCGGTAAATTTATCTCGTGCTTAAAAATTAGCATTTTTCTGTAAAACGAAATACTCGACTAATTTGAGATACTTGTTAAAACAAGCTGCACGGATGGAATTTCATATTCATGAGCCACCAAAGACGTTCCACCAGCGCTGGATTAAAATACTATTCCAAATAGCATATAGTAAACAGTTTATTTTATAAAACCATACATGCAATTTTAAAAGTGAAATATATATTCTTTTTACAAAAAGCTTCTAAAATTATAATTTATTCAAAGGATTCTCAAAATAAATTAAAATATGCAACACATTTTGCAATGGTTTCTCCAATCTATTTTCATATTCGAAAAATATTCTAAATACTATTTATAAGCAAAATTCAAATATTTTGAAAGAAAATATATTGTTCACAGAAATTTTTCACTTTATTTAACACTAAAGCTACCGAGCATTAAAATGATATATATGTGTTACTCGATAAAAATTGTGCAATTATATTTATTTAGATTTCAAACGTATGTAATTATAAAAAAGAATTCGCAAGTGGTTATTTGACCCCGCGTGATAGTTTTATTGTTAAAATACCATATTATTTGAATTATGGAACCCTTTGACTGCAGTGCTGGAGTCAATTTTGGGTCTATCAAAATCGTCATTTAATTAAATAAATTTTTGTATCTGCTACATGAGAATCAACAGAAAGATTAATGTGTCTGCAGGAACATATATTTTAAAATCTGTATAAATACACCGACGAATAGTCCCAAAAGTCATTGATTACAAGATTGTACAAATGGTCTGTCGTTCGAGGGTTAAATTAGTACTTCGCATGTGTTCTCTCCCACACTTTACCTAGCTCCGCGTTCCACCCGTCTAGCCCGGATACGTTTCCCAAAAATAAGAAGCTCGGCTTTTGTATAAAGATTTTCGAGGAGCACGTGTGGAAGTCCCGGGGGCGCAGGGATGATCACCCAAAAGAGACACTCCCGCGAGATGCGGTTAGTTCCTAAACACCGATCCCATTCTCGACGGAGGATTTTACGACAGCGGCGACCGCACATACGGTTCTCGCAGGCGTCGGTCGAAAAGGGGCTCCGAAAAATAAACTAATAAAGCGACGTTTCACACGCGTTTACTCCGAACGCGGGCCCCCGGCGTTCGAGGGGTCAGCCCAGTGCCGGCAATAAAAGTAAAACCGACTAGAACGAGAGGACGCCGACGTTGCCGGTTTCGAGGGATCGAATCAGTCACTCTTTGTGGACAGAAGGATCCCGTGCGCTTTATTGCTCTTCCACTCTCGGTGTACACGTCTTTCTGTACACGCGGAAAGCGCGTTGTTACGAGCCAGGCTCTTCTTTGTACAAATCCGCGTGCGGTTTTAAAAGGCGACTTTGTCCGGCCGCGTTTTCTGACGCGCGCGCCAAGGAACGGAGTAATAGCGACGAGACCCGCGATCACGCGGGGAAAGAGCTTGATTTAATCCCGTTGATTGCCGACGCATTCTGTCTCTCGCCTATATTTACTCTGTTTCGATAATGCTAACTCCGAATCCGATAACCGATCTCTCTGCTTTGATCGTATGTTTGAGAGGAAAAGTGTTACTCTGATTTGTGGCCTTTAGATCTGCGGGCTATAGCAAGGTATGGTTCATTGTGGACATTAAGATTGAGGTTTATTGAGTGTACACTGTGACCTGTTACCCTGAGTTCCTAGGTCTTTGATAAAATTCAGACGCAAGAGGTTTGTTTAAGATTTCAGGTATTTGCAGCGCTTGTTCTTTGCTGCGCGCTCTTCAAATACAATTGTTGTTTCGTCATTAGGGAGTATCTGTGAAAGCATAAAACGAGTTTAAGTCGCAAGTATTGTCTACACAATGAATAATATTTCCGAGATGGACGGAAACAAAGATCATCTTGGTAAGTCAAAAAGTTTAACGAGTTAAATTTGCATCAATTTACACAGATTAAGAGTTTCGAGTCCTGGTAGCTTTTTGTTCAAACATTATCATAGTCAAAAACGTTTCTCGCATGCTATTTCAAGTACTGGTATACGTATACACTAATAAACCACGATGAAAATTGACATGCACGTAAGAATGCCAATTCCCCTCAAGAATTAATTAGAAGAAATACATTCTTGCTGAACTAAAAGGTTTAAGTAGCTACAAGTAATCGTATCGATTTAGAAAAATAAGAATCAACTCTTGGATCTCGAATTGCGGATGTGAAGCAACAATAAAGTTTAAGTAGCTACAAGTAATCGTATCGACTTAGAAAAATAAGAATCAACCTTGGAACTCGAATTGCGGGTGTGAAGCAACAATAAAATAAAATGGTATTGTTATATCATTATGCGGAACAGTTTTTAAATTATTATCGTTTTATTACGTATGTTATTAAATAATCGTTTTGTAAGAACGTTTTACATTTATCCTTGCGCTTTATGTGCTGAACTTAACAAGGCTCAATATTTAGGGGTGGTGCAAATAATATTATAAAGACACACGACTTGTTAGAACGCAGGACTGACTTTAATAATTTTGACGTACTGGGTTTCTTACGAAAATAATATGGATTTACAAACGAGCGGTTTAGTTGAGTTGAAGTTGTTTCAGTGACGTTTGAAATGTGAATCGACTAGAGTGCGAAAAGTATGCAGTATTTATACAAAAAATGGTTCGTGTAAACGCACCAATCAGAGTCGATGGTGGCTTGGTCAAGCAGCGCAGGTAAACGTTCGGTTTGGCCGTTGTGCTTGGTTGTAAGATGTTGGACGTAGGGGTGGTTTATTGTTGGCGATTTCCAAAACGCTGGTTTGTAGGAATATACCGGGTGCTCAACTTGTACAGCACCGCAAAATTCATATGCGCTTATATGTAATGTTGTTACGACGTAACGATTAAATTCGTCCCTACTTTATAAATTGTTAACGATTGGATTGTCTGAGACACTAGGTTCAATTTCATGCGCACAATATAAAAAAGGTTACAAGAATACGATCTAGATTGAAGGAGTCGATTTTAGAATTCAAACAGCTTTTAGTGCAAAGGGTTAAGAACCTCGCGCACGTACCTACACTATTAAAATATGAGTATATAATAAAACTCACTATGCTGTTAAATTTGAAGTAAAATTTATATATTTTAATAACTTCTCTAGAAGCAGTGAGACATGTCTTTATTCTTTGAAAGAAACGTTACTACTAACAGACACAAGAGATTAATACTGAGGAGGAACAGTCGGTGAGGAGGTCAACAGCCGGTTTAATCGATCCTTCCTTTTAAAGAAATAAAGATTAATTTTGTTGTAAATTTATGAAATAAATTCTAACATACACAAACATGGATTTATCCGGAAGATTCCCCAGACATTTCTCCGTGCATTTGTTAACAAACCATTGAGAAAATAAGTCAGAGGATAGTAACAACTGGATCGGATGACTTCCTGATTTCAGGGATCCCGATGCAACAAAGGATTAGCCGGACCGATTAAATTCGCCGACTGTTTGTAAATGCAACCTTGTCGAGCGAACGGTATCAAAGGTCGGCTGCATCGTCGCACCGACTGGGCGCATCGTTGGATCGGCAAGGCACCGGTTGATCTACGAATCGTTCCAGCGAAGCGGCAACGCCTTGTGTCTGATGCTGCATGTGCCGGCTGTGTATGTATATATACAAACGGGTCCGTAAAAGCACGACATATTCCACGAAAGAGGGCGGAATATGAAAGAGGCATGCGCGCCCGCAGCGACGGTGAAAGGTAAGCAAACGTTCGTTTCCCCGGTAATCCAAACCGAAATCCACGGCGAGCGGAGAATTCGTGGATCCCGCCGCGAAAGAAGGATACTGAGAAGCGTGGGTGACGTTATTTCTGGCGCGGATGTCGTCGCAGGATAAGGAATCGCGGCCTGTTCTCCGCGTTGGCCGTCGAAATCGGCCCTCGAACATCTCCGGATGTCGTAAGCGCAGATTACGGGGATCGACGGTCTTCCTTCGCGGCGTAATTCCCCTGGAAATTAGCTCCGAAGTATTCTATTCGATTCTAATCGAGATTGACCGCTAGACAGTGGGATGATACCGTGCACTTATAAAGGATATTTGTAGTGCAGGCATTTTTCAGGTAAAGGGCCTTAGCAGGGGTGAATGGTCCGGGTGCAGGGGCCAAGTTTATGGTGCAGACGTGACGTTTAGTCAATTGGGGGGCTTAACACCTTCGGCGCCGCGTCACCCATATTTGGGTGACGTTTTCCGTGTTCAATTACATAAGACTTTCAGTTGCTTTTTTAAGAGAATTTAATGGAACAGGCACTGAAGTAGAAATATAGAATATACAGCATAAAAATATCAAAAATATTTTATATTACATTATTACATATATTACATTATCTACGTCTCGTGATATTTGTTGAAACAGTCCAAGCATATCTGAGGCGATTTTGGGCAATTCGAACAATATGTTGTCGTTTTTTTAAGGACTTGAATAATTTTTTAATCCGTTTCTGCTTCATTCGTTCCCATTCGATTGCAATGCACTCTTTTAATTCATTTACGTTACTAAACTGTTTCCCTTTAGCATAAACTGCTCTAGCAAGGTCTCCCCAACAGTTTTCTATAATATTCAAGTCAGGGGAACGAACTAGCCATTGCAAGACTTGAATATTTTCCGTCTCGAAGAATGCTTTCACAACCTTTGCGGTGTGAACCGCTGCATTATCCTGCTGGAATATGTGTTTTTCCCGGAATTTCTGGTTGCGTGTGTGGTTATTTGTTCACGGATTAACATTAGATATTTCACGCTGTTCATTTTTCCACTGATAAAATTAATATCCGTCTTTCCATGGTAGCCGATACCGGCCCACACCGTGACTCCTCCGCCACCCATCTGGCGACGGATCAAAAACATTTTTTCTTTACGTAAGTCGTGGTAATAATAACTCCACCCGTCAGGTCCATCGAGATTAAACTTCTTTTCGTCGGTGAACATGACTTTTCTCCACTTCTTCTTCCAGTGAGCATGTTGCTCTGCGAACTGCAGCCTTGCCTTCTTATGCGCTTCGGTTAGAGGCGGTTTTTTTTTAAGCTTCCTTCGCTGCAGGTGCTTAGATCTTTGCTGGACACGTTGCACATTTCTGACGTTTGTTTGTACGCCTGCTGCTTCAGCAATCTGCCTGGTAGTCATTGGTGCATTCGATGCTGCCCTTAGAATAGCACGTTTCTCTCGTGCTGATAGTGCCGCAGGTCGTCCAGGACGTTTTGTATTACCGTATTTCTCGGGTTTTTTTCAAATAATTCATGACAACCTTCCGGCTTCTATGAATTACTTTCGCAATCTTTGAAATAGAAACATTTTCTTTAGGTAGTGTCATAATTGTTTTCATTTCACCATCTGTTAACTTCTTTCCACGACCCATTTTTTTTAGAAGTTTTCCGCAATAATTCACCACACTGTATATCAAATACTTAGCCACCGTCCTTTGCACGTGTTCAACTGAGAAGTGACAGTGTAGTATGTGTGCTATTATTTTGTCGGATTACGTTTTGAAACAACGATTCTAAGAATTTAGGGGCAGTGTTTACGTGTCAAAGTCACTAAGATGGATATATAAGAAGTAACTCAAGAAGCATATGGATTGAACGCTCTCATTTCTGTTCTATTTTTAAAATACTACGAAATTTGGAAGGTGTGCTATTCTATTGTTGCGGAGTGTAGGCTTGCCCTGCTGATTCTTGTGAATCTCCAAGCGGTGAGACACTTTCCTCCTTTTGTGTCTATTAGTGTTGGACACAGTATTTCCCGAGCACAACCAATCTATGACTACAAGTTCCCGGAATTTTCTTATCTCCATTTTTTCTCTAGCTCTCTGATACACTACATGCGCATTTATGATCGTTGCTTCGAAAAGAAAATGTCAGTGAAAGTCACATTGAGTGTTAGAATAGAGTGTCAGAGGAGTGTCCGAGAAGAGTGATCCAGATCAGAGTGTGATTTGATAGTGTAACGTTTAGTACAAACCAAGTCCCAGCGTCTTTACCTGATCGTAACTGAACATTGTAATTACACTCAATATATACTTATTTCAGTGTAAATTAAACCTCTCGACCTTCTCACATTACTAAAGTTATTATAAAATCTTCATAGCTAACAATTTTAACACTGAACCTACCATAAACGGTCAAATGACCCTTTCCAGATTTTCTATTTTACGATTACTGACGTTATAAAATTGTCTTCGCAGAAGTCGATTCAGATGGATTTTTCTATTCCAACGTACATTATAATAAAAATTACACAAAATTCAAATAAATTGCTTCTTGTCGCTTTTATAGAAGAATATACATTGGCCGAGTTTACTGCTCGGTAGGATTAGTGTTAAAGAAGAGAAAGAGCAGTGTATATTCTTTATACTGCTACATCTATTTCAATGCGTAAATATATTGAGGATATTTAATCTCGGAATAGAGCTATAATATAGTAAAATACAAAAAGATGCAATGAGTAATAGATGATGATGAATAGCATTAGAAAAGGAAGAGACACAGAGTTTGCTTCGAGTTTCTGTCTTTTCCCTTTCACACTCCAAACTTTAATCGCTTATCACACGAATAAGTATTATCGTAATTCTATCTTGTTTAGAGTTATTCGAATAAGAAGAATGATACGAATTCGGTGATAGAAGGCTCCTATAGAAAAGTCAAAAATTAAACTTTGACAACTACGTTGGAGATCTTTGAGATGTTGTTATATTATTTTTAACTTATCGAACATATTAAGAGACGAAATTAATTTCTGTTTTACTTCGGTGTGTTAGAATTGAGATGTTAAATATTAATTTTATATAAATAAATCCGCCGTCTACTGATCACAATTCTGTATTCAATGATCGTGGATTGTTCGAGATAAGGTTGACGAAACTACGAACGTAGCTTCCTCCCTTATTCCACTGTGTAACGAGCAACGTCTTGTAGAAGAACAATCTCCATTATGTTTACCCAACTCCTCCGATCCATTAGAACGTGTTCTCCACTTTTTATTAATCGTCAATTGTTTTGCGAGATGCCTATAAGCGTTTACAATGTTTTGTAATTTCTCTATTGTGTTATTCTGTGCTAATGTCGGATAGTGCTGGAGGCCAGGCAGCCTATTAGCGAAAGAACCAGCTAATTAGTGGCGGGGTCCGTGCCGATCTTGCCGGAGAAGTTCGTCACCCCTGGCTGAAGGTATTGCCACGGTGAACCTCGATGCTGTCGCATTATACCCTACGCAATCTAGCGGGAGGATCAGTAGCTACTCTTTCCTTAATACTATAGAATCTTCAAGCCAGAAGAAGGTCCTTACACTAACCGCACATAAACGAGCAATTATTATAAAAATCGGGGATCGTTTAAGATTCATTTCCTGGCTCTTTATACTTAATTAATCGACTCTCATCAAGGCTTAACAATCACCAGGATGGAAACACAAATAATTAACTTCGAGAATAGGTATCTTCGACCAAGAACCTTTGAAGAAACGTAAGTCAAGTCGACATAACTTTAATTTCCGACGATTCGAGTCTTTCGCAACTAATAAAACGACATGCAAAAGGTACGGTTAATTCAACGTCCGTAAAACCTGCATCGAATTGACAAGGACGACTCACGGGAGTTAACCACCGTTGATTTTAAAGGAGACCAACGGCCAGAAAATAAACTAGCGGTCAAATCACGTATCTAATTAATTCCAGCTGCAGATTCGCATTCCCGACATCCATTTCTAGCAAACATTGCATTTTCCAATCAACATGGGCACGTGAAAATGATCGTAATCAAGCGAAAATAATCGAAAACATCGAAAAATCAGGGATATGGAGTCCCAGAGTTCTTGAATTCCCTGTCGATTCCGAGCAACTAGGAAGCAAGCTGTCCGCGGAAGAGAATAATTTTTAATTACGCTTGTACGCGTCGCGCCATTATCCCGCGCGGAGTCGGAGGCCCTAATGAGCGCCGAACAGTGCGGCGCATGGGTGCATCGGTGCAACAGGCCGTTGCATCGACGCGGACGCGGGATCCCGTAGGAATTCTCGTCGGTGGCTTTGGCTTCGGCTTGGCCAGGAAAATTCGACGATCGCGAGCCGCTTCGTGGCGGCTGATTATCGTTTTAATATACCGACGTGCGAACGCGCCTTGCTGTGGCATCGTTGGCAGTGCGCGCGCGTTTACACGTCGCACACGCGGTTATGCGAATCGTATAAGTAAGCACGGTATGCAAAGAGAGGCGCAAAACCAGCCGACGAATACGACGACGACGACGAAGACGACGACGACGACGACGCCGACGACGGCCACGACGAAGACGATAGCGCTCGCGAGTAGCATCGAGCCGTAGCAGAAGAGAGGGGACGATAGAGAGGACGATTCGAGCGATCGTGGAGGACTGATAAAGGGGGGAAGATGTGAAAACAGGTAGGCGGGGAGCGAGCACGAAACGGAGGATCGAGGGAGACGTCCGAGAGTCATTCTACGTATCAATTAGAGAAGCCGCTATTAATTTCTGAGAGGTAACAGCCATGTTAACAGAGAATATCATTTTTCTCGTTCAATCTCTTCATCTCACTCTCACGCCGACAGGAAGAAACGCCGGGGACACGCTGGTATCTCCACCTTCGTTCGTTCTCTTCTTCGTGTTTCCTACAGCCGCGGATTCAATGTGTGCACGATTCTACGGACGCGCGCGCGCGCAAGCTCGAGCGAACGATCACAGTTTTCTCCTTCGTCCTCCTTTCTTCGTTATTCCCACCGCTTTGCCTAATCTCCGGAATCGACGGCGTTGGAACTCGTCGCCGCGACTCGACGCTGTTCGCCATTAATAGATACGTCACTGGCTGCCAATTAAGAACGGCCGTATCAGCGAGCGTGATTAATCCCGCTTGTCTACCGACATCTCGCGTGATCGTCCCTCCGAACACAGACGCGCGAGCCGCTTACTCGCTTACACGATTACTCGCTTACTCGCTCGCGTCGCTTGATGCGCGCGTATGTAAATAGGTATCGGTGCGTGTGGAAGCGAGGGACGTCCCAGCGCCTCGTGGCACTCCCGGAAGGTATGCTCGGCCGTGCCTGTGTAACCGGAAGTGTGAAATTTCTGGAATGTCTTTGAGCAGCTTAGAGAGACCGACCGCGTCTTCTTTTCCTTCTTCTTTTTCTTCTTCCCGAGCGGCGCAACATTCGTCAGGTAATTGTAAAGTCGTAAGCGAGCTGTCCGAACGGCTTTACGTTTCTTCTAGTCAAACGCGGGGAGAGAAACGTTCACGGTGAACGTGTTCTCGGGTGAACCGCCTTTGATATTTATTTCAATCAAATATTTGTCAGCGGTGTTCCGGGAAGATTGCCCATTCTGCGAATCTCGCGATTAACACGCTTACGACGTATTATTGCATTTATTAGATTTGCTTTTCAGTGCTGCTCCACGTTTTTAATTTGTAACGATCTCGATGAGACAATCGTTTTGGGTACAATGGATGCAAATTTAATTCGTAGTCATTTTTTTGTAGTTTGGTCTGTGAATTTTTATGTCTGTAGCGTATACAGATAACTAGAAATGGTGGAATAACTCTGAACATTATTTGTTATCAGTTGAGACTATATCGACTTACCATTTATTTAAAGAAGAACGGTGAAAGAATATTTTTCGAGCATCTTAAAACATAGCTAGTACTGTATTCAAAGAAAACACTCGATAATGCGTAACACTGAGAACAGGATTTAGACAAATTCACCAAGCAACTTCAAAATAAATTGATCGTATAAAGGACGAAAGAATTTTTATATTAAACTCTAATCCAATGAAATAGTTTCACATCATCGTTGTTTCCGCGGAAAATCCGCAACGTTCAAAGTAGATTGTTCGAGAGGCTCGATTTCGCAGTGCCACGCCGTAGTATTCCACTTTCCCAAGATGTAAATACCGAATATTCCCGGATTCACCGCAGAAGCTTGAACATCGCCGCATGTTCGATGCGTAACGCGGTGCATCGTGGAATCGCCGCGTTGCAGTCTGTAATTAGAGTCTGCGATTTCTCGGCACCGCATTCCGCGAGTTATAGACAAGAGAATTGTCGGTTAGGTTGAACGGGTGTAGCCGTGCACGAGGTTCGGTGTATCAGGCTTCGCCAAAAAAGATTTACTCCTGTTCCGTTCACGGGCGGCGCGTCCGCGTAATATATTACGCTAATAATTTACCCGCAGCGGGTTTCAGGATTCAACGAACCAATGATCCATCGCCGTTAATATCCTTCCGCGCGATCAATTTACAAAGATACCGGGCGTGCGTAGCCGCCGCGCGCTCCGCGAACCTAAATCTTCCTTTTATCGAGGCAACGGGCGGAACACCGGTGCATCGGATTTTACGGCTGCCACCCCGCCAATTTCCGCGTACCGCAAATTTTATGCACCTGTTGACCCGCGCGAGCAACCGGGACACGGCTGCACCCCTGCGCACGGCGGGCGTTTCAGTCGATGTCTCTATACGCCGTCGACTAGCTCGGCACGGATGCTCCCAGGTTTTCCAACGGCTAGGCGCAGGAGAAAAGACAAGGTAGAAACAAAACACGCAGAAAGAGAAACCTCTGTCTGCGTTACGGCCGCTTGAACTCCTCGCACGGAGGGTCACGCCAGGACTAAACCAAAGTACTGGGCTTTACTGCCGGCTGTCTCCGGGACTGATAGTAACGTCATTCGCGTGATTTGTGGCTCGACTTCGGGGAGGAGTCGCGTGTGAGGAGGCGAGAACCGTCGAAGAGTATGCAGCTGCGTATAATGATCGAGGAATGCGTTTTTCACGCTTCTCAATTCGAATTTGCTGTCGGTGGATCCGACGAGCCGGCTGGCTTCAGCTGGCTCCGGCGACTTCGCGAGATAGGCTCGCGGTGGCTCGACGAACCAGCACCGGTAGGCTGTCGAACCTCTTCCTTCGTGTTTTCTTGAAACGCCTCCGTGAAACGACATGAGTCATCGCGCGGTTTCCATTCGCGAATATTTTTCCGCGTACGTCGCGACTACGGGATACCCGCGACACTCGATACACCGGTGAAAGTCGAGTTCTATTTCATTGGCAGGACTATGTCGCACAATGAAGTTGAAGCCTCGAAATGCTCGGAACCGAGGGGACACTTGCAATTTTGAATCGCATTTGACACGGTCTGCAAATTGTTTCAGCTTATGCCCTATTTAGAAAATAGTTCAGTTATATGAACAAACTGCAGATCTTTACGCGATTTTAACACTTTATCGACCGAAAGCCTATTATTAGGCTTTTCAATATTCGCGCTGAATCAAAATGAAGCTTAAAATTCTATTTTTACATTCCAATTTGTAACAACATTATTAGACAATATTATTGGGGATACATTGTTGATTCGCAATAAAAATTGCTGTCAGCTTTGAAAGAGCCATTAAAAAGTTTTCAGTCATGGATTATGGGCCCTACAAAAATTCTGAAATAGTCGCCGGTCGATAAAATGTTAACCCTTTGCACTATTGGATACCTCATAGATTAAGCAAATATTTTTAACTGTTCGTGTTATTGGTGCGGCGCAACCATTATATCCTGGTACATCCTAATATATTCTTGTATATTCTGCTGTTTTATGTCATGTGTTGGTATATTCTATTTTATTCTAATATATTCTGGGATATTCTAGTATATTTCTGTATATTCTGGAATATTATGGTGCGTTGTCGTATATTCTAGTCACTTCTTTTATATCTCGGAGCATTTCAGTATATTATTGTATATTCTGGTACATCCTTGCATATTGTTGTATATTCTGGCATGTTATGTGATATGTTGGTATATTCTGCTTTATTCTAATAAATACTGGGATATTCTAGTATATTTCTCTATATTGTGGAATATTATGGTACACTCTAGTACATTTTAGTACATTCGAGTTAACACTCGTTAACCCTCTATGGGCACGTGTAACTTTCAGCTCACATTTTAATTTAACGACATTTTACCAAATAATTATAGCTTTTTCATGAGATGCCGCATAAATCTTAATTCTATAATGTTGCCAAGACAACCAATATTAATATTTATGACCGTTGCTAGGCTCATCAACCTGAAATAACAAAATAAATGCCGTGCAAATTGTCTGCAGTAAAAATAAGCAAAACCATTTGATCCAATTGATATTATTTGTGCTTTCGTCAGTGATTACCAAACTAAAAATAATAGCACATAATAGCTCTGGGTTCGTCTATCAATAACAACCTATTTGTTTGCATTTCAATTTTCAATTTATTACTGTTTTTTTTATGATACAGTTTTGTAACTTTGAGGTTGTTCTGACCTCAAATGTTATAAAAACTGACATTTTTTCAAAACTAATGAGCAGAGTTAGATATGAATCATTGCTAAAAATGATAACATTTTAATGATAACACTAATATGAGCTCGCACGATCCGTTGATAAAAATAAGACCGGTGATTACTGAACTTAGAAACTCATTTTCTGAATCATTTTATCCATATGAATATGTTTGCATAGACGAAAGTCTTTTACTTTATAAAGGAAGATTATTTTTTAAACAATATATTCCGTCAAAAAGGAGTAGATTTGGCATTAAGTCATTCGTTACTTGCGATTGCAGAACCGTAACCGAAATAAATGATTATTAAGGCTTTTGAGGTCACCACATAATTTATTTCAGTTACAATCAATGTACCTTGCAATAAAAATTCAGTCTGCTCAACTTGCGCTCTTTCGTAAAAGGTACGTAGCCCACGGTAGGCTTTTTCGTACGAAGTGGGCAGTCCATGGCGCACGCTTAGAGTCGGGCAACTCAGCGCTCAAAGGGTTAAGTCGGAAGAATTGAGTTTTAATGGAATGCGAAAAGGTTAAAAGAGTAACCCTGGTATAATAAATTTTGTCTTTCCAGTTTTTGTTCCGTTAACTTCTTAGGCACGATGCTCACTCAATTGTATTGTTAATTATCAAAGTAAATTATTAAAATTAAAGTATATTTAAGAAAAATTCTGTGGCACAATTCAGCGCTCAAAAGATTAATATCCAATATTTTTAAAATGTTGGAAACATTAGAGTAATTTAGCATCGAGTAGATTTCCTTTCGTTCGACAGGTTAGCGTCGCGGGGCCGTTGTTCGTCGCAAGAAGAAGTCGAATGTACAAGCGTGTCCGACGGATATAAACCGCGGAAGGTCGAAATATCAGCGAGATATTAATGAATGTCCCCAGCGCGGGGAACATGCGAGTATTTGTCTCTTCGCACCTGTATCGTGGTCACGCGAAATTGACTCATTAAAGAATTTATCGCGCTGTTTTAATTCAAAGCAGCCACGGCAGAAGCGGCAGCAGCGTTGACCAGGCCGCGCGCGCCTCTTCTTCCTTTTCTCCCGCGTGTTCGGAAGGCATGCTTGACTAATTGGCAGGACACAGGCCCGCGAGGCGATCCGGCTATGCGCGAACTCGTTTGTGAACCAATGACGACATCGGTTTCTTCCATGTATGTCCCCCGTGACGGAACAAGAAATTTTCGGCGAGCGATTCATCACCTCGCTTCGATCGGAATTGTTCGTGGAAATTGAAACCTGCGGCGAGACGACACGCCGTGAACCGATTAACAATATTCTTGCCGCGGACACGCGACAGAAATGACAAGTACGGGCTCGCGTGAATTTTGCGGTCGCCGCCATTCATGGAAACGCTACATATTCATTAACAACGCTCCGCGGATGACACACCGAAATTTCTGAACAGCCCGCCGACACGGTGTCACGTATCGATGTTCCGCGTCTGACTCTGTCATGTGATTTCATCGCGCAAAAATACGATTCGATGCGTCACTCGAACTTGCCGCTTAGACGTACCGACGATCAGATACGCGGATCCTTTGCCGAAGCATTTCTTTGTTCCATATCGTAGCGAAGTCCGGTAAAAATGAAGGTGATCGACAGGTGGAACGACGCGCGATCGAATGTTCGAATTATATGAAGACCGATGCTGTTTCTGCCGTCGTCTTCAACGATTCCGCTATAGAGTTGTCACTTGTACATTAAGGTACTTCAAAAAGTATGACAGACGTTAGACTCGAAGTGATTTAAACAGTACCTTTCCTTTTTCTCTCAGCTGCTAAGAAGACATTCTCGAGACTGTATTGACTCGTAAAGGTTACAAATTAAACGCAAAATTTCGAACAATCTGCGACGGCGACGAGTGCGAACGAATGCCAAGTTAAGAGCTCTCAGCAAGTTGTAATTCAATTTTCGAGAATTTCGGTCGATCAATGAGACGGAGCTGCAAAAAGTTCATTCTTTCTCGGCCGATAACGCCAGCAGCAGTTTTCGGCGCAACTTTTCTAACTGGTACATCGTCGAACACGGGAAATAAATTACCAAGAGCCAGAGCTTCGTCAACGCGAACGTTTCCTCCAAAACCGAGTGTCTGATCGATTAAACGTGGCATTTCCATTGAGCTGAATTTCGTTCGACGAATTCCAATGAACAAAGTGTTGGAAATCTTTTGAAGAAACATCGAAGGTCGCGTTGAACTTTGAATGGTGCCAAATTCTTTAAGATAAGATTCTTTAAGATCTTTAAGAAGAATACATAAAAAGAAATTCGAAACGTGAACTTGAAAAGGAATCGGCAAGCCTGTGGTTCTAAGTTTCCATAAGCATTTTCATTGTAAGAAAGTGTGCATTCATAGCGTGCGTACGTTAATAAAGTTCAATAATATTTCTAGTCTCCTAGTCAGTACAGGAATATCGGACATGTTGAATCAGTGAAATAAATATCGGAAACGTCTCTACCGTAACTACAAAGAATTTTCTACAACTGTCTATAGTGCTGTACTTAACCCTTTGCACTCCGAACCATTCTGGACGTTGGCTATCAGCTACTCAGCGCTACTTTGTGGCAGAAACGCGTTTGGAAACATACTGATAGTAAATAAGAATGCTGAATAACAGTAACATTGAAGGACCTTAGTATGTTTACTTTAACTACGATCATAGTATATTTACTATTTACTACAAGTCTCAACCGTGATAAACGTATTCTGCTTTCATATTCTAAATCTTATACGTTTTTTCTGTCCTTCAGTTTGAATGACTTTAGAATAATATAGTCACTGAATTCCTACTGAAAGGGACTATCATTGTAGGTGTTTAAAAAAGGGTAGTTCAATTTAAAAAAGTCAAGGTGACCTCGATGTCTCTAAAAAAATGACATGAAGATAAAACTTTTTTACAGCATCGTGTCAGCTCCATTATACCATTCAACTTTGTCTTTACCGTATTTTACGTATCTTTAGAAACAACAAAGATATTTGAGGTGCAAACGTTTGCTGACTCACCCTGTATGTGTTCATAGCGCTTAACCAGTTAAGTGTGTTTGACGACTACATCCGTCATGGAGATGTGGCAGAATTTTGTATAATGACGATTATATCCGTCATGCATAAAATTTTGTTACAATTTGATATTTAAATTGTAATTCTGGCGAAAACTAAATTATATTCGTAAATTTTAATATGTTTAAAATGTTTATAGGTCAAGACGAAATTAAACAAACAAATGAAAATTATAAATAATTTGACATAGATTCATGCATCTCTGTACGCTCTGGCTAGAACTCTTGATTTTCGCGACACACATAGATGCGCGCTTTGAAAAGAGATCGCCATAGTTAACTGGTTAAAGGGTTAACGTTCCAAACGAATTATAATTAATTGCTCGAGGGATTCCGATATCGCGGCAATGGGATGGGCGGAAAATCGAGGCTCGCGATCCCGATTGTAAGACTTTAACCCTTTCGGGGAAGAAGAAGAGGGGATCCGTCAGCGAGCGGAACCCCGCGGCGCTAATATCTGCGCGTGTTCGCCAAGGCGGATGGAAAACAAGCGGATAATGCGATAGGGGGAACCAGACATTCCAGTTGACCAGAGGCGTTTCCGTTTCCCGTTTCACACGACCCGGCCGTAGAGTGTCGCCGATGAACTCATCCGGCAGAAGGCGAGAACCCGCCTCGACGGCGTTCCCGGGATTCCACGGGCACGCTCGACCGATTGGCAACTTCTGGCCGGCTGGTTGCGTTACTTTGTCAACGGGCGCGTGTAAAATCGCAATCGCAATAAAATCGTAAATGTATTCGTCGCTGTGCGAGAACCGGCCCTTTTAACCGGTCAATTAAGCACCGCGTCGCGACGATTGTTACCCGTTCTCCCCGGTTGTTTACGGCGTTCGATCGCGATTTCGAGCTGGGTTCGTCAAACGCGAGCGTCGAACGGGGTTGCCGCAAAAGAATTTCGGGGCCCCGGGCTTGCACCTGGAACGTCATTAAGGATGTAGCGAAGTTATTCGAATCCGAGTTTACCGGCATTAATTACGGTCCGAGCGCGAGAAACGTGCGACGCGAGAACAGCGACGTTTTGTACTTTTAACGGAACCCCATGGTCAGCTCTTCGCGCGATGGGAATTTTAAGGATTTTGCAACTTATGCACGAACGATGCAATGATTATCCGTTTCCGTGGTGAGAGCTTGTTACGATCG
This sequence comes from Agapostemon virescens, assembly GCA_028453745.1. Lineage (NCBI taxonomy): Eukaryota > Metazoa > Arthropoda > Insecta > Hymenoptera > Halictidae > Agapostemon > Agapostemon virescens. The sequence continues at coordinate 10,553,879 of CM052090.1, read as the reverse complement.
TAACGTCTTGCTGATTATTTCCACCGTTGCCGAGCGTCGCCGCGAATTCGAATTTAATAAGCGAACTTCGTACAATCGCGGTGGAAGGACTTCGTAAAAGGCAAGGGTTTTCATTGGAAATGTATGCAAATTTTCTGTTGCGCAACCGGAATCGTGAAAAACGAGTCGGATTAAGTTTCTCAATCGCGTGCATTATGCGCGAGCTGGGTCGATTACGTGGAACAGCATGCGAAGCAGTCGATTATTTCGTTCGACAGCGTCTGATTAGGTCGCCTTTTGACGGCCGGTGACATTTACGAAGGAAATCGGCGAAAAACTCGCTCGTTTATTTTAACAGAGAGAGTTCACGTCGATAAAACGTTGCGATACGAACGGCATTGCCCGTTAACTTTACCGCGAGAGTTTAACTGGAGGTCGAATCGTGTAATAAATTGCGTTGCAGGCTGAGAAAGTCGAGTATTATGTTTGCTCTGCCTCCCTTGTCAAACATATGCCGCACGGAGGACCGCGTTCACCATCGCCGGCAGCGTTAACATCGTCATCGATACTGCAGACCCCACCATTTCCTTCTCTGCTTCTATATTTCGTCTGTATCTCCTTTCCCAGATCTCGATCACGTATCCTAGCCTCCCCTCCAAACTCTTCCACATGCAAAACACACGGCACTTCTCTTTCGTTCACCATAGAAAACCCGTGGAACGGAGATCCGCGTCGGCGCTGGACTATGCCGGCCGAGTGACATCGCTTGTGCAGGCGTTCGAGGCGTTGAAGTCTCCGCGCCACGGCGCGCGCTTTCCCGAATATCTCAAAATTTACGGTAGATTCATTGAACAAATTATTTTCTCATTAATTTTTATGTTCACTAACGTCCATTCTTTATGGTGAATCGTTTTCTCAATGCGAATAAATTGTTTTAATCAAAGTTTATTCGAAGAACAAGTTTATTCACATTTCTTAGTTCTATGTACTCGATGATATTTTTCAGTGTGCTCATATTTTTGAAGAAATTAATGTTAGTGAAAATATTACCGCGTAACGCATTATGTTATTATCGTATTACCTATGAGAAAGGTCGTTACTTTAATCATGATTTTAGACTTTGTTAAAATGTTCGACGGTCGAGACGCGATCGCGTAACTACTTTGGGAGCTTAACGACCAATAATTTCGCCGTATCTCGTACGAAGGGACTTGGAGGATAATTACAGTTGGTTAAAAGAAGGTTCGTTATGACGTTTTAAATTCGGGCGGCACTAATTTAACGCTCGCGGCGTTTTTGCGTGAGTTTGTCGTATCGCGCTGACTAAACGAGGCCCGCGATTCGCGGTCATAAACAATAATATAAAAATGTGCAGGATACTGTGAGCCCGTTGAATAATTCAATGTTCGCTCGTAAATTGTCGGCCGTTCGTGGCCGATTCGGGGGCCCGAAGGAACATTTGTCAATCCGCGGCTTATGACAAATATATCTTTCAAGGGGTAACGACGAGGCCGCGACTAAGCCGCAGGAGAGCGACCCGAAAAGAAGTTGGCTCCGGCTGCATACTTCTCTCCCGTTTGGTCTCCAGTGGCATTGCCCTTTTTGCACGGCTTAAACCGCCCCTGGCAAAAAGCAAAACACCGGTGGCACGCGAGCGTGTTCCTACTTAAAGGATATTCCGTGGACGTAGCCCGGGCCCGGCCATTTAACTAATTCGGTTATTAAAATGGATGTCCTCTCCGCGTTTATGACGCTTTGTCCGCACGCGAGGTCCGGCTAGTTCGGTAAAAAACTCGCTTGGACACGTGACAATTTGCGTCACTATCCGCGTTCCTTTTCTTCGCTCGCAGAAACGGACTTCGCTCGATCCTCCCGCTCGAAAGGCGAGTCCGACACGAGAACAATTTGTTCGTCGCGTTGTTTAACGCGGCCGTTCGGGAGAAAGGAGCCCCAACATTTGCATATTATACGAAGACCGCGGACGAAACGAATAAATTCTTCTTTAATTGAACGCGGTCCGAGTCGCGGTGGTCGACGCTGGACTAGCATAAGTTAGCATAAACGATGTAGAACGTGATTCGGAAATCCCGGCGTTTTATCGGGCATGATGCAACGAGTCGCGGGAGAAAGCACGTTTAATTTCGTGTGCCGCCGCTAATTATCGCATGGCAATTTTGCATCTCGTTATAAAACTACACTCGGAGTATCTGCCGCGAGACATCTCTCGCCGGGTATTTGGGTCAACGGCAAATCCTCGCAGCGCAATTAGTCAAATCTCAAAGACGGGGGAAACACTATTTCACGAGTCGACCATTATTTCGTGGCTCGAAAAAGACATTCTACCGCGAACAACAGGTGTCCCCGCCTTCCCTTTCATCTCTCCTCACAATGCACGCACATCCGACAACGCTAATCCCGTTCCTAGCTCTTTTCAGACTGGAAAATCCTCTTGTCTCCGGTCCCTTGATTTAGGGGACCGGTCTCCGGAGATCTCACCCGCCTCTTTCAGGGCAATAACACCTTCTAAAAGCGTGCACGAGGCCGTCACAGGTGCATGCTCGGAAATAACGACGCGATTCGGGACGCTCGATTCGTTTCGACGCGTACTCGCCACGGATTCCGCTTTGACGCTCTACAATCACGTCTGTAATCCTTCGTAAGCGCATCCGTGACAACGACTGTGACTTATGGTACGTAATTGTCCCTCTCAAGCTATCCAGCATCAAAAACAAGACAATCGTGCGCGGTTCTTGTGGAATTAAATTTTCGGTGCGCTAATTGCTTCAATTAAATTATTTAGCATCTCTACGATATTTCTCCGAGGACTAGTATGTTTGTCCTGTTCAGAATGGGAATTTGTTTTCATTCAATTATAATTATTAATATTTACAACCAACGAAAGCAATAAGGACCCTGTTATTGAACTAAATATTTTTATAAGAAAGTTTCATTTTCGCAGACTTGTACGCAGAGCTCAAAATTATTTCTTTTGGTCCATCAAGGTCTGTATTCTAAGGAGATATAAAATGCAACGCATAAGAGATGGAAATTCAGTTGCGGATTCTAAACTCATGCGAAGTAAGTTTCTTGTTAGCGAAAATTTACGCCTCGTATTTTTAAGACGGATTCAGGCTCGGTCGTAATGATTCCTTAACCAATTAGCTGTATTTGACGAGTATTCTCGTCATGTAAAATTGGTAGTATTTTGTGTCATGACGAGTATACTCGTCATGCGTAAAATTTAGTTAGCATTAGCTATTTAAATTGTAATTTTAGCGAAAACTAAAATGTATCAGTAAATTTCAATATGTCAAAACAAAATAAACCGAACAAATAAAAAGTATAAATAATTTCAGAGATATGCAGGCATCTTCGTATGCTCTGACTAGAATTCTTGATTTTCGCGACACACATAGGTGCGCGTTTTGAAAAGAGGTCGCCACAGTTAACTGGTTAACAATGCCAAGATGGAAACTTTCAATAACGCGTTCCGTGCCAAGTAATTTTTACTCGACTTTTCATACAGTCCATTTAATGTTTAACTAAAAATTGATATATTATGACAAACTTATTTGCTTCGATCTGTACCACATTTTTTTATTAGAGATTATATATGTATGCTTTAATCATAAACTTATTATAAAATATATATTTCCAGTTCACTAACTAAATACGTAATTGTATACCACCGGTGGTACAAGCGGTACGGTACGTTTTAACGAAGAAGTGACTGTTAATGACATCAGGAACTGTCCCCTTCAATGTTTTCTAACATTTTTCGTACACCCTGTACATACACGAAACTATAATGGCTGCAAAACCATAGACCGATGCAGATCGGTTGCAGCGTAAAAACGTGAGGCATCCAAGAGAAGCAGCTCGGCGAACCTAGAGGAACGGAACGATGCTTGGATGATAAGGAGCGAAGGAATTCGCGCGCTCGGTTCCGCCGCAATTACCGTCGAAATTACACCGGACAGGGTGGAGCAAGAACGTGCTCTTCTATTTGTCGCAGCAGATTACGCCGGCATTATGCGTCCTCCGATTCGATTGCGAATTACGCGAGGGCCACGAGAAAAAGAGAAAGAGAGAGAGAGAGAGAGAGAGAGAGAGAGAGAGAGAGAGAGAGAGAAATGGGGTATTAACGAGGGGATCCAAGGGTTCTTGGCCGCTATCTTTCTATCGCGGTAATGGGGATCGATTCAACGGTTCCACGGTTCCGGCGCCGCGAACCTAATGACAGCTCTCGGGGTGTATCGTTTAAACGGTTCTCAACGCTCATATTCCTGTGCGGCGAGCGAGCGAAACGAGCGAAACGAGTGAAACGAGCCGACTTGATCCTGTCGGTTTCAGTCGCGTCTATTAGCGGCGCTCCGGGTGTATCAAGGTTGCCGGCGCTTGACGACAGTGCAACGACGGCTATCATTATCGCATTATCAACGGAAGTTGTGGCCGAGTTTCAAGCGTGTCCGAAGTTTCGCGGGGACCCGGGCCTCCGTGTGCCGCGGGCCCCATCGATCATGCGTACCCGACTTGGCATTTACGCCGGTGACACCCACGCGTTCGCGCATCGTTCCGCGAGGGACAGCTCGTTAACCGGGGAACGGTCGTGCATAACGGCGTTCATGCACAACGTGGTAGCCGAGCCGGGCACGGCCACGGATGCGTCGAGAGTCGCGCTCAAAGGGAATAGAAAGTCGATTTCTCAACGACACTGAAATAATTTAATGGGATGTAATCGGTCGGTTTCCTGGCTCGACCAGGAGGAGGGCAGGTCGGTCGGTTGGTTACGCATTCGTAACACCAGTCGTCGCCGCCGCTCGCCGATCCCATTTGTCTCTCGGCCAAAGACGCGGCTACAGCGTCGAGGCGCGTAATCGCCGCGTGTAACTCTGAACGGAACGCCGCGGATCCGCCACCACCAGCGAACTGCCATCCCATCGCCTGTTCCCTTTCTCTCTGTTTCTCTCTTCCGTTCTCACTCTCCTTTTCTCTCTCTGTCTCTGTTTCTCTGTGTTTCTCTCTCATTCTCTGTGTTTCTCTCGGCAGAGGACACCAGAAGGCCGCGGGGATCTCTTAACATATACGCGTAACCCGTAATTAATCGTCATCGCATGTTCGATATCTTCCTGTTTCGAGTAGTACAAGCGCAACCCATAGGATCCCCATAAATCTGATCACTGTCGAACGACGCGCGGACGGCCTCCACCGCTGCGCCGGTTTCATGCCTTCCATGGGACCATTCGATTCCGAGTAGATCTACTTATATACGGTGATCCCTGTGCCGCTCATTCATGCACTTGTTCGTCATCCGTTTTGCAGCGAGTTGCATTTGTCTTGTTGCGCGGCGGACTCTAAGCCTAAGGTTCTCTTGTTCTGCATCGGAGGTTCAGCATTTCTCTTGTTGCGCATCCGACTCGGGTTCTATTTACTTCGCAGTGGGTTGGGTCTAGCGTAATCTACATCTATTAGATATGTTCGATGGATTTCTTACGGGATAATCTTTTAACATCTTATAGATAGTCTTGTTATCGCGTTAACATGATTTTAAGAATCGTAGGTACGACAAGATTGTCGATAAACGAATCTATATTAACACTTCGACCGCCATGTCAACCGTATATGGGTGACAGAATTATTTGTCCATGTTTAAAAATAAATTTGTACATTAATATCTGGAGGATATACGAACGTTGAAGGATAACTATGCGTCATACGTTTCAAGGTTTTCCATTGTTGCTTCATTAAATAAATTACTTTGATTTTGTGAAATTTTGGAGGTTGTTATTTGAGCAGTTGAAGTGTTAATCTGTACTATATCTAATCTCTTTGAATGCTGCCTTTCTTCTTCAATGTTAGGTTTCGTGATTGCTAACAAGAAAACGTATAAGTATCCAATTAAAAGATAGTGGTATACAAATAATTTTAAAAATTTGCTGGTTGACGAAACATAAGTATTCTTCATTCCGATCTTCGTAAAGCAACGAGTAAAAATGAAAGTGCGTAAATAAACATTCTTTACTGAAAGGTGCATTAAAAAAGTACAAGACAAGATTGATTGTTAAATCAATTTGAATTCGACGAAACTGGATATTACACGTTGCGAAGAAAGAAAACGATGTTTCAGTGGCAAGCATAGCAGCGATGCACGCGAGAATGCACAATCTAAAAAAATTTTTTAAATCTACTAGTTAATGAAACATAACTTTCCTTCATTCCGATCTTCGTAAGGTAATGAGTAAAACTGAAAGTGCGTAAATGAACATTCTTTCTTTAAAGATGTAGTTAAAAAGTACGAGAAAAGATTGATTGTTAAATCAATTTCAATTCGACGAAACTGGATATTACACGTCGCGAAGAAAGAAACCGATGTTTCAGTGGAAAGCATAGTAGCGATGCACGCGAGAATCCAGAATCTATTAAAATCTCGTAGTTATGTGCAACATGCAACAGCACAGGAGTTAACATCCGATGGAAATCGAATGGTACGCGGAACTTGGCAAAAGTTTCGAGGATTTCAATAGCCATCAGTGTTCACCGTTGCGCGCGGTGAATCTCATCGATATTTTTTCGGGGAAAATTATTCGCGACAAGCAGAAGCGGCAGGAAAGAGCCACCCTGTACACGGCCGGGCGCATGTAACGTATGTTGCTGGAGGATCGCGGAGAGCGAAAAACGATCGTAATATTCCGTTCGCGGATGGTTTCTATGCAAATGCGGTGAACGACTGTCGGTAGGTATTCGAGCGCGGAGAGGGCAGTGTATCATCTTTTATATATACAGTGTATGCAGCTTGAAACAGCTGCTTTACGGTCCACGACGATCGCTTTGTAGATAACATCACCAACGGTCTTCTTGTCGAGAAGACCGAGAGACTCTCTCCGAAACGCTATTACAAATGCGCCACTTGCCGGTGCTTAAGTGTTGGCCAATATCTTGTCGCGCGGAATCGAGGAAATGATATAAAACACATTCCGGGGCCGGTAATTGCGTCGCGCGCGGACTAACTCGTCCATGATTTATCCGCGGAACGCGTAACCATAAATTCCGTAGCGTATTACACAAGAACACGGGTCGAAGCTTGATCGTGCTCTATTTACAGGGTGTACCGTAAAGTTCAAGGAAACTCCAAGTGGAAGATTCCTCAGGTAATTCCGAGCACCATTTTCCTTTGCCATGTCGCGATTTGACGCTTCGGTTTCACATTATCGACGAAACCTGCGAACCAATCGCAGTGCGGCTGCAGCGACATATTATGCTCGTCCATCGCCCCGCCCAATAAGATCCATAGACGCACCCTGATTGGCTCGCGTTTTTCGTTAGCAACTTGAAAACGAAGCGTCGATTCAGAAATTTGACGTTTAAAATTTTTGTTAACTTTACGCAACACTTTATATAATAATTTTCGTTGCAACGGCACTCGGACACTGTTCAACAAGATGCAAGGAAATGTGTCAACGGGCCACTAAAGCCGCGCGAAAATGTGTCAACGAGCTTACATTATTTTCGCGAACCGTCATGGAAAATGGAAAACGGCGTCACGCTTTTTCCCCCACAGTGCCCCTATCTCGACGCATCAGCCCGTTGTTGCGAAGCTGAGTTTTCACCAGACGTTGTTATTGCTTCCCCACTGCCAGTCGAACAGTCTCGGAGCACCAAAAGCCGCGTCAGTTTCTCGAGAAAGAATGTCAACGCCACAGCGAAGACGCATCAATTTTCCAGCAGCAGTTTCCAACGCACCTTTACTCGCTTCTGCGAGCCTTTCTCAGGTCCTCGATTATTCAAGCGATGCGCGCCAAGTGTCTTTGCCTTTCCAAAATTTCTGCTAGATTTTTACTGCAAGTTTACCGGTGGATTGTGAATCTTCCTGGATTTTTAGGAATCATCGAGAAACACAGGATACTATAAAATTTAACATTTTAAAATTATTTATTTCACTTTAAGTTACTTTCGTTAGAGAAAGGGCTTCTTCTCTTTTTTAGCACATCTGCGAGTACGTACACAGGGGTTGAACAAAATAATGTTTGCAATATTAGAGTCACGATTATTGAGATTTTATGGATACGTTCATGAGGACTCATTTCACAAATTTATACCTTTAGGCGCATATCATTTAGAATAATTGAACATACACATTGTTCTAATTTTCTAAAGTGATGTGCACAGGGGTTGCACAAAATAATACTTACAACTCTATGCCCACGATTATTGAGATTGTATGAATACGTTCATGAGGACTCGTTTCACTTTATTTCTTTAGGTGTATGTAATTTTAAATAATTGAGCAGACATATTGTCGTAATTTTTATAAAGTGATCTAAAATAGCTAGTCTCTTAGAATAAATCTAGTGTTAAAAAAGGAAAGCATTCCTCGTTAATTGCTTACCGCGGGCAACCAGTGGGTAAAAAGAAGGAGAAAATCTCGGAGAGAACTGTATAAGGTCACGGAGAAGAAGTGCTGGCAAATTCCAGCTGCATTCGGCCCGCACCCACGCCGCGTAGGCCCGCGAGCCATCTCCGCGATGGCGCCTCGATACAAATACGCGGGGCTTAAAAGTTAGCGATCATGGTCGTTAGATGGCTGGCAAGGGATCCGTGTCCCCCTTCTTCCGTATCTATAACGTTAATGCGTTACATACCTGCACCCAGTCGCGCGAAAGCTCAAGTATGCGTGGCATCGCGAGCGGGAAGCGTGTCGACGAGTAAGGCCCCGCAAGGAGGACCCCTCGAGGGAAAAGAGGAAGGAGGTGTGTACCCCGGATGGAAGGCGTCGCACATGCGAAGGGGCCCCGGGTATGTAAAGGCGTGCACGAGCGGAGACCCCGCTAAATAAACTACCCTCGCATTATCGTCGCCTCGCAACACGTTATACGCTTGTAAAACCGCGAAAACAAATGTCCGCGGCGACGAAGTTAAGGAGATGAGAGGCCGCGAGAGCTGCGGGACCGGCTCGATACACTCGTCCGCAGGATTTTATACGTATGGTCGGCCATTAATGAAACGCGGACTGCTTTGTCAGAACGCCGGGGATTATCTCGTTGAAAGCTCAGCCGTCGTACTCTTTTGCTACGCTGCTCCCGGTGCTGCTGTTTTCGGTCGCTATGCAACCTCTCTCCGTGTCCAAAAAGAGCACCCTCGTTGCTAAGTTCAACAGTAACCGAGAATATAAGGAAGCCGGACATGATTATAGCGAGGTTGCACTGGGATCATTTGTCCTTAAAAACGCCTCATTTTTTTAATTCTCTACCAAAGCTACTGTGTTTACGGAGACTTTGCGCGATGTCCATTTTAACTTACAGAAAAATGTCCGAGTGGGATCAATATTCTTCTAGAAAGGTATTTATACAGCTTTTTGTTTCGTTTTTATTGTAAATAGTGCCGCGAAAGTCGTAACAACGGAGCAGGGTAGCAATACTGGTCTAATATTGTAGCTATTAATTAAAGGCAACAATGTAATGGCCACCTACCCTCATCAAGCGATGCTTAAAATTCTAAAATATTCTACAGGAACAGTTTGGAATTGATTAAAGTAAAGTCCAATGCAGAGACATTAGACATTTTCAATGTGTCCATTGTAGGGACATTGAACATTTGCTATGTGTCCAATATAGGAACGTTGGCCATTTTCAATGTGTCCACTGTAGAGACGTTGAACATTTTCAATGTGTCCAATCTGAAGACGTTGAACATTTTCAATGTGTCCAATGTAGAGACACTAGAAGTTTCCCACGTGTCCACTGTACGAATGTTCTACTGTTGGTAATTTTCAATGTGTCCATTGTAGAGACTGAACATTTCCAATATGTCCAATGCAGGGACGTTGAACATTTTCAATATGTCTACTGTAGAATCATTGGACATTCTCAAAGTGTCCAACATAGAATCATTGGACATAGTCAATGTATCAAATGTAGGTATACTAAACATTTTCAATATGTCCAATGTAGATATGTTGAACATTTTCATTGTGTCCAATGTTGGGACATTGAACATTTTCAATATGTCCAATGTAGAGACGTTGAACATTTTCATTGTGTCCAATGTTGGGACATTGAACATTTTCAATATGTCCAATGTAGAGACGTTGAAAATTTTCATTGTGTCCAATGTTGGGACATTGAACATTTTCAGTATGTCTACTGTGGAATCATTGGATATTCTCAATGTGTCTCTACATAAGCAGATTGAACATTTCCAATATGTACAACGTAGAAACATTGAAGTTTTTAAACGCGAGTCCTCCAAAAATTGCAGTTCTTTGTGCAGCGTTGTCGAGGAATTTATCCCACGGTTGCAGGCTGCGAGTTTGATGTAGATGTCCACCGGCCAGGGACACGTTCGTCGATTCGCCACGAATTATCTCGTCTTTTGCCTGGGTTGGCCGTTGCTTCTCTCCGCAGTCATGGTCAAGATGGTCTGGTATAATTAATTGCGGACGCGTAATACCCCGGTACGCTGCGGGGCCACCTAGTAATTGGTTGCTCGGTTTTAGTTAACGAGACCTTTAAGCACCGTTTCAGTTCGCGAGCACCGGTAAATCTCCGGCGATATAAGTAAGTATACGTTCCTGCCCGGGGGGAGCAGACCGTTCAACGCCTCGGTTGGTAATTATTAGTACGATTGCTATGATTTAATTCCTATTACGCCATTACTACCAATGTTTGATGGTGTTTATGGGCCATTGTGTGGGAGAGGCGTGGTCCTAACGACACGAACTCAACGTTCGATCGTATTTACTGCCATATACGCGCATCTACATACTTGTTTTCGTTCTCTGTCACGACATTCCGCACTCTTTTTTCCACTTTCCCTGCGGGAGCAATCCGATCCGTAACGTTCGCCGACTAATCGCATCACGGATAAGATCTATTTACCGATTCGGCGAAACCTGAACGTTCACCTGGAGCAGAAAGCAAATGCTGTTTCACTCTGATGATCAATTAGATTGGCCAACGGTAAATGAATCGAGCGGCGGGCGAGACACGCGCGAAGATAACGAAGATTCTTGAGAAAGTGACAGCGACTTCGGAACATCTATTAAAATTCATAATGCTTCAATTACCAAGACTTTTCTAAAAATAAATGGGAAAAGTTTATCTTGACGATATGATTAATTCAGCGAACAGACGTAGAACGTATTAATAGATACAATCTCTTGCTACGATCTCATTCTTCTCCGATCGTTTTACCAGATTATATCCATTATACTCGTAATAAAACGTTATTGCCGGAGTCTAAGGTCATGTCCTAAACACCGATAGAACCTATGCTATTTATGCCGATCTATTCGAAGGATTTAGTGCTATCGGATGTTGAAGAAATAAAACGGTGAACATTTCGTAACTTGTACCACTGTTTCTTTTTAATCGATCAACCTGTTCATAAATACTTGTACGATTTATAACATCTTGCGTTCAGTTTTACACGCATCTCGCAGTACGTCTGAAACATTCCTACGATATTGGAGACCGCGAAGAACGTCATTACAGAATACTGATCGGCGAAAGAGAAATAAAGCTGCGCATACCGACGGGAATATCGAGCAGCAATTATAAATGACCAACGACTACGCCGATATATTAATTTTCATCGAATCGAACGATTCCTTGCAGATGGTCCGACCGGCGCAACCGGTCACCGTGCCATTATCGCGTTAACGTTTAGGAGCACTAGTCCGATTCCAGCCACGACACCGATTACAAACGCCGATACGACTCGATACGTGTTAAGGGCCGGTGCTAGATGGCCGGCCGATAATCGGCCGGCGTGACTTCCACGCCGGGGTAAAATAATTCGCGTGTTCGCTAGGTGTAACGATAATTTTCCCTAAGCGTTCTAAACGCTTCGCCGTACGGAGGCTTGCGCGTACACACCTCCGGAGCGGCGTAAGCAATCGCGATAACGTAACGCGCGTTTGCTCGGGAAACCGGTATACCCGGTATCGGTGTTGCTCTCGGGTACAACACTCGCGTACCCGCTCTGGCGAAACGAGTTGCCGGGTCGCCCTGTATACATATATCGGCGCGGCCGATCGTTTAGATATAATTACTGACGATTCTCAGGGGCACCGTATCACCGGTGATTGGCCATTTCCATGGGTCTCCGTGATCGCTAACGAGTCCTCTCTCCTCCAACGGCCAGCGGAATTATTGCCGATCCTACAGCAGGGTTCGAATCAATTTGATGTTTACGTCGAAGTCTGGTATTCTTGAAACCCTTCGAAGCCTCGATAGCTTCATTAAGACTTTTCGAAATCTTGCAAGCTTCGAATGTCTTCGGAAATCTCGAAGATCTTGGAAGCTTAATTGCGTCTAGTTTTACGAGGAAACTATCACGCCTCTGCAACAGTACCAGCGTATAATTCACATTGTTATTTCCAATGCTGATACTACGTAATTTTTAATAATACTATTAGTCTCCTTGAAATCGAAGTAACATTCTATGATGTTGCAGCTAATGCAAGTCTATTGGAGAACATTCCTTTTCTTCCGCGTAATTGTAATCTACGAGAAAGTTCTAATAACTCCAACCGTAGATTGAAACGCAGTGCAAGAGGTTGACAGAATATCGCTTCATAAATAATAAACAAGTGCAAGGGAAAGAGTCGCTGGTAGGTGATCTAAGGAAAGTCTCACGGAGCAAAGAGTTAATCTCGTAATTATAAATAAAATTAATAAAACATAATTTTCAATAATACCAATAGTCTCCTTGAAAGCGAAGTAACGTTCTATGGTGTTCCAGCTAATGCAGGGCTATTGGAGAAAATTCTTTGTCCTTCAGGTAAATGTAATCTACAAGAAAGTTCTGATCACTGCAACAGTAGAATGAACCGGTGTTAATATAGGATATCGCTTTATAAATAATGTTGAAATAAAGCAATGTATGCTAGTTTATGCTTTCACTAAAAAAAAGTTGAGTCTCCTTTTGTCTTTCAGAGACACTTAATTTATTTCTTCTCCGATATACTTGCACAATTGATAGAAACAAAAACAAAAATTACTTAAATTACTTATTTCACGGCCCGCGGAAAAAGCAGGAAGAAGCGCTACGTGACCTATTATATTTACTATAAAGAAAAGTTAATACACAAATATGGCGCAATCAGCCTAAATATCACCAATAAATAATAAATAAGCGGAAGGGTTCGAGTTGCTGGTAGATGGTCTAGGGAAAGTCTCCCGGAGCAAAGAATTAATCTGCGCACCCGATTTCCTTGTGCCTCCCGATATGTATCCGTGGTCCCGTGACATTTTCACAAAGCCGAGAAAAATGCGAACCGTATGGGAACAATAGATACCAAATAGAGGTTTAATTAACAACGAACCGACTCGGATTTGCTAACGATATACCGTATCAGGGCGAGCGTGTTCTCGGGCGGTTTTTGCATGCGACGAATAATAATGGAGGCCGGGAGAGGATGTCGCGGAGGCCTCCGTTAGGGTTGGTTCTTGCGTAGTTTGGCGAAACGCGGTTACACACGGCCGAACCGTAATTCCATTAAGCGTCCGAGGTCTTTCCCGGATAGTCTTGGCGGTCACGCCAATTAATGCGTCGCGTTGCGGAAGAACAAGGTATAGTACACGCGGCGCGCGTTCTGACGCGGCGGTCACACGATATCGCCTTCGGTACACTCCCGTAGATGCTGCCCGTAGATTAACAACCGTATCGTTGCACGTACAATCACTAACGGTCCGCGAGAGACATCGTAACTCCCACGGCCAGCCGTATCCGTGGTTCCCTCGGCGGTCATTAGCGGGTATATGGGTGCCATAACAAAGATGAAACCGCGAGGCCGGCGCACGGTCTCGAATATCCGGCGCAGTCTCTTGTACACACCCACGTGGATCTCTTACACGGAACGGTAACTCTTCGCCGAGCCGATTGAACTTTTATAAATACGACTCCGCTGACGCTAACCTATTTCGCGGACGAGCATGCTCGCCGAGATGCTCGTCAAATGACACATACTTCCACCGGCAAATGGCACTTGTCTCGTCTCGACAAGACCAGTCTCGTTCGCGGACCGAGTCGAATGGTACGCGCGAATCGTTTCGAAGATTAGAACTCCGAGATATGACAGTTATTCGGTTTACGGCCGCCGATTTTTTTTAAGGAAATTCGACTCGTGCATTCAATATCTCACGGGTTAATAGAGAACCGCGGTTTCTCGTCGGCGGTGCAACAGGCTGCAAATAGAATTGATCCCGTTCGCACTGGAATTACGACTCTGCGATACCGATAAAAATTGCCACACCATCAAAACGGGCATTCGCGTTACTGAATTCAACCGTATCGCGTAAATTACTAGCCAATCGATCGTATGAGGAAACAGGTTTAATCCCAGATGCACAATGTAAAGAAGATTACAGCGAATACAAATGTTTCATTATCGGAGTTAAAATTGCTTCGAGCGCGAAAGGTTGTTCCGTTGTTCTAGATTCCTCAACGAAATTTTTATTTTAGTTTGTATCATTTTCATAGTTTATCTTCATATTATTCCTGTAGCAGTTGAACTCTTAACGCTCCAAGTGTGCCTCTCAGATACCACCGACGAGCAGCGTTCTACTCCAAGTGTGCCTCTCAGGCACCACCGATGTGCATCCCAAAGATTGTTTTAAGAAATTCCACACATTACTCAATTATAATTAATATAAATATTATATTACTTCTAAGATTAATAAAAATTGTTTTGAATATTATTATTTACACGCCATTGTAGTATTTAAAATCTGACATTTAAAATTTTGCAAGTCGAAGTATGATGAGCGTTAAGGGTTAAAGCGAATTGAAAGAGTCGCAGAACGAATTAGGAAAGAAATGACAATTCCACGGATACTTATGCCAGAGTGACCTACGACCCACCGAGAGGGTGATCGCGATCAACGCTTTGCCCGAATCAAGCATTAGCGTCCACAATATCGTTCGCTTCCCACGCAATGTTCGATGCCCAACAAGTTCATTTCACGCATCAACGCTGCGCGGCAACGGACGAGGAATCTCCTGCACACTGTCCCTAAAAGAAACGCAATCCTCCGTTTAAGAGTGTTATGACGGGTGATATAAACTTGGTTGAAAACGGGGACATCGCGGAGGAACCGCTACGATATTACACGAAGGGTCCGGAGGACTGGGTGTTCTCCCTAAAACCTGTATCCACCCGTGGAACACGTTGTTGTCGAGTGTCGGCTGGAGGATTGTCTTAATAAGCCTGATAAATCGGTGTTAACGCGAAATTGCGAAAGAGTTGTCCCGGTCCCCGCGAAGCGGACCTCCTGCGCAGGGAATAGCGTATCCTTGATCAGCGGGTGTCTCGCCATGGAAAAAAAACTACAATTCGCGCAATCCTATAAAGAATTTTCTGTGGTCGGGCCTACGCGGACCCGGGCTATGGTGTGCGTGGCTGTCACGCTCGGAAATAGCCAGTAAAGCCGACGGACGTCTTCATACGGCGCGTCGCTCGGACTACAGGTTTCCCACCACCGGCGCGACAACTTCCAGATTTAAATACCTCAATAAATAATCGATTCTATGGCTAACATTAAATGTCTTAATAAGCGAAATGTCGGCCTGTTTTTTTCGAGTAGCCGAAAGCACGCGCGCGGCCCCCTTCGTTCAACCCTTTCCACTTATTCCTTCTCCTCCATCTTTTTTTCGCTGCTGGACGCCTCGGAAGACAACCTAAACGGACATTTTTGTCGAAACATCACCGAAACGCAGGGACCCCGGACGTTGACGCGCTCTTTCAGCGAATCAAGCTTTTAATCGAAAGTAAACTCAAATTGAACCGCTTCGAGTTCACGAGTCCTCTGAGACTTAACACTTTATCGTCCGGAAGTCTATTAATAGGTTTTTCAATATTCGCACTGTATCAAAATGAAGCTTAAAATTCTATTTTTACATTCGAATTTGTAACAACATTATTAGACAATATTATTGGGGATGCATTGCTGATCCTCAATAAAAATTGCTGTCAGCCTTGAAGGACCCATTAAAAAGTTTTCAGTCATGGATCATAGGCCTTACAAAAATTCTGAAATAATCGCCGGTCGATAAAGTGTTAACACTAGAACTACCGAACAATAAATCCAACGATTTGCTTTGTGACAATAACAAGACTGCATCTTCTCAAACTTCATTCAATTTTTATTGTTACATGTGGTTCATTAAACAAGTACATCGGAAAATTACTAATGAAAACATTTTTATAACTTCAGTAATTGCGAAAGAAAAAACTAAGGATCAGTCAAAATGACTGGTTTGGTAGTTCTAGTGTTAAACAATTGATTTACAGTACGCGTGTATTTGTAAAACACGAGGAAATTGATGTTATTTAGGAAATTTATGTGGTTATCATTCGACTGATAATATTTATGTACTTATGGGATCTACGATTTTTCTAAAATACTATGAAACGCGAATAGCGAGCCTCCATCGCTCGAACGAATTTCTTACAGTCTCGGCATTTTGCTAAATTATATCTTGTATGTGTCATTGGACCGCGAACCTTTATGAGTTTACGAAACTTGATTGATGCAATGAAAATGCTATGAAATATGTATAGCAGGCTCTAATCGCTCGAACGAATTTCTTACAGCCTTAGAATCTTGTTGAATTGTATCTTGTATATATAAACTTGACAGATAAACATCTACAAAATTCACATAAAAACATGAACTAATTCATAGCATTTTCTTCCATTTTTATCACAGGCAGGCTTGGAGACGACGAATAAAAATTCTATAATTTCTATAAAATAGTTCAATCTTCAAATTTAGTGATTTTCAGACCTGCCAAGCTGCCTGTGCTAAATAACCTCGAAATCGATAAAATATTTATTCCGTCTCTAGCACAAAGGTTCTTACAGTCCCCGAAGAAAAATCTTTCCTTCCTGTAATTTCCATAAAACAATTCATAAATCACCTCCAACAACGTTTCAGCAAATGCCAAGCCGACCGAGTCACCACCCGCGCTAAACCAACTCGCACGACTCGAGGAAACTATAAAACTGTTTCCAACAGGAAGTCGTACAGCATCCAAAACCGCGTGACAAGCTACAGGTTGACAAAAACCCGAGGCGAAAGACGTCGCGTATTCCTGCGCGGAGAATTCCACGGCACTTAGGTCAGAATTTCGAAGAAGGCCTGATCGATGTAAAGCAGTCGCTCTGTTTGTTCCTGGAAGTTTGTGCATCAGATAAAGCCGCCGGTCTGGTAACGATTAAGCACCTACCACGGTTTCGGTTAATTAGAAACGCTCCGCGACACGGACACTAAATAACGCTTGTTCGGACGAGTTCTTTCAGCGTCGGCGAACGTTTCAAAGAGCTGGGAAAACATCCGGAACGCGGAGGATTCGGTGGACCTTTAAACGCAAAAATGAGTCAACGGTCACTAGCGTTCGAAGAAAGGACACGCGAGCCTCACCTTTATTCCGACGTACCTGAGCCGCCCTTTATCTGGTCGGTGATCTCTTTCGGCTTTCAGAATCAGAAACTCAGATCGATGAACGCCCAGAAATTAGTGGAAAGCCGAAGAAAAGGTATCGATACATCAGATCTTATCTCTCCGGTGTTCTCTCGCTATCCTCTCGCCGCCATTGTTCGAGGACGCCTCGCGACGCTCCGGAATGCTTTCCGCTGATTATCCTTTCGTGCTCCATCGGAAGCGTTTCACCGGATTCGACCGATTTTACCATCGGCCAGTTACTCAAATTAGAAAACCCAATTCGCTCTGTAGGAATATTCGATGTTCGCATTAACGATTCGCCGCGTAAGTCTTTCGGGGCACCGGAACGTTAATATTGGAATTACAATGGCCTGAATTTCAAGCGTGGAGCATGTCGATGATCCTGCTTGGTCTTTTCAGATGTAATATTCAGGCAGTCGCGAGAAGCTCGATAGATTTCCTGTCTGTCACGCGCCCGTGTTCGTCTTCCGGCGCGCATGGTCGGCGCACAATGACAAGCATAAAGGAAGGATGAGGCGATGCTGACATAATGGGAGACAGGGATCCGACGTTCGGTTGTGTTTCAGTAACGAATACCTTCTATTAAGACATCTGTCGACGGCGCTAGAAACGTCTCGTGGAAACCGCGTTCCTTTCGTTTCGTCCCGTCATGGTTTTCGGTTCCTCCATTTGGTACGGCACTGTCATTAGCCCCGAGAGTCGATCTCTCGATCGCCGCAGGTACTCGAAAGACGAGCGAGAGGTGCGGTCGCGATCCGGAGAGAGTTCCCGCGTCGGTGTCGTTTTTCAAAAGCGTTCGCTTTTCGAGCAACAGAGAGAAAAAGCCGAGGAACCGGCGAGAAAGCGGCCGGATATTATTTTACACGACGGGCGGGGCGGCCATAAGCCGCGCCCTCATCCCCCTCTCGATCCACGAATTTAACGTTTCAGCGCGTTTACAGCGATTTCCTTTCCTCTGCGCGCGTGTGCGTGCTCGAAATTAAAAAGGGCTCGTCGCACGAAGCCAAACACGCGCGCCCCACCGATTCGTTTTGAAAAGCCCGCCGTCGCGATTGCTTGTTATTTCAAAAAAAAAAAAAAAAACTTCAGCCTTTGTCGCGACAACGTCATTGTTGCGCCATTCTGCAATTTAATCTATTAAACGACCGGAGAATGTTGCTGAGTGCGCGATCGCAAACGGCTGGTATGCGCGCGGCCTAGAAGGGGTGGGTAGAATTGTTGCAAACGAAAGCCCTACTAATGTACCTACACGCCGTTTATTCTTTTGTTCGCTGCCTTGTTTCCTTTGTTTTCGCATTTGCGAAATTGTACGCGGAATTCTTCTTGGTAACGCGAGGCTCGTAAATGCGACTATTAAAACCACCATAGAACATTTAGTTTGTTTAAATTGTCTAGACTTGAATAACGAATCGTTTTGCTAAGGAACCTACACACTTTATTAAATCTGGTTAGGAGAACGGTGTACGAGACGGTACAAAGATCGCTCGTGTCAGCTTCGTATATCTTAACGCTTAACACGTTGAATGTTATCAAATTTACAAATTAATATGTTATAGATAATTCATATAATTTAAAAAAATATTCGCACTATTTCAATAGATTCGATTGTAACAGAAAAGCACAAATGGGCTTAGCGAGTCTTTCGCTTATGCACAGTTGCATTATTTCCGTTTGAAGGTAAAAAAATGTGACGCGAAAGCTAAACAAAATGGCGCCGCATTGAACGTGTTAAAATGATTGTTTCATTCAGCAAATTGCTCCGATATCCTGGAATTTTAAAAGTCGGTGTTCAAAGTACCAGGGAACTTTCATACTAAACTAGTTCATCGAGAAAACTATTTTTAGCATTTCGAATAAACCTGCTTGTGGAAGGGTTAGCGTACGCGTAATTATAAACCGGTGACTGGCTATTCGACTTCGCTCTTGGTCGTCGCATGTCGCCCGGAATCGACTTACGCGTCGGTTTAACTGTGCAGAACGACGTCGAGCGAATAAATGGAAGTAAGAGATAACAAGAGTCCGTGCAACAAAGTAATCGAGGCGGTAGGAGGGTTTGGGCGACGTCGATGGCAGAGTTTGCTCGACGCAGGCTCGATGACGATCTGCGAAACACGCCCAGCATTTTTACGAGCAGCAGCCAGCTCATTGACCGAACAATGTCGGCCGGTATTGCGCGTGGGTGATCGGCTGCGTAATACAGGGTGTTCGAGCGAGGATATCGGGTGTTCCAGGGACAGGGGTCTCATCATAGCAAGAGCAACCTTATCCGTGAAATTCGTCCTTCGGTTTGGCCGAACCTAATCCACCGGGCGGCTCGCTACCGTTCCAGAAACTAGCGGCTAAACGGGAACGAAAACGAGCAACGCGAAGTAGACCAAAAAGGGTGTTCACTCGTCCGAGGTGAGACGTCCCGACGCTCGTTTCTGCGAGAATATCGGCGCGGTGCCCCCCTTTCCGTCTGCCCTTCTCTGACGTAGATCGAATTACTATGGGGTTTCCAGGAGCCACGCCATTGGTCAGGAGTGGCCGGTGTCAAAGGAAGGAGATCCAAGGAGGAGCGTGTACGCGCAAAAGGGCGGCTTGCGTGCGAACAAGGTTATGCTAATGTTGCACTCATGCTGCGGTGTGCGAGCGTATGTGGGCCACGGGCCCTCGAGTGTGTGCGAGCGTGTTCCCCGCGGTACTATACCGGCAACGGCTTGGTGTCTAACCTGCGCTGTGTCAGAAGGCGCGGTAAGTGGCAAGATGCAGGAGCTAGCTAGCAAGCGGGTGGAGACCAGCCATAACTTCTCCGGCTGAAACTAATTACGAGCGTGGTATTTAGACGGCGGGCGCTACCTTTTGTTTAGACGAAATCTCATTTGAATACATTACCCGGTGGCGAGGCGCTTCCCCGGACTGTTCCGACGCGTTCCGGAATATATCGATCAGCTCGGGCCTCTATTGCCCAACGCACACACGCCCTCGCCTGTACCCTTTCTTTCTTCGGATCCGACCGTTGTTGCACGAATTTTCTAATTAATCGATCGCAGATAACGCTGCGGGAACGAATGCGACCGCCCGGATAATAATTCATCCCCTTTCACCCGGGAGACCCGAACCGTGTCTACCTCCGGTTGCAAATTGCTGGGAGCAGCGGCGAACACCATGGCCCCGGCTAATAGACTCTTTCCACCATTTTTTTAGAGAATTAACAGCCTGAGAATTTTAATGGTTTGTTGGCTAGATGCTTTGTTCTTTGCGAGCTCGTTTAACTTTCAATCCTTTATTCCGCGTTGTCTGATAATAATTTATAACGAGGAGTGTACCGATCCGTTATTGACTCGTCATTTTCCAGCAATTATTTCGTAGTCTACAATACGTAACTAAGGTTCTCTTAATGAATAGTAGCGTAATAATTCCGTTTAGAATCTTTGCACGAAAGAAGATTATCGAGCTGCTGCTCGATCTGGTTCAATCATTGAGAATTAACACGTTGCCGCACACTTTTACTTTGACGATCGTGCTCAGAAACATATTTGTCTCTAGATGCCGAAATTTTCCGAAGCGGTAAAGCATGGGAAAACGCATAAAAGAATAATTAATATGCTGTTTGGCATGCTATACCTTTTTTTCGATACATTACTCAATAATTAACAAGTGTATGCGTTAGTACACTTCGTACTAACGCTGATCTTTTCTTTATTGATTAAAATATGCACGACGGCTATAGCCGTCATTTGCGGCAACGTGTTAACTAAACGGTTAAAGTTGAAGATAAATTCTGAATAGACAATGCTTCCTGTTTCTAGACGCAAAAATCTCCGATCGAATTGGGCCCAAGAAAGAAAGCAGCTCTCATTTTACGTATCGAATATCGAAATTCGCATTCGGCAGTTATCATGTCCGTACCCCAGCGAAGTTGTCGAAGAAACAGCGGAGAAGCGATTCGAGAGGCGCGCCAGCGATTTCGATTTTGCGACGTGGCCGTGGTCGAAATTTGGAATGCGTGGAATACAGGCTTTCCGCAGAAGTCGTGGAAAACAAGGAGGAATATTGTAACGGCGGGTTTCTTCGAAGCACACGTGTTCGAAATCATAGCTAAAGCGGAACGGAACAACAGGGCGCATAATAGTCGTCTAAAAGCTAACTTGTACGCGGTAGGCGCTCAGAGCCCGGTTGTATATTCTCTGTGTCCTCGTGCATAACCCGGCTAAGTAAACCGAGCCCACGTTCGGATCGTAAACGCGTTCGCATTGGCGTAGCCAACGGTAGGCATAAAGCTGGCGATGTTGTATTGCGACAGCACGGTATTAATTGCTCCGGCGAATCGGTATCAACGGACAGGGCTATCGTGTCATGGGGCAGCGTGAGACCAGCGACGGTATTGGCCTGTCCCCCCAGCAATTTAATTAAAGACGAAAAGGATCGCGCTCGCGGAACACCACAATTAAGACAATCGCGGGAGTTAATCCTTCCCCGGCGCATAATTGCACGCGCAGATATTTAAATTAATCGTCATATCCTCTAAGAGCTAGGCATTCCTGAGTGGCTGGATCCCGATACCCAATCGGAGATCGCTTCGACAAATGCAAAGTAGCCAGAACGCTAATTAGAAGGTTGCCCCGGCTTGAGGGGGGTAAAACAGGTTTTCGAATGTTCAAAATAGATTAGGCTTATCCTTCTATATATCCGCCTGTGCAACCTTGTTCTTTCTGCGGCGAACCGCTGAAATTCCAACGGATCCTACCGACGAACCCTCGCGGTATTTTGTAGTGGCACTTTAAAAGGCTACCGTGCACCGAAAATGCTTACAGCCCAGCGGGGACTTCCCGATACCAGGTTCTTTGAAGTCTTTCGAGATGGCACGACGCGATACCGATTCTCTGACACGCCGTATTTAGGTGCTGCAAACGAAACCCTTTTTAATTGTAAGTGGAATAATCGGCAGTAGCAAAAATAATTTCAATTACCCTGGGCGTTACGACCATGAAAAGTGCTTCTACTTCAACCGGCGAGGCTACCGTCGTCGGTCAAAGGACCCGTTTCGGCTTTCTTATTTCACAATCATTGAAATTGTAAAGATGCTAAGTAACTTCAAGCTTGTCATTTTTATGGGGCTGCACCTCGTAAAAACTGTACTTAACTGCCGCCATACAAGGCACTTGCATGGTACCTTTCGCCCTTCGGAAACAAGCGGAGAACGAGAAATGAACTACAGTTCTTAGAATTTATTACAAAATCCACGTAAACAGCCATTTCTCTCTTATCGATGGCACGGCAGATGCAATCTTAGCAGAAATTGCTTGAAAACTTGGAAAAATCAAAATCTTACAGATGGAACACTTTTTATTCAGGGTCAGTGATGAAGCGCGTGTTGTTCAACCAATTTCCAAGATCCCAAACAAAAATTGCTACAAACAAGTACAGTTTAGCTCCTTGAATGCTGTTGCGAAAGGTGGACGATAGACGTTGAATCTGATATTTGACAACATATGAAACTATCTCACAGGTAGCATGATTCCCGTCGAAAATTAGTGTTAAAAATGTTTGAGTACCTCTTCAGATCACACAAAACAATCACAATCGAGGGAAATCAAATCAGCTCTTAAAGGATTAAAATTCGTGTCTCTTCTTCCTATTTTATTTGATCAGTCTTCAAGATTCTATAAGAAAATTTGCGATTCAAAAGAACCGATTCAGGTCTTAAAGGTTCGAGGGACACGTCTGGGTGTCCGAAATGAATTTCTGCGACACAGGCTGGTGTTTGTAGTTGAGGAAGATGAACGGCCTATTTAATATTTAAAAATGTACAAAACAACGTTACAGCCAGCACATGACTAATTGAAGCTAAGTTGAAGTACACAATATTCAAGGAGTCTTTAAGATCCTAGACGAACAGCTGCGGTTGAAACGTGCTAATTCAGGTCTGAAAGATTTGAAGTACGCGTCTCCGTGTCCGAATCGAATTTACACGACCCAGGGTAGTTATTGTTGAGAAAAATCGTTAAGGTTGCACATTCTATGCAATATTGAAAAATATATGCAATATTATTAAAAGTAGCACGTTGCTAGTTGAAACGAAGTCGAAGCACGCGTGATAGGACCAGTTTTCAAGATTCCAGCTGCAATTGAAACGCACTAATTCAAGTCTCGAAGGTTCGAAGCAGGCGTCTCGTTGTTCGAATCGAATTTCCGCGACCCAGAGTAGTTGTTGTTGAGAAAAATCGTTAAGGTTGCAATATTATTAAAAGTAGCACGTTGTTGGTGGAAGCTAAGTCGAAGCACGCGTGGTTTGACCAGTTTTCAAGATTCCAGCTGCGATAGAAACGCACCAGTTCAGGTCTCGAAGGTTCGAAGCACGCGTCTCGTTGTCCGAATCGAATTTCCGCGACCTGGAGTAGTCGTTGTTGGGAAAGGTCGCTGAAGATGGACATCCCGTGCGGTATTTCGCAACGTATGCACCGCGTGGCTGCAAAACGATGCGGCGTTCGCGACCGGTGAAAGGAAATCGCGTTATCGACGAGCACGCTCGCTTCCGGACATTGTGCGCGGTCACGCCGTGAAGTTCTCTCGGTGGAACTGCGGCAGGTGAGGTCGCCCCTTAAACGTCCGTTAAACATCCGATCGCTGGAGTTGGCCGTCCCCGGAGTCTATAATTATTTTCTATTCTCAGTGCCGTCTGCGTAGATACGCAGCTCGATAAATAACCAGGAAGCTCGTCGTAACTTTGTGCCCGGTGCGAATCGGTCTCCAGCGAACCGATGATTATCCGCTGTACCTCCTACCGATCCACGGCCGATTATCAGTCGACGTTCAATCAGCGGACGAGGTTCGGTCGTTATCGGATCGCGTACGTGCAGCCACGCGGCTCTCGAGACGCGCCATCCATGAAAAATCGGCGATCGCCTCATTCAATTAATCGGCGCCGGTGATTGCGCCTCTTGCGAAACGGTGTGATTCGATGGCGATCGCTGTGCCGAGTGCCTAGGCACTGCTGGATAGAATTAATGACTGCACTAAATAATACGTAAATTTTAATCCACTCGTTTCTTGTTTCTGCACGTTGCATCCACTTTACAGCTAATTAAATACCTTCGACTTGAAAGAGGGCAGTTTTCGAACGTTCTAAAGCGTGGATCAACCAAACTACATGAAAGACAACGGAAACGTACAATAATCTGAAGGGAGTAGGTCCGACATGTAAGCTGTACAAGGCTTAACTTTCCACCGGAAGGTATAATACGACTCCTTTGCTTCGTGCTGTATGGCTTCTGAATTTTATTCAGTCTTTGACAATGACGATCAGAAACGGAGACGTCATTTTGCTACCTAACCTGTACACAAGCATACATTGTAAGGCAACGTAGTTTTTCTTCGAAGCAAAGAAAATTATTTCTCAATGCAAGCTATAAGGAATACACGGGTGCCTTACGATTAGCGCGATCGAAGATGGCAGAGGATACAAGTGCTTCTAAAATAAAGTTTCGCTTGATTAATAGCAGCTGATGAATTAATTGGTGCAGTTAATGGAACGCGTCACAGTCAGCTTCCTCGAGCAACGCGCGACGTTCTTTCTATTCCGAGGTCGCGGGGGGGGATAAAAGCGACACGATTCAAAAATAAAGATTCAGTTGATTAATAGAGGCTGACGAATTAATTGGCGCAGTTAATGGAACGCGTCATCGACAGCATCTCCTCCGGCAACGCGACGTTCTTCATTTTATTCGGCGAGTCGCGGCCGATAAAAGATTGAATTTTTAGAATAAAATTGATTGATCGAGGATCGCGAAATTAATTGCCGCGGCTAATGGAACGCGATTGCCCGGTTGGAAAACGTTGGCCGCGAATTAGTATCCACCGGATCGGCGCCTTTGCCCAGTCATTGTCCCTCGTATTAGAAAGCCGATGCTGAATACCGATCGCGAGCCATTCGGCGCGGACGTATACAGTGTTGCCCGGCGAGTGTATATAAAGCAACATTTATTATTGCTCGCGTACACGTTAGACGGCGGTACGCGGAGCGTACAGCCGGCCCCGAAAGAGAGCGAGAGTGACGAGGGAACTCGGGAGACAATGAGCCGGAAAAGGAGAGACCGAGAGAGTCGATCGAGGGGCCCAAGGGAGAGAGAACCAAGAGAGCTGCTGCTGCTGCTCGCTGTTGCTGCGTGGGGAATGAATAGTTGTAAACGCGGGCGCGAAAGGTCTCTCCTAGAAGCCGAGCCCCCTATTGTTTCCGCGTTCGGAGGCTCGTTCTCGGTCGCGCGCGCGCGCACATACACACATATACATATACACACATACACAGAAATATATATACACGCACACGCCAGGAGAAATCTGCAGGATAACGTATGCACTACGCCAGGCAAATATTTCGGCGACCGTGCACGGCTGTTCCTTAGTCTCTGGATTAGAGAACCACTTCCAATGCTGGCTGGCTTTGATCGCCATCGATTACCAGCGGAGGGTGCCGATGTACATGGACATTGTGTAGATCCGGACAGAGCTGTTCCAGGACACTGTCCTAGATCGCCAGACACTAGAACGATACTTTCCTTCAAGCTCGATGGATTTCGGTGTTGCGTTACCTTTGCGCAACGTACTTTATTGGATGTGGCTCGGTCAAGTTGTATACAGGATCCAGGAAACTGTGGGGGTGGTGCAAACGGATCTCGGAATGTTCGATATTTGGTTCGTTCTACCAAGTCCGGTTGTTGATACGGAGAAAGTGGAGGATATTCGAGACTTTGCTAAATGGCTACACGTTTAGAAAACAAATAGGTTTGTCGCTGTTGGGTTTAGGAGTCGATCCTTTCGTGTGGTGAGAGTACAAACAGGTTTGATCTTTATCTATTTTATTTGTCACAGTTGTTTCCTTTATATGGCGTCGTTTGTAATATTTATTCGTTGATTCGTTTGATTCGCGTCTCTTTAATTATGTGGTTAGTCTTGTATCTTCTTCTTAAATTTTTACTTGAGAAAGAATTATTAAGCTTCTTTCGGATACGGCACAGGAATAAATAGATCGAAAATTTGCTTTACTCTGTTATTATCTGACGTTGATCTACATCCAAGACACGAAGAATATACTTCGATTCTATTAGCTGAAAAGACTTCAAGCGCGACGAACACCGTGAAAATCTGTAATAATTGACAATAAAGGTTAACCATTCTATTCCTGTCAAGAGTATCACTTTAGATTCGAATCACAAAGAACGAACTGCTAATGGTTTAGCTACACGGATTTCAAAAGTGGTGATCACCATGCAGAATTCTAATCTTTCACACAGAGATTGTCCAACCAATACCTGTCAGGAGTATTCATTCGGTTTTCTGACATTATCCACGTACTTCCAATCTTCTAGTTAAAGAGACATCAAACTTGATGACCACCGGTACGAAATTCTCATATTTGACATAAAGATTGACCAACTAATTTCTGTCGAGAATATACATTCAATTTTCTGAGATAAACAACATACTTCCAATCTTCTAATTAAAATGATACGGAGCTTGACGACCACCGTACAAAATTCTCATATTTGACATTAACCCTTTCACTGCTAAAGGCGTGTATATACGCTTTCACAAGTCTATCAATATATACGAAAGACGTAAATATACGTCCACATGTATATAACACTTTTTACTGTTTTACCAATTGATTCGACATGGAATTTAACACTCTAAGTACCATAGCAACCAGATATCGGCAATTGTTTCAATATTTTTCAGTTAATTCTCTTCATATTGTTCAGTTACATTGCTCTCGTACGTACGTTCTCGTATCGTGCACTGATTCGTGCAAACCTATATCTTTACTGCATATGTAAGTATTTATTCATTTAATTTTGTGTTTAATTTTTTATTTTATCCATTCGATATCTTTTTTAAATAATATAGTACACCCATAAAATCTTTGACCAGAAGAAAAGAAAACGTTTATACAGAAATTCTAGTGCAGAAAAAGAAATGGACTTTCTTGATAAATCATTCTTCTCGTCTGAAGAAGAGAATTTAATTCGACGAAAAAGAAAACGCGTTTTGCGATTATTAAGTTCTGACTCAGAATCAGAAACTGAGAAATAAGATGTTCTACAATCGCAAGAAATAAATGGGAACGAATTTCCATCGGCCGTAAGGATATCAGTTGGTCGCACCAAAATTTAAATCCAAAAGTACACAATTTTAATGAACAAGATTCTGGTTGCAAAGCAACCCTGAACAAGACGTCAAAATCACTAGATTATTTTCAATTATTTTTTCCAGAATCTTTAGTAAATTTCATTGTAAAAGAGACAAATAACTACCATAAAATAAATTGAATTTCACCATAATTTACAATTTAAAATCAATAAAAATTGGACATTTTAATTTATTTGCATTTATTATATTTTTAAGCCGTAAGAATGGTCTCTTAAATCTCCTGGTACTTTTTTGGTTACTAGTCAGTGGACGACCAGTCGCAGCGACTGGCATGTAACAATCGCGCCGTATATATTGAGGGATTCCTCCCAAAACGCGCCACAATCAAAGGGTTAAGATTGACCATAATTCCTGTCGAGAGTGTACATTCAGTTTTCTGACATAAACAACATACTCCCAATCTTCTAGTTAAAAAGACACGAAATTTGACGAGCATCGTACAAAATTCTAGCATTTGACATAAAGATTGACCAACTGATCTCTGTCAATAGCATTTTCATTGCGAGATGCACTAAAGTTCGCGGGCCGGTAGCATAACTCTTAGGTCTGCGATCGGATAACGCGTTCTTGTTTATTCACTATATCGAAATTCTGTTTTGACCCTGTTATCAATGCGAGTCACGATAGCGGCGCACGAAATACGATTTCCAGTCTCGTGAAAATTCACATGGCACTGCCGGTAAATCCAGTCTACACTCCGGCGAACCGGGAACAAAGCGATACTGCGCCGCCTACGTGGCGAACGTGCACCAACCAAGACCGAAATGTGTATCATTGACTAACGACCGTCGATACCCGCTATCGTCGCCAACTCGAAGGAGCTACCGAGACGGTCGGGAGCCCTCGTCTCGGCATTGTCGGTAGCTCTCGCGGAATCGTTATCGTTGCCGTGCCGAGATACATAATGCGCTCGGTCTGGACCGCCGATCGCAGTTTCTCTTCCGAGACAGATTTCGCCGAAGAAACGGGGCACTTTTGCCGTGTAAATCCAGTCTGGCCGGGTTGTAGAAATATTCAAAATGGAGTGCAGCGCTCCTTGGACTTCACGACCCTCGATAGCTACCATTCGTTTAGCGTCGGCGACTAGATTCGATGGTAGACTCCGATATCTCCATCTGTGACCCGTGAGAATTTAAAGAAGGTCGAATCGAATCGAGTTCAATCGAGGTTGATAATACTGTGTTACTTTTGATATCAGCCGTTGAAATGTGCATCGATCTACGCTGCCGGTCAGTCGTGGACGTTGCCATTGTTAACCCTTTGCACTTCAAGCAATTTTAATTCCTAAATCGAAATATTTTTTAAGAGCTATAATAATTCCATTATACATGGTTTATTCCCTTTCGTGCATATCAATTTTATTACTGTTACACGTTCCTGCAGAACCTTCAACTTTCATTGATTTTTTAAATGCAAACATAGTGATGTAGATGTTTTGAATAGTAGTATGACAATTTTTAGTGTCGCCACACAGGCGCCATTGGAATGCTAAGGGTTATTTTATTGGCTCACACATAGCAGGAGTCTGTGTCCTGGGTCTAATTTAGAAGTTTCAAAAATATACGAGGAATCGATTGTCGTCACTGCTTGGCGATTTTTATGGCGTCGTTATTCGTGTCAGTCGCGAACTAGCGTCTGATCTCCGTTTTATATCTCTGCGTGTGTGTTTATTAAAATGTATAACTATCCGGAAACTAGATTACTTGTTTGTAGATTACAAATTATTTAACTTCAACTGGGTGAACGAAGTTTTCGGAACATTTTTAGGAATATTTTGCAAGTGTTTTCAATATGAGAACGTACTCTGATACTGCGCGCTTGATGAAAACGAACTTGAATAGGAATACGAACGTTTTGCAAGTGCTTTCAACGGAAGTGGACACTTTGAAACTGTACACGCGATTAAAACAAACTTGAATAGCTGTTGCATTCCGGGGTGAAGCGATCGAACAACAAGTTAGTATATTAAATGCGCATTATTCGCGATCGACTTTCTGCGTATCACAACTTGTTACGAAGAGTTTACTACGACGCGACGGCGCATACACTGGTCGACAGAATCACGGTGTCGAGAGTTAAGAATGATTGGAGTGCTGGAATAACGAACGTTTCGCAAATCATTTCGATAAAAGGAGCCACTTCAAAATTAATTTAAAAAGAAAAATTATTGGGAAATGGGATTCGATACATACTCTCCTTTATAACTTTTATTAAACCTGATTGATTAACCCTTTACACTCGAATGGTGACTCTGAGGCACCACTAAAAATTGCAACGCCATTATTTGAAATAATTGTTACATCACTATGCTGTAAAGACGAATAATAGTAAAAACCTGGATATGCATAAGAGAAAATAAGTCACGAGAAGTGAAAGTTTCAAGACCGGAAGACATGCCTCGGTTTTCGAAGGTAAAACAACTTTGAGTGCAAAGGATTAATATGAGAAGTGTATCCTTTATAATATCCCTCTGGACGGTGTTGTGGAGACCGACGAAGCTGAACTAGAACTGATCTCACCGTATAGACGGAGGTTTCGTCCAGATCCCTCATACTTATCAGCTGTAACCTAAACATTTCAGCAAGAAGAAACTGGAATTGCTTGTATTGAACCATGCAAATTTTTGCAGTAAATTGTTGGCAACTATTGGAATATGGGTATATAATAAAACTCACTATGCTATTAAATATGAAGTAAAATTTATATCTTTTAATAACTTCTCTAGAAGCAGTGAGACACGTCTTTACTCTTTGAAAGAACTGTTACTACATACTAACAGACACAAGAGATCGATACTGAGGAGGAACAGTCGAATATAAACAATTGAGGATCGAGGGTCCCATGCCGGGGACAACATACAATGTATGCATATATAGGTCAACAGCTGGTTTAATAAATCCTTCCTGGTAAAGAAATAATAGATTCATTTTGTTGTAAATATATGAAATAAATTCCAACAGCAACCCTGAAAAAAGAACAATTTCACAGCTGAGAGTTTAGCGTTAGTAAAAATGGAGCGTTATACGATACAACAACGTGTTTTCATTATTGAACAATATTTCAAAAATGATGAAAGTTTAGCGACCGCAGTTCGAAAATTTTATACAAAATATGGTCAAAATAGTGTTTTAACCTCGTCCACTGTGAAAAGGTTAATTGAAAAATTCAGGGAGACTGGATCAGTTGGAGACGCTAAACACACCGGTCGTCCAAAAACAAACCGTCCAAATGTCAATATCAAAGCAGTGCGTGAGAGTGTCGTTGAAAACCCAGGAACATCAATTCGGCATCATGGACAAGAATTGCAAATTTCAAGAAGTTCTCTATAGCGTATACTCACAAAAGATCTGTGTCTCCATGGTTACAAAATTCAATTAACACAACAACTGAAGTCTAATGACCATGAACAGCGAAGAGAGTTCGTGGAATGGATTATTGAACATCAACAAGTGGATGCTGATTTTTCGAGCAAAATCATCCTAAGCGATGAAGCACATTTTCACCTTGATGGCTTTGTTAATCGTCAAAATTGCCGTGTTTGAGGTACAGAGAACCCATATGTGATTGTCGAACAACAAATGTACCCACAGCGTGTCACTGTTTGGTGCGGATTTTGGGCTGGAGGCATCATTGGACTATACTTTTTTGAAAATGAGGCTGGTCAAGCAGTAACTGTTACTGGTTCTCGATATCGCGACATGATAACACAGTTCTTTCTGCCGAAATTGGATGCTATTGATGTGGTCAATATGTGGTTTCAACAAGACAGTGCCACATGCCATACAGCCAGTGAAACAATCAATTACTGCATGAGACATTTCCTAGATCGTGTGATTTAACACTATTAGATTTCTTCATATGGGGTTATTTGAAATCAAAGGTCTATGTCAACAAGCCCACAACCACCCGTGTATTGCAAGAGAAAATTAAACGCCGCATCAACGAAATTCAGCCACAATTATGCAGAAAGGTCATGAAAAATTTCGACAAAAGAGTGCGTATGTGTCAGCAAAGCCGTGGAGGCTATTTGCCCAATATGTTATTCCATAAATAACCTTATCCTATGTACTTTATGATTCTAAGACTAAAAACTGTGTTTTCTATTTAATTCAAACCTTGCGTTAATTTTGGGACACCCTTTACAAGAATAGATTTTCTCCGGTGGTACGAGAGACAAATTCTTGCAAAAGTTAGATAACTCGAAGAACAATGACGGAGTATCGATTACAAATCATCGTAAAAGAATGACTTATTCCTGCCGCTGAGAAACTGGCAATCTCGCGGACAATCGAAGGGCGTGATATCGAGCGAGGATCGAAACGCGAATATATTGAATCGCGACAAGCGAATAAAATCGATCGAGACGTACATCGAGGTCGATGCTACGATGACGTTTGGAATCGAAATCGAGTGATCATCGCAGACAGCGTATCGGATCCGGGGGCAAAGTCTTTTTAATACAGCCAGAATGGACCGATCACGCGTATCCGAGGCCGAATCCTCGCGCGGACGGTCGCGTTTATCGCGGTCGCAGCGCGTGCATCGAAGAGTGCACCGTATTATAACGCCAATGCGGACGTGGCATTAGCTTATCGGCCGGCTGGATCTCGATCCTTTCGACCGTTCGTTTCTTCATCGGTTGCTGCGCAATCTCGTGCGTAGGTACCACCTTCGGATATACCCGTGTGGCTTCTGTGCTCGATGCAAATATCGAGCCTCTCTGAACCTTGCACGAGGTTCGACTCCCGAGTCTCGTGATCGCGGAGGATCCTCGCCTTTGGGTGACCGACCCACACGAACCGTCCCACGATGGGTATTAACGAAACGCGGATCACGTTACAGTGATATCTTTCATACGACTGTGATAGGGCAACTCGAATGATAATTTCCTGCTTAGTACAGCGATTCACCGGCACCGATTATTACCGTGCAACCGCTGTCGAGGGATTCGAGGAACTCTTTGTCGGTCGTGCAGAAAAAATGCTGATGGATATTGATTATTAATTATTCCCGGAGGTGTGCAATCGGTTACACGTTCTTATTAGGAGAAATCCTTTTTTTTCAGCGACTGGTTCTTCTGTTTGCATTGTGAAAGTCACGTGCAACTGCACACGGTTGAATCCGAACGCTGTGATTTATTCTGCAACGGGTATTTCTGGGATCGTGCGATTACGTCTAAATAACGTCTATTAACAGGATTTGTGATTGCCTTTGCGTATTAGAACGAAGCCTAAAAATTGATTTTTAAATACTGATCTTGAGTTTATTTGTTTAAAATCGCTGTTGCCATTGCAAAATTCACGAAGACACCTTTAGCTGTGAAACCGAGAACTGTTGGTACCGCGACGAGATGAAAAGAGTATTTCGAATCTGATCGAGCTGATAGAATCACGGACGGCATCAATACCGCACGACCGACGAATATATTCATATATTTCGTTTATAATTGAACACTGGAATCCGATCATATTTTTCTATGAACATCGAAGAGGTGCTACACAGTTTAGAGAGCGGTATGCGTTTAATTTCGAATCATAATTTCACGAGTTCGACCGTGATCGGCCGCAAGACCGATGTCGTTTGTCGAAGCACCGTTCGTTTGATCAAATATTCGGCCGATGATGGATCGATTGGTAAAATTTTTCGACCGGTGGGTCGTCGAGCGAGCTCTCGTCGGATCTCTGCCGCGGGAAACGTAAACGGGTCGGGTGATATTGAATCGGGAATGATACCAGCGCGGTAATATCGTATCGAGCGATTAACGCGCGGAGTCGATTCTCTCTTTGCGCGCGCGGGCGGAAACGTTGCCGGGAGGGAACGTTAAGGGGTTAACGAGAGCCGAATTTCATAAGCGCGCCAGGGTATTAGGGGTGTCAAACGTCCAATTAAAGCGTCCCGCGAAAATTAATAGCGGCCAGCGGGTCCTGCTTTCGGCTGAATTGTTTCATCGGCTCTCTCGCCCTTTCGAGAGTGCAAAACGTTATGCAACTCGCCGTCTACCGACGGGCTGACCAGAACCGTCTGAGAGCCGGGAGTCAGGGCCGTAGGCCACGCTGAATTATTCAGACGGCGTTCTGGTGGCTCCATTGTTGCCCGAGATACCGTGGCGGTCGTGTTTCACGATTAAAAATCGAGAGGGATACACAGGACTCGGCCGGGTCGAAAACATTGCTCGCGGGAAAGTTTCGCGGAAGAGAATTTTCGCGAGGCTGTTTCCATCAAATATGAACGGCTCGATACGGAACACGGCTGACCTAATTTCCGAACGATCATGCCAGGATGTTGCTGAATATTGCACCGAGGACTCCATGGATGAATGAAATCTCCCATGCTCGGGGAGCGGCGCACCGCGTTCGCGCCGTATCGATTGGGAATCTCGAGTGGATGGCCCATTGTGAGCCGGGGCCCACTCCTGCAATTTTTAAGGGTAAGTGGGCTCTACGAGGTTTGGGTTACCTGCGATTTGGCCCAGGTCAGGACTACGGGATGCTTACGTTGTCCTAGTCTTCGAGGATCTTTTAGATTCGTTGACGTTTACCTCTTAGGTACGACGCGCCGCTATAGTGGCTTTCGCGGATGTTATCTTATATCGTGATGCGCCACTATAGTGCCTTAACCTCTTAGGCACGCTTGAGTGTTGTGCTGGGCAGTTTCTCTGTACGGCAAAGCATATTGGAATGAAGTTTTTGAGAACTAAGTTATAATTATTCTTAAAGATATTGTTACGGGTTCAAGGCATCTTCAATAAACACAAGTCACATGAGATACTAATAAACCTTTATTAACAATTTGACTGCCACGTCACCCATATATGGCTGACAGAATTATTTGCCCATCTATAAAAATAAATTTGTACGATAATATATTCGTTGCACTAAATTTAATTGAGGTCTGGAAAATACGTGAAGCTTGAACGATAACTATGTGTCGTACATTTTAAGTTATTTATGTTTGCCTCATTAAATAAATCACTTTGATTTTAGGAAATTTTCGAGGTCGTTGGTTGGGCAATTAAAGTGTTAAATAGAGGAGGAGTACTCAGCTTTGCGTCTATCCTCAACGGCGTTCGTCAATCGACTCTCTCATGTCTCCGTTCTATCGTCGTCACTAAGACGACGCGGCAACAAAGACCATTTTACGCAATGTCTCGATATCGTAACATATCGATACTCGTAACAATATGATGCGTATATTTTAACTGTAGTAATTTAGGAATGAGCTTTTTGGTAACTAAATTGTAATTTTTCTAAAAGATGTGATGCATATACTTTAATATTAATAATTTACTGTAATAATTAATTGAGTGTGCTCAAGCCACTATAAAGGCGCATCGTAATATAACATGACATCCGCGGAAACCACTATAGTGGCGCATCGTGCTAAGAGGTTAAGCCCACTCAATGGTAGCATTAACGATTAAAGTATATGTATCATATCCTTAAAAGAAATTATTATTTATTTGCACGATCTAAACGAGTTCAAGAAGAAATCCTTCGACGAGCTTTCACTTTGCACTGTTTATTTTATTGACTATGTTACTTTCATCTTATGAGATTTTTGGGAGACGATTGTTTGGCAGTGGACGTGTAGAAATAGTAATTGAAAACCCGTACAAGTTTCCAATGAATATGGCACATAAAAATTACGGTAGATAGAATAAACTCGCTCGTCACGGGTCACGCGAACGATTGTCCTGCCTTTGCCAGCTTATGGTGCATTTTCTTAACGATAATCGATTCCGCATGCTTCCGGCAATCGCGTCAGAAGATGAAGACGTCGCCCTATTGATTCTAGTCAGTTTAGACAGGGCCAGGGTCGTGAAAACGTGCCGTTTGGGGCTCAGCTGCGTACACATACCGGGCTAATCCGAAGTGTATCCGCAACGCGTGCGGTCCGCGCAATAAAAATATAATGCTCGATAAACGCGTGAAAGCGTACTCGAACGATACCATGCTGACGTTCGCATGGACCCTACCCCTCGCTATTGTGCTTCCGAAAACCTATTGTCGATAGAGTTTAACTGCCTCGATCGTGGGGCTCGATCGACGATAATCAATTATGGTTCTGTTGAATGAAAGTTTCTCATCCAATCCGTTCCGGCGGTCCACATATTTTATCCACACTGTAATCGCTTCGGCCCATGTACGAGCATTTCTATCTATTCATCTATCTGCTATGCATCCAAAGCAATCCTGAAACTACTGTGCATCAACATGAAACAATTTTGATTCGCAGACGCGATGTGTCTGACTCTTAGATTTGTCACATTGTATAACACGAGTGAGAAAATGAAGAATTGTGATTCAGAATTCGCCTTTGCAATCTTCGGAATATTTCATATTGCAAAATATACGCATCATTCGATTTCGGTTGTTCGTCCAAGTATCTCATGTTATTACTAATTTACATTTTCACATTTTGATACACAAATGGTACGATTATTATTGATTCATTTACGATTTTTGTTCTACCGAATATTCCAAAGTAAAGCACGGTAAATTCTACTTTTTGATGCACGTTTAAAAACTTTCTAGTGAGATCAACTCATGAAATGTTATTTTGCTTAACCCGTTGCCCTACGTTTTATTTTATGGTAATGGTGACTAGATGTTCTTCGTCCTCCAAAGAACGACGAAAAGAAAGAGAAATTTTGTAGCTACCACGGACGTAGGTATTCTCCAATGACTGCATACGAACAATAATTAGATACAATTTTATTTCGATTTATAGAAAATTCAGGACATACATATTCAGAAGATTCTGTTCAAAATCTTCATCACGAGTCTGACTCGTTGTTATAGGGCAAGGGGTTAAAAACGATTGCCATCGAATTAGTCACACCGGAAATTACTATATTCGTTGTGGAATGAACTAAATTATAGTATAAGGTATAAACTTCATGATCAAATAATTTTTAATAATTATTAACAACGTTAATCGTTAATACGGATTAAATGGGCAAAGATGAACCGCGAAATATTCATTTGGCAGTGAACGTGTTAAACAGAAGAACCATGCTTGCATGGTTAGCTAAGGAAAAATGATTCAATCGGGATAGTATGGGATATAGTTCCAAGCCCCTTCCCATATTATAATTAGTCAGTATTGTACTGAAGATTCCATTCAGACGAAATCAAATTTTATTCTTCAGTAATTCATATTTGAGCATTGAATTAAATATAGCCGTATAGAAAATATAAATTTTCTTCTCTCTTCGATAATACTATGGAAAAGGTTATAATAATTAAAGTCGCAAATAAAATCAGTGAGCGAGGGATTAAACGTAACTGTATTGCGTACTAATTAAAATCATGATCATTTTCTACCCTACCTCGTATAACACAAACTTCTCGACGATTAAAATTCGCCAGTGTGCATTATCTCGTAAAAATTACAAGACTGCGCTATTTTTACTGTAATACACGATCGAATAATGAAATCGATCGATTCGGCACTTACGAAGATAACTTCAGTAAATCGTAAAATAAATAGTCTGAAAGGAATCATTCGACCCGCTGTGTGGCGGTTTAGCGTTCATAATAAGCAAAAATTCGATCGACGTGGTCTAGCTGGAACGAAATTCGATGTCAGGCCGTAAAGGGTAAACCGTTCCGGACGATAAGTCATTGGATCGACGATGGCGTTGCGCGGTAGCAGACCGTAGGAATCGTTCGGCTAAATCCCCAGGTTATTGGGATGGAGCGCGCGGGTCGGCCCCGGGAAATCAGGATCATTAAGGCGGATTTTTGAAATGCCGGTTCAACATCCCGAGATTCCCGGGGCTGAGGAGGCGAGGAGTAGCCCTCGAGATCTGGTCAGAGAGATTGGCCGACGAGGAAGGGAGCCAGGGCCCCAAATTTGGGGGGTTCGAACGACAAGATGTTAACACGTGTGTTCCTCGGCGAGTGTTGGTGCCAAGCCGGCCGAGGCGAGGTGACACGATGTAATCTGAGACAGCCGACTTCGACCGAGAGAGGAGAGGAGCCTGGGCCCTGGGCCAGTCGGGCCCCAGCGGGCCCTGCCTCTCTCGCTTTGCTTTCCTTTGCACGGATGCCAGGGCTCCTCGTTCACTGGACCGAGCCGAGACCGGAGGACCTGTCTTTCATACATGACAGGACATGCCATGACAAAAGAGCGAAACGCTCCGGGGCCTCGTTGGTCCTGCGTTAAAATTCGCGACTGATCGCCTATCGTTATGCACGTGAACACGGGCCCGGGGACGGAATTAATTAATTCGGGGTCTGTTTTAGGCTCGCCTTTGCGTGAAGACGCTTGCTCGGGGCCCCGGACTTCACCGGCAAGACGGGTGGAAGGGCGAGCGGGGAGGGGCAGAAGCGACATGGAGAGAGAAAGATCAGAACTGTTACGGAAATACAAATAAGAAGGTGACGGTAAAAGGGGAAGCAAGATCGATTTTGACGTTCGTGATGGTAATCGTCCTCGTTTCTTGCAGGTCCTGTTCGCTGTGGAGCGAAATTGGGGGAGCAGAAATGCTACAAAAACTTAAGTAACCGCGAAATTATCGACAAGAGGCGGCCGAAAATTATCTTTGACGTCGCGAGGAAGGGCGGGCTTGTTCCCTGGTCGGTGTCGACGTGTGTCAATTTTCAAGAAACTGTTAATATGTAACGAGCGAACAGGCTACCGCGCCGTTCGCAACGAGATCACGGAATCCACGGTGGCGAAGCTCGGAACGTTGGTTGGCTGGCTGGTTGCTCGTCGAGCGCGCGGCTGGCCTCCGTCCTGCTC
Source organism: Agapostemon virescens (assembly GCA_028453745.1). Classification (NCBI taxonomy): domain Eukaryota; kingdom Metazoa; phylum Arthropoda; class Insecta; order Hymenoptera; family Halictidae; genus Agapostemon; species Agapostemon virescens. Next base: position 10,515,498 of record CM052090.1, on the reverse strand, counting down.
GATTTCCGAGCAGAAGGAGAAACAAAGCGGCCGCGTTCAGGATTAAAACGCCGGTTATGAATGCCCATTGTCTATTTCGCATAAGAGAGTCGCCGAGGCAGCGGCGCGTCAATAAATTTTTAATTTCAAGGGCTGCACGCCGTGCGGAAAAGGGGGACACGGCGTAAAACGCACCTTTCATCTGTCTTCGACAATAGACAATGCCTAAGACGCGAGATATTTCGTGAGACTTGAAACAGTGGTGTGTGGGCTGCGACCGGAGAACAACCGAAAGTGGGACTTGTCTGGATCGTGCAGAATGTAGGAAAGAGGACGTGCCCATCGGCCGTGAGGCGACTTTGTTTTGGAATGTTACCGTCGAACAACACCTGAGCAAACGAGAAACGTTTGCCGAACTAAATGCCAGCGAACGAGAAATTCCGTAGCACCCGGAATATTCCGTAAAAACGAACATTTCGCGCGACTCGATGAAATATTTTCCGGCAAGCTTTCAAAATATCAGGGAATCGAGGGAACTGCGAAAATGGATCGAGCAATTATATCTCGAGAATCCGACCCTCCTTTAAGCCCGGCTTTTTACACGGTAAATTCTTAAATCCAATGAAATCGGATTCGCAAAATGCTACTGCGCTCCATTCAGCCAGTCGTCTTGGGAATTAGAACAGGAAAAGCTATTTTATTCAAGCTTGCGCACCTACAGCGACTGAGCAAATTTTAATGAAGTTTGAACGGGTCTTACTCTAGCCGGCTTATTCAGCAAAACTTATTTTATCCGATTATCGCGTACTCCGGCCGACACAGCAAATCCTGAAACACAGCTTCGAAGCGTTACTGCGAGCGCATCGATGGGTGTTGAACGTAAAAAATTCTTCGGAGTAACCGCGACTTGAATTTGCCTAACAGTACCAACAATTTTCGGGCATTTTCATTCGTACAGTCTGGAAACGATCAGGTTCACGATTGCTCTCAACTTTCAACGACCCTATTTTAAGTAAATTTAGAAACATTTCTATTCGACTACTGGAGATTCTTTCTGCGCTAACATAATTTTTTAAAATAAAAATAACGTGCATATATACGTTTGCTTCGTTGCTAGAATATCGAAAACGTAAGAATACAGCATTACCTCTATTTAGAATGAAAGAATAACGTTAGTACGTAACGGATCGCTGCTCGACCTACTACGGCTACACCTTTAAATAGAAAACTATTGGGAAACGTTGCGAATAATAGTTGGCAACTACCTCCGCTGTGCAAAAGAGGTTAAAAGGAAGAGCGAGGCTAAACAAAGAAAAAACGTTGCGCTCTCAATGCGCCTAAAAAGCGCACTTGCCGCGGAGCGATTGGACTTGCTCGAGAGCGCAAGTTCAATGGGTTAGGAGCGCAGCAGAACCGCAACAGCATCTCGAGCGGGCGAAACAATGCCGGCGACATGAAATCAGCGGAACGCGACGGGTACCGCGAAGAAGTGCAACTTAATCCTTCCATTATCTCGCAAATAAGCGTCGGGGGAGGGTTCGGGACCGGTGAAATCCGCGCACAATGGCGGACGATTGCTCGCAGACAATCCCCGTGGCATCTGCAAGTCAGAATACGTGACTGGGTTTCGCAGTTCGCGGCCAGAGCGTCGCTGAAGGTGATTCCCTCGGCCTTCTCAATAAGACGATCGTTCCAGAGCAACGTGGAACGAGATTCGGTGGTTGCCGAGTGCCGAGAGGGGTACGACGGAGTGGAATGCGGGGGCGGATCGGGGAGAGAAGGGGGTTCGACCCCCGGAACACACGGATCGAGCATTAATGCTGTTTGCTTAATACGCGTTTCGAAACGAACGCGAGGAGACAAACGAGCAGGTAGACGAGCACAAAGAGGAGAGCGGAGACAGCTAAGCAAACATTCGAGCTCGTTTGGCTTTTGTGCAGCCGCTGCACAAGCGATCAACGTTGCACGCACGCAGAAACCGAGCAAAGCGCCGCCCGCGTACGCCTGCGAGAGTGCAAGCGGATGAGCGAGCGTGCGATCGTTCGCGTGTTCGCACGCCAGACGACTCGCGGCAATCGGGAAACAGCATAATCCCCCTTCGGCTGGAAACTGAAATAGAATTGAAGATGTAGGCGCCCATTGACGGTCTTGTTACCTTGCGCCTCGCTGTTCTTCCTCTACGCGCGATTGCCTTTAGAAGGATCCGGGTAAAACGCTTCTGTCTGCGATCCCTTTCGGTATATGCTAATTGGAAACTTTAGCGGCGAGATGTATTTGATTCGCCGCTGTTTGACCAGCCCTTGGCGGCCGCAGATTCGATAGCCTACAGTTGATGCTCGCGGACTGAGTGCTACACTAATTTGTCATTCTTCCTCTCTCCTATACTACGCTAAAATAGATGTCTGCGGAAGCGTCTGCTGAAACATGTATGTACCTATCACTCGTAACTGGACTGTATCCTTTCGACGTGGATCTTTATCCTTTCCGCGTCATCTGTGAAAATTTAGGAACTCCTGGTACGCGCGTTTATTCGCTAAAATCAATGGCGTTCTTTTTACATTTGATCACGGGAACGCTTTTACGACACGATCTACGAAAATAAGTATTTCTAGTGTACTCGTCGACAAGGTTTATCTGATGAAACAGCTGATTAAGCTCTTAACCATGATGCGCCGCTATAGTGGCTTCCGCGGACGCCATCTTATATTACGATGCGCCATTATAGTGGCTTGAGCACACTCAATTCTATTATTAATTATTACAGTAAATTATTAATGTTAAAATATATGCATCGTATCTTTTAGAAAAATTACAATTTAGTTAGGAAAAACCTCATTCCTAAATTATTAAAGTTAAAGTATATGCATCGTATCTTTAAGAAGAATTATAATTTATTTATCAAAAACTTCATTCCAATGTTCTCTGCCGTACAGAGAAACTGCCCTGCACAAATTCAACCGTGCCTAAGAAGTTAATGAATTCCATGTAACAATAAAAATTTAATGAAGTTTGAATAGATGCAGCCTCGTTATTATCACAAAGCCATGAATATTGTAGAATCTTTTGTTCGGTAGTTCTAGTGTTAAAATTAGATCTACCGAACCTCTCAAAATGACTGGTCTCTATTTGTTTCTTCTGCAATTACTGAAGTTATAAAAAAGTTTTCATTACTAATTTTCCGGTGTACTTCTTTACCCTCTTAAGCACGATGCGCCACTATAGTGACTTCCGCGGACGCCATCTTATATTACGAAGCGCCATTATAGTGGCTTGAGCACACTCAATTCTATTATTAATTATTACAGTAAATTATTAATGTTAAAATATATGCATCGTATCTTTTAGAAAAATTACAATTTAGTTAGGAAAAGCCTCATTCCTAAATTATTAAAGTTAAAGTATATGCATCATATCTTTGAGAAGAATTATAATATAGTTATCAAAAAATTCATTTCAATGTTCTCTGCCGTGCAGAGAAACTGCCCTGCACAAAATTCAACCGTGCCTAAGAATTTAAAATGAAGTAACTGTTCAATCTGTATGGATAATTAGCTAATTATTTGGGTCTACGGTAACGGGACTACATTTATTTGAGCGCTAGTAGTTATTAGTACAAGTACGATTTATTTCAGCAGTATTTGCATTCGCCATTTCAGCGTCTATATTTCAAATATGCAAAGCGAATTGTTCGTCTTTCTCGCTTTTTGTCAAGTTACAAGAGCCATTCGTTCCGCAGTCCAGCAGCTAAATCACACTTGATTCCAGAAGCGTCGGCCATTTTAATCCTTTTCTCCGCTCGTTGCCTATTTTTTCCATAGTTCATTGACAACGTGTCGTGTCGCTGGCACCGTTTAATCCACCAGCGATCGTATCGCCTGACTCCTTTCATCGTCCGAATCCCGGAGGAACGTCCGTGACAAGCTGCGATTTAAGCGAGTCGCGACTCGGCCACTCTTCCCTTTGACACGGTCGCGAGTGAACCTTGCAGAAAGAGCAAGATTAAGCTTAGCCAGGAACGATCCCCGTCGCGCGACGTCCGCGTCACGCGGCATAATTGAAAGATTATTGTTAATCGTAAACAGGTAGCCGGAGGAGGCGTCGCTGATCATTAGAGGTGACTGAAAAATCCGCCGGTTTCTGCGCGAGGAGCGTGCACACGCTTCGCGTCGTAGCCTGTAATTTTCCTCCTTGGCTGGCATGCCCTTCTATCCTCTCCTGATCCGAGCTGATGCGAGCCTGGAGGACGCGAGCGTCGCATTAAATCGTTAGATCGGTATCGGCATTTGGACTCGTATACGGACGATCGAATTTCGGCCGTTGGGTTTCCGCTTCCGCGATAAGGATTGTCGAATCGCAATTGGAATCGAACCTGCGGAAAGACACGAGACTCGGGCACGACGTTTGCGTGTCTGGTGATGTCCTGTCAAAGCAACGAAACCGAGAATCGTCGAAATCTTGCGCGAAAATCTGCCGGCCTGCGTGTCGCTCTAATTACAAGCCTGGCGCAGTTTACTTCGACCTCGTGTTACGGAAGATGGCCGTCGGATGGTGCGTTGCCATCTGCGAATACGGACACGCTGGCATTTAACCACTCGTCTGCGGAATATTTAAACTTCAAATTTTTTTTCTTACTATTTAATTTATTCTTTAAAGTATTATAAAATGCACAGATTAATCGTTTGTACATTTAACACAGCCTTTCACGATATTTCGCGCTGGCAAACTTAAAATATTGGGGACAATGATCTACTGAAGTTACCTCGCTCGAAAATCTTCTACAGCAATAAGAATTTATAGTTTATCAACCACTTGCCGTATTATGACGAGCCAGACTAGCGATGAAGAGTTTAAACAGAGTCTCACAAATATAAATATTACGCCTTTCTTATTAGATGAAAACAAATTTTATTCTTTTGCAATTAATATTTCAGCATCGAAGTAAATGCAGCAGTCAATCAATCAAGCAGCCCCGTACAATAAAGAAGACAAACGAAAGCACCGTTCCTCGTCGGAGAATGTCTTGCCAAAAACTTCGATATTACTTCGCAGTTGGAAAGGTAAATGAACGTGGAATGCGCAGTAGGTCGCTCGAAATCGTTACAAACGAAATTTCGAGCCCAATCGCCACAAAATTAGGAGTTTCCCGTATTCCGGCTGTGAAACTTGCTGAAGTCATCGAATCAAAGGACCGGGGAGCTGCTGGCACGGAGACCTAATTTTCCGGAACACTTGATCGACAGCGGAAGAGGGCTTCTCGGAGAACGACTGTTCGGTCGTTTCCTCCGGTTCCCGATGTAAATCCCCGGCGATTTAACGCCGGGGTTTCGTCGAACGCCTCGATTTAATTGCGAGGTGGAACCGGGCCGCTATCGAATCCGGATCGTCCCGAGTTGTCGAAAAATAGAAAGGTCTGAAAGAGGAAGCGGCGAGAAGAGATCGGAGCAGGAGGATCGACCGGGTAACCGGGGCCCGTGAAATAGAAAATTACGCACAGTCGACTAAGCGTGCACAATGCGTGGAACTCGTCCCCGATTCCGATCTAACGACTCGACGGAAGGCTCGAGAAGGATCAGAGCTGCATGATCCAGAAAGGAGAGGAAGAGGACTCCCCGGCGGGTTCTCCGGTAGCAGGAACAGGTAGTCCGGAGAGCCTCGAGAGCCCGGATACCAGACCTGCGAGCATCCTATCCCTTCGGTCACGGTAGAGCCTCGACGGCTGTCCTATTATAAGAAAATAGATCGATTTACAGAGGAAAGGTGCGGGCAGAGCGACGGAGACCGCGAGGCGTCCGAGTGTCGCGAGAAAGAGAAGGATCCCCGGGACCGGAGGCGTCGGATAGAATTCACGATCGAACGATCCGGACGAGAGAACGACGTCTAGCCCCGTCACAACACCGTGTCACTTCTCTGTCAAACCGGATTAGGCAAATAGCCGGACGACGCCCGGGGACAAGGTTTTCGTAGTTGCGGCTGCCGTGGGTCCCGACCGATAGCCTCAACCGCCTATCCCACGCGATGTCCACCTTTCACCGATTTGATCAACGATCGACTATCGGCTCGTCGGTCAAGCTGATAGCGAAGGAACGGGTCAAGATATACGGACTGGTCGCGGTCGGACGGTTGATAAACTCTTGTTGGGTCTAGCGAGGCTAAAGCGCGCTGCACACGAGCTCTGCTTCGCTGAACACATCTGTTGCGTCTTAAAACCTGCATACGGCGAGACCGCGCGGAAAAGCCCAAGATTCGCACAGCTGAGTGTTCAAGTAGAACCACAAAAAATATTGATTAAATTTATTGATTACTTTTACCTCGTAGGCTAACGGGAAACAACTCACTCGCGTCTCCGACGCCTCGACGCGCTCACACGTACAGACACACACACACACGTTCAGACACGCACACACGTCTCTTCGGAGACACCGGCAGCGCGATTATATTTGAAATCTTCATCGCGACTCTAACTCTTATTATTATTTCTCTTTCACTATAAAATTGCGCTTATTGGTTAAATAGCATGAAACTTTCTCCCGTCGCGTACATCAGATCTTAATTTTACCATGTCAGAAGTAGAAAGTCATACCGATACGAAATAAGAGCAGCGTAACGAACGGGTCAACTGGTAAAACCTTTTTTCAAGCCAACTAATAGATGTCCAACTATTTATGAACGTATGCAGTAACAAGAGGCCGTTTCACAACCTGACGCGGAACCCGGCGAGACGAGTCCCGCCGCGTGCACGGCGCTTTGGATCGGAAACCATGCGAAATGCGGACCGCCGACCTGAACGATACTTATTATGATCAATAGGGGATTAAGTAAAGACTTTGATTAAGTGAACTGTTTCAGGACACGGTCGAGACAGCGGCGAGGTAGCGAAAAAGGCGTTACAACTGGTATCCCTCTTGGGAAAAGTCTGTACATTTGTCCGAGCGGCAATAAAAGAAAACGATAGGCTTGTAACGGAATAAATACAATTGATATCGATTGCTGTCGATTCTCTGCTTACGTCAGAAGAGTTTCATTGAGAAGCCGTGAACGCGTCAACGGTGTCTCTGGGCCGATACTACACACTCTCGCGCACCGTTGCTGATAGGTGGGCAGTGAGTTATTCGCGAATGTCTTTTCCAGTGGCCGCGAACGAGTAATTCATTACCGGCGCGCGGGTCAGATAACTCTGCGCCGCGTGTCGATATTAATACGGGCATAGATCGATCGGCGCGATTAAGCCTCGCGACTCCGGTACAAGTGAAATTACTAGGATCGGTAGCGGGTTTCGGGAGACGGGGGAGAGAAGCCGACACACACGCGGCTGCGAATGGATTTATCGATCGGTGCCCGTGGATCCGTGTAAAGTCTTTATAAATTAAAGGCCCCGGTGATATTGATGGACGTCGGCGACGTGATTCGGCGCTCGTTCCCTTCGGAATAAATTAAGATCCTGCCGGTGAGTAATGATTACGCGTCGAGTGACGATTTCCGAGCTACACCGCCTGCCGTCTTTATTTTCGAGGATTATCATTTTTCATTCGACGCCCGGCGCTCTTCGCTTCTGCAGCTCATGCGCTTGCGCCACAGAGATCGCGATCCTTTTGTATCGTTTCGCGTGGCGGCCTGCGTGTATTCGTTCTTTCAGCTTCGTTCTTTCGTCGTCGTCGTCGTCGTCTGCGTCCTCGTCTGCGTCCTCGTCTTCGTCTTCGTCGACGTTACCCAACAATGAGAGTACCGAAAGAAACACGCGGACGGGACGAGTATCTCTCTCGCCCGAGAGATACGTACCACGGAAACACGTGTTACCATAATTCAACGGTTTAGATGTACGCCCGGCATCTTATCAAGATTAAATCCCCGAAGAACAAGAAACGCTCGAATCGAACGTATCATTGTATCCGGAGGAGTCGTTAAAGACCTAGTCACCATTAATTTACCACCACCTTGCCCCCGCAAGAACTCGCGGCGACGATTTTAACGAGACCCACGGTATATTTACACGAGCCTTCTATACTGCAAGCGAATAGATACGGCGGATAAACTTTTACAATTTTTTGGGAAACATTCGTTCGTGTTATCTGACACGAATGAAAGGTGGATTTAGATGCAGGAATATACATATGGAAAGGAAGATGTGGATCACTGTACATAAAACACATGGACACGTTACGGCACTTACTTTACGGAGTCTGTGTGTACCTAAATCTACATCTTTCGTGATACGATGTTAACGAACCAACTGGTTAACGTCGAACGAAGATATATCTCGACAGTATTCGTTGCTTCGTTAAATAATTACTTGGATATTATGCAATTTCTGAGGTTGTTCGTATCAATCTTTTGCACTCGAAGCAAATTTAATTCCAAGATCAAGACGTTCATTCAGCTTAGAACATTTTCATTGCAATGTGCGTGGAATTGAACCTAATTTACAGGTCAAACTGTATTTTCCACAGACTTCTCGGTATCATCGTTCGATTATTATTATTGTAAACGACGTAGTAGACGATTATGCGATCCGTATTGTTACAAACGATCTCCCTAGAGAAGATTAGATGGATCTTGCAGTCTGGACCGCTGGTGCATGTACCGTTCAGTGTGTAGATCGGTCGGCGACTCACGATCTCTGTGTAGTACGTAATCTTAATAATTATGGGGGTGCGGTGCACCGTTTCATAACGCCGAAAAAAATCCGAAAGCCTCGTTTCGATGGTGGGTAACACGATCGCGAGTGCCCGCATTGTTCGACGAATCCTAATAACGAGGTCCTCCGAAGTACGGGGCCAGCAGCGGCTGGTCGTCCGGATCGCTCAATTAAATCAAGAACGTATCGCCCGGATAATCAAGTCGGCCCACGGCCGCCGAAACGTGGCAAAGAAACGTAAGCCCGGGACGAGTACGCATAACAGCGAGCCGATCCGCAAAATAGGCACGGACGGAGATGATCGGGATACCGATCGGCTGCCAGCTTTTTTCCCGTAGGGCCCCGTCCAGGGGAAAAGATACACAACGAGGGACACCGGCCGGCTGCTCCGATAAAGAAAGAAAGAAACGGAAAGATGGCGAACGAAAGGGCGACCGAGAGAGCGAGCCATTACGGTCGGTTCCGAAGGCGACCTTAATTAATTAACGAGGCAACGCTCGGAAGGATCGCCGTGGCTCTCGTCGGAGGAACGACGCCGGTTCTTCCGGGCGTATCCACGCTCTCTACGGTGTGCTAATTCGGTTAAATGGTTAATTGCTTAATTTCATTTAATACGCTTCCGATCCGGTTGGCTGCCCGCTTCCTGACCGCCCCACAGCCTCCTCCTCCCCCGCCGAGGCTGCTCCCCTTGCTTAGTCCTCCTCGGTCTTTGTCAAGCCTTTCTTCCGATCAGTCTTCCACTTTCTTGTTCCCTGGTCTTTGAGTCCTTCTCCCCTCGGCCCGACCGTCATCCTCCTACTCCTCGTGTTCCACCTCCTCCCACTTGTTCTGCAGCCCCGACGTCCCATCTCCCCGAGAACGGCTCTACTTACCTGAGGAGGACTCACGGGAGGACGATCGACGAGAACGAGGAGAGAACGTTTCCGTCGTGGTCGTGGCCGTTCCATCCTCGGCGATGGGGTCGATGGCCCCTCGCGATGCCGGAGAGCCTCACGAAAGAAAGAAATCGCGGGCATAATTAGCGAATGATTGATCGATGTGTGTCGCCCGAGCTATGCATGCGCATTGCTCCTCCGTTGAATTTTTCTCTGTCCCTCTCTCTCCCGGTCTCTCTCTCTCTCTTTCTCTCTCTCGCCGTCTATGCGTCTTTCTCTCTTTTTCTGATCTTACCCCGGTCCAATCTGGTTTCTCTGTCCCGTCTTCGAAATCGTTCTCTTACCCGCTCCTCTCTGCCTCTGTACTCTGCCCTCTCCATTCTCTCTCTCTCTCTCTCTCTCTCTCTCTCTCTCTCTCTCTCTCTTTCTCTCTGTCTTCTCTCCTCTCTTCTCCTCTCCCCGCTCGCCGCCATCTCGTTCGGCTCCCGATCTCTTTTTCTTTTGCCTTAATTTAGTGGCCATCCGCGGCGGGCATACGCCCCGACAAGGGCGAGCATGCACATGCGCGTACGTAAAGGAGGATCGTGTGTGCGCGCACGCATATTCGATGGTTTTTGCTCGGTACGCCGATCCACGGCGCCGATCACGATTGACCGGCGTCGATCTCTGTTTAGTTATTCTGAAATTATTGCGACCCTCGGACACGCTCTCTAATGACTGTACCGATGGCATTTTTCTGCCATCCGCCATTGTCACGGATTTCGCCAGATCCACGCGCTGCTCGCGGTTAACACATTGCGTACGGGTCACGAGATATCTCGTTTTTAGCAAGCCGAACGTTGTGGCCGGATCACGAGACATCTCGTTTTCATGTCTCTTCGACTGAATCGATGACTTAAGCAACTAAAGACAAAACGTGTTTGTTACGTTACCAGGGTAGTGAAACCTTGCGCATTCTTGTGGCAAATGATAAGCAAAATAACCGAATGTTGACACTCCAAGCATGTAAAAACAATCGGTCAGTATAGCCAGTGTATCGCTAGATCTGTGTCGATCGTCTACCGTGCCATATAAAGTGTTTTATTATTGTACATTTTGTGTTTTAATTCGTAAAGAAATAGCGTTTTAAAAATCATTTACACTTTCAATCTGTTACTGCTAATTTTTTTTTACCAGATATCACGCTCTAAAGCATTATTCAAGTTTGTGAAATAAATAATTGTTAAAATGTAAAAAATCTTATATAATAAATAGATGTCTAAAATATATATAGTAATATTTAAGAATACTGTATTTTTTTGCACCCAACTTCATACTTAAGCCGCATAATCATTACATGTTTTGAGAGCTGATATAGCAAGGCTTGTGTGTGAAAAAGTCCAATTGAATCTACGCAGAAGTTTTTGGTTGGTGCTCTTTTAAATATGTAAAGCAATAAGCAGCATTTTCGTCATATTTTACTTTTTTACTATAGAAAAGGTAAAAATGCTGTTCAAGCCAGAAAGAAATTAACCGATGTGTATGGAGAAAATGTGTTGACAGTACGCCAGTGCCAAAACTGGTTTGCAAAATTTCGATCCGGCAATTTTGATGTCGAAGATGCACCACGTTTTGGAAGGCCGGTTGAAGCTGATAAAGACACGATAAAGGCATTAGTTGATGCAAACCGGCGAATAACAACACGTGAGATCGGTGAGAGGTTAAATTTATCAAATACAACTGTTTATGACTACTTGAAAGGCCTGGGTTTAACCTCGAAGCTCGATATATGGGTTCCTTATGTTCTCACGGAAAGAAATTTGTGTCGTCGCGTTGACGTCTGTGATTCGCATCTCAAACGTCACGAATATGATCCGTTTTTGAAGCGCATCATTACTGGGGACGAAAAATGGGTTGTATATAGCCATGTCAAACGCAAGAGATCATGGAGCAAAAAAAATGAATCGGCTCAAAGCATTTCCAAAGCCAATATCCATCAAGAAAAGGTGATGCTGTCTGTTTGATGGGATTTTAAAGGAATCGTTTTTTTGAGCTTTTACCGGGTAACACAACAATTAATTCGGAAGTCTACTGTCATCAGCTGGACAAACTGAATGATGCACTTCAACAGAAAAGGCCAGAATTAATCAACAGAAAAGGTGTAGTGTTCCACCAAAATAATGCGAGACCTCATACAAGTTTGGTCACTCGCCAAAAGTTTTACAGCTTGAATGGGATACAATGCCACCCCCACCATATTCTCCAGATCTGGCACCTTCGGATTATTATTTGTTCGGGTCACTGCAAAATTTTTTAGACGGTAAAACCTTCACTTCAAATGAGGAGGTCAAAAACCACCTCGGTCAGTTTTTTGCTAGCAAAGACCAAAAATTTTATGAGCGTGGAATCATGCTACAACCAGAAAGATGGCAAAAGGTATTGGACCAGAATGGCCAATATATAGTTTAATAAAATATTTGTTCATTATACGAAAATCGTCTTTCATTTTCACAAAAAAAACGAAATTACTTTCCGAACGACCCAATAATACCAAATGCAAATTAAAAATGTGCATATATACATCGTATTGCTTGCCAAGCATGTTTCTGGAGCGTTAAAAAATGTGCGGGCCCTGGAAGCGCGTTGAACGCGCAGAACGCCGTACGCAATGTGTTAATTGTATTCGCTTCATTGGCGGACGCTAACTTGTTTTTCGTTGCGTGGAGAATCTGGGGAACGGAGTAATTAGTCGCGAAGACAGTGGCAAATTTACCTCCGTTTCGCGGTGTCAATTACGAACTGCTCGTTGACATGAATATTCGATTTATCGTCAGATGGGCATCAGTTTATCGAGTTTATCGTAATTGGCTGTCTAGGGGAATCGTCAAAGTCTCTATGAAATTTCAGCGAGTCTGCGTTAACTTATCCGTATCTCTATTTTAACGTTGACGCACAAGCTTCATTTATCTATATTATCGCCCAAACTGTGTGTAGATCACCTACCGTGGAAAGAAGACAAAGTGCGCCATAAGAATGATGAAGAACTCCCGTTGAAGTTGCGCAGAAGAAAAGTGGAATCTTTTATTCGATACGTGGTTCTCTGTCAAAATTGAAATTCTTGTTCAAGACTCATAGATCCGTGGAAAAGATTAAGGGGACACATATTCGTTTGACATACTGAAAATACTACGCTCGTCCGTTTTCTATTCAGAAATCAATGGTTTAACGCGAGAGATTTCTTTTCTCTTGATAGCTCGACTGATCGAAAGAATGGTTCGCCCTCGAAAGGCAGCTGCGCGAACCAGTCGACTCCAGCTCGGACAATCCTCCGTCCTCGCATAATTCGGTACTAATTTATTCGCCTAATCCTACCTTAGCATCAACTGTTTCCAACCGACTACGTTGATCCGACTCGGAGATCATAACTTTATCGGCTACACTGCTACCTGGCACGCGAGGTAAACGATTATTCGGCCGATGAGCGGCACTGAATCTTACGGTCTTCTCGAACTATTTCTCGAGAGATGAACGCCCGCGAAGAATCGTTGTATCTGTCACTGGCCGTATTGTTCGGTTAATTAATTCCCGTGCGGGTTCCCAGCGTTCGGAATGGCGATGGAACGCGCGCGCCCGGAGCAGCGAGCGTTAAAATCGAAAACGTCCAGATTATTGTTAGGCGTAAAAGTTTCACCGGTCGAAAGGCGCATAAATAAACGTCGCGACGATAAGCCCGGGCGAGGAACGTTCGTTGCAATCGATATAATGCCGAGGATTCCGAAGGGACGGCGTGTCTTCGGCTCGGCGCCCATCGAACGCTTAACGATCTGGTAGCATTAGCGGGCGTCGCCATCTTTTCGACGGACAAGTTTCGGTGCGGCAATAAACCGCGAGCGTTCGCTGCGGAACGGTCGGAGGCGAATCCTTCGAAAGATGACGATCCCCGGTATAAAAGTCAATAAAGATACGGATTACCCGAGCCGAGACCCGTAAACCCGCCACCGCGGTCAGCTCGGGATCGCTTCGCTTTACGACTCTGTTTTGAATTTCGCGCGTCCTCCGGGTCCACCGGTAAATACGGAATTTATGCCGTCGCTGGAATTGATAATTATAGACGGCCACAATCGTTCGAGAGAGGTGTCCATTAATTTTCACAACGATTCCGGTTAATTGATTGTGTCTTGTCTTACCCTTTTCTCGATCGGGAATCGCGAGTCGATCAAGGATCCTAGAAGGAGGCTGTCACTCGCCGGATTTACTTACCTGAAACAGAAAGCAAATGGAAGCAAGGTTAGCGAGTACACGTCTGGTTAATGAAAACCGATAAATCTCAATCGGGCCGTTCGAAATATTAAGCGAAGCGCACAGGGCGGTCGAGTTATCGCGCATAAAATAGAATACTCGTGCGCTATCTTGAAGTGTCGCTCATTCCGGTAGCGCGTGTGGTCCGCCAGATATTTCGTGCGTTTAATTAAAACTCGTGCGGTTCGGGCCCGCAGTTAACGTCGCCGTAAAGAACGATCTTCACGGTTGCGGGTGGACGAGTCCCGGATATACCAACATAATACAAATTATTTCAATCGTAAATTCGCTGTTGCGATCGCCTCTCACCAGGCTCGCTCTTGCAAATCTGCTGCGGTGCCGAACGGGACGAACACATTGTGGCTGGCGGGACAAGAGTTCTCATTGATGCTTTAATCGAGAAGGAAAACGATTTACAGTCTTTACACGTTGACTTCTCTCGCGCAGATAAGACGAATCGGGCAGCGGATGAGACAGACGCGAAAATGTGGTGCACTAAATTAGGTGAAATTTACGGATATTAATTCACGACCATTCGTCATTGACTCTGATTACTTTTTACAATCTTTACGTTAACATTCAAACATTTCTTCGACGTTCGATAACGGCGTACTTTGTAGTTCCAATACATACTTCCATTATTCAAGTTTTATAATTATCTAAGATCGTCTGTAGCAAGTTTGTCGTTACCAAATAGGGACATTCAAAGAGTTCTGTTAACACTTTACCGACCGGAAGCCTATTAACACTTTGACTGCCATGTCACCCATATATGGGTGACAGAATTATTTGGCCAAGTTTAAAAATAAATTTGTACATTAATATATTCATTGCACTAAATTTAGTTGGGATCTCGAGAATAGAAGAAGGTTGAAGGATAACATTGTGTCATACATTTCAAGTTTTCAATTGTTGTTTCGTTAAATAAATTACTTTGATTTTGTTTAATTTTTGAGGTCGTTAGTTGGGCAGTTAAAGTGTTATTAGGTTTTCCAATAATTGCCCTGTAACAAAATGATGCTTAAAAAACTGCTTCTACATTGTAATTCGTATCGAAATTATTAGATAACGTTACTTAGGAAGCTTTGTTGATTCGCAATAAAAATTGCTGTCGCCATTGTGGGATCCATTAAAAAGTTTTCAATGATAGATTATGAACTTAAAAGATTCTAAAATAATCGGCGGTCGGTAAAGTGTTAAGAAGTACAGCGAAGTAGCGATAAGTACCACCGTTTCGAGCCAGAAACGTTGTACTTATTGCGTAGGGACTCGAGTAGGAATTCGTGGTTTCTCGAAGGATGCTCCGCTGTAGTGGGGATAATACTGTCGCAGTTATCCTATAGTTAGTCGAGCGTACACACGACGTTCCGTATACTCTACCTTCAAGGAAGTAGCTACTTTATTATCCAAGCACTGACGCAGTTGTTAAATTAGCGAATCAAAAAGTACATGGCAAAGTTACTAAATTACTGAAACTGTTGGCGCAAACTTACCGATATTGTTGGCGTTAATGGACTTGCTACGATGTACCGGAGTTCCATCGGGGCGTAAAACTCGCGCGTCTTTTTACGCCCGCGATAAAGCACCGAGACGTCGGAACAAGATGTTCGAAGGAAACGTTTTAATTTTTATGCTACACGATGGAATACCATAAAAACTTGGCAACGTTCTGGCAGTTTACGGTATCTCGAAAGCCAGAAAAAGAGAGCCGAATGGTCGGGGACACGACTGCGAAAAGGGAGAAGCAGGACGAGGAGGAGGAGGGCAGGAACAAGGGGGTGGCACGGCAGCAAAAGAGAATGCAGTAAGTAAGCATGCCTTCGCCTCAAGATCAAAGATCAATGCCCACTCGAGTCGATTTGAAACGCGAGCGCATTGCATAGTCGCGCAAACATTATTATACCCCTGTCGACTTTATATACAGTGCCTGGTCGGTACACGCACTCTCCCTCTCCGTTCGCCGCGGTTGGCGGATTCTTTTCTCTGTCCGTCTCTCTCTCTCTCTCTCTCTCTCTCAAGAGAGGGACTCTTTCTCTGTCTCTCTGCAGTGTTCTTCCTTCCTTCCTGCCCTTCCTTTTCCCATTTTCCGTCTCTTTTCCCCGCGAACTGTCCGCGATCGAGTCGTTTCATTCTGGCGAACGGCCGATCGCGCGCGGACACACGGCGCTGCTGCCGGTCGAAGCGCGAGGGGTCGAGGGAATGCGAAAAGGGAGTAGGATGGATAGCGCAACGTGGTCCCGGTGCAACTGTATGTTAATCGAATGCGCATCCGAATACGGAATAAGGATGGAAGCCATCCAGTTTGATACACCATTCTGCCTACGCCCCTTACCCCGCTCGTCATCCACCTCTTCCTCGTCATCTCGTCGTCTCCTCCGCTCGTTCCTCTCGCTCCTCGTCCACGTCCTCACGGTCCCTGTTCCTCGTTCTGGTCGTCGTCGTCGTCGTCGTCCTACCAGCCAACAAGGGAACTCGCCGCTCCTCCGTCGACACTGCATGAGAATCGAAAATGATTCTCTCTCCGGTTTTTCTCTCGTCGCCGTCTAGTCGTGTCCCTTTTTCCCTTTGCTCTCGCTTCTGTCCCGTTCTCTTTCCTTCCTCCCGCCTCTTTCTCTCTTCCGCCTTCGCTTGCCGTCTTCGTATATCGGCGTACTTCGTGTACGTCATACCCGTAATCCATTACAGAATTTCGTATGCATATACGATATCGCATATGTTTATGCGTGCGTTCGCAAACACGCCGCGGAATTAATGCGACATACCGCGCGGTGCCGCGTACTTAGGATAATCGCGGGCCGTGTTTGCAGCGCCGCGAAAATGTCGCATAGTAACGATCGCCGTGCCGCGACGCTGATTTAGCCCCGCCGAGGAACGGACATGCTAGTTTACGCATTCGTCCAAACCCGAGATCATACACGACCCTCGAAGATGATTATTCGAGTTCTAGCGGGACTACCGACGGATTCGGTCGCCGATCGCGAGGATTGTTCCAGACGCTGGAAACACTCGGCTTTCGGGCTAAGCGAGTTATCTATGGGTTATTCCACGCCAAGCGTTTGAAATTGAAATTTGAAATTGAAATATGTTATAGTCTATGCGAAAATAGGGGGTGTAAGTCATCATTCTCCTATTTTCGAAATTCTTTAAAAGATACGGAACCTCAAACTTTGCGGTTTTTACAAAACGACCTTCGAAAACAAATGTTTATCTCCGTTCTTATTAAACTTTTTTTTTTAGTTTTGATTAGACACAAGACGGCTAATAATTTTATTGGGTGTGATATATTTTAACCATTTCGGTACGGGTGCCGGATATATCCGGCACTCGTCCACACAGGTCATCAAACGGACGCCGGATGTATCTGGCACCCGTCCAAAAGGGTTAGAAAAAGAAAGCGAATTCAATGTTCAGCTTGAAAAACGTATAGCTAAATGTAACTGTTACACTAAGAATGCTAGTGCCGTGCTGAAACAGCCGGTCTACGATGTGGAAAGTGGTACATTTTTCAACGTACACAGAAATCAGCCGATCGTAGATTTAAAAAAAATAAAAGCGAATACAATGTTCATCCTGGAAAACATATAGCTAAACGTAATTATTATACTTAGGTTGCTACTGCCCTGTTGAAAAAGCCGGTCTACGATATGGAAGGTGGTACATTTTACAACGTACACAGAAATCAGCCTACCGTAGATTTAAAAAAAAATAAAAGCGAATACAATGTTCAGTCTGGAAAACGTATAGCTAAACGTAACTATTATACTAAGAATGCTAGTACCGTGCTGAAAAACCTGGTCTACGATATGGAAGGCTAGGAAGCCGTTTCGATTTTTGCGTCTGCGGGCCACGACAGTGGTTCGAGTTGCGATCGCTACGGTTCGGAAACGAGCCGGTTCGAAATAACAAATGCGGGAGTCCCGGGCAAGTGTACAGGCCTCCCTCGATTTATTAAAATCACCGTCGACCCGAACGATCGGGCACGGTCTTCCGGAATGGCATCGGCGCAAGTGCATCGGGTACACGAGAGCTTGCATAGTCGCCGATCCGTCTGCTCGGTGACGTTTCCCCCGTCGGTCCCCGTTCCTCGGCATGGAGCACGCTCCGGCGGTCGTCACTATGGACCGTTTCGCTCGTCCTGACGTGGAAAACGAGGCGATATAAAGCACCGGCGGGTTCGATGGCTGGCGGGTACGTCTGTGAGATGCGCCTCAGGTGGTCCGTCGATGGTTCGAGCCGCGCGCGCGGCTTCGTCGATCGTTGAACCCCGTTGGTGACGAGCGTCCGCAATAAATTGGAATACGCCACGATATTCCGCAGCGCGCGGGACTACGTAGACTTTTCTCGGTGCGGCCTCACCGCGGGCTCGATGGATCAGGGAAAGGAGTTGAGGGTGTTCTCCAGTCACCTGTCAACGGCGGAGATAAACTTGAAGGGAACGAGCCGGAAAGGAGCTCCTCGGTCGTCCTTGGTGGCTCGGTCTAGTTGGCCTCCTCTTTCTCCTCCTTCACCTCGCGGGACGATCTCCTTTCCACGCGGTGGATCTCTCGCGAACGATCTCTCCTCTTCGGCTACCTTCCAGTTAGGTCGGCGATCGTCATGGAGCTAAGCGGCGGCGGCATGGCACTAGCCGGCGAATTACCGAGCAGCTCGGAACCAGCCAGGACCGTTCGATAACGTGCGGCGGATTGGAAGCAGCCTGTGGGAGTCGTTAGAAGTACGTCGTGTAAGGATGAAGTACATGTCGGGTAAACGTGCCCGTCGCGATTTCCTGATGCCGCGCCGGCCTAGTGTTTCTTTCCTTATTTGTTGCCCGTTCCCGATGCCTTCTGCCGATAAGCCCGAGCCCTTTTTATCGTGCCGCGAGCCTACGCCGTGCAAACTATCGCATGGAAAACTGAAATTCCTTTCTTCGATCGCGACGGGATCACGATCATTTTCGAGAGAGAACCGAACGAGACGAACCCTTCGGGTTCGGTCTACGTGTTTCCCGCTTATCGTGTCGGTCGAATTGTAATAACGGGCTCGAAGCGTTCCTACGACCTTCCGCTTCCAATTAGAAGCATCTTCACGGAGGGAACGGCGCGGTCGAAGACCGTGGGACACGGTTTCCGAATATAGTCGGGCTGGCAAGTGAATTCCCTAAAAAGAGATAAGACAGCGATCCAGCATCGAGGGGGAGTGAAGTCAAGTATTATGCATCAGCACGATAAAGTAGCGCCAGAAACCCGCACGGCGCATCGAGTGGCTGGAAACCAGGGCACAGGGTGGCTCGATTAAGCTCGCACGCGGTTCACGAGGCGGACGAAGAAAACGCGCGACGAAAGAGGACGAGCGCGGGTTGCAAGGAGCATCAGCAGCAGCACAGCAGCAGCAGCAGCAGCAGCAGCAGCAGCAGCAGTAGCACGTTGCAGCGCAGAGCGCATTGCCTAACCAGGAACCGCGCGAGGGATGGTGGAAGAACACAGGAAAGAACACGGCGAAGAGTGCTCCTCCGCTTCTTCGCCTTGGCAACCGGGGGTGTAGGGTGTAGTTGCAGCAGGAAGGCACTTAAAAAAAAATCTAGACCACCCAGCGACCCTTTTCCCGGCTACGCGAAGGGTCGCACACGCGCACGTACGCGTGCACACGCAGCCTTCCGCAGTTAGGTGCTTCACGACGCGTCGGTATTGCCAGCCCGCAACCCCCCTCGGCCAGCCAGTCTCATAACAGAGAGAAGGCTAGAGAAGTAGATGAGCCGGGGTGCGCGCGGACCGCGGGGGTGCGAGAGAGCGTCGCGCAGTAGGACGACAAAGAGAGGGGTAGGTCGGTCTGGGTTGGCTGCTCCGGGGTTATACGTGCCGTGTGTGCCTCCTCCTAGATACACGGTATAGATTGCGCGATATACCGCGCGGAAGGGATTATTCTTAGGGTAGGGTAGGGTTTTTGCGCGAGTGTAAAAGTGCGAAAAGGGACATGAAGGAGGAGGGTCGCTAGGACGAGAGGGAGTCTAGGGCAGGAGAGGAACGCGGCGGCCGAGAGAAAGGGAGCGAGCGAGAGACGGAGGGAGGAGAAGAAGAGGGACAGAGGAAAAGAGAGAGAAAAAGAGAGACAGAGAGAGAGAGAGAGAGAGAGAGAGAGAAAAGTTTGCGACGGTGGGAGAGGGAGGCACACACATGTCAAGGGTGGAGAAGCAAAAGGGGAGACGCGCCGGCGAACGGGGGCTGCGCTGCCTTTGGGTAGGGCGAGAAAGAGGAGCGCAGCGCGCGCGACTCGTGTGGGGACAGGGGTGGAAAAAAAGTGAACGACGGAGGAGGACAGTCTGAAGCCTGAGTCTGGGCTACCGACGGAGACGGACGAACAACCGGGGTGAAAAACAGAGAAGGAACGCACACGTACACACACCCCGGGGGAGGGAACTGTGGCGTGACGCGGAGGAAAAGGGGTTGATGAGGATGAAACAGGGTTCTGGTTGCATGCGAAGATGCATAGACGATGCGCGCGAGTACTCGCCAGGGCGGTGCACCCTGAAGGTGCATTGATCCCACGGTGGCTGTGCGTAGGGTGCCCTACCTTCTCTACCCCGCGTTTTCCCTTCGTCCCTTTGCCTGCGCCTCTCGTTTCTCCAGCTTCTCACCCTCCGTGTGCCTCGCCTACCACCCTCTCTCGACGGTGCGTACGTACTTACGTATATGTCCCCGCGTGCACTTATATGCGTACGCAGGCAGGCAGGCAGCCAGCATGCAGGCAGGCAGGTATAACACCCCTCGCCATCGACATAGGGGTTGCGAGAAAAAGTAGGATTTCCATCGTGAGGACGATGACGATGACGACGACTACGACGACGACGATAGAGACGGCGACGGCGGCAACGGCGGCAACGGCGGCGGCGGCGGCGGCGGTAGCGGAGGAAGAAAGGAAGTGTAAGAGGTCGATGACGTTAGTCGACGTTTCGCTCGACGCGTGTACGCGTGTGTCCCGCCCGTGCGTACGTGTGCGCCCGTGTGTTAGACAGACGATAAAAGGGGGCGGCGCGGGCGGGGGGAATGATAAAAAAGCCGAACGAGAAAGAGAGCGTGACGAAGGGAATGCAGAAACGCGTAAAGCGCGTGGCTCGTTGCGTACGATGAGAGGAGAACTCATTAAAATAAACATACGCCGTGCACGCACACTCGTGTACGCTTATGCGCGAGACGCAAGTCACCGTAATGCGAGGACATTAGGAACCGGAGCGGTACCCTCTCCCAGCTTCCGTCCCCCTGCACTCTGTCGGTCGCGCGAACCGATCCTCTCCTTTTCTCTTCTCTCTTATTTCTCTACCACCCACCCGATCTCTCCCTCTCTCTCTCTTTTTCTTCCTCTGTCGTTTGTTACCTCTTCCCCGGTATCGAGCAACTGTTATTTTGTACGGTCTATGGATTAGTAATTACGCGGTCTAATTAATCGTGACAGGGGAAACCAGATCGTATCGAGGGCAGATACCTCGCGACGATTTTACGGAGACAGTTCCCATCTCGTTTGCGGCTAATTACGCTTCGAACGGGAGCAACACGATGTAAATGCCGCCGAATCATATCGTTGCCATCCCGATCACGGTTAATTATTTTGCATTATCAATCAACCGACCGTCTATGAATTGCAATGTAATATTCCACAGAATTTCGTGATACAGGGCACAGTTTCATGCGAGAAATTAATATTTTACTTCACTCGCGGCTCGTCGCTGTTGCACAATGGAAACAATAGAATCGTAATTAGTAATCGCATTCGGTATCGCAATGCTCTTCTCTTCGTAGATTGTTTATTTTAGAACGAGGATCCTAAACCGTTTTAATTCGGTACTAGACTATGAATTTTATACATTCATGACGAACACGAGCGTGCACCTTTTAAGACAGAAGAAAATTCTTCTCAATTTTTTTAAATGATTAAAAACATGTATTTGGCTCCTGTTTCTTCATGCAATTCAAATGCACAAGTTTTATTTTACACAAAGATCTACAGACTACGCGTTACTTCCCAAAAGCCAATTAAGAGGGTTCTCGATAACTCTCAATTCTAAATGATTCTCAATGTTTCATTTCTCAGAAACTTGAAAATTTCTCTATAGGAAATAACCCCGAAGGAAATAAACGAACTGGATGGTCGTTGAACAATTTTTCAGGAAATGTTCAGCTGTGATTCCTAACAGTTAAAAATCGATTACACGCTCGCCGGGTAAGTAGTGTGTTAATGAAGAGAACAACGATCGGTCCGGTTCGCATCGGGAGATGTCTATCGTTGAACCGTGCTGGAACAATAATGACATGCCCCTACGGCGGTCCGAGGCGCTGCGAATCAGAGGAGCTTATTACCGGTAGACGCTGACATCGACGCAATCTTTTAATCAGTCACTCGTGGTTAACAGCAATTCCTCGAGTAGCCAGCTAGACGGAAAATTTAAGCGGAGACCCGACAGCTGTTCGTCGCGCTGCCGTTCGGGAGAATCTGGTCAAGTGGATGCTTGAAATTATATTTTTAGAGCGGAATTACGGAAATGTTGACAGCGGCACCAGGATGGAAATCTTACGTCACGCACGTAACTCCGTTGCGTATACGCTGAAAGCTGCGCCGGCAAGCATTCGTGCAGCTTACATTGCGATAACTGTTCCTATTTTTAACAGAACCCGCCACGTTTTTATGGAAACGCTACTAATTACACTCCTTGGCGGATCACTTGCGCATTCAGAATGTTTCTACGGCGAGAAGATTAATTTCCACGTGGCTCAAGGAAAATTCTGCTTCCTTTTAGCTGCCAGGCGTTGCAAAGTTTCCTAGAATATATGGTCGCCATAAGAAACCATCGAGTAAATAGAAGGCATATTAAAATCGTACTTTTCATGCGTTCCTTGACAGCGGTGCTTGAATACTAACATGTTCATTAAACGTAGTACCTGTTTTCTTAATTTAACTCTTTCCATTCGATTGTCCCTTTTCGAGGAAGCGATTCCTCTCGAGAGAACACGAAAAGATGGCAATTATGGTATTCATAGGACTAACATTTTCAATTCTAAGAAAATTGTTTCGTGAAGACTGGAATAACAAAATTTCGTGCTCAGTCCTATTTGAAAATCGAGCAAGCAACGGTTTCCGTTGTCCAGTATTGTAAAGGGTGTCCCAAAATTAACGCAAGGTTTGAATTAAATAGAAAACACAGTTTTTAGTCTTAGAATCATAAAGTACATAGGATAGGGTTATTTATGGAATAACATATTGGGCAAATAGCCTCCACGGCTTTGCTGACACATACGCACTCTTTTGTCGAAATTTTTCATGACCTTTCTGCATAATTGTGGCTGAATTTCGTTGATGCGGCGTTTAATTTTCTCTTGCAATACACGGGTGGTTGTGGGCTTGTTGACATAGACCTTTGATTTCAAATAACCCCATATGAAGAAATCTAATAGTGTTAAATCACACGATCTAGGAAATGTCTCATGCAGTAATTGATTGTTTCACTGGCTGTATGGCATGTGGCACCGTCTTGTTGAAACCACATATTGGCCACATCAATAGCATCCAATTTCGGCAGAAAGAACTGTGTTATCATGTCGCGATATCGAGAACCAGTAACAGTTACTGCTTGACCAGCCTCATTTTCAAAAAAGTATAGTCCAATGATGCCTCCAGCCCAAAATCCGCACCAAACAGTGACACGCTGTGGGTACATTTGTTGTTCGACAATCACATATGGGTTCTCTGTACCTCAAACACTGCAATTTTGACGATTAACAAAGCCATCAAGGTGAAAATGTGCTTCATCGCTTAGGATGATTTTGCTCGAAAAATCAGCATCCACTTGTTGATGTTCAATAATCCATTCCACGAACTCTCTTCGCTGTTCATGGTCATTAGACTTCAGTTGTTGTGTTAATTGAATTTTGTAACCATGGAGACACAGATCTTTTGTGAGTATACGCTATAGAGAACTTCTTGAAATTTGCAATTCTTGTCCACGATGCCGAATTGATGTTCCTGGGTTTTCAACGACACTCTCACGCACTGCTTTGATATTGACATTTGGACGGTTTGTTTTTGGACGACCGGTGTGTTTAGCGTCTCCAACTGATCCAGTCTCCCTGAATTTTTCAATTAACCTTTTCACAGTGGACGAGGTTAAAACACTATTTTGACCATATTTTGTATAAAATTTTCGAACTGCGGTCGCTAAACTTTCATCATTTTTGAAATATTGTTCAATAATGAAAACACGTTGTTGTATCGTATAACGCTCCATTTTTACTAACCCTAAACTCCTAGCTGTGAAATTGTTCTTTTTTCAGGGTTGCTGTTGGAATTTATTTCATATATTTACAACAAAATGAATCTATTATTTCTTTACCAGGAAGGATTTATTAAACCAGCTGTTGACCTATATATGCATACATTGTATGTTGTCCCCGGCATGGGACCCTCGATCCTCAATTGTTTATATTCGACTGTTCCTCCTCAGTATCATCTCTTGTGTCTGTTAGTAGTAACGTTTCTTTCAAAGAGTAAAGACGTGTCTCACTGCTTCTAGAGAAGTTATTAAAAGATACAAATTTTACTTCATATTTAATAGCATAGTGAGTTTTATTATATACCCATATTCCAATAGTTGCCAACAATTTAATTTAATTTAATTTTGGGACTCCCTTTAATACAGTCGAATATGGGATGTTGTTATGAGCGCACGAATAATAAATCGTTTTGTAAGAACGTTTATATATTTATCCTTGCGCTTCGAGCGCTTAACTTAACAAGGCTCGATATTTACGGGTGGTGCAAATAATATTATAAAGACACACGACTTATTAGTACGCAGAACTGAGTTTAATAATTCCGACGTACTGGTTTTTGTCACGAAAATAATACGGATTTACAAACGAGCGGTTTAGTTGAGTTGAAGTTGTTTCAGTGACGTTAATTTTGCGTTTACTTTGGGACACCCTTTACAAAGAATAAATTGCATTGAGAATAGGTGCATTCGAACGATCGTAAAGTGGCATATATTTTTTTGCGGGAATGTTAGACGAAGCCCAGCAATTACACGGAGTCATCTAAATTTATGAAACGAATGATCATTTGCTGCTCGCATCCTGAATGGTATGATCAACTGCTATAGCCGACAACCGCATTCCAGCATCGATATAGACATTCGTTTCGCGAGGAAGCTGCCGGCACTTGTGCCCCCAAGATAAGGAAATGAAGAGCCGATAATTAAAGCACACCGTCTACGCCCTCTCTTGAGCTAGCGAGGATAAGCTAGAGTTCACGAGCTGGTGTTCACGTCCGTTCGTGTCCGTAAGTGCGTGGTGGTGTGCGTCGGTTCCTGTTGTACGAAGTACAGTGGCCATGTGGCTGGATCAACCCTGGTGGTCCACTGCATTTAGAACAGTACGAGTGGACCCGCTTCTGGACCTGCCACACAAAGCGTATATCACGATAACGAGCCTGGGAATCGTAAGCGCCAGATAGTATCCTCGATTTCCGGTTCACCGTGATGCCGTTATCCCGATCTACGAACTGGCCAACGCCGTCGTCGCAACTTTTCGAAAACACTTATGCCAAACGCAACGAGCTCTCGCATCTTATACCGTTCGTTCGACGAGTGTGAATCTACATCGCTGTATTTCGCTGTCTTTTTATTTGCAATTAGTAGTTCTCTCCGCTCCGCTGTATCATTATTAAGCCATATCGCATTATTATTTAACGGAGTTGCGTTTAAATGCTATTAGGACCAATTAGTTCGTTTCTTAACCGTTCGCATGCGCTAGCGGGACGCGCGCAAGACTTCCGTTCTTGCTGCCGAGTTTATTGCCATTTTTCATTTTGTCAGCGAACGGTAATTACTCCAAATAAGACTCGGTAATTACACAGTTCTGTTAATGTCATTCAAGATCCTCCAGGCGGGCACTTGCATTAACGCCGCGGAACCCCTGTTTTAGAATATTTATTGTGTTCCGGTTTGACCATCGGGAAGAGCAAACATTATCATTTCCGGCTTGTCGAGTCACTTTTCGCGTTGATTAATACGAAACGCGTACGTTATTAAATGGACGCGTTCTGTCCGGTTCCCGGTGTCGACCTACAACAATCGCACGCCACGGAAATCGCGTACCCGCATCTGCCTAGAATCTGCACGCGTGCACACTTATTTCTATGGAGATGCATATGAATATTCCAACGGTGCGCCACAGCCACGCCAAAGAACCACTTTCCGCGTTGCCACCTGCACTTTCACTTCGCTCCTCGTAATTTATGTCTAAATGAGTCGCGGTTATGAATTCCGCGACCGCCGTATGCATCAACATAATGCGTACTCGTAGGTGGCACGCCGCGCGAAACGGAGGCGGAATTCGTGAAATATGCCTCGGGGATTATCGCGCCGAATTCTGGCCGTCTTGCAGATCTCGAGTCTGATCGCAACGTTCGCGTCGTAGATTTTCAACGTGTTACGTCGTTCCCCATGATTATCAGCCTCGCCAGATATTTTCACGCGTGTTCTCGTTTGTTGCGACAGCGGAATGTATCAAGCTTGTGTTTCTTCGCTGTAGAATCGCGATGTGGAGAAATACGTGAATGTAGTTGACAATCATTCTGGGTCGTTAATCGTGTAGACAATGAGAAAAATAATTTTTCTCGACACCTTAATAATTGGATTGCGGATTTTACGGGTTTGTGGCAAAATCGGGCATATGCAATTTAAAATAGTTGAACAATTTACAGAATTTAAGAAAATTTAGTTTAGTTTCCTCCTGAAACATTTCTATTTTGCACCAAGATATGCAGTTTATATTGAAAAAAATCTACAAACAAAAATGGCTTGTTCCAACCTCCAAGACTCCGGTCGATAAATTGCACAGACCCTAAAAAAAGACTATCAGCATCCGCGTAATCTACATCCGACCTACCGATCAACACCCCACGGAGCTTTACAAAGTATCTACGATCGTTCGCCTATCTTTCGTTAATAGGTAATCGCATCCTTATCGGCAGTATCAGTTGCAGAGTCCCCTTGAACTCGGAATTCGCACTCGACCAGACCAGAATCCGAGGAACGCGTTCCGTTTCCGCGTTCGCGATCCCGTCTTGATCTTTCTGCGCGCGAAAGGAGGAGCCGTGTGGCGTATAAGTGCGCAGGGCAAAGAGAGGGCAGAGGAGGGACGAAGAAGGAGCGAGAGAGGAGGAAAGAAAGAGAGACGAATAATTATATCCATCCTGGCGGGCTGTCCCGCCATTTTAATTAATATTAATTGAACGCCGCTTTGAACCGGTCGGTCGGGACCGATGTCGCGGCGCGGTGCGGAGCGGCGTCGTACGCATGCACGCGTAATTACGCGAACGCTGCGCGAATGAGACGCGTACATACGAGCGGCATGGGGCGCCCCGCGCTCGCGCGCCGGATTCCTTTCAATCTTAGACGTTTAAGCGTGCGCTCGCTCGTAATTACGCGCAATTTCGTTCGATTGAAAGTTCCGCAGCCCCCAACGGCCGGACTGCTTCGGCCGTTTTCGGGCCGAATGACTATCAAAGAGTCCGCCGCGAGCCCTTCCCCTCGACCCGACCCGCCGCAATGTCCGAACCTTATTCCGAATGTTATGCGAGGAGGAATCCGCTTCTCTCCTCGATTCTATCTCCGCCGCCATCCTCTTCTCTGTGTCACGTGTCGCTGGTTACCCGCTTGCGTGGAAAACGCGTGGCCCAAAGGGCGAAAAAGGTACGACCCGTTCTCTCTCTTTCTCTCTCGCATGCTCCGCGAATTTACATTCCGCGCGTAATCGGCGCTTCGGCCCCGCCTCGACTCGCCGCGATTCTGCCCGAGTGCGTTTCCTACAACTGCAAACTCGGGACGGCTCGCTCGACCCGCGAATTTATTGCGCGTTTTCGGTGAAATGTTGCGACGCCTCGGCCCAACGTAATTGCCGCGCGATACCGTCACCTGTATGACCGAAGAAAGTAACGCGATACGCGTACACCGCGGAGATTGTCTTAATGTCGCGCAGACGTGAATTTACACGTGAGAAAGCGTCATCGGGCTGAATTTCTGCCGGGACCACTATTTGGGGTACAACTTTTGCGCTTCTGATGCTCTGATACCAGGATTGTGGGAAAAGTTCTTACACGTGTGTGCGAAATTTCGGACATGCGCGTAAGGTTGTAGAACGCGAACGCGTTGGTGCAAGATTGGTAGGTCTCCCTATCGAAAACTTACATGCTGTTCTTTGTAATACAAGTGGTTAGTGAAATTTGAAAAATTAACACGTTGAATGCCGAGAGGATTTTGCATGATTCGGACAAGTTTAATTCATTCGATCGATAGGAGTGATCAGGTTGCTAAAAAAAATTGTCAGTTACCGAATAACGAAGTTCCTACATCATAATGTAATCTGGTTAATTTCGACAGTAATAAATTAACGTTGAATACTATTAATTCAATGATAATCATGCTCGAACAACGAAATGGCGCCGGTCACCGGTGATCACCGTGGCGTTCAACGTGTTAATTCTTCTAGAAGACTCGTTACTTGTAAATTGCTTGCAGTTCAATATTTTTGTAATTTGTACATTTTCTTTTGAAGCAACTTGTAGTTGATGGAAATCGGTGGTCACAATGTATGCGACGCATAAATTTTTCGGCTCGAAGAAGCAAATTATGAAATGTAGATGTTCAAAAAGAAAATGAAGTAGGTAGTACGATAGAGAAGACGAACAACGAAAAAACTAGTGATAGAAGTAGGCAGTGATAAAAATGACCAATGACTATGGATGAATGGGTAGCTACAATTTCACATGTTATAAAGATTCAA
Organism: Agapostemon virescens; assembly: GCA_028453745.1. NCBI lineage: Eukaryota > Metazoa > Arthropoda > Insecta > Hymenoptera > Halictidae > Agapostemon > Agapostemon virescens. Next base: position 10,486,927 of record CM052090.1, on the reverse strand, counting down.
ACAATTCAATAGCATTAATATATTATTGTCAACTTAGTAAATTTATTGAAGAAAAGAAGATGTTCTTAAGTGAATTATGTAATCTATGACAAATGTAGAAAATTGTTATTTTGTATAAAAATCTACAGACTAAAATGATAAACAATGACTACAAGAACAATAAGAACAGATAGAATATACAACAATGTATCTAGTGAAAGGAATAACGTGAGAATGAATTGACATGAAGCAAAGATATAAAGGGTTAGTAAAATATGCAAGTAAAAGGAGACATTTTTAAATGGATCTTATATCTTACATGAAACGCAGAAAATTTGTAGTTTGCATAAAAATCCCCAGTTTACGATGCTAGTCAACGACAATAAGAACAGTAATAATAGATGGAGTATTTCGAACCGTATATAGTAAGAGGAATAAAATAAAAAGGGCTGATACAACAATTAACACTTTAAGTCTACTATTAGGACTTTCAATAGTTGCACTGTAACAAAATGAAGCCTAAAAAACTGCCTTTACATTGTAATTTGCAACCAAATTATTAGATAACGTTACCGAGGATGTCATGCTGATTTACAATAAAAATTGCTGTCGGCGTTGAGAGATCCATTAAAAAGTTTTCAATCGTGAACGATGGACCTTGAAAAATTCCGAAACACTCGCCGGTCGGTAATGTGTTGAACATCGCGTAAGTAACGCTACAAAATACACAAAGGCTACATAATATTTCCACCGAAGGAACAGTTTACCGACCGGAAGCCTATCGTTAGGGCTTTCGATAGTTGCACTGTAACAAAATGAAGCCTAAAAAACTGCTTTTACATTGTAATTTGTAACCAAATTATTAGATAACGTTGCCGAGGATGTCATGCTGATTTACAATAAAAATTGCTGTCGGCGTTGAGAGATCCATTAAAAAGTTTTCAATCATGGACAATGGACCTTGAAAAATTCTGAAATGCTCGCCGGTCGGTAAAGTGTTAAGAAAGAAAGAACCTGATAATCGGTATCAGGAGATCGTACAATCGCGTTAAGAGAACAATGTATTGGGTTGTTGGGAAAGTAATTTCGTTTTTTCCCGACAGAGGATTTAATTGTATTTTTTTGCACCCAACTTCACACTTAAGCCGCATAATCATTACATGTTTTGAGAGCTGATATAGCAAGGCTTGTGTGTGAAAAAGTCCAATTGATTCTACGCAGTAGTTTTTGGTTGGTGCCCTTTTAAATATGGAAAGCAATAAGCAGCATTTTCGTCATATTTTACTTTTTTACTATAGAAAAGGTAAAAATACTGTTAAAGCCAGAAAGAAATTAACCGATGTGTATGGAGAAGATGTGTTGACAGTACGCCAGTGCCAGAACTAGTTTGCACATTTTCGATCCGGCAATTTTGATGTCGAAGGTGCACCACGTTTTGGAAGGCCGGTTGAAGCTGATAAAGACACGATAAAGGCATTAGTTGATGCAAACCGGCGAATAACAACACGTGGGATCGGTGAGAGGTTAAATTTATCAAATTCAACTGTTTATGACCACTTGAAAGGCCTGGGTTTAACCTCGAAGCTCGATATATGGGTTCCTCATGTTCTCACGGAGAGAAATTTATGTCGTCGCGTTGATGTCTGTGATTCGCTTCTCAAACGTCACGAAAATGATCCATTTTTGAAGCGCATCGTTACTGGGGACCAAAAAGGGGTTGTATATAACAATGTCAAACGCAAGAGATCATGGACAAACTGAATGATGCACTTCAACAGAAAAGGCCAGAATTAATCAACAGGAAAGGTGTAGTGTTCCACCAAGATAATACGAGACTTCATACAAGTTTGGTCACTCGCCAAAAGCTTTTACAGCTTGAATGGGATACAATGCCACACCCACCATATTCTCCAGATCTGGCACCTTCAGATCATTATTTGTTCATTATATATTCACATTCATTCTGGTCCATATATTGGACCAGAATGGCCAATATATAATTTAATAAAATATTTGTTCATTATACGAAAATTGTCTTTCATTTTCACAAAAAGAAACGAAATTACTTTCCGAACAACCCAATAGATTGTGCTACGATGAAAAATTTAATGTCGATCACAGTCAGAAATGGGAAATACGATGTGACGTGAAAAAGTGGAAGGGTTCGGCGGTGTCTCGACCGGAAGTGAATCGTCTGGAGGTGCGCGGCGCCGCGGAAGTTGAAATGATAACCATCGGTTGTCACTGGATCGTCTCCGAGGCTTATGACCGCGTTTCCCTCCCTGCTCGTAGGTTTCGTTTCCAGCTAACTAGAAGCGGCTTCACGTACGGCTGGCGTCGCGACGTGATTCGTAGGAGAGAAGCGAAGAGGAGCGGAGCGGAGCGTACGGGCAGAACAGGTTCGTCGTTTCCTGCGAGGCTGACGCCACGTGTGTACCGGTCCGTCATAGCCGCGCGTGGGTATGATACACCTAAAGCATGTTGACGCATCGAATTATTCAAATCAGATAGTCGTCCGATGGAAATGGGACGGGGCTCGAAGGGAGTCGAACAGGAGACCCGGTGGGACGGTGGACAGAAACCGAGGAGCGATCGAAGAAAGTGACACGGGCTGGAACGAACGAGATTAATCGAGAAAGAAAAATAGAAGGAAAAAGATCGCTACCGTTGCGAAGAAAATCAGCAGATCGCCGGATCGCTGGGACGAATTGCTCGGACCTCCTACAGAAATGAACAAGATTTCTTAAACAGATGAAACACGCTGATGGTAACTCGGACAAAGTAAAAATGTTCGATTGCTAATATCGAGCAAACTAAGCTGACGCAAAAAAAAGAATAACCGATAAGTCCGTAAAACTGACGGCAAGCTTATGAACTGGAGTAAATTGAATTCTAGAGAAACTGTTGATGGAATGTTAAATAGAATAAGGAATATAATGAACAAAAATTGAAAGGAAATTATAGGCGAAGAAACGCGGAGAGGTGGAGTGGAAGTTCCGAGATAACGTTGAAAAGGATAAAAGAAAAAGAAGGATGAATAAAAATTGAGATGAAAAGTTGTGAAGACGGTGGACAAGAAAATGAGGCAACGTTCGTTCGCGATGTCGACCAAGAAGCACCGAGAGAACGGTTTAATCTAATCCAAACATTAGGGGCTACAAATCGTTAATTGTCACGCGAGGAATGCCGGCCCCTAGGTGAGACGCGTTTGTAATTAGGCGGCTTCAAACGATATCGATCGTGCCACGTCGTCGGTTCGATGCGCACCCTCCTGCTACTGTGTATACCACGGTCTCGACGAGTCTCGAGCATCACGACGTGTCGACGGTAATGATCCACGAGCGATCGATCGAACCGATCCGATGTCACGCGGAAATGCTTCTTGGGATTCCTTTGTGTGAATCACGGTCGCAAGGATGTCGTAGTTTACTATCTACCCGTACCAGCAAATTGGTGCCCGGGGTCAAACGGTGGGCAAGATAATTAAGTAAATGGCGCGTTACACCGTGACGGGTTCTCGCAAAAATTCACCTGACCGATGAAACGACAAGGCGAACAAGCAGCGGAGATTAATTGCCGTAGAAAGTACATTAGATCCAACGATAAACGTGCATTCTCGGATGACAAGCCGATTCGAATAACGTGCAAGTAGTTTGACTGCATCGATCAAACTATTCGGTAGAGCAAAAGTGAGAGGACGTTTTGAATCTTAAAGATTTTTACAAGATGCTGTAAATTATTTGTATATTGTTAAGACAAAATAAAATTAGGTTAACACTGAATCAATCGGACGGGTACTATGGTAAAATTATAAAACAAGGAGTTTAAAGAATTTTTACAAGTTTAATAGAATAAACAGTGCTATTTTAATTCCGTTCATTCTAAACGTTACCATTTGTTAAAAAGATTCATAAGATACCAGAGAAACTTTGTTAATAGTTAAAATGGACTCGAGTCGTTTAAATTTAACGATTGCGAAGATTTCAACAAAATTTATTGTTACGAGTGTACAGTTCACAACCGACTGTGACGGCCAACCGAATACTGGGAATAATCGAATATCGGTTGTAATAATATTCTGCACGTTTCCGGTACGTTGAAAGGCTTTCCGGTGTCCAGATCGTCGACAGGCGGAAGCATTCCTCGTCCCCGAGAGCGGGCGCAAAAGAGGGCCGGTGTCGCGGCACAAAGGCGAGGCTTCTCGCGTACCCGCGGGAGTGAAAATTAAAAATCATTAATTTCCCTAATGGATGCGAGAAATGACTGCAGCCTCTCTTCTTTCAGAGTCTGCCACGCATGCACGACGAGAGTGGCGAGTGCGTCGCAGCTCGGCGTCTGCGTGCTTACCTGCGTGGAAACGGCCGAGTGCCGCGTGGAAATGCGCGTGTGGCATGGTAACCGCAGAGGGAGAGAAAAAGGAGTCAACAGGAAGAAGAGCGTGGGCAGAAAAGACGAGAGAAACAGTGTGCGAGAGGAAAGAGAGGAAAGAGAGAACGCCGCGGAGAAGCCGAGGAGAAGGCAAAAAGGATACGAGGGATGAAAGGTAGCACAGGATCTCGAGAGGAACGAAGACAGAGGGTGCGAAGAGGGGCAGTCGTGGAAACAGAGGGTAGAAGAAACGGAAGAACTCCGGAGTGGTAAAGGACCGCGGACTCGTAGGAAGCAGGGATAAAGAGGGAAAGAGCGCGTCACAATGCGCCGAGTAATCCTGTCGCGTCGTTAACTAACGCGCGGCTGCTAATAAGTCATTAGGGGATGGCTGTCGTCGAGCTGCGTGCACGTACTTTCTAGCTGGGCTGCGAGATACGAGTTATGAGCAATATGGACTCGCAGACGTACGCAGCTCGGTGTGTACGTGTGTACGCGTGCTCCTAGTACCCCCCAATGTGGTAGGGGTGCGTGTCTTGTTAGCGACACCCCTGGCGTTGGACGAGAGCCTCTTTCATCCTCTGCCCCCTCCTAACCTCCCCTCTTATCCTCATTCTATCTGCCCCTACCCTTGGTCTTATTCTAAAACCCTGTCTCTGCCCTCCACCCCCTTTCGTGTTCCTTCTCTCTCTCTCTCTCTCTCTCTCTCTCTCTCTCTCTCTCTCTCTGTCTCTCTATTACTCTCTTAATGTCTCTCTTTCTCTACTCTCCGGCTGGCTTTTTCTCGACGCGCACAACTATGCATTTTCGAACGTGTGGATCGGGTGGTATCCGGATTGGCGCAACAATGGTTAGGTGTATGCGTGCACGGGATCGAGGGCAAGCCGAGAGTACGCACGCATGGACGAGCAACCCCCATGGGGGAGAGGACGAGGACGGCGCGCGATTTCTACCGTCGTCGTGTTCAGACACGGTCGCGCCGTATGTCGCCTCGTTATACACGGCGGAACGAGTGACACCGCCGCGAAACCCGCCGTATTTCTAGTACGGTAGGTTAGTTAAGCTCTCTTTCAGCCTGCGCGCCACTTAGCTCGCGCGTATGCACGCACGCACACCGCGCAACATAAATAATCGCTGGTTTTAACCGGGCCCCGAGAGAGCGAACCTACGGCGAACACCAGGCCCCGATGCGATATCGTCGCGTATCGTCGAGAGGGTCTTACACCACGGTTACGCAACCGAACCGTTTACAGTCTGTCCCTGGCCTGTCCCGCGATTGTCCCTTTTGCTATGCCGCGTCAGGACGCGTTCCTCGCGTGGCGAATGCAAGCCGGTTAGGCTCCCGACGTCCCTTGGCTTACGCCTCTTCGGATGACACAAGGTCTATTGACTGCCAACGCGCGCGGCCAAGAGATATGGCGTTTCGGCGAGGAGCCTGTCGTCGACGTTGTCTCCGAAGAAACCCGACTCCCAGATCCGTTACAGTTACTTCAGTATGTACGCGTACGTTGCGAACAAACCTAATCCTTCCGCGAAACAGACTTTTCCTAGCGATCGTATCCTTCTTCGCCCTTGCGAAACCGTTAACAATGATCCGAATGTCTGCGACGGTTATTTATTCGGTGGGATTGCTAAAGATGAAGTAGACTGCTTCCGAAGCAAAACCTGAATGCTTTGTGTTGGCTGACTGAACTTTCAACAGGCTATCTAACGACGACGTTCCGTCAGAATGATCTTTAATTATTTCCTTTTCAATAATAATTCAAAAGCGGACGTTTTATTCGAGTTCGTTCGCGGTAACCGCTTCCGCTAGATCGGAGGCCTCGACTAACGAATAATTAAACCGGTTGATTTAACCCATTTGCAGAAGAGCATCGAATATCGCTATCGGTACGCTGCCTCGTGTATTCCAACGACGAATACTCGCGGCGAGCGTCTTTCGCTAAACACCGTTTACCTTCGCAGCGGAATCAAAAGCCGCATTAAAAACACCAAAGGTTTAATGCACCAAACAAAAAGAGAATATTCTCAACGCACAGGGTGTTTGCATTACTTCGTCGAACCCCTGTGTGTATTCCCAAAGAGCATCGGAAAATTGCAAGCACGGAAAGGCTAAAAAAGGAAAAGGAAAAAGGCAAAAGCGTGTCGCCGATCAAACTTCTCTTCGGGTGAGAAGACTTTGACACACGGTGAAGATTTTTTCGAGGGGAACCCGTCAAAGGAGGAAAATGAAAAGCGTTGTAGCCCCGGCTACACGGAGTTACGGCAGCGTCGTGTAGCCTGTGCTTGTAACGGTAAGCGTCGGTGGTGGATGAGAGAAGCGGCGGAGGATGAAGAGGAGGAGCAGAGGCAGGCTTTGACTCGAAGTGGACCTGCTTGGCTAGTACAGGTATTTACTAGGTGCCTGTGCCTGCCCCTACCATCGTGTCTGTACCTATGCCCTCGAACAGCGGTCGCATAGTTCAGGAATTCTTTCTCGCGATGCTGATGGACGCCGCTTGGTATCGTGGCCCGCAGAGGTCGCCACCTCCTTCGCGAGACAGGCCGAGTAGGTTTCTTCTTCCTCGTCGAAAAACGCGGCGGACGTGCATTAGTCAAACCCGGTTGGGAAAACTGATACGTGTTAGCATCGGATTTGCATCTCAATGACGCCGGCAAGGGGATCATAGATAAACGGCGGGTCGCAGGTGTCTCTGGTAATATTGACAAATGACGCCCGGCCGAATAGCCAATATCCCTGCGTTTATGCCCCGGGGCTCTTTTGTCCTTTTGTCGCGAAGTCATCCTTTCCCCGATGAAGAAACGATCGCGCGGACTCCATTCAGCGGCCGCAAAGGTCGATCGATCGACGCGGGCTCTGCGCGTCCGATCGCGATCACGAACCTTACAAATCGCGCTCGATTTTAAAGAGAACAGCCCGAAGAGTTATGGAGTACCCCGTCGCTACCGATTCGCAATCTGCATTCTGCGTGTGCACGTCCGCGGTGTCGTTACTCGGCCAAGTACTTCTAAATCATCATTCGCGTTTATCCGCATTAACACGTTGAATGCGGAGCCATTTTGCTTAGCTTTCGCGTCACATTTTATTTACCTTTAACACTTTGACTGCTATGTCATCCATATGTGGGTGACAGAATTGTTTGTCCACGTTTACAAATAAATTTGTACATTAATATGTTCGATGCACTGAATTTACTTGAGATCTGAAGAATAGAAGAAGGTTGAAGAATAACTTTGTGTCGCACATTTTAACCCTTTGCACTCTGCTGTCCCCTCTCAGGGGACATCATAATTCTAGCATATCACTCGGATGTCCCCTCCCGGGGGACATTCAAGTTTATTAGTGATTACGGGGAATTGAGTTATTTCAGCGCAACTTTTTGAGACATGCATGTTTCCCTGAAGTTTTCTCTTGAAATGGCACAAGAAATCAAATCATAATATCGTAAAATTACTAAGATATATAAAAAAGTATCAGCGGGTTTTGTGTCAGAAGAGAACGTGAGAATCGTGCTCACGACGGTCCGAGTACTTCTCGGCGCCATTTTAAAAGAGCGATATAGTGAGATTAATAAATATCAATAAACAATTCTAAAACTGACGGAATAGATTTTCAAAGCTGAGCTCAGCCTGGTTTGAAGCTTCGAGCAGTATAGATAGATCTAACGAGTCAGAAAATCTGAAAAGTGATTCTTCTCTTGGTAAATAAGTTCTTTTGGTAAATATCATTTTGTAAGTTAGTAATAACAGTTAGAAATTTTCAATTTTTTTGAATCGAGAACGCGTCCATCCGCATCTTCTGCGGACAATAGATTAGACAATAAACTACATATTCCCGATGTGGGACAAAGAAAACGGGACTGCATTGTGTGTTCTAACAGGAAAACACCTGGTGGCAAGCGTCAAACAACTTATCATTGTCAAACATGCACTAATCAGTCTGCAATGCATATTGAAGAGTATTTCAAAATTTATCATACTGTACAAAATTATAAACAATAAAATATTGATTTTTTTGCAAATATACATTCCTCGATTTCAAACAATTTATATAAGTCCAATATCATTATAATACGTTACTTAGTTCCAAAATTATAATAAATAATACGAGGGTCTGTAAATGCTCGTTTCTGCTGTAAAGTGGCGCTGAGTAGCTGATAGCCAACGTCCAGAATCGTTCGGAGTGCAAAGGGTTAAGTTTTACGTTGGTGCTTCAATAAATATGTTACTTTGATTTTGTGGGATTTTTAAGGTTATTAGTTTGGCAGTTGAAGTGTTAAACGGAGACAATGCAACTGTGGATAAGCAAACTCGCTAAGCCCAATTCTGCTTTCCTGTTTCACTCGAATCTATTGAAATAGTGCGAATATTTCTTAATATTATATGAATTATTTATAACATATTAATTTGTAAATTCGATACCGGCAGTCCCCAGAAACTGACATAGCATTCAACGCGTTAATGGCCGCCAAGATTCCTCGTTCGCTTTCGAAAACGCTGTGGAATTTATCATACAGAACAATTTCATCGTTTTTATTTACCAGTCGATTGATAAATCTACGTATCAACGAATCGGCAGCTAGCTAAATCTCTCGCGCACATTTTCCAAAGAAGGAAAGGCGCCGTTTGGCAGCCGGGTTAGAAAAATCGTTGGAAATTTCCGCCGTTCTCAGCGTACACTTCCGAAATTCAAAACAAGCATTCCGAGGAGCGTTTTCCGCGAGCAAATATAACTCACGGGCTGGACTTATGCGGCAAATAAATCACCTCACAGGGATGCACGGGCGCAAAAAGCAACGTCGAATAAATCCTCGCGCGCGGAAGAATCGTTTCGCGGCGAGCACAATAAACCGGGGGAATCGTGATTTCGTCGGGGCAACGATGATTCGCGATTATTGTCCGCGTCAGCGATACCAAGGGGACGCCTCCATAACAGTGAAAACACCGTAAAAGCGCGGGAAAATGCGGTGGGGAGAGGGCCGAATCGTATCGGCTCGTATAAGAAAGTTCTACGAGGGCCGTTCGGAGGCGTCGATATCGGGCTGCGCCTCTCCTTTATGCCGACACGGAAAAATCGTCGGGACGGCTGATCGACTACCGTCGTTAAACTGCAAACTTGTAAGCGGAATCGCGTCTACTCGCACGCGTTCATCCGGCAGTTACGGTCGAGTTTATCGTCCGTTCGTGCGAGCCGAGTGAAAGTATGCTGGTCGTTTTACTCGTCTCGTCGTTATGCCTAGCACCGCAGGACGAAAGGGAATGGAGCAGAGGGAGAGAGAGACACGCCACGGGAAAGTTCAGAGCGACGATGCTCGTGCCTTGTATCCCCGTAGAAGAAAGAAAGGGCGCAGGAGACCGTGGATCACATGCTCGTTCGTTCGCTCGGCCGCTCGCCCGCTCGCTTTCGAGAGGCTTTATCGAACAACCGAACCACAGAATCGCGGTGACGCTCACCTAATCTGGCCTCGAAATTGTCTCCGCGTCGCTTAAAAGTCAACCAACGTCGTGACTGCCCCCCTGCCTTCGCAGGAACGTCGCGCCGCGTTAATTGCGAGCCTACGATCGCATACTTGCACGCCTCCGATTTTTCACCCGTGCGATCTCGCAGGGAATATCAAATCACCCTGCTAATCCCTCGACTAGTAAACAAGTTACCCGGCGCAAATCGTTCCCCGGCAAACGCTCCGAACGATAAATAAACCAGTCGAGGATTAATTAAGTGGATAGGATAGTTCGACGAAAAAACGTCTTGCGCGCTTCTCTGATAATTTATTTCGGTAATTTCTACGGAGAAACGATTATGAAATGTAGAAGCTATTGTTCCAGGTATCCGATTCGTTGAACTTTTAAAGTGATTTGCGACGACCAATGCCGGGGTATTCTTGCGCAAGCTTGCGGTCAAAGGGTAAGAGAAGAAATTTACGATATTAAAAATCGTCTTTTATGTCGTTAACGGCACAGCATTAATTTCAAGCGTGTAAAAGCATCGGCGTAATTATCGGACAGTGCGCATTTATGCAAATTCGAGTTTTGCATGCTAATTGATAAAAGGAGAAACGAATAGAGATTCCCCGCGTGCTAGAGGTTTTATAGTGTGCATACCGACGGAAGCATCACCGTTAATTCCGACGTTACCGTTTTATTTCGTCGTGTTTCGCCGCGGACGCCGAGCCGTCATAAATGTTGAAACGTCGGACGATCGATTATTATTCATAATCAACCAGGTCTTAACAAGGGCCGGATTTTTGCGACGAAGTGTCGGCGAAATGAAGCATTGCCATTAGGGCCGAAAGAACCGTGAATCGTCGCGAATCGAACGAGAGAGCTCGGTAAACGGTAAATTTACAATCGAGGTAATGGCAATGCCGTAGTACCGCGTGTCAGTGGATAATTTACGGCTGTATAAATTTCTTTTATTGATTTGCTCGCGGTGTTTTTGCATCTAGTTTCTGCATTCTTTGCCGCGAATGCTTCTCGGGACTTACGTATCGACGTGTCGACCCAGTTGGTGTAACAAGAGCGCCGTGCCACGGAACGTTACATTGCAGCGCACCGACGCTGCACTTGTTATATGCCAACGGTCCCGAGAGTCGCGGTTGAAGTATGATGTCATTACCGAAGTTGCAAATTGTAACAAAATAAATTTACATAGAAATCCGGTTCCGCCTCGCCTGCGACGGGACGCGAACGCGAGAAACCCCCGGTCTCGCGGGATAAACGACATTACGCGGAATCTAATTGATCAACAATTGATCGCGGCGAGTCAATTTTCTAATGAATTTTTGATTTATTACCAACACGGATAATCAAGCATTTATAGACGGGGCTCGCGGTCACGGGTCGGCGGATACGAGAAAAATGATAGTCCGCAATCTGCCGTCTCGTTTTAGCCCCATCATTGTTGGAATGTATTCGATTAATATCGTTTGCTGGAAGCATTGCCGATCAGATAGGCGTGGCTCGGTATAGACCGGTGGAAGCCGAGCACCTATGAACCTTGAACCGAAACGGATAATTCATAGATATTAATAAATTCTAGCAATTAATTCCCAACGCGGTGTAACCGATCGCTTATGTTTAAAGATAAATCATTAGCCTCCCGTGCGCGCCGCGGAGGCCGCGCACGACGGCGCATCCGACGATCGTAAATAGCCGATTGTCTCGACGCCCGTTAACATTGGCGACTCTAAAAAGCCCGACGGCCGTTTCGACCGTGTAAAATATCTTCGCGGGACTTCCTCGATTTGCTCGACGACGAATCAAGAAATCTCACGCGAAATTCCTAAACAAGCGGCACTAATAGATGCTCGTTAGAGGGTCGGCAACCGTGGCAGCGTTAAAACGCCCGGGGAATTCGTTCGTCTCCATTAACCTAATCATACCACGTAATCCAAGCCAGTTAGCATCAATCTCCGGGATCGCGCCAAGCCGTTTTTACCAGCGAACAGACCGATCCTCGAGCAACTCGCGCGATTTTATCGGCGACCGCTTTCGAGACCGTGAGGGACCGTGGTGGTTAAACTCGTGGAACAGCTTCCCGATGGTGCCCCTTTAATCCTATATCCGGGGGATGATACCCCGGGGGCGGAGGTAAGCTGCCTCTCGAGGGTGGAATCTGCGGAGTTTCCGGACCGAGATAACGGCCGGCAGACGAACGGCCGCGAGCGTGTCCGGGGCGAGCAAATAATATCACGCACCGTTCGCGATTAGCATAATTCGATGATTCGTTGTACGGCCGACTTATTTATCGCCGGCCCGGGCCGTTTTCACTTTGAAAACGGTCGACCGTGCCGGCCAAATACACCAACTTTCGGGACATTAGGCGTATTATTACGCGACGGGGCCAGCCACCAAAAGCGGGATAGATAATATATCGTTGCTCGTGGGGACCGTGGCTCCTTAATGTAGGATGGCCGAGGATAATATATGCCGAATGCCGCTTCCAGGTGAGGCGAGAGAGAAGGAGAGAAAAAAAGAGACGTAAGAGAGAGAAAAACAGAGAGAGAGAAAGAGAGGAAGAACGTCGCGCCGCCGGGGAGGAGCGAAGTGGCCCCGCGTGTTATTTATTGATTTATGCGAATAATCACGTTCGAAAGCGTCTCGTTGAGCGTTAAGGGACTTTTTCGGCCGGTAGTCCGTTTCTCTTCCATCCGGTCCCTTCGTCTGCTCCCTCCTCGGACCCCTGTCGTCGATCTCTTCTTTTTCGCCACGGTTCCGCCGGGTAAACGCAAATAAATTACGCTTTACTGCCTATTCCACGGCGTGTGAGGCCCGTGAAGCCCAGGCTGCCGAGAAGCTGCAAGAAAAATCGGCGATCCGGACGAGCATAGAAAGCGAATCGAAGGGCGCCGGCTCTCGAATTATTATGCTCGTCGCCTGTATCGGGCTCGCCGCTTCCTGGCCACGTTCCTCTATGTACCGACGCATAGAAAAATCGGCCCCGAGCGAAGGTGAACCAACTCTCCTTCGTTTTCTATCGAAACGGTCCCGTAACATTCGGATACATAACTTACACGCAATTTCATTGGAACGCGGTCAATGGATTCCTTTTGTAGGCGTGCGCGTTACTTGCTACGCGAATTTGCGTGGGTGTCACCGTAGAATTATGATTACCGCGGATTTGAAAGAAAAATCAAAATTTATCTGTGTCAATTGCTTGACACAGAGTCCACGTTTCTTAATAGTTTTATAAAGCAGAAAACAGTACAGCAGTGTCTTGAAATCTCGTAAATGGAATCTTGTAAGTGTACTCATTCTTGCAAAAAGCAATCTAATCTGGATTACGTGAAGAATTTTAGAAATATGTTAATATCTGTTAAAAATAAAGCTTTTCAAGCAAAAAATAAAATTGTTAAGATTAATCAAGTTTTCTGGATTGAAATAAGAAAAAGTTCAACAGGACCCAGCAAATGGATTTTGCCATGACGAGTATACTCGTCAATCACAGCTAACTGGTTAAACCGTCAAAATGGTGGTTCCTATTTTCTTATATTTTCGAGATTGCGAAGTTACACCCACAAGAAATTATTCAACAATTTTATTAATTTGGGAACATAGTACATATTATACGTGTATAATATAATATATTTTATATATTATTATATATTATATATAAATTAATTATAATATTCCGCCATGGCCTCAAAATATTCTAAACATCTTGAAATTTGAGAATATGTTTTGTTTTCATCAAAAATTACAATTTAAATAGCCAATGGTCACTACTTTATACGCATGACGAGTATACTCGTCAATATACAAAATCGTGGCAATTCTCCATGACGAGTATACTCGTCAATCACAATTAACTGGTTAATAACCTAGACCATCGATAACGATTGGTAAAACAATGAAATTTGGAAATCCCTCTTCAGCAAAGTGTAGATTATTCTATTAAAATCTCCAAGATTCAAGTGTTTCAGCGAAAAGGAAAAAGAAGAGACTGTCTGATTCGTTCCTCGTTTGATAAACTTCAAAATTCCGAAAAAAGCCACTTGCGCGGCGAGATTCCTGAAAAGCCGATGTTCTGAATCACGGTTTCTGTGTTCCTTCGAGCGTTGTTTTTCGGGTTTCTTCGAGCTTTTGTTCCACGGGCATGCGAATTGTGGTTAGCGGTTAGCTCCGCTTCACGGTCGCCCCCGAAACGAGGAAGATCTCTCGCCCGGTGAAACGGCTTAACGACTCGAAAATAATCGTCGGTGCCCGGGGTCTGAAGCGTTCTCTGGCAAGAATCCGTCGCGGGGACGAGCCGGGGTTATCTTTTATGGTAAACCTGCGATATCATAACGATTCCCAGGGCCCTCTCTTTCGACTTTTACCCGCTGCGAGTAGTCATCGGAACGTCGGAGTCGTTGCGAGGCGTTAAAGTCAGCGCGTCGTCCGCTCCGACACCTCTAATGAGTCCTTTACATCGGATATACATGTAACCCTTAATATATTCAAATGTCCGTTCTCGCGGTCGCGCGAAAAAGAACGCGGACGCCCCGTCAACGGCGAGGACGTACGGCGCAAGCAGGACCGCCATTATGCTAAAGCATGTAAATGTCAATCGTTAGCGATGGAGATAGCCCCGGCGCGCAAGAGTAGCGCGCTAAACGCCTGAAAAGTCCTCGCGGCTTCTCGCACGATAATGTGTACCACTCGCGTGCGCGCGCGAGAAGTGAGTCGTCTCGTTCGTGGCTTTAAAAGCTGTCGCGGAAACCGAGCCTGTTTTCGTTATCGCAATATTTCATGATCATATTTATTCGACGCGTTATCTTCCACGGCCGAGAGCCGGCCACTACGAGAAATATATCGGCGATTTCGTGAAACTTTCGTGACACCAATTAAGGATATTCCTGCGGGAACAACTCATTTGTACACCTTTTTTAGTCAGCCTAATGGCAACACCGACGTCTACTTATCCATGATACACAACCCGGAGTAATTGAGTCCTAATGCCAATACTTTCTCGTTTAATTTAACGCCCGAGTCTGGCTGCGACAGTCCGGTTCTACTCCATCGAATAACCGCGCGCATACAGTCACTGCCAATAATATTCGCGCATTCTTAAGAAATCGAGAATTTTTCTGGTATTGGACCGTCGGACTTGGATTTTATGAAATGTAGAAACGATTGGTTTACTATGCGATGTGAATATACTTTTTGGAAAGATCGCAACTGCTACGAATTCCAGAGGAGATACTAAAAGTTGATTTTTAGAAAGTTTTAATAAAGAAATTGTAGGTATTCTTACGTCGCAACAACATTATATATAAGCGTATATGGAGTTTGCGACACCGTACAAGTTGAGCATCCGGTATATTTCTACAAGCCAGCGTTTTGGAAATTTTAGATTTATCGCAGTTAAAGGCTGAAAATCGTGAATCGCTGTAATCTGATCAGCTTTAAAGCGTATAGCTCATTGCAATTTTTTTGCATCTTTCTTAATCGACAGGTTCTTAGTATTTTCACTGTAATCCAAGTAAATTGCAATCGTTTCAATATCTTTATTCGCAGTAAACTAATTGCTCCAACTTCTAAAAGAAACAATTCAAGTCTTACGATCCATTAATAAAACTCTTATCTACATTTTCAGAGTATCTGAATATTAATGCCAGTGACTGTATGTTAACACCGGCATACATTACTGTTTTCGTTGGAATACGTGCTTCGATATTCATCAAACGTCTCACGGAAACGTGTTTATAATTTCAAACTGTTGATTGCAAAGTTAATATCGTTGGCCTTAGTAGCATAACGGAATAGACGGAAAAATTCTTTGTTTCTCCTGGGTGTTAGCTTCTACCCTGTAGGCCTTTTGCGTTTGCTCTCACAAGAAAAGGGTAAAAACAGTTTTCATATTGATAAGAAGAAGAAACAATACTATACTTGTAGAATCGAAAAATGCCCGTATTTGTTCGGGCCAGAATTTTTCAGCGCAAGTGAGAAACAAATTACGGAGCATAGTTGTAAGCGTTGATAAGCACTGGATAACGTGAAGGAAGAGATATAAAATTGCCGCGTAAGGCGGAGGCAAGAGCGAGGATGGAACGGAGAGCGAATTCGACGCCCCGTGTTATCGTGGGTCACGGAGTGATACGGAAAACAGGCCGATGGGACGAAGGGGTTGTTCACAGACAGATAACGCTATTACGAGTATCTGCTTTACGCACGTGTCCCGGTTGGTTGGGGTGGCGTTCTAGAGTTCTATTCGAACCCTGGCCCTATGATGCGCTCCGCAGGCGTAGGTGAAACCCATGCAGAACCGTGGAAAAAGTATCGTTAGAGAAGCGGCGGCGCAAGTAACCGAGGGAGCAACTCGACGTTGCGAGTAAGTATCGGTTGCACGTAGGTACAGAGGGGCTTCCCTCGGCTGGACTGGACTGGACTCGACTCACTGGGCTATTCTAGACCCTCCCCGGGTCGGTGCCTTTTTTCATACCTTATGCCTTGTGGCTTATGGCTCATGCCTTATGCTATCCCGACCGACCGACACCTACCGTGCGGGAAATACCTGCTTCCCCTTTTGCGGCCTGGCGACGGTCCACCGGTCACGCGATGCACCGGCGAGTTTCACACAGCAAAAACCGTTTTGTCCGCCATTTATTGCCTTATCCGAGACGTGAGAAACACCGCGACATTAGACCACGCCGCTACGAAATGCATCGCGAGCGAATCGATTTGATTTGTGTTAAGACGCGATAGCGCCTTAAGAATATTTTTAATGAATGAAGAGGTTTATGGCACGGGCTCCGACGTTCCCCTATTTTTGAAGAACCATTCAGCTGAATGCCAGATGTGTTACGTAGTATTTACCAAAACTCGGAACGTACATTTATTAGGGTTGTCCTCGGTGGACACGTGCGCGTCCGAGACGTCGATTTTGTACTCAATAACAATTGCCGTACCATAACCTCCAGATGTGCAACACAGGACATCAGCGAGCGCGCGATCATCCTCGGGACGATACCTACGACGTACCGTCTTGGAAAAAATTCGATGCTAAACTCACCCCACCAGTGCAGGGTGGGCGGAAAATTAGGAAACCAATCATGGTTCACGTAGATCGCTATACATGCTCATTGGTGGAGGATGTTTCCACCCCATCAATGAGCACTAGTATAAGTACTTGTTCATTGCAACGCTCGCGCTGCTGTTTTTACGCTCACGCGATACACGCTGTTTGAATTCTTCCACGCGTTACGACGCTGGTTTACTATACTTCACGCATCATTTTCTAAGTTAACACTAGATTGCCTAAGGAAGTCATTTTGACTGCTTTTCAATTTCAATTAGAAACAAAATTATGTATATAATGATACAATTCCTTAGAATTTTGTGACTTTTTGTACAACATATAAATGCGTCTATTAATAATTGTAGTTACTTCCCCCCCTCCTTCATTTCCGGTATATACATGTGTTATATCTATATTTCCTAAAAGCAGTCATCTTGACTGCTTGGGAAATTTAAAATAATCAAATGACTTTTATTATTGAATTGAGTAAATTTCTTTTTGAGCAGATACGCGTGCATAAAAATTCTCTTTTCTAATTCGCTTAAAGAAGCATTTCATTCTCGTGGTTGTACGAGTTGTAAAACAATTGACAGAGCTGCTGAGAATATTCCTACTCCCCATAAAGGTGTTCGTTATAATTACAAGTAGAAAACGGACCAAATCTAGTCGATAGAAAAATTTTGTAGGCTACAGCGTATATCTGTTAGAATTCGGTCTCGAGCAGCGATCGAGTGTCGCGAATGGCCTGTTATTTGGTTGACGAGAAAAACAATTTATCGCGGCGAGGCGTTCGCGGTAATTTCGCAACGCGTCGCAAGGCAAAATCGGCGACACCGTGACGCGCAAAGAGAATCGGATGGAGATAAAGTTAATGAAATGCAAACGAGCGCCGGAAGCGGTGGTTTATGGGGGCTTGTGAGGGGGATTCGAGGGGGTTGCGTAAAGCGCGGCTCAGCTGGTAACAAGCGCAAAATAAACGCGCTGGCAAATACACGGGCCACCGCGAGTAAAATAGTCTGGCACTCTCTGTCGGCCAGGTGACGGGGCGGCGAGGAGGGGAGAGGAGGAGCGAAAGAGGCGAAAGGGAAGGCCGCGGAATCGCCAGAGAAAATTAATAGATGGATATTTATTAAATCGAACCGGGCGACCGCCGCGACCAAGTGAATCGTTATTTGTCCATTGTCTGGCCGATTTAATTGCAAACATCAATATGTTTTATTTGCCGTCTAACCCCCTCTGCACCCTCTCGTTGTCTCTTTCTCTCTTTCGCACTGTTTCGTCCCACGGCCTCGTCCAATTTGGCCACCCCCGTTTGCGGCCACCTCCGTGATTTTTTCAGCGGGCATCGGCGTCGTCGCCGCCGCCGCCGCCGCCGCCACCATCCCCGTCGTGCCTCTCTTTTTCGAGCGTGTATAACCGGTCGCTCGAAAATTTAACGCGCCTGTTTGGCCGGGCCAAACATTTGACCACGCGTTTGTATTCTCGGCCAAGAGAGTGGCTAGGCTTTCGGTTCGCCGCTCGTTAAACTAATAAATCGCCATTGTCGCCGTTATGATTTCCCCGGTCTCCTTTATTTTCCGACGCCTCCTTCATTTGCTCCCCTGAATGGCTTCATTTCGGATCGGGTGTTTGTCTTGGCTTTCACCGTGGTTTCGTCGCTTTTCTTCTCCTCCTCCGCGCTTCCTTTCACCGGTGCTATCCGGTCGGAACAACGCGACGACGGAAATCGGTGTCGATCCGCGTTGTTTGTCCAGGCTAAGTAGTCTGAGCGCGACTCGTTTCGATGAATTAAACAGCCCCGCGGAATAAAATATTTCGGGGCGAGTCGAACGTCGTCGGAACCCCGGACGACGACGTTTACCCACCGTTTCAACGACGTCGACGACTCCCGCCAGTTAATAGTACCGGCGGCTGTAGTTTAATTAAATTTTCAACCAGCCTTGTCTCGCGACGACGATCGTCTCTCTCTTCTCCGCCCTACTTTTTGCGCATCTTGTTTCACGGATTCTCTCGTCGCGAGACGGTCCCTCTTAATTTCTGGATGGACGGAGGGGGAGGGGGGAAGTATACTTCACATTACGGAAACGATGCTTCGGAGCTTTCCATCTACGATGATTAATTATTCAAACTACCAGAGGTTTGTGTGTAGTCGGCCGCTTCTGTATACTGCCTTGAATATTCCTGTTTTCGAGCTCTTATAAATATTAAGCGCAAATTATGAAAGTTTCTTTGCGCGATGAATTTTATTCAACCTTACAAATTAAGAAGAGCTTTCATCGTTTTCCTTGCAATTCACGGGAGGAAAGAGAATGAAAAATTCGAGGGATTTGTCGAGAGGGAGCTGTTACTTACACGAAAGATATCGAACGAGGTATAAATATTTTTATACCGTTGATTAATACGGTGGAGATCAGTTCTTTGTTCCATGCAGATCCGTTACGCTCAATTGGAAAGCTATTTTCAACATTCGTTGCCCACGGAGTCGATTAGAAGTGACATTTTATTGTTCCATTGGGTCATTTGGTATATTGAAAAATTCGGATTGCAAATTACCCCGCGAAAGCGATAACGCGGCGCATTTGTCTGCAGCTGGGTAATATGTGGCGAATTTCCCACGACGCGATAGAATTTACGATTGTACTCGGGCTATCAGGATACAATGGAATCGTAACTACCGCAGCGCGAATTTCTTCGTCGATTTTTTATCTCGCCAGAAGGCAACAAGCTAATCATTGATTTTCCAATAGCGGCGTTGAACGTTACAAACGCTCGGAGCTGCAGCCTCGTTTTGGCGCCGCTGTAAAATGCATACGCCGAGGAACGGCGAAATTCCAGCGTGACGGTATTCGCGCATTCACAGCGCGCTGTAATTTTCAATTTCGCACTAATTACACTTATTCCATGGCCCTGGCTTTCGAAAATTTCATCCCATGACCATGAATTATTCACGCTTCGCCACGTCGTGGGACAGACACGCCAAATTAGATATTAACGAGCATGTTCAAAAAGATTTACCGAAGCGGCTGGCCCGGGTCTTATGAAATCCTGAGAGAACTTGATTCATCAGCGTAATTGGCGAAATATTAATTGGCCCTTTGAAAATGAATTTCATTCCCTGCCTGAGCGAAACGCGAGACCCCGGTAAAAGATCAGAATCAGTGGAAAACATTCTCGTTTCGTCAACAAGGTAATACGAATATGTTTGTCACGATAAATGGGAATTCCGAAGATAATATTGTAACTTAAGCATGATGTATTTACCAGACAACGATCAAAAATGGCGATTCCGCGCGAAGAACTGGCTTTGAAAAAGATTGAAGTATAAAGAATCATGGTACTGGAAATCATGGTTTTGTATCGTCTAAAATACCAATATTTCCAAAACACAGTGACATTGATGATTCTATTACTTGAAAAATTTATAACAGCTTACGATATCGTTTTCTCATGGACCATAACTATGTAAGAAACTATATTGACCCCATTATGATATTGTCTTAGATTATTGTAGCACATTTGCCTGGGTTATGTCTCGTGCAAACTGCCGGGGACAACGAATCCTCAGGGACCTCGATTCAGTAGGTCGAAAATGGACATGGTGGACCCTGTTGGACATACTTTGTATCATTTCAATCCCCTGATCCCTCTTCCTCAGATCCATTTCCCTCCACCCTTTCTCATCACCTTTTCCCACCAACCCTTCTTCCCGCCACTCCCATTCCATACTTTTCTCTCCCATCCCCACCACTTTTCTCAATCGCACCTATCCCAACCCCTTCCCTCCCACCAACGTCATCAATGCCATCCCATTCTCTCCTCTCCTATCTTCACAACTCCCCTCACTCAACCACTCCTCTCCTCTCTTATCCGTCCCCTCCCATCTCCCCGTTCCCACATTTTCTTCACTAACCCCTCCATTGCTCTCCTCTTCCTCTTATAGATCATCACCCCGCCCCTCCAAAACCAACATCAAACCATCCCAAATCCCAACTCAATCCAACACGTCCGAACCCCAAACTAACCTTCTTTTTTTACGCAGAGCAATGCAAGTTTACGCATACCCAGCCCCTCTCTGGGGAGGGGGATGAGATTATGTGGGACTCCAGGGCAAGTCCGGACTACTCACTAAACTTTCACAACAATCTAGGCTATTGGGAGGGGGATGCCATGCTCTCTTAGCTCTCCACTGGCATCCCCTCCTCCCATACTTAAAAACGACTATTCGGGAGGAGTTGTGTTACCTCCCCCTATACCCACGCTATTTGGTTCATGGGCAGGTCGGATCAAACTAACCTCAACAGGTCAAATTCCAATCCCAAACCAACCCCAACCAACCCATCTCAACTCCAACCCAAACCCGTCTCAATCCATCGCAACCCCTCAATCCTCTCATTTCCCCTCTTCTTTCCCCTCTTGTTCCCTCCTCTTCACTGGCATCCCCACCTTTACTCTTCAATCCTCTCCTTTCTTGGCTCTCCCCTCTCATACCCTCCAACATTTGCCTACATCTTCATTACTCTCCTCCAGATCTACAGGATGTCCCGGTTAAGTGAGTACAGCAGGATATCTCAGAAGAAATTGTAGTTATTAAAAATGTGTTCGTACAAAAGTTGTTTGGTAAGACTGGCTACATCATGTAGTAATAATTGTTTTTTTGTGGGTGGAGTAGTAGAGGAGATCTGAAGGAAACCTAATTTTCTTAAATGGAATGCTATATTTTTTTCTTCAGAAAGTAAAAGCTGGCACTAAGACAAATCAAAGAGTTGCTATAATGTAGTATTCTGAGTTCGATAAAGGTCTGGGTTAGGTTTGGCCGCTGTCTCAGCAGCGGTTACTAGCTGTCTGTCGTCAGCCGATGCACACCGTAAACATAAGCTAACGATTTACCTTTATCGAACTCAGAATACTACATTATAGCACCTTTTTGGATTTGTCTTAGTGCCAGCTTTTACTTTCTGAAGAAAAAAATATAGCATTACATTTAAGAAAATTAGATTGACCTGCAGATCTCCTCTAGTACTCCACCAACAAAAAAACAATTATTACTGCATGATGTAGCCCGTCCTACCAAACAACTTTTGTACGAACACATTTTTAATAACTACAATTCCTTCCGATATATCCTGCTGTACTCACTTAACCGGGAAACCCTATACTTCTCCTCTCTAAATCGCGGGTACTGTGCATCCCCTCCGCCCCAACTCTTCCCTAAATTCTGTCACATACCTTCACCAGATCCGCTTTCATCCTACCACTTGAGCGAATAATACAAGAAAGCTGTGACTCGCGCTAGCCAATTTAGTATTTCAGATCACGGCACGCAGAACCCCATAAGGTAATTGGTCTACATCTACACCCGTCCGTAGTCGAAGCCTGCTTCTCTTCGAGCAAACCATTCCTGGTTGCGCTACACGACGCGTGCGCGACCGGTCACGGCGGTAGTGCAGAAATGCAGCGATGCAGAGGTGCAAGCGACTCGTCGCGGCACGGCACGCGTGCATTTTTGCACGCGCGTCCCATCGGCATGAGATTACACGAGAAAATCCTCGGTTCCCGGGACCGGGACATTGACAGGTGGTTTACCGGCTGATCTATCCGATTTTCTTGCACAACTGACGCGCAATTTTCACGGTAATTTCCGACGATTACACCTACCGACACCTTTCACTCCCATAACCGCTGAATCCCCCACAACCCCCATCGCTACTACATAGAGTAATCCCCCTCGAACACCGTGAAATCGAACGTAGGTGACTCCGGATCGCGACTCGATTTACTGCTCGAAAAATCACTCGTAATATCGCCACTTAGGCAAAATCATACTTCTCAAACTTATAAACTTTCCAAACTACCGAGAGATCCACAGAGACGAGTCGCGCATCCGCCTCGAAATCCTCTTCGCAAAGTAAAGTAGCATTAATGCTACCACCTCGGGTTCGGGACGCTATACGGTAAAGTCTTGTTAACTGCTCGAACAACTACAGGATAACTACCACAATATTATCCCCGTTACTGCGAAGTTGAATATTCCACATTTCCACTCATATAACTCGTGTAATATATTAGTAAATGTTGAAATAAAGCAATGTATGCTCGTTTATGCTTTCATTCACAAAAAAATAGAGTCTCCTTTTGTCTTACAGAGAAACTTAACCTGTTAACCGGGAAATAAACTTTTGTTCGACTCGTTTCACAATGGGGACTTTTTTCTTTTTTTAATACTTATTGTTTATATATAATTTATTTACTTGAATAAAATGTTCAAAATATTACGGCAAATTTCTATGACGAAAAATGTCGTCATGACCATTCTAGTAGTGGTTTGTGTATGACGAAATATTTCGGTTAACAGGTTAATTTATTTCTTCTCCGATATATTTACACAGTAGATAGAAACAAAAAAAGAATTACAAGAATTTTGTATAGAGACTTCGCACAAGTGTTACTTATTTGACCACTCGCGCAAGAAGAAGGAACAAGCGCTACGTGACCTATTATATTTACGCTTAGTGCTAAACACAATGTAATTGAATTCAATAGATGGCGCAATCAGCCTGAATATCACCAACAGTAAAGAAATCACGTGTTTCAAATTCGAGACATTGACCTCTACAATACGATAAAGAAAGTATATATTTTTATTTGAAGAATTTAAGTTGATCTTGATTTTACCGTGAGGTCAAATCCTTTTCGAAATTTTTTCAGTGATATCTATTGCATATCCCATACCTTGCAATTCTTGTCCTAAGCTTTTTACGTTTCACAAAGTCGCTACAATCGGTTGAACGATCGCGCGTCGCGTTAGAGGTAACATCCCTTGTACGAGACAACGAAGCAGTCATCGCATCGCGGCGCAATATCCGCAAGTTTTGCGTAACTCACGGTTCAGCCGACGAAAAACCATTAATAGCGAAAAGCAACAGGAAATCCGCGCGCATCGGAGCTCGCCTCCTAAAACGTAACATACGAGTCAGTAACTCTTTAGCTTTCGCTTCGGCCAAATCCCAGAGGCATAAACATCGACATTCCGACGAAGTGGCCGGAGCCGAGAACTTTGTACTGTGCTTTATATTTCAGGATTCGCGAATCGAGCGTTCGCTCTTTATATTCCTTCTTCGCCGCAGCCTGTGTTCGATATCCGCGTATCCGCTCGCAGAAGACCGGTAGCGATCGGTCGCGTAAGAACAGAAGCGAGAGAAATGCCGCAGAGGAAACGCGAGGGAAAGAGTGTGAGCGAGAGAGAGAGAAAGAGAGAGACGAGCGAATAAGAAATTTCGGGCTAGCAAGGCCGATAATGCCGCGACATTCCGGCTCCTATTTCACGTCATTTTCATATATTAAGCCTCGTATCAGGGGGCCCAGGCAGGAGACGCAGCGCCGCGGCCGTAACTTCGGGCATTACAATAATAAAGAGCCGGGTTAGGCCCGTCGCTAAGGGGGAACGAAAGGCGGCGAGGGGCCGGGTGATGGGCAACTTCGGGCATTTCCATAATCCGGCGCAAGGCTCCGGGGCTCCTAGCGGCACCCAGCACTCGGCTCCTGCCCCCCTCGGCCAATGAAAACCTCCATTTTACGCGAGACTAGCTGGAAACCCCGCGTGCATTACCTTCGCCAAGGATTTTGATGCCCCTGCACAGGCTTAACGAGAACGCCCCGACCATCGTGGAATTTGCACCTCGCGAAAATCCACGGCTCTCGATATTTCTTGACGCCCCATCGCGAGGAGCTACACGGACGATCAATATGAATCT
>CM052090.1:10435342-10460718 GCA_028453745.1 Agapostemon virescens | reverse complement strand
ATCCGTATAAAGTAGTGACCATTGGCTATTTAAATTGTAATTTTTGAGAAAAACAAAACATATTCTGAAATTTCAAGATGTTTAGAATATTTTGAGGCCATGGCGGAATAAAACAAGCAAACAAAAAATATAAATAATTTGAGATGAACTCATGCGTCCCCGTATGCACCGGCTGAAACAGCTTACCAGTTCGCATAACGAATTTAAGGGCAAAGGGGCAAAGGCAAAAGGCAGAAAGTTGATTTATAATAGGGTTCCTTCAGGTATGGTCAGTCATGGCACTGACTAATAATATTTAGTTTCTATTGCGTTTTTAGTTTAATATGTATGTAATATATGTGTATGTTAACTGAACAAGTAAATATTAGTAATAAAATTGTCAATTTTATAAAGTAAACCCATCTTTTTGATCCAACATCTTACCAGCACAACTTACTCTGTGATTGACGAGTATACTCGTCATGGCTCGATTCTGGCGACATTGGTTAACTGGTTAAATTTTATTATACTTCACAGAGCACTCTTCTTGTAAGTAGATCAATTATTCCCAATATTTTTGGGGAACTAATCCGACAGCGACGCGCGAAAAGTGTAATTACCATTTTGCTCCGTCCACCTCCCGTTTGCCTGAAATGAATGAACAAGATGCCGAATAACGAGCGCAATTAAGAGAACAATCAATTTTCCTCCCAAAGCACGTACCACTGAATTTCAGTTAGCTGCATAAATTTTGCAGTTTCCACTCCTCCCCTGCCAATATATGTCTGAGTTATTGAATCTGCTGGCGTCAAAAGAATATTGGCCACAATCGTTCGGTCCCCTAATCTCGAAATTTACGGAGGAGGTAACATTACAAAGTAGCTGTGGAACGCGCAGGTATTTACGCAAGGACAATTCCCGTCCAGTAACACGAATTCATGGTAGTGCATCACGGTACCTCCGGATTCTGAACGGTTTGTTCCTCGGAGCGTGTTCGGTTATTTGGTTTGAACGGAACCGCAGCGAGGCTCGCCGGACACGCTTAATCCTCCTGTTTACGCGCGATACATTATCGAAGCAGTACGCCCACGGGATTTTTCATCGTAAACCCTGCGAAGAGCTCCTCTCGGTCCACGTACCCGGGTCCAGGCCTATCACCGGTTCGAAAGGTGTGACTTCCCGAGGCGTTCGATTCTGTAATCCCTCCATTAAAGAAACTTATCACCGCAGGAGCGCAATTATTACTGGCGCATAATTAAGTCCATTATATATCCTAGTTGAGTGCGCTCGATATACGTATTAATACTCTCGGCGCGCAGCTGTTATAATGCTGAAATACTCGAGGCTTTTACGCGGTAATATTCAGTTATCGTTTTATAACTCTGCTCGAGCCGAGGGTGTTTGCTCGCGAACCGATTCTCCGGATAATGTTAATACGAAAATGAATTGTTGACCTCCCGGAATTTTCCCGGGAAATACGATTACTTATTTCTTATTGCCCGCGAAACGACGCGCGTCGCCCCGTATTCTCGTTCGATTCGAGTTTATTGGGAACTTACGGCGACAGAATTACCCGAACGAGCCAGACTATTTTGACGACTCCTGTCTGCGTCAACTTCGACTCTTATTTATTAACCTTTCCAGACGCGGTCT
The DNA here is from genome assembly GCA_028453745.1 of Agapostemon virescens. Taxonomy (NCBI): domain Eukaryota; kingdom Metazoa; phylum Arthropoda; class Insecta; order Hymenoptera; family Halictidae; genus Agapostemon; species Agapostemon virescens. The sequence goes on along the minus strand of CM052090.1, from coordinate 10,459,086 downwards.
CGAACGACTTGCTACCCTTTCGAACCTGCTACAAACAGATGTCGGATTCAAGTGGTCGCAAACCAAGAAATCAGGGGAAACTATTCAGACTACGGGCAGAGACAAAATCGAACGAAGGTCGAATCGATACCTCGTTTCTCGATTTTATTTCCATCTGCGTTTTACACTTTCATAGAACCTGTTGATATTTTTACACGATCGTGTGCTTTGACGCTTCTTTCTGCCGAAATTGGATGCTATTGATGTGGCCAATATGTGGTTTCAACAAGACGGTACCACATGCCATATAGCCAGTGAAACAATTCAATTACTGCATGAGACATTTCTTGGTCGTGTACTCTCTCGTTTCTGTGATCAGAATTAACCCCCTAGATCGTGTGATTTAACACCATTAGATTCCTTCTTATGGGGTTATTTGAAGTCAAAGGTCTATGCCAACAAGCCCACAACCATCCGTGCATTACAAGAGGAAATTAAACGCTGCATCAACGAAATTCAGCCACAATTATGCAGGAAAGTCATGAAAAAATTCGACAAAGAGTGCGTATGTGCCAGCAAAGCCGTTATTCCATAAATAACCCTATCTTATGTACTTTATGATTCAATGAAAAAATAACAATCTAAAGACTAAAAACTGTGTTTTCTATTTAATTTAAACCTTGCGTTAATTTTGGGACACCCTTTACGAAGAGTACGCGGGAATATTTTTGGAATTAACAATTAAACGGTAAAAAGCTGTTTCGGAGAATTGACAAAGGGTTCGAAGCTGGAGCCGCGACGAAGAAAACTTTGTATCAGATTGATGCATGGCGGTATCGAGAACAAGCGTTTCACCGATCGGCGCAGCAGAGCTTTTGTTTCGAATGGGTCGGTTTTTAATAACCTGTTTTTCCGTCGGTCCGCTGTCTGTCAGCGGTTCCGCGGCGAGATCGGCGTTGACTCGCGGTATGCGAGAAAACGACCGAAGGCAAAGGAGGCTGCCGGTTTCTACGTGACGGCATCTAACTCGGCATTCGGTACACACGGTTTAGAGGCTTCTCTCGTTCGCGGCTATATATGTCCCGGTAGCCGAGGATTTTGTGTAAGCGTTTCTGAAGTGACTTACGCCTCCCCAACTTGGCAATGCGGCCGATCGCGAGCCGATCGATGCGCCGCCGCTGCCATGCCAGCCTGAAAGCTGCTCTTCGCGGCCGGATATTTCGCGTTTACGGATTCGACGATCGCCACTTCGAATACCGCCGTTGTTTCTCAATATACCGACAAATAATCCTGGAAAATGTCAAATTGGAAATCACTCGACGAACTGGAAGGAGGAGGTTGAAGAGCGGCTATCGAGGAATTTAAGAGTTGCCTCTTCAATTGTCGTGGATCGATCCCTTCGGCGCAAGTAGCTCGGAAATTCAACCGCGGGAACGAGCTTCTTTGTAATTACCACGATCTTTGTTCATTCACCGACAGAAATGCCATTTACTTCGCTAATAAATTCCCATTCGAGACCATCGCCGTTTTCGTTCCGAGTCGACCGTCGAACGGAAGAATCTTTCAAGAGACATCGCTCGGTCGTCGGTTTCTTTAATATTTTGACGTTGATAGCGAAGAGTCCGACGCTACCGTTGTCGACGGACCTTCATAAACCTAATGTATTGTGATTCGCCTATCACGACTCGATACCTAATCAACAACTCGCCCCTCGTTTTCGTTTAAGGCAAACGTCTCATCGACACGGTTGCCCAAGAAAGGTAGCTCGTCTCGCGTGCCGACGGGAAGACACGGCTGATCAAAACTTATCTGATTCAGTTCGTTGAGTAGTGGACCACGTGTGACACGTTGGAACGAGTCAACGGCTACGGCGGCCGAGATGAAAGCGAACCGGAAGGGGACGTTCCGATCGTGCGCGTTGCGACGTTCCGGAGTCGACGCACGTCTCGCGATCGATCGATCGTGCTTTCACTTTTGTCCATCGTCCCGATGTCATCGACTTCGACGTAGAAACCAGCTGTCTCGAATATCAAGACTAGCTTCTTATTTTTATTACCCGTAAAGAAACTTCGTGAACCCTTAACCGGTCACGTGACACTCCGTGAACTCTCCACGGGCTTCTTACATCGGGACGCATGAAACAATCTGTGGAAAGATATTTTTTTATTTAACCCTTTGCGGTCGTATGTCTGCTCTCAGCCACCACATTAAGACTAAAACTACCGAACAATAAATCCAAGGATATAGATTGCTTTGTAATAATAACCAGACTTCATCTATTAAAATTTCATACAGTACTTATTGTAAGGTTTTAATACTAGAACTACCGACCAATAAATCCAGCGATATACACTGCTTTGTAATAATAACGAGACAGCATCTATTAAAACTTCATTCGATTTTTATTGTAACACGTAGTTCATTAAAGAAGTACATCGGAATATTACTAATGAAAACATTTTTGTAACTTCAATAATTGCGAAAGAAAAAATTAAGGACCAGTCAAAATCACTGGTTTGGTAGTTCTAGTGTTAAAGAACCATACTGACCTTGTATTGAATCGACAAGATTCGGAAATACGTGGAATTCGAAATAAGATTTTACAAATTGCGTTTAAGTGTAATTAAGCATTTTCGCTTCTTAGAGTATTTTTAAAATGATACTCTAAAATGGCAGAAAGGAAGTTGGCGAGATTAGTGTACCGTAAAATTGAAAGTAGCGATGACGAATTTTATTTTGACTCTTTGAACACTGATTTTGATATAGAAAGTGAAAACGGTTGTTTTAAAAATATTTGCACCAGTGATTCTGATAGTGACGTAGAAATTAGAAATTTCCAGCGATAGCGAGGTAGAAGAAAATGATGAAGATGAGAATATCGGTATAAATGATTTTGGAAACTGCTGTAAAAGATATCGCATTGCATGTTACGTATTACATATATCTAAAGTTTAAAAAAAAATTAATGAATTTTCTGTTTCCTTCATAATCTTGCATATTATGTATTACTGTTCGTCCAACGAAAATTAATTCTGACCAGCATGACAACTATCTATAAACTTAATACGATCGCAAAGGGTTAATATTGGTCTTAGTTGTTTGTCCAAGCTGTGACACAATTTCCGAGTAAACGTAGCAATTTTACAGTTACGGTTAATCCATCGCTTGAAAATATGATTGTCGCCTACCTAACGGTGTCATGCCATGTCACACCAACGGTGCTCATGTCAGAGTGTCGCATCAAAAATTATTTAAACATACTTTATACGTACTTTAACAAAAATTTTAATCCTTTTGCTGTTATCAGAATATGAGTATATAATAAAACTCATTTTAATAGCTTCTCTAGAAGCACGTTGTGAGACACGTCTTTTCACTTCGAAAGAAACATTACTAATGAAAGACACAAGAGCTCGAAACAGAGGAGAAATAGTTGAAATAAACAACTGAGGATCGAGGATCCCATGCCTGGGACAACGTACAATGTATGCATATACAGGTCAAAAGTCGGTTCAATCGATCCTTCCTTTTAACACTTTGACTGCCAAACTAGCAGCCACGAAATTTATATAAAATCGAAATGAGATATTGACTGAAATAAAATTTGTAAAAATAAAATATATGTCGTAAAGTGGTCCCCCTACTTTTTCGCACTTTCTGTATAATCATCAACGTTGGTACAAACGAATATATCAATGTAAACATTTATTTAAAAACGGTACAAATTATTCCGTCACCCACATATGGGTGACATGGCAGTCAAAGTGTTAAAGAAATAATAGATTAATTCTGTTCTAAATTTATGAAATAAATTCCAACAGCTGTATGTATAGTTCAATGCAAATTTCGTTTCCCACGTCTTCGATTTTGGTACAGAGCCTTTTACTAATATCTTCTATCGGTTGGATTACTTCGTTCTTACGGTGTTGCGCAACCGTAAAATGAAAATGATGCTCGTCTCGGAACGATTGCAAGTATTAAAAAATTTGAAAACTGTAGAACGACGCGAATGATAATAATGGCCCCCAACAAGCGAGTATAAACAGGCAATTCCCGGTTTAAAGTGTCTCTGACATTTGCTCGTGGCTTCGGGCCTCCATTCACCGTGCTTCTGTCGAAGACGTACGCTCGACGCCGAACAAAATCCACGGTCGACGGCGAACAAAAGTGGGCATTGTACGTACAAGACAGGCCGACACACGGCGAAAAGTGCCATCGACGTCCGTACAACTGGTAAAACGAATCGCGCGCGATGTCCTCTCGCGGCGGTATTTCTTCATTTCAATACGAAAGATCGAGTGGGGCCGAGGCTTTGTCTTCGTTCTCTCGGCGCCTCGTTTGACGCAATCCGCTTCGCGTCGAGTCGCTCGACGCTGATCTTCGATTTAACGCCGTGGATTCTCTCGCCGAGGCCCCCGAGCTGTGGAACTAGCTAATTGTAGCCCCGGCAGTGGTTCCCTGACGAGATGGGAACAGAGGTCACGCCAGCGCAACGAAACCCTTGCGGATCATTTGAGAGTAAACCGCGATTAATTCCTTCGTTAGGAGTGATCGTGATCAAAGGGCAACGCGCCGACCGTCGACGTCGCGGAAGTAAAGCTGCGCCGGTCGGGCTGCATTAAAACGTTATAATTATCGAGGCTGCGGGAACAATGCTAGCGTTATTAAGCTTCGTTCGTATCCGTAACGCTACTCGAACAGGGCCGTACGAATCGCGTTCCTGTTGCCGGAATGCGGCACCAGATTCACCGAGATTATACGTCTCTATCACGTGTCTTCGATCAGTTGCGACTTTCCGCCATTTTCTTGCCCTCCCAGTAGCGTACTCGATCGTCCTTCCGATCCAAAGCAGTTTGCCCTCGACCTGCCCTTGACGCTTCAAGAATCATTTTGAAACTGTGTCAATTATATACTTTTTTGCTTTGTTATTTTATTCCCAAGCTTCGCGTAATGCGTTGAATGTCACGGTGGTCACCGGTTACCGACACCATCGCGTCGTTAAAAAATGATTATCGTTAAATTAACAGCATTGAACATTGATTTAACCCTTAGAGTACGGAGTGGGGGACTTTAGGTCCCCCAAGATTACTTTTTCTTTAATAACTTCGTAAATAATTTCTTTCTCCCTTTTTCCCTTTAGGTAGTCGAGTTTTATTTTAAATCCTGTATAAAAACTTATTAGTGGCATTCTGTTATTAATTTATTTATAATTATAAGGTAAGTTTTTCGTTTGGGGGACCAAGTTACTCCACTTTCATCACGAAGAAAAGTCTTTCTATTAAATCTTGGACAAAAATTATCTGAACCAAACATGAGACTTCAGATGATCAGCCCTTCGATACCAAATAATTTTGGCCTGAAGCATTTTGTCAAGATTAGAATTATTCAAAGTTTCTATAACTTTTATGTTAATATATGTTTTAATGAAAAAGTCTATATAAAGTGTTTTCGTGGGAATATTCTCATAATTTCAATAACTATCGAATAAGGAGTCAGAATTATTTTGACTCGTCCCGTCGTTCCAGCATTAACACGTTGAATGCCGAGCAAATTTTTTTGTACTTCAGACAAGTATTGATTTATTTCATTGACAAAAACGATCAGTTTTGTTCAAGAGAATTGTTAGTTACTGTATAACAAAGCTCTCACCTCGTACTACAATCTGGTTAACGGTCACAATAATCAATCGATATTCAATGCCATTAGTTTACCGATCATCATTCTTAAACGACAAAATGGCGCTGGTCACCGGTGACCACCATGGCATTCAACGTGTTAGAGGTAGTTTTAAAATCTCTTCTCAAACGGTAGATTCGAAAGGAATTTCTAAATCGCGTTTCCGCTACTTGACAAATTTACTTAATCCTCATACGTTTCTGAAAAGTAGACAAACTATACGGTATATTCCTTCATTATCTTTCACGACGCAATTCAGACCAGCAAAGTATGGCCTATTTATGTTTTTACGAATCAAAGATATTTATCTTTAAATATAAATCAAATATTTTGCAGGAAGTTAATGTGTTGTCACCCAATGAATTGCATACGTGTTTGTTCAAACATTTTACAATTTCAATACATTTTACAATAAATTCGTAAAACTTTCGTGGCCCCACTTGTTTCACCGAGTACGTCGAATCAGCCCGAGTTCTTCCGATGAAAAGAAGTATTAAAATGTTACCTGCTATTTTAAGAAGGAAGCTCGGATGCACGGTGCATCAAGAAAGAAAGCAACGAGAGACAAGTTGATAGCCTTGATGGAGAGGGATCCTAAATTTTTCCGATTCACTTTGGCCCCTCGAGAAAGGCTCGCGCACAAGTTAATTGCCCCCGCGACGCTTCAGCTTCGGTTCGAAAGTCGACGAGGGAATTTCGGAAGATCCGAGCGTGCCTTCTCGACATGAATCAGGATTAGCTTCTTCGTTAGACAGGACGATGATTTAAGGATGCCCACGCTAACCAGCGAAGGGGACGGGAATAACGCGTCGCGCAACCGCGCACACAAATTTCAGTCGCTACGAATTCGTGGAGAAAAAGAAAAGAACCGAGCTGAAGGAAATGGTAATGGTCGAACACAGAGAGCGGCGTCTCCGTTATCAAAACACGGGGAGCGTTTAAGGTTATTTATTGGTTATTAAGTTGATCGCGCGGGAGGCCTGCGTTCCTCTTTTTCGGAGGTTCCATTCTTTTTTTGGATGGTTTGACTCCTCGGTCTGTACGAAACTCTTTCGTTACTTCGCCTTTATTGCCAGTGATCTACGGCCATTTTTCGGGCCCGGTTAGAGTTCTAATAAGGTCCCGATAGAATTTCTGAGGTATGGCGGGATTAACGGAACCTGTTCTTGGCATTAAGCCGGAGGGAACCAAATCGAGTGCTTCGGCGATTCGTACGACACCATTATTGAGTCGCCGATCGACATCATCGAGCATAAGCTGACCCCTTAAGAGGATAATGCTCGGTGAATACAGGAAAATGAGATGTCTCCATAAAGGTATTCGTGTCCACGTTGAAATTATTTCGTAAATCACGTGTTCGAGTAAACCGAGATAAAATGTCTTTGCCAGTAGAACGGAATCGGTGTTCGACATATATCAAAATGTATCAAAAGAATTTTTATGTTTTTAGATAAAAAGAAATATTGCAAGATGAACTGTCATTTTCAGGAAATTCAATTTTAAATTACATAACAATATTCGTCCAAGAAACCAGTGAAATTATTGTATCATTTTTAAACACTTGAAACTCGTCGTATTTCGACTGCGGCCTAAACGTTACCGCATTCAACAAGATTCCAGAAAATGGTTGTTGTAAATTTATCATCGAATATTACTTACATCAATGGCCGTAAAGGGCAAACGCGCAAGATGGCCTTTTTAAATATGGCATTACATCATTCGATTAACTTAAATTTGGCCCGTGGCGTATGTTGGCGTAGAAAGTGGCCAAAGGACACAAATTTTTAGGTCACCGATTCCTTTGTAACTCGGGCTACAAGTAACTGGGCACATGGGCAGTGTGTATGCCAATTTTTAGGTCGATCAGAATCGAATTACGGAAGATACGCGGAAGTGATGATTTTGAAATGGGACTCCACGATGACAGTCCACAAAAGGCCAAAAAATTTAGTTTCCTCGATTCTTTTCTAACTCTGGCTACAAGTAACTGTACACGTAGGAAGCATGTATTTCAATTCTCGAGTTGATCAGAAGTGAATTGCGGCCGTGGAGCGACGTTGAAATTTTCGGGGTGTTCAAAATCGCGAAAATGGGCAAAATGGACTCGATAAAACAAAGCTTCCTGGAGTCTCCTGAAATACAAGCCTTGACTGGGGCCACATGCGTAAAGAGGAAGGTTTGGGAAAGATTTTACCGTTTGAACCATGTCGATAGCGCTGTTAGTTTAGTCGTGGCACGCCTTCAAAGATTGGCCAATTTTGGTGGGACGTATCCCCTGTCGAAAAAGTGGAAAAAATTTTAGGTCTCCGATTCTTTTGTAATTTTTCCTACACGTTTCTAGACACGTGGGCAGAATGTATAGCAAGTTTCAGGTCGATCGGAATGGAATTACGGAAGATACACAGGTCGGGCGAATCCGGCAACTGCGGGATTGGCACTTTTCGAGAGACAAATATATCGGTCAAAAAATTTAGTTTTCCGATTCTTTTCTAATTCTGGCTACAAGTAACTGTACGCCTAGGAAGCGTGTATTTCAATTCCCGGGTCAATCGGAAGCGAATTGCGATCGTGGAGTGACTTTGAATTTTCGAGGCCTCGATACCATGATTCCTGATGGAGTCCCCTGAAATGCAAGCCTCGACTGGGACCGCATGCTTAAAGGGAAAGGTTTGGGGAAGATTTTACCGTTTGAACCATGTCGATAGGACTTATAGTCTGGTCAAGGCACGTCTGCAAAATGTGTGGCAAAATGAAAGAAATGTTTAGGTCCGACGACATTGCTTCTACATTATCACGAAATCCTATGAAACATTTGTCAACAGAACTGTATTGAGGATAGGCATTCGCAGCTATCTCCTTTTCGTGAAAGCAGAGGTCGCAAAAACAGGCGTGTTTGCGCGTGCGAGGACACATGGGAAACCGTCGAGGTCAGACAAGTGCTCCGGAAATTATGAATAAAGCGATCGAATTGAAAGGACGTTACGGATTTGCTGTTACATTTTGCCTACGCCGGCGATCTGAATAATTATTTCGTTAATTAAAAAAGTTTATCGTACCCCGATACAACACCTCCTTGCCTCGTCACTCGTCAGAAAGCTTCCGCGGTATTTAGCCACGCCGACGAGCGACTTGGATGTATTCGAGCTTAATTGAACCGGCCTAGAGGGTTAGTTTGTGCTCTCTCCCTCTCTTTTTCACTCTGTTCTGCCTCTCATCTACCTCCTTTCCGTTTTTTCCGGCGGAGAATCGTTAAAAGTTAAGCGTTCTCACGGCCTATTCCCCTCGCGGCCATCATCGCCGTCGCCGTCGTCCTCATCTCCGTCGCGATCGTCGCTATCGTTTGATCCTTCGTGGATCCATCCCCGCGTAAATCGAGCTTAAGTTCATTAATTTCACGAGGCTTTCGGCCGTTTCGAGGCGAAATCTTCTCGGCGACGAAAGGATTAAAATTACGGACCGAGAGCATTCGCGATGCCGAGCTAAACGTCAAATTACAATTAACGATGAAGTACCTTCGGTCTTCTCCTATCCCTCTCACTCTTTGTCTCTCTCTCTCTCTCTCTCTCTCTCTCTCTCTCTCTCTTTCTCTCTTTCATTCTTTTCTCGTGCGCACAATCGACTCGAGGACCACGGTTCGCCGTGATGTTGCACTCGCCGGGGTTTACTCTCTGTCGTCCTACGAGGTTTCGTTTTCTCCTCGATCTTCGGCGAAACCCGCGAATCGTGAAGAAAGCTGCGCGATACCGGCAGAAGTGAAAGCTTCGGGCAAAGATCTCTCGACGGGAGATCACGAGCGCGGCTTCTGCTCTCTTAATTAGCCAGCCGAATATCCTTACGGTTTCAATGTAGCCGTCCTCCGCTCGAGCCCGCCATTCAGAACGCATAATTAAACGGCCGCGATTGCTTCATTCCGGCAAGTTTATCGAAATTATATTAGCCGGCCCGGTTAAATCGGCCCTCGCATTCAACCGCCGGTTATAGCTGCCATGAATCTCGTCGTTCGCGCGGTCCTCTTTCAGGCCATTCCGAAATCACTGTGACCCGCGGACGATCATTGGTCCGCTATTCAACTTCCACCGTGAGCTGCCTCACCGACCGAGACGTTCTTTCCATGCGAGCTCCGCGTTGAATCGCGCGAATGGAACGATCGCTGATTCACCAAAACGCACGCGTTACACGCATTCACCCCGCTAAATGCATCGGCCGTTTCAATACCTCTGCGCCAACCGAATTCATCTTCGTTTTTTGTCGCGATACATAAGGTTCCTTTGAACTGCCACAAATTCTATTTTTCACCGGGGTCTGTTTCCCTTTTCCCGAGCAAGATTAAAATCGGCATACCGCGCCGATGTCCAGTTATAAATTCACATTCAACAGCAATCCCTTTACGAAAACTTTTTAAGACAGTGCATTTATATTTTTAATTCTTTCAACGTCGTCGCGATCTTCGCCAATCCGATATCCAGCATCGTACTTCCAGACTAGAAGAAACGAAAGTTTGACATTCAATGCGCACGAACGAGCGCACGAATAATAAATCGTTTTATATTTATCCTTGCGCTTCGAACGCTTACACGACTTGTTAGTACGCAGAACTGAGTTTAACCTCTTAGGCACTATGCACCACTATAGTGGCTTTCGCGAATGCCAGCTCTCTGAAAATTATTAAAGTAAATTATTATTAGTACATTGTTAAAGTCAACATATGTGTATCACATCTTTAAGAAAAATTATAATTTTATGATGAAACACTTCGTTCCAATGTACTCGTTTAGAGAGCAGCATTATCCGTCACACATTGCAGTGCTGTATCATTTACACGTAATTCGCGTTGAACTCTGCCGTAGAGAGAAACAACCCCGCGCAAAATTCAGCCGTGCCTAAGAGGTTAATAATTCCTACGTACTGGTTTTTCTTACGAAAATAATACGGATTTACAAACTAGTGGTTTAGTTGAGTTGAAGTTGTTTCAGTGACGTTTGAAATGTGAATCGCCTAAGTGCGAAAAGTGTGCAGTATTTATACAGAAAATGGTTCACGCAAGCGCACCAATCAGAGTCGATGATAGTTTGGTCAAGCAGCGCGATCGCGTGATTTATTGATGGGGATTTCTCTAGATTCCCAGACTAGAGCAGTGTGCTAAAAACATTGTGATGTTAATAAAATACAGACAATAATAAACTATTCATAAATAATAACATTAAACAATGTATACATGGAACAAGCAATAATTCTTTGTTGCTTTGAAACCATTAATAAAATCTTAAATAAATACAACAAAACTTTGGTTGTATAAATTCAGCTACTAAAAACTGTGCACATATTCCTATTGTAATCAACATTGATGATTGACATAAAAAATTATTCCATAATAATGTTTGTTAATTATTATATGTTAAAAACTTATTTTTAATTGCTTTCGAACATCAAGCTTCGGTAAATTTTTATAGCAATGTAATACATATATTTAAGACGTATATTGCACATTTAAACAAATTCTGGACAATATTAGGCTTACAAGTGTTTAATAAAAAACGTTACATCCACCGTGATGACTTCGAATTTAGTCACCAAATTTTAGATATTTATTTGTACTTTCCAACATAACGAAAGATATTGTGAAAAAAATATAGTATAATTTTATTTATGGGACTGTTGTTAAATGTTAACAACATTAGTCATATAAAACAACCATATCAAACTGTAACGAAAAATCTCGGTTATTAAATCCTTATGAAAACATATTGTTTTCTGAATAGATATTCATCAACCCATTTAAAGTTCATTTTCGTTTTAAGTATTAAATACTTTTTGCAACAAAACAGTTGATATAATTTATACCATATAACACTAGAGGCTAACATATAATATCAAAGATGTGCTGGTACGAGAATTGTCTTTTTCTTCAATTCTATAAGATTGATTAATACATGTTCAATCTCCACTGTCTATAAAAACTGTATGAGAATCTCCTACATGCTTATGCAGCAAATGAAACTTTGTGTTTTGTTAAATGACTTAATGTTACATATAAACGCTATTTAAGAAAGTCGACTATAACCACAGTTACTTGTATCACCGATTGCTGTTGTCTTTCCATTTATCGATGTTGTATTTGTTTCATATCTAGGTAGTTTCTTGCTACGTGCTTGCTAAAATATTTATTGATATAGATATAATTCAGTCCTAGGACAGGCATTTCTTAATAACTAAATCGATCATTCTATTGTTTAATTAGGATATACCGAGTGCTGAACTTGTACAGTGTCACAAAATTCATATGCGCTTATATGTAATGTTGTTACGACGTAACGCCAGATAAAGTAGCTTCAGGAACAAGGTAAACAATATGCTTCGTATTTATGTTAATAAAAGCCAGAAGAATAAAAATTGTTTGTTCGAAGCTTGAAAGAAAATGGAACGATAAGTCAGGAGCACGAAGTAGAATTTGCCAGCCATGCACAGACGCGTGCAGCGATTTACGATCCGTGCAATATGCATGTTCGATAAATCCCCGAAACCGCTTCTCACGAATAGCAAATCCGATATCTCGTTCTACGATTTTTCAGTGACTCTTCCGCAAAGAGTCATTTCGCGTCTGCTCGCGCGCTGCTTTCGGCGCAGATTTATGCGAGGGTCTCCGAGACAAAACTGGTGCTGGAACTTGAACAAGACCACTCGGATGGCGAAGTATTTGGGAAGCGACAAGTGCCTAAGCGATAATACGCTTCCGCAGCGAAGAAACTTCTCCCGGAAGAAGCATTGTGCGAAGACGTTGGAAGTTCGAGACTAGGAGGACGCGACTAGGTCATAGCTCGTCCTCCCGCGTTTTACCAGCTTCCGTTCGCGAGCTTTTACAGCGCGGGGCGCGTTGAGGAGCTTCGGGAGTCCTTTCTAAATAACCACAAGGCATCGGAAGAGGGTTTCCTGGCGAGTTAATCTCCACGAGGGCTGGCACAACCTGGAAAGTTCCGTGGGCGCACGTGTCATAGTTCGAGTAATTGCTCGACGCAAGAAACGCAGGCGAATCTTCGAGAAAGTTGCGAAAGGAGAGGAGGATACTTTGCACTCAAGGTTCAACCGAGTTGAAGTCGGTTCCGATAAAGAAACTCGTTTCGACTTTGCGTGCGACGTCCCGGTGTTTTCTTCGAGCGTTTCCGGTTCCGAAGCTGCTGCACCCGGGAAGCGAGGAGGACGCAGCCCGATGGCGAGAACTTACCGTGGATTTAGTTAAAAAGTGACGCTTCCCGGCGGAATTACTGGCGGCGGATCATGTAAATGTAATAAAATTCGCGGAGGTACTTCTTACAACTTTTAATAAGAGTTCTTCTTGTTTCGAGGTGCTTCGGACCCGGCGCATGAAGTTATGATTATTCCCGCAGCCGTTTCCGAAGTCTTATGAATATGGAAGCTTGCCAATGGGAAAGTTGTCGCAATAAGCAGGGAATATGAACGCGTAAAGTAAAGCAATCCCGAATACAGCAGCAAGCTTCAAAACATTCCCATCAGAATCTCGTTATTCGACGAAATGAAACTTCTTGAAATAAAAATTCTCGCACCTGGCGACCTTCGTTTCGCGGCTGCGCGCATGGTTGTCTTAATAAATTATTTAATGTCCGCAAGAAATCGAGCGTCGCGCCTGAATATTTATAACATCGGAATCGTGATTCGATGTTTCGCTTTTATTTCACGGCTTGCGGCCGTTTTCTCTTATCGAGCAGCGTCCGTGTCGGAATCGCGGCCTCGTTATTTCGTAAAACTCCGTGAAATACGTGATCCAAACACGAGATGCATCACCTCGTTTTTACGATGATGCTTGTAGAATACATATATATAAAATCTGTATTTCTGCCCTTTCTAATTTTTGTTCATAACTGCGTTATGATTTATCTAGCCTGGACAATTCATTGATACGAACAAAAAACCCGTGGGAAGAAAAATAAAATTGTATTTCGATATAAAGGATATCACTCATACTCGGTAAACGTTGTTTGAAATCTACGTCGCCAAACTTGTTCGTTATTATACGACAAACGATTAAGAAGAATTTATTGGGATCTGGTAAAAATTAAAATTGGATTTCAATACTGCTAATGAAAAAGTATTTCGAACAAATTCAGAGTGTACAAAAATCTCAGAAATACAATTGCATTCGTAATCGTCTTCCACAGCCGAAGCTTTAATCGCTTTTTACATTAGCGAATATAATCGTAATTAGTTGTGTTTGTGCGATTTGCATTAATGTGAGAATTCGTTGATTCCAGCGTTGGAAATAAAATTGAAAACATTTACGGCAGAGACGGTTTCGACAATCACAAAGAAAGAATGCGGTAACGTCGTGTTAAATCTCATCTTCATATCGTGTACAGACACGATTCGACCTTCGCATCTCCTTGAGGAGTGTACCCTGTAGCAACGAAGATAATACCGTGACAGCGATTTCGTAGACATTCGATCGATTAACACTAGAATTACCGAATCAGTCAAAATGACTGGTTCCTGATTTTTTCGTTTACAATTACTAAAGATATAAAAACACTTTCACTAGAAAGTTTCGAATGAATTTCTTCACTGAAGCAGACATTACGATAAAAATTGTGCGAGATCTGAATGGATGCAATTTTGTCATTATTACAAAGCAATATACATTGGTCGGCTTGATTACTTGGTAGTTCTAGTGTTAACACTTTGACTACCATGTCACCCATATATGGGTGACGGAATTATTTGCACGGTTTCTAAATAAATTTTTACGTTAATATATTCATTTGGACCAATGTTGATGATTATACAGAAAGTGCAAGAAGATAGGAGAGCACGTTACGGCATAGATTTTATTTCTTCAATTTTTATTTCAGTCAATATCTCATTCCGATTTTATAGAAATTTGGTGGCTGCTAGTTTGGCAATGAAAGTGTTAAAGCGACTTCGCCGACCAACGTTTCGGATGATGGCATTTATCGCGACTTCGCTGTAGTCCGTGGATGTCGCTCGACGCAGGAAGCAGAAAATGGAGTTACCGTCTGCATCTGCAGCGACAGGGGTGGTTGGAGGTGGTGACGCGACTGTACTAGGTGCAAGAAAGAAGGAGAGGAAGGAACGAGGCCAAGACCGCGAGCGAGCCTCGGCCGAAGGAGTTTTAAGAGACTGCGAACACAGAGATCCCGCTGCGAACGCGAGCTACCCGCGCTTGGGTGGCGCGTATGCAGCATAGGCGTAATGGGGCAACTTGTCAGCTACCGCGGCTCGTCCGTCAGAGGACGGAAAGGTACACCGGTACGCCGGCATAGAGAGAGCTTGAACGTTTCTGCACGCGGCTGTGGTTCTTCTTCTTCTTCTCCTCTTGCTAGGCGTCGTGGTCTCGTCTGCGCCCGTGGTCACCCGGGTCCCATTCCGCTCCGCTCGGCTCGGCTCGGTTCCACCGCGCCACGGCGAGTTTGTATTCACGCGAGAGATATAGGAGCCGGGTACGAGGAATCGGCGCTTGATACCCCGGACACGTAGCCGCGGACTCGCGACTCGCCGAAGGAAGCACGACCAGATGAGAAGCCTGAAGAAACCGAGTCGGAACGGAGAACGGGGCAGGGGGAGGAGGAGGATGCCTGGCTGGCTATCCGAGGGTCCGACACGCTCGTCCCATCATGGATTACGTTTCGCTCCCCATAAGCGCGAGCTCACGCATAAACAACCCACTACCGGTCTTAAACATGTCCCTGGACCGCGGCGCGTCGCGTCGCGCTGCACCGCGCGCTCCGCACAAGCGATGTAACGCGCTGCATCGCGCTGCAACCCGCGCACTACTCGGCCCACCGTGACGGGAAGCCTTAACGAGCCGATTGAACCTATGCCTCCATCTCGATTCGTTCGGCTCGCGGGATTTGCTTTGTTGGAACCGCGGTCCGCGATACAGAACCAGTACACGCCGCATGATGTACTTCAATTGCTCTCTCTCCCCTCGGTGATTTCGGCGGAACTGCTTTCTTTTTTATGGGGATGTCTTACTTACGAGACCACGGGACGCACCAGAGAATTATCGTCTATGGGCCTGCTTCATTTTTTTCTTTCTCTTTTCTTTCTCCGGACCGTGCGCCGACCGAGCGTCGTGGCTGACAGAGGCAGGCACTATCTACTGCGCGCCACTTCTTCAGCCTTGCATAGACAAAATGTGGGGTACACTTTGGGAACGTATTTGTTTTTAAAATTTGCCGAAAATTGAATTTGAACTTTGCCTGCTACTTTCGTACGGAAATTTACGTGTTTGTACATGATTGCACTTGTATGATTGACTATAAAGAAATTAATATGTTCTTTAACCCTTTCGCTCCGAGTGTCGCATATATGCAACATCCACTCGACGTCCTGTGGGTACGAATGCCGCATATATGGATAATCGCTTTTTAAAACTGCTTTTGTTTTCTTCAGCACAGTTGTTATTTACGACTTAGAAAAACGTACATACAAAAACTACGCGCACCGTGCATATTTCTGACACGATTGTCCGTTCGGTAACGGCACTTCGGCGGACAGGACTGCCGTTAAAGCGAAAGGGTTAAAATAAAACTGAAATAATGTACGCATTGCTTTCTTCCGCATAAGCAGCTCGGTAAGTGACGAGCATGTGTATGTTTCACGTCTAGGTATGATGTCTACGTACACTTATCTCCGTTTTTAATGAGTACGTTACCTAAGAATTTCGTGGATGCTACATTCAAATGTTAATTTCGATTGCTTGTATGTTCACAGCGTTAGCCGAGAAATCGATGAACGTTTCATGCAACGATTTCCATGAATCACGCAGCGAACATGTCGAGGAAACCAGGATGATAAATTTTTGGCCCAAATCGCGATAAGATGGTAGCGAACATATTCGATCAGCACTCAACTAAAAAGTTCTCCGGCGTGCCATGTCAGATCGCGGTTGTCACAATCTCATGACTGAAGCCTCTCGAGTAGCGTATCGCTTATCCGCTTAATTACGTACTTCAGAAGTCTTGCCAGCGCCATCGACGCGTACCTCGCGAAGTATAAGCCCTGGCATGACTTCGAGCGCAGGCTTCGCTGGCCGTAACGGGGCTTTCCCCACGTGTACGCGTATATTCGAAGGAGCAACGAGTTGTCTAGTCACTCGGCTGTCCGCGGGTAATTAATTGACCGCTCACACACGGCTGTCACATAATTCGGTCTAACGATCGAACGCGCCGACACTATCGTGACATTCCTATAAACGTTAATTTATACGACAGCCGCGGGAAACGCAAGAAAACGAAAACCACGCCGCGCGGAATATTACCGCGGTCTTAATTAACTGGTCCGGATAGATCATAATCTTATAAATTATAATTGAATTAAACAGCCGCTGATTCGACGGAAAACGACGATGTTTCCCTGTGATTTATATAGTTTGCCGACGGTGTGTTCCGGTTGTTTAACGCTGGGAATTATCGACCGTATCTCGCCTATCGGCCAAACGGACACCAGGAAACGTTCCATTTTCGCCCTCTCGCTCTTCAGCCCCACTCGCACGCCGACTCTCACCCTTTCTCTCTCTATTTTTCTCTGTCTCTCGCCTCCATTCTTTTTCTCCTACTTGCCCGCTTTGACTGCCGATCGACAATTACCCGATTACGATCAGCACCGCGAGCCAATAACGCGCGCAGTCGTTTTCATTTCCATAATTCACGGAGGTTTCGCCCCTTTCAATGCTACGCCGCCGCTCTTTCAGAAACTTCGACGCGTTGCAGCTGCAGCCGAGACCGCACCTGGAACTTCGACGATTTACATAACGCGAAATAGCGCGAAGACAGCGATATCTTTGGACGACTTTTCCCGCAATTTGGATATTTTAATGCCACGCCTCCCGGCGACCGTTCCTTCGTATTTAAAACGCCATGTCGACCGCTCCCGCTTCCGCCGGCCAAGCTTTCCAGATCGCTTTACGCGCGCAGCGGAATTTTTCACGCGAAAATGCACGGACCTGCATAACTTCTCTAACTGAAGAAAATCGAGACCACCCAAGAGGCTTTGTATTTATTACGCGATCGAGATGCAGGAGAATTTGCTGTGAACGTTCGTACAAATGTATAATTTTTGTAGAAGATTTATGAATGATCTATTGTTTCATTCTTCGTGGTGTTTTTCGTGAGAAATGTTCTTGGCATCGATGTAACTCTTCGGTTTAATCTTCTTCAGTCCATCAGCAAGGTATATCTTCGTTTGCATATACCAATGAAACTTTCGGTTCTACATTTTATCTCTGCAAATATTGGGAATCCGAAGGTTTACTAAATTCACATTAAATCTTTATCTCGTTAAATTTATGTCACCATAAAATATTCCTAAAGTTCAACGGTACAGCCAAAGTACTACGAAATAAGAATCAGAATAAGGAATACATTTACGCTTGCATTGAATCGTCTGAAACATTAACATAAAATAACGATTTCCCTTTTATACAAACTCGAAAATAACTTAAATAAAGAAACACGAGGTCTGCGACGACTACAGACGATACCGAACGAATCCTCGCTTAGTTAACATATTGAATTCATGTCACGGAAGCGTCTGTGATAAATTTATTTATCCAAGCTTAAAAATACATTTGTTCGTTCACATATTCATCGCAACAAATTTAGTTGCGATCCGGTGAATATAACAAACTCGAATGACTACCGCGTCTCGTGCACTTTAAGCTTTCGATCGTTGCTTGTCTAAATAAATTACGTTAACCCTCTAGGGGCCCGTGTAACTTTCAGGTCACATTTTAATTTATCGACATTTTACTAAATAATTATAGCTTTTTTCATGAGATGCAGCATAAATCTTAATTCTATAATGTTGTCAAGACAACCAATATGTAATAATATGAATATATTGCAATAAAATTGTTTAAACGGAAAATTTTTTTTCATTTGCATATACAGGTTTATAATTTCTGATTTTTCGTTCCTCCAATTTTGTTTGGATTAAAAACAAAAATTCGGCCCATAGAGGGTTCATTTCATGAGATTTTCGAGATTATTGGTTCGACATTTAACACTTTGACTGCCATGTCACCCATATATGGGTGATAAAATTATTTCTCCATGTTTAAAAATAAATTTGTACATTAATACATTCGTTGCATTCAATTTAGTTGATATTTGAAGAATACAAGAAGGTTGATAGATAACTATATGCCATACATTTACAGTTTCCAATCGCTGTTTCATTAGATAAATTAATTTGATTTTATGGAATTTTTGAGGTCGTCAGTTTGGCAGTTAATGTGTTAAAGCGATAAGAAACGAATGTTCGCGTATAATTCCTTTAACAAATTGGATTAATTGTAACCGTGGAATCGCAGGAATTTAATCGTAAGTTTGAAGGCGAAGGTCGGCATATTTTCTCAACGCGTTTCCGTACTGGCTGTAAAACACGCGGGCCGAAACTGATCAAGATAAATCGACGGTCGAGATCGCGTGCCGATTTCGCGAGCGTTACGCGGGCCCAATTATCGTGCGTTTGATCGCCGCCGGTTTAAACCGAGAACGAACGCGCGTTATTCACAGAGCCTGCGGATCCCATCGGGAATGTTCGTTCTCGGCGTGTAATCAATGAAGACAGATACATTAACACGCGAAACCGCGTAAACCGAAATTCGATTCAGCGCGTTCACGCGCGCGATCGCGCATGGCCGTTATCGGGCTTATGCAAAAACGCGGCGGCCGCATACCATTAAACGGCGAACGCCGGCAGGCTCCTCGATAAAATCGACCGAAGATGGAGGCTATTTACTTTCTTTAACGAGGGAACGATTACCGGATTATGAGCGATAACCGTCCGGCTTGCGACCAGCTAATTCTCGCGCCGGTTAACTACATCTAGCTAAACCCTTCGATCGACGGAAAATCGCGGTCTGTTCGTCGCGTTCCTCTCAGTTCTGCGCTCCTCGGCAGAATGTCTCCTCTCCGTCGTCGTTTCGTCCGTCCCTCTTCGCGCCGTTTCTCGTCGGCCGGGACTTTGCAGCGAGCCGCGACGACGTTAATTGACGTATCGCGTCGTAATGCGGTTATGCTATTATCTTTGGCCACCGTGGGCCTGATATTACATTAGCGAGTTGATCTTTCATCGTCGACGGGTTTCCTGTGCCCGGACCGATGATCGCCCAGGGATATCGCTTCGGTGAGATGAGAATAGTTAAACCGGAACGTAACGGCCTTGGGAAACGTGACTGCGCTGCGACCGAATAGATGCTAACGCTTCGAAGAATTTTTGTTCCAGAGAGCGTAGAGAGAGCGAGAGAGAGAGAGCACTCGATCGAGTTGCGATGAGCGAAAAGCTTAAAACGCGAGGGGATCGATCGGGGATACCGGTTAGACAGCGAGCCCCAACACCGTGGCCATGCAAACTGTATGTAAATTGATATTAAACGAACCCATTTGTTCGATACACGGTATTTAAGTCGAGAACTATCACACTTACAGTCACAATAAAGTCCGACGACTCCGGGCCGAGAGTATTATATAGGGCCGGCCGATCTACAACCAATAAATCGTCCCACCATATTGCGGCGCAGGATGACGTTACTCGGAAATAAGAGATTACAGAGCAGTTTAGCGGCTAAAGAATGTTGCCCCATTGACTATTCGACCGAGGATCCTCGACGATCAAATTGCGGTAATAACTGTCGTCCATCAACGAACCTGGTCGAACGGGTATCGTTCGTATTTCCATCTACACCCCGTCTATATCGTGTCTATCGGACTTTTTACCCACTGGCTCGGTCGAACACGTTCGCCATTTTTATTCGCTAATAATCACGAACCGGCGTGTATTCGTGATCGTTGCGCGCGCGAGCACGCTCACCCGTGTTTCGCTCGCCTGTGCTCGCGGACGATGTGTCCCCGTGTTTTCAACGGTCGAAAGAGAGGAAGAGAGAAGAAGCCGATGGGTGTAACTAATAATTACGTTCGACTGAAATCGTAATTGCTCCCGGTGTCCATCTGTTTCAATTAGTTTCCTCGTTACTCTACCGTGCAGAGATCTATGTATAGGCGGGCGGCCGAGGCGGGCTGGACGAGCGCCGTACGTATCGCGTCGAGGTCGCAAGATTTATAAATCGTCGGCTTTTATTTCGAGTTAAGCCAGCTTTAGGACTTGTCCCATTAGGCGGGGCTCCCTCGCGGTGGACGTTGCCGCGCCTGCGGACGCGTCGCTTGTACCAGGGTAGATTAAGAGGCTCTACCCAGCTCCTAAATATCTTATTAAACAGCATCGCGATGGTCTATTAAGTTACGTACCGGCCGGCATTTTTCTCTTTACTCCCTGTCACCGGCTCCCCAGGTATCGGCCACTTGGTAACCCGAGGTGCATGGATCCCCGGATAATTTTCGTCCCGCTGACGGCCTGCGGGAACTCAATTACCTCTAAAACCGGTGAGATACTAGCCACATCCAGAAGGCGAGTTCCTGACTGTACGTTGACTCTCCGTCGAGTTTATTCGTCGACCAGCCACAGACTTTGTTCCGAGACTAGCTGCGACACGTTAACATTTACCGTAGCGAATGTTCGTCGACAGCTTTAGGATAATACGACGATGTCACGAGTGATTTAATTTTCAGGACGCCAGCTGGCAATTTTATGGGTGCGTCGAAGCAAATGCTTCTGAAACCAGAGAAATCTCACAAATTTTAGAATCGCTTCTCTAAGATATGGGACTGTCTGCTTCTTCTCAAACAGAAGTTTGTTTAAACTTTTAGGAACAGGAGTGGTGAAACGACGACTCTGTTCTCGGGAATGTGACAAATTTATTTTAAATATTTATTTGTAACCGAGCAAATAAATTGCAAACCGAATAACTATCGAGTAAGGAGTTCTTCTGTTATCTCCTCAATAGTCTACAGCATTCTGCTGGTCGGAGGTTTTCTAATTCCTGCTAAGGACCTCCAGAAATGTTTTTTAAGGGAGAGGAAAATTCCCCTCTTCCCAAGTAAAAAAGAAAAGTTCTTTCTCGGATAAATATCTCGGGAAGTCCTGCTCTCAAGGACTACGGAACGACCGGGCCTCGGGGTTGGACAACGTCGCGTTAATGGCCAACCCTTGAGGCCCAGTTTTCGCGTCCGAAAACTCTGTCTTTCCCACGAAACTAGCTAACTGTCTAAATTGGCTGCGCCAGGTACCTTCGCTGACCGCTCTGTACTGTCGCTAAATTTACAATCGATAGACTGCTAAGTACTCCAAATGTGCTATGAATGTACGCGATCGGTTTCACAGTAATTGAAAAAATCTTCAAGTCCAGCGGAAACGTCAGTTTCTGCAGTTAACCTCTTAGGTACGATGCGCCACTATAGTGGCTTTCCGGATGTCATTATTATATTACGATGCGTCGCTATAGTGGCTCGAACACACTCAATTCCACTATTAATTATTAAAGTAATTTATTAGAGTTAAAGTATACACATCATATCTTTAAGAAAAATTACAATTTTTAGTTATCAAAAACTTAATTCCAATATGCTCTGCCATACAGAGAAACAGTCCCGTGCAAAATTCAGCCGTGCCTAAGAGGTTAAAAGAGTTTCAAGCGCAAAGAATTACTAACCCTTTGAGTACTGAATTAATTGAAGATTTTTATGCCCATGGGACGGATTTAATTTGTCGCTATATGGATTAATATGTAAAAGTAATAAATTTTATTTGGAATATACTGATATTGGTGATATAAATATATTTTTGAAACAGCATTTTAGTTACAAAATATAAATAAATATATAAACGAAACAAAATAGAAATATTTATATAGAACAAGAACCAACTTGAAGTCTAATAAAACATGTCGGTAAATGCAAAGGTACCTGGCATTGTTTGCATTGCCAAGTGGTTTCTTTTCTTATTTTATGTTCATAACATACGTGACACCGTTTTGTAGGGTGTTTCTTTTAATTCTGTTGCCGGAATATTCTCTGGAAAATGTGCCCAATTTTTCGCTATAAAACGATGTGGCGCATCGCTACTTGTAGGACGCCCACGGATATTATAATTTGGCAGGACCACTTGTGCCAATAATTCTTCAGCGATTTCGAAACGAAATTTGTCATAAACAAACGTCTGGCAATTGTTTGCGATCAACGCCCACTGGCAGGGGTGCCGCAAACTTCAACGCCTGCTTCTTCAATTCAGATGACGAGTCACACTCGTCCACCGTAACTTCGCCCAAGTAAGCAGATGACGAGTCTCACTCGTCAAATGTACCCAAAGGGTTAACACTTTGCTGACCGGCAATTTTACACAGAAACTGCGCCATGTGCTTGCATGATAATGCAAGTGTAATGACGAGTTAACTCGTCATCGGTCAACAACGTTTGGGCATGAAAAGACGAGTTAACTCGTCACCGGTCACCAATGTGTTAACATTAGAACTGCCGAACAATAAATCCAACGATATACATTGTTTTGTAATAATAACGAGCCTGCATCTATTAAAACTTTATACGATTCTTATTGTAAGGTATATGTCGTTATAGAAGTACATCTGAAAATTTCCGATGAAAATATTTTTATAACTTCAATAATTGCTAAAGAAAAAGCTAGGTATCAGTTAAAATGACTAGTTTGATAGATCCAGGGTTAGACAGTGGTTTTGAAACGTTCGTTGGTGATACAAAAATTGCAGGCTTCATTCGTAATTTCTTATGATACTGTGAATCGCATAATTTGTTTGATTTGATGCGATCTAATGTGTGTACGTAATATGTACATTGTATACATATAATTCAGTTCAACACAAATAAATCTGTGTAGCTACTTGCTATATTTTTCTTTTTCAACAATCATCTGATCTACCGTACCATATAAAGTGTTTTATTGTTGCACATTTTGTTATTTTAAAGTTTGTCTTTTAATTTGTAAGGAAACAGCTTTTTTAAAAATCATTTACACTTTCAATCTGTTACTGCTAATTTTTATTTTACCAGATATCACACTCTAAAGCATTATTCAAGTTTGTGAAATAAATAATTGTTAAAATGTAAAAAATCTTATATAATAAATAGATGTATAAAATATATAGTAATATTTAAGAATACTTTATGTGAATGAAATACCAAATGCAA
>CM052090.1:10415992-10435242 GCA_028453745.1 Agapostemon virescens | reverse complement strand
ATCACACTCTAAAGCATTATTCAAGTTTGTGAAATAAATAATTGTTAAAATGTAAAAAATCTTATATAATAAATAGATGTATAAAATATATAGTAATATTTAAGAATACTTTATGTGAATGTAATACCAAATGCAAATTAAAAATGTGCATATATACGTCGTATTGCTTGCCAAGCATGCTTCTGGAGCGTTCAAAAATGGGAGTGGGCCCTGGGAGCACGTTGGACGCGCAGAAAGCCGTACGCAATGTGTTAAGAGCGACAGCTTTGAAGGAAAGTAGTATACCGTGGATGAACGGAGTAAAGCATCTTGAAAATAGAAGATCGCTTAAAGAAATTACTCGACGGATAAGCTTCCCGTTAAGACGGGTTCGAAAGCATGCGCCATGCGCGATCTAGATCAACGCTTTTTAAGGCCAAGGTACGGATCGCCGGTGCGCAGTCCCAGGAGCGTACAAGGACTATAATGACTGAACTTCCGCTGATTAATACGTTTCTGTTTCCGCGCACCGGGCCGTAGAGTTGCAGAATGCCCGGCGCACATAATTCCTGCCCCCACCGCGATGTATTTTCATTCAGTTAAATTACTACGCGCATTGTGAGGCTCTCCAGGCCTCGAGGTCGATCTTCAACAGCACATTAGAACAGGTGATGCCACCGCTGTCCGTGCCGTAGAAACACCTTTTCCTTCGACTCACGCTTCCCTCCTCCGCAGGGAAGACCTCGATTCCCAGACGGTCTACTCTGACAACCGAGGTGATTCCCATTTCCTCTTCCACGGTGAACACGGAATTGTCAGCGTAGCAAATCCAGCAAAGTGCGTGAAAATTGGCGATCGCCCGCGCGATGATCGAAGAGAGGAGGAAACGGCGGATGAAGTTAAATGAAATTGCTATCACTTTACTCGGAATACCGGGTGTCAGTTACTTCTATCCGACACTTTGAAGTTCCCGGTCGATTAACGTCAAGAATTCCTCCAACCTGTAGTGAAGTTTTAATTGCGTTCCCTCATTATTTATTTATTTCCCATCGGCGGGAAATTGCTTTTCCTTTGCCACAGAAAAATCATCGCATCCCGGCACGCGGCGAAATTAAAACCGCGGCGTTTGACCCGCCCGAACTTTTCGCTTCGCCCTCGAACTGTTCGTAAACCAAAATTGATAATCCAAGATCTCAATGAACCAACACCACGGTATATAAATTTTACAGAAACTTCTCGAAGCGGAAAGTTCTATCAGTTTTTATATACGCACTTCCAATCTAGTTGATTGATTCTCAAGGCGGAAGGGTTAAGACGATTCTTAGAGAGGTTAAGAAGCGCTCAGACAATTTAGTCCACTGAGTCGATTAAGAACGAGAATATGAATGATGCATCACGGTAGCACTACAATAGCCAATTTAATTAGCAATTGTTACGGATATATTTTTTAATCCGAAGTGCTGTCGATTGAATTTTCAAGACAGGCTGAGTTGATCTCCGACTGTCTAGACCACTTAGTTAAAAACGGTACCAATTTGATTATCATTCCTCTTAGACACATTTTTCAATCCGAAGACCTATTGATCGAATTCTTACCATTAAGTTTACGGGACACTAAGAGTGATTATTATACATCACTTTATAGAAATAATGAGATTACATCTATTCAAATTATTACTCATTCTATTTTTGCTATGTACCCAAATTAATTAAATTGTTGAATAATTTCTTGTGCGTGTAACTTCGCAATCTCGAAAATATAAGAAAATAGGAACCACTATTTTGACGGTTTAACCAGTTAACTGTGATTGACGAGTATACTCGTCATGGCGAAGTGACAAAATTTTATGTCAAGACGAGTATACTCGTCATGCGTAAAAAGTAGTGACCATTGACTATTTATAACATCGAAGGTCGCGTTGAACTTTGAATTGTGCCATATTCTTTAAGATAAGATTCCTTAAGATCTTTAAGGAGAATACATAAAAAGAAATTCGAAACGTGAACTTGAAAAGGAATCGGCAAGCCTGTGGTTCTAACTTTCCATAAGTATTTTCATTGTAAGAAAATGTGCATTCATAGCGTGCGTACGTTAATAAAGTTAAATAATATTTCTAGTCTCCTAGTCAGACATGTTGAATCAGTGAAACAAATATCGGAAATGTCTCTACCATAACTACAAAGAATTATCTACAACTGTCTACAGTGCTGTACTTAACCCATTAAAATCCTAACCATTCTGGACGTTGGCTATCAGCTACTCAGCGCTACTTTGTGGCAGAAACGTGCATTTACAGACCCTCGTATTATTTAGTACAGGACGAGTATACTCGTCATGCGTAAAGAGTAGTGACCATTGGCTATTTAAATTGTAATTTTTATGAAAAATAAAACATATTCTTCAACTTCAATATGTTTACAATATTTTGAGGCCAGGCTGAAAGAAGACAAACAAATAAGAAATATAAATAATTTGAGATGAACTCACGCGTCCCCGTATGCATCGTCTGAAACAGCTTATCAGTTCGCATAACGAATTTATTTATGTGCGATGATAACGTTTTTTAAATGTAAGCGTAAAAGGAGCAAAAGCAAAAGTCGGAAAAACAATCCTACGCGAAGGTGTTCGTATTGTTGTAAACGTTAGATCAGGAAGGAATCGCGTTACTGGTGTTCCATTAGGCAAAGTTCCATTGTATATGGTACCCTGTTTCGCTGAATATCACTCCACAGCAGAAATTTAAATTCTTTCCTTTATATGTATTTAATTTTTCTTGCGTTTTCCGTTTAATGTGTATATAATATATATTTATGTTAACCAAATAAGTATATATTAATAACAATATATTAACGAGTATACTCGTCATCGCTCGATTTTCGTGACACATATAAGTGCACACTTTCAAAAGGGGACGCCACAGCTAACTGTTTAAACCTAATATCGAACAGGAGGATCGAGCTAATTTCCGATTGGATCGATTAACTCGTTAACTGCCCAACCAACAACTTCAAAAATTCTATAAAATCAAACTAATTTATTTAATGAAGCAACGATCGAAAACTTTAAATGCATGGCATATACGTATGTAGTTATCCTTTAACCTTCTTGTATTCTTCAGATATCAACTAAATTCAATGCAACAAATGTATTAACGTAAAAATGTATTTTTAAACATGGACAAATAATTCTGTCACCCATATATGGGTGATATGGCAGTCAAAGTGTTAAAGACGACCCTGTAATTTTTCTGTCTGCCATTTTGTTTATCGTATATATAAAGAAATTACGTGGCCGGTTTTCAAAAGGCCACTAATATTCGACGAAATGTAAATGGCTTACGCGTCAGCCGGCAAACGATGAAAAGGCGGACAAGGGCTTTGAATGGGAGGACGTAAAGAGCGCCATCGACGGAAGTTGTGGCGCGGCGCGTATTGCAGCGTTTCAATTATCCTGTTTCTCATTTGGCACGGCTCGTGTACTCAGGATAGTATCCATCAACGGGAAACTGTATTTAGGATGGGCGAGTTCGGTGCGCCGGCCATCTTCGCGCGGAAACGCGGCGGAAGATGGCGTCGTACGGTCCCTTTGGATCCGATGGCATTAAAACGCGACATGAAACTAGCATGAAAGCCGATGAAACGCCACCGCGTCGACCGCGAACGACGGGGGATACACGGGAATTCGCTTGAACGTAATTAGCGGATGACCGCGGCATTCCGGATCGGAACGATGAGTTTCAATTAGCGCTTTACTTCCCCCGTAGAATGGACCGCGCTGCGACTGTGAATCAGTCGCGAAAGTTCCTAGCCCGTATGACGCCGTAGGTACCGTCTCAAAAGTTTACGGGCAGGCCAGACTGACGGCGATGTTACGCGCCGCGACAGTTTCCCCGCATCGTAAACACCGAGTCCTAGTCACAGTAACGGACGTGTGTTTACCTGAATATTATCATCCTGGGCCAACGAGGCTCCGGGGCTATCTGCCCTCGACGTCGAGGTGTCTCCCGACGCGTGGGTAAATTAAATTTTAACACGATCGCGTCACCGAGTCGCTGTCGGAGTTCCGGCGACGTTTGATTTTATCCCGACCCGCGAGTTTCGCAGCCGAGAATCGTACAATTTGCCAAATAACGCTGCCATTGAAATCGGCGAAAGTTGCGCCGCGTTTTGCGGCCGATTCTGCGGTTCGATCGTTTCGTCGCCATGCAATGGATACCACGGCATTGTCGAGCAACGAATTCAGCAAGTAATCCTTGTACGAAAAGATTCGAGCGTAACACCGACGACAACGGCAAGGGAACGCGTCCGACAGCTTATCTATCTCCCGTGAAACAATTGTCACAAGTCGAAAGCTTTCCGATGTTTACAATTTAAGAGCAGCCGATGTCTTTCTTGATACTTGTATGTGTTTGACTGTTTAAATTGTGAAAATAGGTTTCCGTATTTGGACAGATTTCTCGTGGCAAATCTGGCTATCGGTATATAAATTTACGGCATTTAAAGCTCGTCAATTTCGTTAGTTTCTGCCAGATGCTGATGCTATTAGTGTCGTCTGGCAGAAGTTGGAGCCGATACTTTCGCCCACCGATATATCAGGGGAGGCATCGCAGGAACGTCTGCAATGCGGGTCGATAATTCCGTCGCGGAAACACGAAATTTTCCCGCGATAACATCCGTTATTAAACGCGTAACAAGGTTGCCGCGGCGTCGGCGTCGGGCTCGTGAAATTCGATGCTCTCGCGCAAAACTTTCCTTAAAAGGGAGCGCCCCGGGGCCATTGTTGCCGGTACATTAATTATAAGCGGCAACTTGCGACGTCTGGTGCGGGTTCGACGTGCCGGCCGAGTGTGGAAATTGCGATACCGGCCCCCGATGCGATGTCTGTGTCGAACGCGCACGAGAAAACGCGTCCGAGCCGTGCCGAGACGCGCCGAGACGCGCCGAACCGAGCCGTCGCGTATTGAATTTCAATTATTTATCGGGAACTCGCGCTAATTGCAGCAGCGCGGCAGCTGCAGTTTCCGCAAGAAGCGGCTGCCTCTCGGCTTTCAGCCCGGGAGAACCGGAGGAACGCCGCAGGTAGACCGACGCAACGACGCAGCGATGCAACGATGCACCGATGCACGCATCCCCGCGGAGGCAAGAACTAACGCGTCACGACAGACGAGGGGCCTTGGAAGTCGACACCAGGCTACCTTGAGACGCGAAAACCAGGATTGCCGGACAACCGAGCACCACCGTGCATACTTACGCGACCGGTATACCGGGTGAATCAAATTTTGAAACCGTTCCCGCAAGAAGAAACCAGTCGTGGTCTGCGAGCAACGCGCCTGCGATGAATCAATTCTCAGATGATAAATTAATATCGTTCCCTGGAGATACTGTGACTTCGCGTCCCAGCGTCAGGATGAATCGATAGTCAATGTGATAGTCATCCGCAAGATAATTACTAAGTTTGCTACGGTGATGTCGTTTTCATTCGAATATTTTCGATAAATACTTTCTTTGAGAGAATTACAAAAGCTGACAGGACAATGGGCCCTGTAAGAGCAGAGGGACTATTCTAAAAAATCGTGTGTCGAGACGAGTTCCAATACGAATGGACGACTGATTTGGCAACCATACCAAGAGACTATAGATCAAAGGTCCGTGGACATCCGAAATACGTTACCTTCTTTCCAGAAATCACTGGGAGAGGCTAGGATTTATGACATTTTCCAATTAGGCGGAAAAAAACCCTTACGCGCGTTGCTGGCCATCCCGCGCATCTGCGCGCCAACTGTTGACCCTTCGACGGTCCCAAACCTTGCATCCGTGGCCGTGTCACGCGACTACGAGATACATTAGAATATTTTCAATGGAATCATATCTTAAAAGAAATGCGAAAGCCGATAGGAGGATGGGTCCAGTAAAAACGAAGAGGCTAAATGAAACAAATTCGATGTCAAATATCCAAAGAAAAAGAGATTGCATACGACAAAAATGTTCTAGGTTCAAAGAAATCTTTTAATTTTAAACATTACGCCTTTCTTTTTACACATAATCAAATGTTAATTTGCAATCAATATTTAACCCTTTGCACTCCGAGCAATTTTAATTCCAAAATAAAGACATTTATTTCTACATAGAATAGTTCCATTTTAAATGGTTCATTTCCTTTTGTGCATATAAAATTTATTGCTATTACTCGTACGCGCAATATTTTAATTTCTACCGATTTTTTAAACGCCACCACAGTGTGGCCGAAGTTATTTTGGCTAACAATATGGCAATATTTAGTGTCGCCTCAGAGGCGCCATTGGAGTGCTAAGGATTAAGCATCGAAGTAAATGTACCAGTATAAAAGATGTATTAGGTTGTCTGGAAAGTTCGTGCCGATTTACTCATCGGGACTCGATCATTTATCGATTCGTTTTCGTATATATTTATTAAAAATAAAAATTAATCGGCACGAACTTTCCGGACAACCCAATAAATTATCTTTTCCCTTCTGTAACATTTTTAGCGATCAAGACATTATAATAACTGTAGTTATAAAGAAAATTGCAAGAGGTTAAAATAGCATCCAGTGCAAATGGATGACAGTTGAAGCTAAAATAGATTCTAGAATACACAAAACTGTCCATGAAATCGCAACAGTTTCGATCACACGACGAAGACCGATCGCAGATAAGGTTCGGAGTCGACAGTTCGAATTACCCAATCGAAAATACCGAGGGAGAAGCAGACTTTTAATATCAGGAAGGAGCTTCCCACGCAACGTTACAACTCGGTGTACGCCTTTTTTGTAAATCAACCAGATTATTCCCGACGAAGAATTCGGCCAGCGTGCCGTACCCCGAGCCCCGATACGTGGACGGATAAAAGATTGAAGATGTCTCGATAGGATTGGCGGATCACCGGGCACGTGGGTGGAAACGTCATCTCCGTGGCGGTGGATACCGCCAGCTGCAAGGAGTCCGACATAGTTCAGAAGCGCCGTGAAAACCGGATTACTCTTACCCAGAGGCATCGGCGGCAGGAACAGCGACGGGCCAGCTTTCTTACCGGGGCGGATTACACGCGTACGTTTTACCCCGAGATCTTTTTTCTGCCGGCCGTAATCTAAATCGGCGTCGATCGTATATAGACTTAATACGTTCGGTTCGATAAAGCGGTACACGCGGTCGTTGGCGAATGCCAGGCTTCGTTAAACGCGGAGGAACCGTTCGCAATGTTTTACGCTCGAGAGGACGACGGTCCAGCGCAACGGTGGCATAATTTATTCTGCCCTTTAAACGATCAACAAAACTGATGCTTCGGTAAACGTTGACAGAAACGGACCCAGCTTCGATAAATAACATGCGACTTTTGTTCGGCGTCGTGACAGGGCTCGGCAGCGATAGCGAGCCGTAGTCTAACGTCCGTCTCACCGCACTTGTAAGGTGATGTGAGAAATGAAAAAGGTGGCGGTAATCAGTTGACCGGTACACGAATTGTAGTTGAACTTATGGATTTTAATGTTAATATATACACTCCTGACTAAACCGTTACACTATATTACAATGTTGCCCTTGACTTAGAAAATAATGCGTAAAGTATAGTAAACCAGCGTCGTAACGCGTGGCAGAATTCAAACAGCGTATCACGTAAGCGTAAAAACAGCAGCGCGAGAGTCGCAATGTCCAAGTACTTATACTAGTGCTCATTGATGGGGTGGAAACATCCACCACTAATGAGCATGTCGATCTGTCATAGCGATCTACGTGAACCATGATTGGTTTCTTAATTTTCCGCCCACCCTGCATTGGTGGGGTGAGTCTAGCATCGAATTTTCTCCAAGACGGAGATTTTATTTTATATTCTGTTATGTTATTTCATATGGTAGTATATTCTGCTTTATTCTAGTGTACTCTGGGATATTCTAGTATATTTTTGTATACTCAGGAATATTATGATGCATTCTAGTACCTATTAGTCAATTCTTGTATATCCTAGTGCATTTTAGAATATTATTGTATTTCCTGGTGCATTCTAGTATAATCTTGTATATTCTGTTATGTTATGTCATATAGCGAATTTTCTCCCAAGTATCGTCCCAAGGATGGCCGCGCGCTCGCCAGTGTCCGGTGTTGCACATGTGGAGGTTTATGCCAGCTCAATTGTTATTGAGTACAAAGTCCATGTCTCGGACGCGCACGTGTCCACCGAGGACAACCCTAATAAATGTACGTTTCGAATTTTGGTAAGTACTACCTAACGCATCTGGCATTCAGATGAATGGTTCCTCAAAAATAGCGGAACGTCGGACCCGTGCCATAAACCTCTTCTTTAATTAAAAATATTCTTAAGGCGCTGTCGCGTCTTAACAATTTTCGATGTTACACTTGTCGTTGTGGAGCTCCGAGCCAAATCGAATGAAAGTATAAAGAAAGTTGCATATGAAGCATAAAGGTATCCTCGAGAAAGCAAACGGTAGCCACAGAAATCTGGTGGCCAGCACAAGTCTCTCTCTCTCGGGACAGAACAAGTTTCATTCGAAGCGGTTTTTTCGAGTAATTCGGAAAGAAAGAGTGGCGGACTGTGATGATTGGAATCCGCGGCGCGTAAGAGTCTCGGGCTCGCATGAAATAAACATTCGGTCGGACTCAATTAAGTCGACGCGACCGGTCGCGGATCGGAGAAATCGTCGATCTTCCAGCCGACTGTGGATCCGTTCGCTGGGATCTCGGTGCGATCTGGAAAGAAATCGCGGAAGCGTCCGCGGCTAATTTCAATTCCGCCGTGGCGATCGCGAGATCTACCGTCGGACTCGGTATTCGCGATCGGATCGAGCCGACCCCGGTCGAACTCATGATACGATCCTAACGGTAATAAGTAACGAACCGGTGGGTTTCTAAGCCGAATCGTCGGGGCCCGCGTCCTTCTATCGCGATATCGGCAATAATAAAGTCGTCACGACTGCCGAGGCAAACTGTGCGGCAAGAGAAACAAGAGATGGTGAGAGAGAGAGAGAGAGAGAGAGAGGGAGAGGAGGAATAAGAAGACGAAGATGAAGTGGAAGAGCAGCACGCGCATCGGGCACGAGTCGCTTGTCCATTCATCGACGCTGTTTCAGGGAACCGCATCGTTCGCCTACGTGTACGTGCATCAACCTGTACCCTCGATCCCGTAATAATTGCGACCGCGAAATGAGTCAAAGGCACGTGCTGGCCTGGCGTCTGCCAGCGAGCCGGTTCGAGTTAAGAGCCGGGCTGCTCTTGCACGCTCGCGAAAACGGGGTTGCAATCTGGGCTGAGGGAACCAACGACAAGACGGAGAGGCGCATTTAGCCCAAAATCTATGCACGCGTTCCGACGATGCCTTGATAAACGCGTCTCGCAAGGAACCAGCCGGTCGGTCGAGGAAGGAAGTCTTTGTTGCGGCTTGCCATCCACTCGAGCTTGGCGGACCGAGGCGAACCGGCAAGCGCAGCGCTGTGCATCGCATCGCGCCGGGTAAAGCTTGCACGGTGAACGCGTTGCATTCTAGCAATGGCATGCTGCCGGGGTTAATTGTATTGGCTCCCTCGGCCTCATTCTCATTCAATCGTGATCATTACCCGCCGAGAGCATCCTCCTACGTGTCACTCACACGTTTCGCTGCCCCGGTCTACGTGCACGCTCCGCCGAAAGGTGTGTAGGTAAGGTTTCCTTAGCCTGGCGCAGGTAAGCTTGCCTGGCAACCTACGGTTCGGCTATCTCGGTCACGCGTGTGCGCGTGGTGGTGCGCTTCGCGTCCGTGTGCGTTCACGATAGACGACTCCGCTTCGGAGGCTCGTTCTGTCCACGTCGGATTAACTAACGAACGTACGAATGTGCATGCACGTTCCACCTCTGTTCCGCCTCTATCGATACAAATTAATAGCATCTGCCCGACCGGGGCCCGCCAGCCACCGTACGGAATCGGCTCCGAGAAGAGGACGAGCGGACGCCGAGTCACCGCTCGGGGGCGGTTTCGACGCTACCTGGCGGAAAGCCGACGCAAGATGCGCCGCTGATCGCCGAGTGGGCGGATGCGATGGAGTTATCTAGCGGACTGTGCACCGCAGACTGCGACCAGCCGTGTACCCACAGGAAAAAGTAGCCAGTCACGCGATCCCGCGACCACGGTCACCCCGCAGACGCGACGGATGAGGATCGCTCGATGAAACTGCAGAAGATACCCTTCGTTGATCCTTGATCGACGTCACGATCGTTGGCGCGCCTCGACCACCGCACATCGAGATCGCTCTCAATTTGTTGCTGCTAATACAAGATTTTTAATGCTTGCGCTGCAGCTCAGTTGTAAGTAGAGTTCTTCGATAGCGACAAGAGTAGCGAAACGTAGTTTACGCTAACCGTATGTCAGACTTGCCAAAGTACATAGCTGTGAAAGTTTGAATGTTCATGGTATTTTAACGAAGCATTTCGTCATCGAGAATTTCAGGCTACGGAAACGTGTAGTTGCTCGGTATTAGCACGAAGGTCTTCGATCGAAGAAACGGTACAACCGAAGAGACGATGGAACGTTTATTGCGGGAGTAGAGAACTCTACCACTTGTCAGTACCACGCAATGTAGTTTATACCACTCTAGTCACCTAGATTCTGAGGCTTTAAACAGATTGGAAGTTGCATCGCGAGCACGAGGGCTATACTCCACAGTTACCATTCTGTAAGAAAAACAACTCCAACTCAGAACCTCTACCGCACAACCTAAAAGTCCCTCGAAGACACGTTGACGGGCTTCCCTCAGCCACCGGAGCTTCAGAATTTCAATTCGGCGCTGCCGCCGCCAAAGTTCGCAACAGAATGCGGTCCACGCAACGTCCTAAGAAGCTTGCAAAAATAAGCGCGCCGTGGGTCGAGCGAGGTGAAACGTGGAATCGGTTAAAGTGCATAAATAACGTCGCCCCGCAATCGTTCCCAACGGGCGAAGTCAGTGTCGAACAAGCTTGGTTACCAAGCGCGACTGCCTACCACTTCGGACCTCTTCCGACCATTAGTTCTGTCGTCCAGCGGCGTGGCAACGGTGTCTCCGTGAACATGAAGGATCGCTCGGTGCTCCGCGGGTAGCGACGAGCCTTGAGAGGACCGCTTGGATACGCGGCATTCATAAATCTACGCTTTTTCAGCTTTTCCTGAAAGCGACGAGACGACCTTGCCCGCCATGCCACGCCATGCCACGGCACGCCACGCCACGGCACGGCGACGCGATGCTCCGAGCTGTGCGCCACGCCGCGCCGTGCCACGCCACGCCACGCTCCCACGTTCTCGTCCGATACGTTTTATTTGCCGGCACGGTTCGCAGGCAGCTCTCTCGACCCCGCCAGGTCGCCGGAGGATTCGCGCGGCTCACCGAGAATCTCGATTTCCGTTTTATTTTGTCGCTGGCCAAGCCAGGATTTATGGCCGCCGCTCCGTTTCGCCGGCCAGCGAGACGCGTATACGATGCCAAATTCTTCGGCCGATGCCGTCCCCGGTTGCGCCTCGGCGTCGTTCGTTAAAAAATATCGAGGTCCCCGCGATAGCTCCCAGACATCCGTGGAATTTCTCCGAGATACCCGGTTTCGCTCTATTCGCGAATCGAGCCACGGCAGAGCTCTATGTTCGCGTAGGTGGCGTGATCGAGTTCCGGCATCGACAGGACAATCGTTCGAGACGTTGCGAACTCAACCAGTCTCAGTTTCACTTTGTTACCACGTACACGAACCAGTTGTTACATATGACCCACCTCTTTGATCATTTCGCCGAGAGGAAAGTCTACGGTAATGCCGATCTGATTCGAACGCTAATTTCGTTCGAAAAGTCGCAAGATCCTTAACCTCTTAGGCACTATGCGCAACTATAGTGGCTTTCGCGAATGTCATCTTTCTGTACGACGCGCCACTATACTGGCTTTCGCAGATGCCGTCTCTCTGAACTACGCGCCACTAATTATTAATTACTAATTATTAACACTTTACCGACCGGAAGCCTATTAACACTTCAACTGCCGAACTGATAACGTCAAAAATTCCACTAAAGCAAAATAATTTATTTAATAAAGCAACA
Source organism: Agapostemon virescens (assembly GCA_028453745.1). NCBI lineage: Eukaryota > Metazoa > Arthropoda > Insecta > Hymenoptera > Halictidae > Agapostemon > Agapostemon virescens. The sequence continues at coordinate 10,423,212 of CM052090.1, read as the reverse complement.
ATGTCAAAATTCAAAATGTATGACGAATGGTCACTTTCAACTTTCTTGTATTCTCCACACATCAACTAAATTGAGTGCAACAAATATATTAATGTAAAAATATATACTTTTAAACATGCACAAATAATTCTGTCACCCACATGTGGGTGACACGGCAGTCAAAGTGTTAATAGATCTTTCCCTAGAATTGCCCTGTAACGAAATGAGGCTTAAAAAACTGCTTTTATATTGTAATTTGTAACGGAATTATTAGATAACGTTACTCAGAAGGTCTTGTTGATTCGCGATAGAAATTGCTGTCGGCCTTGAGGGATCTATTATAAAGTTTTCAGTGATGACTTATAAACATAAAAGATTCTGAAATAATCGCCGGCCGGTAAAAGTAAGTAAGCGTTAAACTAAATTGTTAAAGTCAACATGCGTGTATCATATCTGTAAGAAAAACTATAATTTTATGATCAAACACTTCGTTCCAATATACTCGCGTAGAGAACAGCATTATCCGTGACACATTGCAGTGCTGTATCATTTACACGTAATTCGCGTTGAACTCTGCCGTACAGAGAAACAGCCCCGCGCAAAATTCAGCCGTGCCTAAGAGGTTAATGGCTCTCGTTATAGATCAAGCATGGTACTTGATCAGCGATTCTTATCGTTTTCAACGGTTTACGGGTTTTATAACGTCACAGATGTGGATTTCTTCGGTACAGTCGTGTCATTTGAAGACTTAATACTAGACTAGATTTTTCTTGTCGGTTAGCGACCGAAGATCATCGACGTTCTGAAATTAATATTTTGTATTGCAAAATATATGAGTCATCCGATTTCATCACTTTTTGATACACAAATGGTACGATTATTATTGATTAATTTACGATTGTTGTTCCACCGAATATTCCAAAGTAAAGCACGGTTAATTCTACTTTTAGATGCACGTTTAACCCTTTCGCTACGGCAGTCCCGTCCGTCGAAGTGCCGTTACTGAACGGAAAATCGCGCCAGAAATATGCACAGTGCGCGTAGTTTCTGTATGTACGTTTTTCTAAGTCTTAAATAACAACTGTGCTGAATAAAACGAGAGCAGTTTTAAAAAGTAATTAATCCAATATGTCAATAAAAATAACAGAAAAATATTGTCATCGACTATAGATGGCACTTGTATACGCATCATTTGGATGTCGCATATATGCGACGCTCGTACCCACAGGTCGTCGAGTGGATGCCGCATATATGCGACGCTCGGAGCGAAAGGGTTAAACGCGAAAAGGAGTATTATAATAGTTCCGTTAATACTCGAAATTTTCTACGACGTTCGATGACGTATCTTCGAACCTTAAATGCAAATCAATTTATACTCGTACCTATCAAGGTATGAATCTATACCAATCTAATTATCCACAGATACATACAACAAATATTTACAACAAATTCAGAGTAGACCATCGACTACTCGAGTATTAACATAAACTTGAAAAATCCCATATCCCGGAAAGATCAGAAAAATCTTGTTCCATGCTACGAAAAACGATCTCGTCACCGAGCAAGATAAAAGAGCAAAAGAACCGTGCCCGAAAAAAGCAGCATTTCGCTCCGGAAACGAAAAAAGAAAAAAAGAAAAGGGTGAACAGTTTGCAAAGTCGATGGCCGTTCTGACCGTTCCGAGATCTCGCTTGACGTCCGATCGCCGAAGCTCGCGTAGCCCGAGAGCCGGCGAAATAAAAATCGAACGTATGTTCGGCGCGGGCGATCCCGGGCAAAGTTTCAGCGGATTCAGCTCGCAGAAAAATATTCGGTCGGGTCGTCGAAATCTCGGGAGTCGATCTTCGCACGGGTCGAGGCGGAGGAAGTCTTCGATCGGTCCGAGTTAGCACGGACGACCGACAATCGCGAACGAGATTCAAAGGGGCTAGACCGGGGCTGGTAGCGGAGTCGAAGGGCTCGCTAATCAGAGATTTAATTGATACCATGGCGAGCACGACCGTCGCACACGAGCGAACGCTTACACGAGAGGACGCAACGATCCGCTCGCTTGCTCGGTTGGTCGCGCGGACGCTCGCTCGCTCGCGCGCGCGCGCGCGCCTGCAACGGGGACCAACACGATTCCATCGTATCGTACCAGGCAAAAGGACGGGGCCGTAATACATATGTAACACGACAGAAGGTTGGGACACGGGACGGGGAACCGGCAGGGTGACGGGGGGACGGGGATAAAGCGGGTTACAGGCTACTTAGTCCTGAGCTCTTCATTAGCAACGCTGGCCAATCACTTCTCTTCCTCCTTCTCGTATGCCCTAGCGGTTGTTTCGTTTATTGCCCGCCGGCTCGATCTAAATTGTCATCGGCGACCGTTTCGTAACTCGCGGTCGACGTTTCGCAGAGCACAAGCAAAAAGAAACCGCGAACCCTCTTGCAGGATTTGGTCTTGCTCGTCGCACAGCTGCTTTTGCAACGAATCCGCTTCCGAACTACTCATAAATACGAACATCTTTCGCTGCTTTCCATCGTGACCAAACACCTATGCGGACGACATCCTCGTCGTAGTTCGAAAACCTTCGCAGCGCTGATCGTCGATCGTATACGGAGAACGCCGTTCTTCGATTAACTCTTTAAGCGCTATGAACCCATATATGCGTTGTCACATAACCATTCGATTTTGGGTATTAACGCATATGTGGGATCTCACAAAACCATTCAATCTGGGAAGAAGAAATCTATGAACAGATATATGTGACTGGTGCTTGTAAGCCTATATAGATATAAAAAGGCGATAAGCGATTAAATGTGCCTTTGTACAATCGTTTATCAGTGTTGTTCATTAAATTTATGTGTGCATTCATTGTCCATTAGTTAACGGTATCGCTACCAAAGACTTTTGAGATTAAGTGCTGCTACTTTCTGGAAATTTGTTCTTTGCGTTTTTAAAACTTTATTTTTAATTACCCCTAAAATATCTAAGAACGAGCTTGAATACTTTAGTAAAAGTGGTAGTGACATGGACTATGAACATGAAATTAAAACAGTTGAAATAAAAACATTTGAAAGAAAAAGGATGTGGAATTCGTCTTCGGATTCCGAAGAGCTCTATAAGAATACCAAGATATTAAAAATAAGCAGTGACACAAGCGGTAAATATCAACACAATAGGTTGAATGTTAGAACAAACATAATTAAACCTTCTTTCGTAGCTTCGGAAACCGAAGAGTCATTTCCATTGTATGAGCAAAGGAGAAGACGTCTTCGAATATTTAGCTCATCTTCTGAAGAGGATGAAGGTCTACAGGAAAATGTTAATTCGACATCTAATGACACGGCAGAAAACTTTTCATGGTCTAAGAAAAATTTTGTATCAAAATTATATAATTTTGATGAATCAAATTCAGGGATAAGGGTACACTTATCGAAAATATCCACCCTTTAGGTGCGTTTAAGGTACTTTTCTCGGAAGAATTAATTACTGGTATCTGCGAAAAAACAAATAATTTTCATAAAAATCTAGCGAAAACTAAAATACATGCAGTTCATTCACGCGTAAATACTTGGACAGATACTTCACCTTCGGAAATATATTTATTTATTGCTATTACTATACTAATGTCAAAAATGAAAAAAAACATCTATAAGAGAATGTTGATCTACTGATAAAGTTATAAAAACCGACATGTTATTAAAACTAATCAGCAGAGTTAGATATGAATCATTGCTAAAAATATTGCATTTTAATGATAACAATAATATGAGCTCGCACGATCCGCTGATAAAAATAAGACCGGTGGTTACTGAACTTAGAAACTCATTTTCTAAATCATTTTATCCATATGAATATTTATGCATAGTTGAAAGTCTTTTACTTAATAAAGGAAGATTATTTTTTAAACAATATATTCCGTCAAAAAGGAGTAGATTTAGCATTAAGTCATTCGTTATTTGCGATTGCAAAACCGTAACAGAAATAAATGGTCATTAAGGCTTTTGAGGTCACCACATAATTTATTTCAGTTACAATCAATATACCTGACAATGAAAATTCAGTCTGCTCAACTTGCGCTCTTTCGTAAAAGACCACGGTAGGCTTTTTCGTACGGAGTGGGCAGTCCATGGCGCACGCTTAGCGTCGGGCAACTTAAGAAAAATTCTGTGGCAGAATTTTGAACATTTGAGAAACAGACAAAGGAACGGTCACGTTCGTTCTAGAACTCGATTCTGCCGAACCCGTCGCAAAGAGTGCGTCGTAACAAACATTTTCAGTTGCGAGATGTTCTTTGGCAATTGATTTTCCAACGCTTCACAGACATTGCGATACTGCTGGCTTCCTCGTTCAGAGCTGGAACTTTTGAAAGTCGGCGTGACTTTTGAAAACAGTTTCAGAAATGCGGTCTACCCCCGAAAGCCAGTAAAAATCGTGGTCCATTGTAGCATTCGATAAATTTCTAGCACGAAAGAAATTGGTATTAGAAATTGTGTCGCGTCGATTACATGTTCGGGGCGCACGGTGTCGCGCAATGACCCCGGTCGTTGGGCGCATTCGTCGATTTCGGGATCGTACGAGCGAAACAGGCGATCGGTGCCGTAAAGACAAATACACCTTAATTGTTCATGGCGGAACACGACCGCGCCGTTTCCTCGATCCATTTAATTCGAATCGGCGCTCGTTTCCCGCGCTCCGCCCCGAGGAGCCGAACGAACTCCGATTATCTTTAATTTAACGGCACGTACGTGGCGGGCCCGGGCTGCCGAATTAGCGGGCCGTTTCGATTATCGATAAACAGCCGCTGTCCGTGGCGAAACCGCCGTGAAACCGCCTCGCACCGATCGGAACCTTAATTCAACTCCGGCAACTATACCGTTCGTTGGCCACGGAGCTCAGCGGCAACGGAGGTCTGCGGGGGAGCGGCGCCACTTACCTGGAAACAAAGGAAAAGCGAAAATTACAGTCAGTTTTGAGACACGGCTGGAAACTACGCTCGAAGGGAGAGAGAGGAGGCCCGGCGAAACGAGAGAACGGAGGAACATAATTAAATGTATGCTACGGAACCCTCGTTTCCCACCTTTTGTCGGAAACTTTGGACCCTCCTTGTTTTCGTACTCGAACTCCTTCTTCTCGAGGCCTCTGCCTTTTCTGTTTTTTCTGCCCCTTCCGCACCCCGTCTCTGTCTCTCTCCCTCCGTTTTCTACTCGTAATCTCGTGTATTAATATTAATAACGAGCCCGATAGCCTCGGCTGCGGAGTTTTTCACGAATCAGTATGCGCAGCGAATTCACGTGAACGCCGGTAAACAAAAGGCGCCGGCGCTCAAATCGAATCAGCCGGCGGATACTAACGAGGAAGCGTTCCTGATGGCATGTTTGCCTCGTCTTCTCGGTTTTTCGGGCCGGACGCAGAACGCCGGGATTTATTGCCCTCGTCTTCGAATTCCATCGCGCCCCTCGAATTACCATCGGCTAACATCAAAGCCGTCAATTATTACTTGGAAGATTCACCGACGAAATCAAGTATTTCTGCTCGGTTTACCGATACAACGAATCGTTCCGACAACTGTTGGATATTATACCAACGCCGTAGACGTGAAAGTATAAATTTTATGCTGGTTTAATATTGGACAGACTGTGTCCGCGGTCCGACACGGCCGAAATATTTGGAATAAAATGTATTCGTAACACTTTTTACACGAACGTTATTTAGAGAGAAATTTCATATAAAATTTACGCAAAGAGATACACGGGAATATTTATACGTCGGTCTTCGCAATAATCCACCAAAAAACGTCGATGAAAGTTTTAAATACACTCATAATTCTCTACGGTATTGACATTTTCAATTTACTTTTCGCGCAAACTTCATTCTATATTTTCGTACAGTTTAGTTCCTCGCTACGCCACCGACCAATATGTTTTTCGGTCGTGAACGTGTACGTAACTCGTTGGAAATTGGTTTAACGTTAAACGTAAATCTTTAGACATCGTTTCTAGGTTTTGTTAATAAAACCTGAAAACACTTTTTGATACCACGCTGCTGTTTTACCGAAATCGATGTCTCAATAGTAATAATTCACTTTGGTTTTGCTTGCACGTGGAATCGTCAATTTATGCGGAAACAAGATAAATAACGTTGCAAACATTCCAGAGAAATTATCGTTGCATAAATGCATTCGTTGCAGCGAATTCGTCCATCGATACCGCTCAAATTGCATATCAAATATTTTTGACATCGCCGCGCACGGAGTTATTCAAAAAACGATTCTATATTTTTGTAGAAATTCGTGTATTTCGAATAGCCGTGATTCGCTGCGAGAAACACTCGGGAATTTTCGTTCCGCGATTTAGGACAGTTTGCGTTTGAATTTCCCCCGATTAGCCGAAACAGTAACCCACATAATGCAAATAATTCAATGAGCGGAATCGCTCTTGTAGCGTTGCGTTCGCCTCGATGTAACAGCGCGAGGCTGTATCTACATAATTCCGCAATTATATACGCACACGGCACGCCGCGAACAATTCTGTTACCTATGCTCACACCGAGGCAGAGTCTCTCGCATAACGATACCCGTCTGCGAAGGCAAGCAACCCGACTCTCTTTCCACAGTGTTATTACGTTCTCCTTTCACCCCGCCCTTTGCACCCCCGAGCGTCTTCAGCGACGCGTTAATTTGTTTACGTAATCACCCCACCTATTTCTGTCTCATCCACGTGCTGTTTTCTCATCAATCCGCCGCGCCGCCCCGTCTATTGTATGAAATTCTATTCAGCTCGAAGCGTTCTCTAGCCTCGAACGGGTCCAATTTCATTAACTTGAGACTTCGAAGGATTCACGATGGATGAACGGACGACACCGGAAGCCACCGTGCTCTACCTAAGAAAACCGCTGATCCGACCGACACGTTCGTTTCCGGCAAACACGATGCACACACGCTTAGAAAATCTCAGACGGCTAGGCACAACATTTTATTTTCGCAATGCTTCGTTATCTGCGTGTCTCGAACCGCTTTGCCACGGTTTCTAATACTCTTAATAGTTTATCGGACATGAAGCCTGTCGACGCTAAACCTACACCGGTCAAATCACTCTTTTTAGATTTTCTATTTTAATATTGTATTGTAATACAAATCGCAGTATTTTTAAATATATTTATATCTTGTCATTTTTATAAGACAATGTACATTAGTCAAGTTTAATGCTCGGTAGGTTTAGTCGACAGTAAACCTACCACAGTAGGTGAAATGACC